>JAZGLO010002157.1:600000-1200000 GCA_036873155.1 Biomphalaria sudanica
ACGTGCTCTCTGAGCCTGCTTAGACAGCATCAGGGCTACTCCCTGAGTGTGTGTAGCCTCTTGCTAGTATCCTGAGTATAAAAGTAGCTCACCCAAAGTCAGTCTTTTCTGCCCAGTAACAGTCCTAAGATAGTGAGGTTGTACCTTTTCATCTCAGCTGCCACTTGCGCTGTCTTCCCAGTCTCATACATGATCCAAACGTTCCATGTACAGATGGTGGTGGTGGTCCTGGTAGAGATGATGGTCTTCGGTCTGTAGGCTTCCAGATGACTGGCTTTCCCTGACATACTTCATAAACCTTCCAGCTGGAGGTCCATCCTCTCCCAGGTCCATGACTTCTGTTGATTGGCTGTTTGGTGTTTCAGTAGCTAGTGGTTTTTCTACAGAGTAGGGTAGCTAGCCCTACCCCCAACCCTCCTCCTTTCTCAGCCGTGCTTGGGACCATCCTATGTCAGATTTCCCACAATACACAGAGTATTATGAAATGAAATGCTTCTCCCCCATCAATAGCTGACCCTACACAGACAAACAAACCACACACTTTTATTGAATTCCAAAAGTGCCATAGTTTGACCTGAATCTTTTTAATAATATTCAGCGGGAAAGCCAGCATAACAATGACATTGTAAAATTTGTTGGCATCCTCTAATAAAAAGCCTACATTCCCAGCCAGGAACTTTAAGGCCATACACCTTTTTTTGGCATCCATCAATTGAAAGGCCAGTAATGCACAGCTTCAAACAAAGCACAAACTTTTTTTTAATCCCCATTGCATACTAGCTTATAATAATAACCCCACACTTCACACATTACCCATAAAATAAAGAGCATCGCATGAGGTTTGCGAGACATGTTCTCCGACAAAATGAACTATGCATACCAAGAGTTGCAATGACATGGAGGCCAATCCGAGGAAAGTGCAAACAGGGATGCCCTCGCATAACTTGGCGCCACACTTTCATGGAGGACCTCAAAACAATGGACACCAGGTGGGAAGAGGCTTCTGACATTGCCAGTGACAGATCTTTATGGAGACAGCTTGCCACCCAATGTGCCAAACGCGCATGACGATCTAAGTCTAAGTAAGTAATAAATAAATTATAGAAGCAGAACAGTTTCAAAGTAGAGACATCACTGTTCGCAATTTAGTCCACCTTATAAAGAGATAACCTATCTCCACAAACACCGCTCTAAAAAAAACAACAAACACACACTTTCAATAGGCCCTTACATTCACTGTGAAAATGTTTTGGATTTAGAATAGAGGCCTACTTGTAGATCTAATTGTTCTAAAATTGTGCTACTCATTATCATTTTAACTACAGTCTTTACATTTCAAACTGTAGAAATTTTCTCCACATGGACCCACACGATTTCATACACATTTTATGTTCTTTGTAAAAAAAAAAAACATTTGATAATCACACTGATCTAAGGATAATTTCTCACTCTGAAAATTATCTAGATTTGAGTAGAAATATACATAAATTTTTTAAAAAGTGGAACAAAATAATGTCACAACATAATAAGTCTTATAAAGTACTTAAAGCTAAAGAAAGTATAATTTTGTACTTTAGACATTTAAATGTCAGCTTTAAAAAAACATATTAGGTCAAAATTGCGGGGAAAAAAATTTGGTAAATTTAACAGCTGCTGTTTTGATAGTGAAAATGTATCCAAAAAGTAATAGCAGGTTGAGTGTTCAAATTTTTATTATCCATTGCAAGTGGGAGAATAAGTAATGAATAGTTATCAGAACCAAAACTTTTGACTCTGATCAACATTCATGGTATATATATACATAACAAGAAAAACATAAAAAATACTTTTAAAAAAAAACAAAGCTTATATTAAGTGTAAATGTATCAATTAGTTTGGATCAGTTATATTCTTATTTGTATAACTGACCTAGACATAATAAATCTGTGATTAGAAATATTTTTTTTACCAACTGTTTTTGTTTAGCTTTTTAGCGTTTAGCTATCTCAATGCACTATGATCCTATCACTTGTCACAGCTGTGAAAGGGGAGGAAGGAGAAGGAGGTATCTTGGTGAATGTTTACACAATCATTTTTTAAATGCATAAAAAAAAATTTCACTCAGGGCTCAAGAGCAATCAAGGGGAATAATTCAACTTTTACAACCACATGTCACATTTCTTCCCTAGTTCAAGATACCAAACAAAATAATTAATTACCAATAGTTTATTAACTAACAGGTAATTTAGTTTTTTTATTATTGTGTTATCAGGTAAAAGAAATAATTGTTCAAAATTTCTGCTTGATCCCATATTGGGTTTGGGAAAAATAATGTGTACAAACTTTTTACCATACATACAGACAGACAGAGTGAGTTGATATAAGCTTTATATAAATCCTTGTTTTCAACGAAACCTCTGGTCAGAAGTCAGGTGATTTACCACCTGGCCACCACACTGCCTATGAAGGATTAACTGCCTACATTTTTTAAAATTTTAAAGCCAAGTGACTCAGTCAGTCTAAATGATGCTAGGTAACATTATTACATACCTCAACATTTTTCATCTGCAGAGCCTGGTCAAAATCTGTGCAAGTTAATTTTAATCTTTTGTTATGCTGGCGCAATTTTTCAGCTTCCTATGTAAAAATTAAGAAATGAAAACATTACATCTAAACAAAAATATACAAATGATAATTATACATAGAAGTGTGTGTTTTTTTCTGGTTTCTAAAATAAATTATTGGGGAAACAAGCAACAAATAGTTATGTACTAAGTGTTTAGAAAATATATGATCCATGTGTCCTTCTGTCTTGAAAGACAAATAGATGTGCACATATGAATTACCTGTGTTGGTTGAATTAGGGAAGAATCCTCTGTGACCAAAAACAAGCAGATTCTGAAGCTGCAAACTTTCCCACAGTTCATTTATGAAAATGCATCCTGTTTTAGAGCTATCAGATATGGGAGCTATTGGATAGGGCATCTTTTTTCCTCTTTCTAATGATGCGTCAGTCCATTTGCTCTCGTGGTGGATCGTACTAGCACACATATACTGTCTCTATTCTGTTTGCTCTTGGGTGATTTTCTATCACATTGATGTCTGTAATCCTGAGATCCCACTTGCAGACATATCTATAGGTTAGTATTGGTCATCCCTTGGGTTTGACTTCCTCTGTAAGCTCAGCTCAGGCTCAGTTCAGGCATGTGGGTGACGTCTAACCCAACAAAGTCTTGTCTGTGTCAATAGAACACAGACACTGTGAATATTAGCCAAATTAAAAAACTTCCTAATTGGAGGCAGCAATGTGAAAACTGTTCAATCTATGCTCTTGATACATGTATGCTGACTAGCTCTCGCTACCATAAAGCAGAGTGATTACTACACAGGCATAACATTTTCATTTCTGTGGTCAATTTGGCATTTTCCCTAACTTCCTTTAATAAGTTTTCCAAAGGCTCCAGGACAGAAAGATGGCATTTTTTTATGAACAGTGGTGGTATATATTCATGAATATCTATGTGAAACATTAGTTAGGCTATGCTAGTTTACAATAAGGAATTAGGAGCGTAAAAGTTAAGATTTATTTTGTTTTGTATATTTCAGGTTAGGATTTATATACTAACAAAAACATTACAATAACAACAAAGACTAGGATTAGTTATGAAATAAAAACAGTTCATATATTCACATCTTTAGAGACAGTCAAAGTTTGGTTAATTGAAAAGTTTTTGGACTTAGTTATTTGGTTAGCGACAGCGATGACATAGACAGATTCCCTTCAGAACTGGATTAAATGTTTGAATCATCAACACTCTTGATTGTCTCATTTCATTGTTGGACTTTTGCCTGTGTTCAGTAGGTTAGCTGGAATTAGTAGTTACCTCTGCTGAACATAGTCAACACTCTACTCAAGACACTGAGAAGAGGTGTCCAACACATGTTAGAAACAAGTTCCTCTTTTTCTTTTGATAAATTGTATTTGCTGTTCCATTCACAGTAGTGGCACAGTGGACAAAAGAGAGAAATAGACTCCTCATTGATATTTTTTTTACAAATTAAAAAAACAATCTGAAGAAAATGCTACTTCATCTGAGAAAAATGATACTTAGTATAATAGTTTTTCAACCTAAGATTTACTGATATGCTTTGTGAAATTAAATCGCAGACCTAATTTTGTAAAGTTTTCTTTTTATTTTGTGCCTACTTTCTAAGGTGAGGGCGCAGTGGCTGAGTGGTTCAGCACTTGGCTTCCAAATCTGGGGTCAAATCTTGGTGAAGACTGGGATTAAGCTTCATTTTGTTCTTTTCCCCTGTGATAAGTGGATCTTGTGATTATATGTTACAGCACTTTGTAGCTATGTGTTAGCAGTATATAGCCAATGTTGCTTTTGTGTGCAGTTGGTGCCAGTGCCCAGACCTAGGATACCTCCATGAGACACAGTGTTGTATGTGTTTGTTAGTGATGCAGAACTTGTAGTAGATGCCTAATTCAAGCAGTCTTTGAACCTTCTCATTCATCTTCCATATTGCAAAATGCCCAAGACAGTCTGGTCTTAGGTTTATTCTACTCTGGCTCTGAAGTCTCCTACAAAGATAAAGCACTCTTTTTGAGGAATGTTTGTAATTGCTTCTTTGAAATATTTGTTTAACTTGTCTTTATCCTCCTGAAGTAAACATAGTGTGGGAGCATAGATACAAAAAAGTGATGTTTCCTATAGCTGTCACCATACCAATACCATCTGAGCCACCAACAGGACGGACTTTGATAAGATTGTTCTTGACAGCAAAACTTACTCTATATAATCACGTCTCATTTTAATAATTTTTTCCTGAAAGAATTAGCAAAATTAGAATTAGGCTGCTATGTCAATGTGCCATCTTTTCAGTTCTTTGTTTATTACTGCAGTTTTTTTTCATATACCAGTTGAAAGTCATCCACTAGACCAGGACATATTGTCCTGACATTTTAAGTAGCCAGTTGCATTACAGGGGTTTTCTTTTTCATTTCATTTCTTTTATTGCTTGGTGCAAGTTTTCAGTGGATCAGTATTTAACTTACTGGGAAATTCTCTGGTTGAGGTGAAGGGTAGCTGATCAGAGAGACATGAAGACCTCTCCTACCATCATAGACAACCCATCCATAATTGCTTACTTCTGTGTGAACAGTGTGGTTTTAGCCACTGCACCAGAGTTTCATCTATTGGGCACATTCATGGGCCTTAGATAAAAGGATAAAATGGGTGGCCCATGCATCATGTTTCCTTTCATAACCTTGCTGATGTGATACATTATAAATGCTTCAAATTACTTCTGGCACCAAAGTCAGCTACAGAAGCTGTCTGAGGGAATATCAAAGTTGATACTCCCAACCCCAAAGGGGTCGAGATTGTCTCCTGAAGCTTTTATATCAAATGGCAGAAGGAGTTTGAAGTACTAGATGAATTGCTGATGAATTTCATCTGCTTGATGCTCCTGGTTCTGAGGCATACGGTATCACTCTTGACAGCTACAATATTAGTAAGAGCAGCTGCAAAGGAATTAGTGTCGAAGCCACAGAAACAGGCCAGGAGCATCCCCAATAGTAGTATTTTATAGACAACATGATCTTATCCAAAATAACACCCTCAGGCTGCAACAACTTTACATAAATACATACTAAACATCTATTTTAAAATTTAAAGATGATGCTAACCTTTAAGCAAAATATTTGTACCTGAACAATTAGTTTAAGTCTGTATGTTATGTCTTCAGCAAGAAACGAAGCTGCTTCATCTGCTAAACCAGAGATTCCAATTGACTCAGCAATTATTTTAATTGATTTAGATGACAAAACAGAGCCCACATGACTTTCAGATGTCATTCTCTATGATCACTGAATAGATGAAACTTAAAGGACAAAAACAATTATTAAGAATATTTAAGACATGCAGTAACCAGGTTAGGTCTACAGCACTCATACTGTAATATTGTTTTAAAAAACACAAACAATTTCTATTAATAAGTGTTAGTAGCACTTTTCCATGACAAAATTTTTGGAGTTTTTTTAAGGATGAAATGTATGATGTGTGTGTGTATATACATATATATATACACACACACATATATATCTGTATGTGTGTCTGTCTGTTCTCCCCGCCCGTTTGTGTGATACATTGTAAAACATTATCAAATCAATTATTGTTACTTGATTTTGAAAATAATAAGTATCTTGGTAAAATCCCACCTAGAACAGAAACGTCATCAGCTGTGGTATGTCCACAGAAAATGTACTGAAAGTTATCTTTCAATGAAGGAACAAATTAACTGTCATCCCAAAACTTCAAACAACCTTTTTTTTTTTTCAAAGATTTATTAAAGAACATTACAAATGGTTGCTATTCCAATTTTTTAAAATAAGAAACATTCTTAGAGATGTCTTCATAATGTGTATTCTCTGTGATGGAAATGTACATTTTTAGTTCCTTTGTGTATGTTATAGATACTAGAGATACTAGAGTCATGGTGTGCATTTGAGGTAATGTTTTATTCTTTTATTAACTGAACTTAAATCCTCCTCATAAACAGAGCCTGTAAAATACAAGCCTATTTGTATGTTCAGTTAACATTTGCTTACTAAATAATGGATTTTTAGATGGGATGGGGGGGGGGGGGGGTATTAGACCTATTAGAGTTTTTTTTTCCCAGCACAATTTCTTTTTTAACCGTGTAGTTTCCCTGGCATTTACAACCGAAATAACTTTTTTAATAACTTTTCACAGCTGTGTACGAAATATTTATTCAAGGACTTTTCACGGCTGTGTAAGAACTATCTTCACTAAATTTACTGTAGATCTAGACAAAAACTCACTAAAGTCACTAAAATTCGCAGACTTTTCACTGCTGTGAAAGAATTATCCTCACTGATTTAAGTCACTAAAATTTGTGTTCACTAGATTCTAGCGTAAATCTAGAGCCAATATTCAAGTCACTAAATTCTCAGACTTTTCACAGCGGTGTGTAAATTATCTTCAATGGATCTACCTGTTTAATGTAAAGCAACATTTGTCTAATTGTAGGCCTTGCAAACTATTCAATTTATTTTTCAAGGGAAAAAAATGGAATTGCATTGCATTTATTATTCATTGGCCTCCTTCAGTCATAGAACGACTATGGTTCATCTCAGAGCACACTTCCTCATGTGACTGTGGAGCCCTATTTTGGAGAGACACTCTCGTCCACAGATAGCGCAGGTTAAGGTGGCTTTTGCTTCGGTGGTAGAGGAGCTGGCCATTTTTCGGATTGTGCATTTTTCTTCCTGATCTGAGACCCATGTACTTTCACTGTCCATAGCTTTCTTGGTCACTGT
Source organism: Biomphalaria sudanica (assembly GCA_036873155.1). Classification (NCBI taxonomy): domain Eukaryota; kingdom Metazoa; phylum Mollusca; class Gastropoda; family Planorbidae; genus Biomphalaria; species Biomphalaria sudanica. Next base: position 607,328 of record JAZGLO010002157.1, read on the forward strand.
CTCTCTCCATCTGTTGCGGTCTAGAGCTATGTCTTCCCAATTATCAGTATTGATGTTCACTGATTTAAGGTCATGTTACATCTGTGTAACGGAGGTGGGGGCGACCAGTTTTTCTTGTGCCAGTCGCGAGTTGACCATAGAGGATGACTTTCGGGATGCGCTTGTCCTACATCCGGCGAACATGTCCAAGCCAGCGCAAACGGCGTTGTCCGAGGGCTGTAAAGATGCTGGGAATACCTGATCCCGCAAGGATCTCAGTATTGCACACTTTTTCTTTCCATGTGACATTCAAGATCCTACAGAGACATCTCAAATGGAATGAATTCAGTTTTCTCTCTTGCTTTGCGTAGGTGGTCCATGATTCACTGCCATACAGCAGTGTACTCATAACGCATGCCTTGTAGACTTCCATTTTGGTCACCGTAGTTAGCTTATGGTTTTCCCAAACTCTTGGTCTGAGACTAGCAAATGTCTAGGCAGCCTTCCCTATGCGTTTTTTCATCTCCTCTTCTAGAGACAGGTCATCTGTAATTGTGGATCCCAGATAGCAGAATTCTTTTACGGCGTCCAGCTTGTTATCGTCTATGAGGATGGAGGGTGGTGCTGTAGCAGGTGGTCCCATAACATTTGTTTTCTTCGTGGTAATAGTCAAGCCATATTCTTTACAGGCCTGAGAGAAGCGGGACATAAGTGACTGAAGTTCCTCTTGCGTGTGTGCCACTACCGCTGCGTCATCCGCGAATAGCATATCTCTTACGAGGGTGGCTCTGATTTTAGTTTTGGCCCTCAGTCTGGCAATATTTAGGGGTTTGCCATCAAATCTGGAATGGAGATAGATGCCTTCAGTGGATTTGTCAAACGCGTTGTGGATTAACAGTGAAAATAATATTCCAAAGAGGGTTGGGGCCAGGACACATCCTTGTTTAACACCGCTGTTTATACTGAAACTTTCAGAGCTGGCACCATTGAATTGCACTGTACCCATCATATTTTGGTGGAAAGATATGATTACATTTAGTAGCTTGGGTGGACAGCCTATTATCTGTAAAATTTTAAAGAGGCCATCTCTGCTAACTAGATCGAAGGCCTTTGTAAGGTCAATAAACGCAATGTACAAAGGCATCCTTTGTTCTCTGCACTTTTCCTGGAGTTGGCGAATGGAGAAAATCATGTCAATCGTGGATCTCCCTGAGCGAAAGCCACATTGTGATTCTGGATAGACCCGATCAGCGAGTTTTTGTAGCCTGGGAAGTATCACTCGAGCAATTTTGCCTACAATACTTAGGAGGGAGATTCCCCTGTAATTGTTGCAGTCGCTTCTGTCACCTTTGTTCTTATACAGTGTAATGATTTTAGCATCCCGCAGGTCTTGCCAACATTTGCAAAGCAGTTCGTGTAGAGGTTGGATTAGAGTAGTTTTGCATTGTTTTAGAAGATCTGGGGGGATACCATCGCATCCGGGTGCTTTGCGAGCAGCAATGTTGTCTATGGCTTTGTTGAGCTCTGAAAGGGTGGGTGTTTCGTCTAGCTCGTTCATTGTGGGTAATTGTATGATGGCCTTAAGGGCTGAGTCAGAGTCTGAGCTTGTTGTGGTGTAGAGCTCAGAGTAATGCTCAACCCATCTGTGCATTTGTTGGCACTTGTCTGTGATAATTTCCCCAGTGGTTGATTTCAGAGGTGCTGTCTTGTTTTGGGAGGGTCCGAGAGCCTTTTTGATTCCTTCGTACATCCCTCTTATGTTGCCCACTTGGGCTGTGAGCTGAATATTCTCACTGAGCTCTACCCAGTATTCATTATCACAGATCCTTGCTGTCCTATGTGCATTGGCTCTAGCTTCTTTCAGGTTTAGCAGGTTGCGTTGGGTAGGTTTTGCCTTGTAAGTAGCGAGTGCATCTCTCTTTGCTTTGATGACAGGTGCTAAGATAACTGCTTTAGAGTCGAACCAATCATTTTGTTTTGTAATTTTTCTTCCAAAGATTTCCAGGAAAGTCTTTTGTATGGTGGACTTGAGGTGTTCCCATTTTTCTGTTGCTGTATTTTCAGAGATATTTTTATACTCGCGTTCAAAAGATTCCGCTAACTGTATCTGGAGATCAGGGTGACACATCTTGCTTACATCAGATTGGGGTCTTCCAATCTGCTTGGTATGGTGGATTTTTTTGGGGAGAAGATTGATATACCAAGGAGTGATCTGTGTCGCAGTCTGCACTGTGGTAGGACCTGGTAAGCTTGACAAATTTTAAGCACTTTTGTCTTACCATGCTTAGGTCTAGTTGGTGCCAGTGTTTGGAGCGAGGGTGCCGCCAAGATACTCTGTGCTGCGGTTTAGTCTTGAAATAGGTATTAGTGACGCAGAGGGAGTGTAGTGAGCAAACCTCGAGGAGCCTTTGTCCATTTTTATTTACTTTTCCAACACCAAAACGCCCAATAGAGCTGTCCCACGCAGAGTTGTCAGATCCAACCCGTGCATTGAGGTCGCTGAGGATGATAACCTGTTCCGTAGTTGGGATCTCACTAAGAGCAGACGAAAGGTTGTCATAAAACATATCTTTGGCCTCTGGTGTGGAGCTCAGAGTAGGAGCGTAGGCACATATCAAAGTCACATGTCCAATAGATGTGTTAAGGCGTAGTGATAGGAGTCTTTCTGAACCATTGCACTTCAGCTCTACTGTGTTCAACAGTGTGTTCTTAACTGCAAAACCAATGCCATGTTCCCTTACTTCACTTTCGGCTTTGCCTTGCCAGAAGAAGGAGTAGTCTTTTTCTTTGATTGAACCAGCGTCAGCTCAACAAGTTTCCTGAAGGGCGGCAATGTCCACTTTTAGCCTGGACAGTTCATTGTTTATTATTGCAGATTTTCTGACATCTTCTATGTCTGGTAGGTTTTCATTAAGTCCAGTTTGTAGAGTATGCACATTCCATGTGCCCAGTTTAAGAGTGGAGCTCCTCTTTTTTTTCTTCATGTCAACTGGTACTTTTTCTTTGTGCCTGCTTTTCAGATTTTGTCCTATCCTCGTGTACCCAAACGAGGAAGACAGGCATGACGGGACAGCACCTTATTGGCTAAGGGCTGCCCAGCTTGAGGCGGGCAGTAGCTGTCCACTGGAATCCTAGGATCCCTCCCACCGATGGAAGTGGCCCCTGGCACCCTGCTCTAAGTCAATTGAGCATCTGAGCTTATAACCAGTGACTGCCACTTCCCGTGTTTGGCCGACGTCAAAGGCGAAGCTCGAGTGTCCTCTCCAGTTTTTTGGGGTTTTGAATAAGTGAGATGAAAGCCTGGGCATTGTTTATGGTCGGAACGCATATTATTAGGCATATATAAATCAATAAGTTAATGACATTATATAAAAATACAAATAATGGAACTAACAGATGTCATTTCATCTTCTAAGTAGGACTATACCAAGAATATAAACCATTTTCTTGATAGGCATCTACAACAAGATCTTTTTTTTTGTACAAGACATTTAAAATCATTCATGCTAACGCAATTCTTCTTGACTTTCTTATCTTCTAAATTACAGACATGTATGTCCTAAGCATATGTCAGAACAAATTTCTCCTGACTGATATACACTGTTCTGATTATAATTTTTTCCTTGACAAAAATATGCCCTCTATAAAATATCTTGTTTAACACAAGATGATCATGTTACTTTACAGGTGTATGTACAATGTGTATGTGCATTGAATGCCCCAAGCACTTCAGTACCAGCTTCAACTTAATTTGCAAAAGTGTTGTTGTTTTTTTTTATTAGATGCCATAAAATGTATTAAAGCGGCTCAACATGCCTAGAATCCCATGCTTAAGGAAGCAACAAAATAATTTGTGTGTGTATGAGCATGATGCAAGAAACGGAGCTTCATTTTGCCAGCAAGGGTGGGTCAGCAACCCCTAAAAACCTGCAAGCATGATGCCTTTTATATCTTCATGACATATTTTTGCAATATATATATATATATATATATATATATATATATATATATATATATATATATATATATATATATATATATATATATATATTTATATATATATAGTGCTTTTCTTGTGACGGTACGCATCGGTACGGTGTACTGGCACCTTTTTCAATGTGGGGAAAAAAATATTACTTTACTTTTATATTTTAACGTTTATTATTAATTTATTAGTAGTTAAAAGTTCTATTAGGCAATCCATCACTGAGTACCAATTACCTATTTTTTACATACAAATAAAAGCACTATGTATATATATATATATTGTTAGACACTTAGTCAGTATTTTTAGTTATGTAGTGACGCACCATAGTGGACGGGTTTTGAACGTGACTAGTGACCCTTTGATTTAGATAGGTTAGAGACTACTTAGAGACAGAAAATCAGTTGGTGATAGGATTCTATAGGGTTAGGATGTATTTTATCGACAGAGACATCGACTGTGGCCTTTTGTGAATTAAACCTTATTCAAACTGTTCAACAGAGTTTCAGACTTGTTTCTTAACTGTTAAAACCAGAGGTACTTGGTTTGCTTGTGTGTTAATTGCACTGGAATACACCCGAACAAGAAACTCATACATTTGCAGAGTAATCTGTCATAATCTGACTGTCATCAACAATTAACTACAAGACAAACAAGCATCCATCACAATATATATAATAATAATAAGGCTTGTCTTCGAGACCGAAGATTAGTGAGGAATGCAGTGTTTCTCATGGCTGTGCCACATCCATGGCAAGTATAACCATTGTCCGCAGGTGGTTGATTTAGATTTTCTTTTCGCCGTCTGCATCTGTCCTCGGCAGCGGATTTTCTTTTGGTCTCAAATGTGTATCCCGCGGCCTTTGTTCTGAGGCAGCATGCAACCAGGTGCTCTCTTCTATGTCAGCTAAGGCAAGTTGGCGCCTAAGCTGGTCTTTGAAGCGTTTCCGTGGGGCACCTCTGTTATGTCGACCACCTTTTAGCTTACCAAAAAAAAGACTGCCTTTGGCATATGGGCGTCTCCCATACGGGATACATGCCCTGTCAGACCATAAGAAGTCCATCTATACTGTTCATACCAGCGTTTGCAAGGACATCGCTGTTTGTAGTGTGGTCTTGCCACCGTATGTCCATGATGGAGCGCAAGCTAGACTAGTAAATAGTCCTTAATCTAGTAATGCTAGCTAGAAATCTGGTAATACTAGAATTTAGAATACTACTATTTAATTTATTTACTATTTAGTAACATTAATACACCATACTAGATCTATAGATTTAATACAGACTACAGAAAGTAGTATCCTATACCTAGTTATACAATATACAAATGATTTCTAGATTCTAGTGTCTAGATATAGATCTATACTAATTTACGCCAATCGAACATCGAACACCTTCATGTTAAGATACTTCTTGAACACCCCACTGTATTTTTTAAACTTCTTCATTTCGATGAATATGACAAAACTAGTGCATTCCTATTGTGCATAATCCATTTCTTTATAGTTTAGATATATTTAGTTTCATTTTCACCCGAGGACAATTTTTTTTTACTTATATTCAAAGTGCATTGTTAATATTGGTATAAAAACATCACTTTTCTTTACCTCTTGGGAAGTGTGAAGTAGGTCGCGGGTTAAGGGTATTTTTTAATGCCAATGATGCTTCAGCTCAACAAAACCAATATATTATGCTTCTAATTAGGCTGAGAAATATTTGCAATTATTTGTTGAAACTGTCCCTTGCTACCTAAACATGAAAATTGAGGTTAAATTAGGGAGTGTTTGAATGATATAAGCAATCTCAGCTTCGTAAAGATTCGAACACCATTTTAATGTTAAAAATACACATCAAAGAAGACAAATATTTAAATTACATTTTTTAAATTGTTATTTTTCAAAATAATGTAATACAAACTACATATATAAATTACTTATGTGTTACTATTTATAACAGTTATTTGTAGTTTATTGTAAATATGCTATTTTTTTAAGTAAATAGATTTACATAGATATGCACAAATTGCACCCATTTTAAAATCATGATTTTACGACACATATACTTTGATTCTATTAATATTAAATTACAAAGCACACAGATAACCAAAACATATCCAGTTGTGTTGAAGAAACAGTCAAGACACAGTATCAAGAGATCATCAACAATTGCTTGAGCATTAAAATGTGACGTCAGCCTCAAATACAGAGTTAGTTGTGCTTCTAGAGAATCTAAACCTAGACGTGCGGCGCCGGGGTCTATAATTTATTTTTTTTGCTTCAAAGCTCAAAATGCGCTACAAAGACACGTTACTCACTTGAAACATATAATAATGTCTCTCCTTACATAATTTCACTTTCCAACATTCACACATTTCCAGTGCAAGTAACAATTTCAAGACTCAATCCAAGTGCAGCCATCAGAATAACACACAACAAAAAAGGATCAAGTGATAGCGCAACACACAGGTGTAAACCAGACCATCAACACAGCCCCAAAACATTGTTCAAGTTGTACTGAGAAAAATGTTGAGGGAAAAGATGGAGTAGCCAATTACTGATTGATCGAGTACCAACGGTCAAGCCGCTAATTAGGTCACAAACACTAAGCGTGCTAGAAGTGTAACAAACACTAAGCTCTCAAATACATTTTTTTTGGCCAACAAGGTGGCTTGGGGAGGACGGATTTATCTAGATTATAGGTAACACAATTCACAAGTTATAACTGCTTAGCACCTTACACTTATGTGTTTCATCGGTTTCTAAGCAAAGATGGGCGATATGAAGCATGGGAAAATGACTAAAACCTGTTTGTCTTTTTCACGGCGTAAAAAGAAAATGATAAAAATAACACAATTTTAGGATTATAACACTTTTAAAACACCATACTTTCATGTGTTCGAGAGTTTAAGGTGTTTGATTCTTGAAAGTAGCGCTGTAGCTGTAAGATGATGTTTGAAACTTTAAGCTCTTGAAAGCATCGACCTGACCCACTTTAACAAATATAATTTTAACTATGAGTAGTAATACAATAAAACAAATCTACTTTTTAAGACAAATGGATGAGGAGTTCACAGAGATACAATCAGTTTTTTCCTAAGTCTAATTCTTACAGAGATACACAAATTCAATACATAAAAAATGTCAGCGACTGAGCTTAACTTGTTCGATTGATGTCATTCAAACTCTAGATTTTAAATCTACTACATATAGTAACTAGTAGTAGTCTGTAAAATAATATTATATATAGATTAGAGTTAATATAATAATATAGAGGAGGCTCTTATATTTTGGACACCCCATCAAATTCTCCTTCATTGAACGTGTCACTTTTTTTGTTTGTAATTCTTTTGTTTTTATGTTTGGAGCAAAACTTGACGTTTCGGGACTGCGCATGTCCAATTTTAGATAAGTTCCTGTATTGATGTTCCGCTTACAAAGTAGATAGATGGCACTTTTTTAGATTCTCTGTAACTATACATGTAAAGCTATTGTTTTAACCTCCCCCGACAATTCACACCTATATAAGGGATGAGGGCTATATTATGAGCCTGTTTGATTGTAGGCTGATGGGCATATCAAAATAAGCTTCCAAACATCTTGAGAAAGACATTCCATTCACATTAATACTGTTAGCTGTTAAATAGAAATTAAAAAAGGAGCTGTCCCAACGAATAATAAGGAATTTAACTCATTCTCCTTCATTGGACACGGCAAAATCATTAGAAATATTATTGGAATTAATAAATCTACGATTTTTCAATGAATAAACATTACCTAGATCGAGATATCCAGAATATATAATTTATGAATGAAAGAAAAAGTGAGGGCTGCTAATTTGAAGCTAGAGACCATGCCCACTGAAGCTGATCACGCCAGGTGAGCTCGCGGTGAGGAGAGGTATAAACTAAGCGTGTATCAAACAAAATATATTAAATATATATATTATAGATATATATATATATATATCTCATTTATAGTTTATTTAAATACCTATAATCTATGTGTAGAAACAGACAGAAATAAATCTCTATATATAGATTATAAATAGATCTATAAATTAATTATTATAATTTAATAAACATGATATTTTCAACTAGGCTTCTTTGAATTCCCATCCATGGACCCTCTTCCTGTTTTCATTATTTGGATGTTCGTTTTGTTACACCTTAACACCCTCTCCCTCCCATAGATGCTTATAATTGTTTTCATTTAAATACTATAAATTAGATATATATATATATAATATATATATTTAATATATATAGAGAGAGAGTATGAGGCAATAGACTATAAATACATATATTGCTTAAGTGAATCTACTTCTTTTATTACAATCTAAATAATTTTTTATTAACACAGATATAATTTATTAGCAATGACATAGTCACATTTTAGTGATAGTGGTGTTCAGTGAAGGTGCTCAGTGTCCAATGAAGTTTATGAAGGGGAACGCACACAAACTGCGTTCAGAGTAGGAGCATGATGATGAAGTGACCCAATTTATTTTAATATAAAATCCTGACTATGAGTATGAGTTATGTCGGTTATGAGTGGTAATACAAAGAAAAAGCTATTTTTACTGTTCATTAGTTGAAGAATAAGAATCTGCTTTCAATTTTTTTTTAAAGTTAAACTTAAACCTTCACCAAATAAAAAAATAAAATACAAATTTGACCTACTACTACGGTACTACTCTAGTTACTATAGTATATAGACTATACTCTATAGTATAGATCTAGTTGAGTAGTTCCCGAAAGTGACAAGTTGGTGTTCAAATATAATAGATCTATATACATCTACATATAAGAATCTACTCACTACTGTAGACTGTAGATCTAGATTATTCGGTAATCATGAATGTGAGCGTCAAAAATTATTTTTCGCGACATTCCTTGTTGTCTCTTCCTGGCCAAAAACAAATACAGATTTGTTTATCAAAAATTATTTTGGCATCATTAAGTGAGGCCAACTAAAAATTAGAAATACCCATTATGTACAGATGTATTAATGTTAGACAAAATAATTTAGACCACAATAAAATAGTTCTTTTTTTTTTTTTTTTTTTTAAAGATTTATTGCAATAATTTTGTGTGTGTGTGCTAAATAGATGTTACTTTTCATTGTCACTGAATTATGAATTATTACAATCTCTGAGTAAATACTTTTTTTGAGTGAATTACCAACGTCTGTGTTTTATAGGACAAGATCTGGATTGAGATTTTTAAAGAGCTTTTATGAATTGCTAGACCAGATTCCATTTTATTTTAAATAGTTTTTATTTTCATAAAGAGCATTTTTCATGCTTATAGCATGCTCAGAGCACTATGTTCCAATCTGTTTTCAGGATCACTAGGGGGGGGGGGGAGGTATCCAGGGAAAATGTTTTCAGTAATGCTTTTAATTGCTCAGTAAGCACAACTCTGAGTCCGATGTTGAGAACCTCGAGCCTCTTTATATGTAGCTATCACAAGCCCAAGCGTTTTATGTCTATCACGCTTGTCATATAGCGATTTCTATTTATTTATTTCTCTTGCTGTATTTTGAAAGTACGGTAAACGATGTTAAAAAGGGTAATTAATTTATTTTAAAAAAAAAAAGCTTATTATTATACAGTAAGTAGCATACGCCGATATTTTTCAGAGCCCGCCTTAGGTCACTGCAACCTATGCGACCGCAGTGAGCCACGCAATGTCATAGAACCCACTCTAATCCTAGGTGTAAATTATTAAAACGAAACCATTTTATAACTTATAACAGATTTTCCGTGGTCTTCTGGTTTACAAGAAGCTCCTGGAAGGTGACTTCTCACAATTTATGGAAAAAAGATACTTTCGTGTGTAGGCCTACTGTAATAGTCCTGCATTGTATTTGTTGATGGCTGTCGGACTTCGACACTCTGGAGGCCTCAGACAGGACAGGGGTGAAGAGCCCCATGTCCAGGCCTGGTGGTTGGATAAAAGTCTAAGCCGTAAATGTAGGCTATATATCCATACCACATCACATCACGCTAATGTCTCGTCCGCCTCTAATGCTGTAGGTCTTATTTTTGCTACAAAACATAGTACCTTACGTATGTACTGTGCTATTGACCGTTTGACTACATTACATAATTTACTTTATGAAAGATTTTGCCTTAAAGTTTAATCAAAGTAACTAATGATTAAGACATTTGTTCATGAACAATCAACAAACTACATAATAATATTTCTGTTAAACACTCTGAAGGTTAAGATTATGGCCGCCGCAAGAAGAGCGCAAAAGGTCGATTGTTGATGCAAATAATGTGTGCTTGAAATCCTTGGTGCTTTCCCTTCAAGTTTACACCATTGTATTTGTATCCCTGGACACGACAATCGGCTATGTCCTGACCAACGTTCACAGCGCAGCAAGAAGCGCCATGACAAACCCTTTCCTGTTAAGTTGTCAACATTAGGATACGTCCAAAAAACTCAATATAAGGGACATCAGCTCTTTGTGGCTAACATCAGGTGTGTAGTCAAGAATGACGGGAAAATATTTTGCAAGTTTGATTTTATCAATAATGTTCCCTACAGCGCGCGCTACAGCAATTTTACTTTTCTAATTTTTCTTGCATTACGTTATTCGTTGTGTTACCATTTGACATTCTCAGAGCTAAATCCAACCACAAAGTCACACACTTAACGGGATGTACAAAAACCTCTTGCTGCTGAAGTTTTTGTCATGTTAAGAGCTTACATAGAAATAGTATTTGGTATTATAAAAATGACTGGAAAGATTTCCAAAGATATTGAGTATAAATGAGAACTGTTCTGGTTTTCGAAGCTGACAGTGTCAATGGAATCTCCAATCGCGGGGCCTGGAAGGTTGTTCCACTTGCCAACCCCTAAGGCCGCTACTGGGCATATGCGTAGCCAGGGGGATTGGGGGTTCAATAATGTTCCCTTTTTCTTCTGATTACATCAGGTCCATAAGCTGTTTCGAAACTGTCATATCTTTGATATATGCTGATGACGCGAATGTTTATTTGTATAGCATTAGGGCCTCTTCTGGCCTTGTTAGAATGTTCTTTGTGCAAACATTAAATAACTTTATCCCGATCAATTTAGTTGTTGCGTAGTGCTACTATGTTCACTGAGTAATTTGACCACAACACATATGTTTAGAAGCAAGCATCGTCTCAACAGACAAAACGTTTAATAATCATAATAAAATAGTGCATAATAACTTGGCAACTCCAGCCATGGAAATACATCACTTAGAACCCATTTATATTACATCTCTTATCTCTTACACAATACATACATACATCTCTTTACTCTCAGGAGTCCAAAAGGTAACTGAGGTTTTCACCCCGTGGTCAAATACAGACCAATTATTTCTTCGTAAATAAGGCACGAGATGGTCAAATGATTATTAGCTCACTCCATGTCACATTGAATCTCAAACGAGTATGTGACAGAAACCTATGCCAGATGTTATGTTCTGGTGTCTGGGCTGTAAATTGTTTAATAGTTAATTTCGAGCCTTTCCTGTTTCGTGCAATCTTTAAGCGCGCGAGAGAGTTGTCATGTTTTTTACACCTTCAAATCAATTAACTTCTGATACGAAGCAACTTAGCATATAGTGATTTCCCTGAAATAAAGTTTATGAGGATAAGCTATATAATTGTAATAAACTGGAATAAGCTAATCTGTAGTTCATGTCCGACCATGTACGCTTTATTATGGGCTTGCAATTCAAAATTCTGTAGCACGTAGTCGTGATGATTTTTTTTCATTTGCACATAATTATAGCTAATCATTATATTTAGTAAAGGCCTAGAATATGATAAAATGTTATTTTCTTTTTGTCTTGCAGGAAAAATTCTAGTCAGCTGTCAATTTGAGAAGATCTTTGAGTTGGATGGCTGCCTGGTCGTGCGGTTTGCGCGCTGGGTTGTCGTTTAGATTTATCGAGGGTCAAGGGTTCAAACCCTGCACGCTCCCATCCCCCGTCGTCCTGCGAGAGGTTTGGACTAGGAAGTAATTATCTTCAACTCTGAAGGAACATCCGAAACATGTAAAACATTTTACGAACAAACAAAACAACATGTTTGGTGCATTTTAAAATAGTTAGGCCTACTATAAGTGAAACCAGACAAACTGCTTTATGTGTAATCAGTGCCTGCTTCTCGTGTGCTTCTGATGTGTGTGTTTTATTGTAATCAATTATTCATCTGTTCTTGAACCAGTTTCCATGCTGTACGTTGCAGTCTGTCCATCTTAGCATAAGTGGCCGCTCAAAAGCACACCAGCAGTCACATTAATTACATAATCAAACACCAAACTGACCATGGTTAGGAACACTTCAGGGATGGCATCTTGAGGAAGGCGAGACTATTGGCAGACAAACTAGGTAATGAAGTAGTGCTGGCGATAATTTGTAGTCAACAGACATACCAAGCAAAAAACATTTGTTTGGATTTTGGGATTATTAAAGAACACTGCTTTACATTTCGTATCTGGATTCGTTAGTTTCTTCGTTAACGTCTCTCTTTTCAAGTAATACTAATGCTCAGTTCAACCTGTTTTGTTTACATCCTAAAACGAAGCAAGAGCATTAAACAAGTAGGCCTATTTATCTACTTATCTTATATCATACAGACGTTACTTTAAAAAAGAAGATGAATACGTCATACAGTGAACTTAATATCGTATAGGTAGGGGGGGGGGCGAGGAAACACCAGTTCTTTTCTTTAATATGCTCGGAGGAAAAAATTGAAGCTACGACTTGGAGCCATAGGTGGTAACTTGCATCCCTCTGCAAAAAATCCTGCCCATGAACACCCGAAATATCTTGTCTATGAAATATGCATCACCGATTTAAGCAAGTGTAACAAAAAGAAAATCTCAGAATACTAACTTGGCAACACCTCTGTGACATCATTGTAAACAAAATGGCAGCGTGCTGAGCAACCTTGACGTCGCTAATGCTTTTTGTTGATGTCATATAAATATAAAAGTTCTCTTTTTTACAAGAAAATCTTTTAAAAACACTATTTACATTTATTAATTGTATTTTTTTTTAAATATTGAATTTTCGGTGAATCATTAATTTTTGACGCTCATCTTCATGATTACCGATTATTCTAGATTAGATCTATATCTTATCTTATATAATACAGACGTTACTTCAAAAAAGAAGATGATTACGTCCTACGCGTCATGCATTTAGTCATGCATATTAACCAATGACTTAAATTCTGCCAAGTCACTGGTTTTTCTGGCTAGCTCAAGCAACCCATTCCATGCTCTAATAGCACTAGGGAAGAAGGAGTATTTGTACAAATTTGTCCTAGCATATGGGACGAGGAATGTGCCTTTATTTTTGTGTCTTTCAGAGTATTTTTATTAGATTTTGTTTTTGTATTTGAAGATTATGGTTCAGTGTTTTATGTATAATTGCTACTTTACTTTTGAGATTTCTGTCCTGAAGGCTTCCTAAATTTAGTGATTTTACTAATGGTGTTACTCTAGTCAAATGTGAATATTCGTTTGTTATGAATCTCACTGCTCTATTTTGTGTTTGTTCCAGTTTCTTAATGTTTTCTTGGGTTGAGGGGTCCCAAACGGTGGATGCATATTCTATTATTGGCCTAACCAAGGTTAAATAACATTTTTATGTTCTTATTTGATTTATATAAATTTCTTTTAATAAACCCTAATGCTTTGATTTTTTTATAGTTTCATCAATATGTGGATTCCATGACAGTTTTTCATTTATTATAACACCTAGGTATTTTGCGTTTTTAGTCTGTGTTACTGGTTTGCCATGAATAAGATAAGTGGAATTAATTTGTTTTAGTTTTTTTGTTACTCTTAACAACTGACATATTTCTGGGTGGAAAGACATGCTCCAATTTGATTCCCATTTCTGTAATTCATCTAATTCTCTTTGTAAAATATATGTGTCTTGTATTGTTTTTATTATTCTTTATATTATGCAAACGTCTGCAAATAATCTGACTTTTGTTCCTGAACTAATGCAATTTGGTAAATCATTTATGTAAATTAAAAATAGTAGTGGACCCAAGACTGTTCCTTGAGGTACACCTGAGTTTACTGTTATTGGTGTTGATTTAGAGCCATTTATTATTACAGTTTGTTCTCTCCCTATCAGAAAATCTTTAATCCACTGATGCAGTGGACCATTAATGCCGAAATATTTTAATTTTTTAAGCAAACTATGGTGGTGAACTTTGTCAAAAGCCTTGGAAAAATCTAGTAAGATAGCATCTATTTGTTCACTATTATCTAAACCTTTTGAAAAATCATCAATTAGTCCTATTAGTTGTGTTTCACATGATCTATATTTCCTAAAGCCATGTTGGTATGGGGTGAGGACATTATGTTTGTCTAAGTGGTTTATGATGTTGCTACATATTATGTGTTCTAGGATTTTACATGTGATGCTGGTAAGTGATACTGGTCTGTAGTTTCCTGGATCAGATTTTTCTCCCTTTTTAAATGGGGGGGGGGGTGACATTAGCTTCTTTCCAGTCCTTTGGTACTCTGCCCTGGTTAAGCGATGCCTGAAAGAGTATTTTGAACACTGGGGCTAGCTCATTGCTTAGTTCTTTGAGTAATCTAGCTGGAATACCATCAGGTCCAGACGCTTTATTTGGTTTGGTGTTGGATAATAGTTTTTGAATTCCATTTTCTTGTACTACTATATCTTCTATGATGTCTACTTGGTTCAAATTAAGAATTATGTCTTTGTCTCCTGGGGCTGAGAATGCTGATGCAAAGTATTTGTTTAGGATGTTTGCTTTAGTTTCATTATCATTATGTATTATGTTATGTTCATCTTTTAATGGCGCTATATCTACTATAATGTTATAAATCTACCAACAACATGTTGGCTTGTTCAGGTATGATTTCAGGTAATTTTAGATCTACGTATTAAGTATAATTAAGGTATTCTAGATAGTTTAGGTGACTAGATAAAAAATTAGTAGATACTTATACCGGCTACCATGTTGTTTTCAAGCATATTGATCTCCCATTATCTATATTGAGCTTTTAATAACTTTTTTAAAAAGAGTTTTTTGCTCTTATGCTGTCAACTTATGTTTTTTTACGTTTATTTATTGAAATGAAGGTCCAGAATAAAATGTAAATAATGATTTGAACTCATTTCTTCTTTTTTTTTCTCCTTATGAAATTATTAATTTACAAAAAAATATCTGGTTAACAATTAGATCTATAATTATCTATTACGTCACCAAGCAAAGCGAAATATTGATTAAAAAAAATATGCATGCACATCTACATGTTTAATTATTTCTCTTTTGAACAAAATTATGTTTTATGACTTAGACTTAGAGATCTATATAGAGCAATGACGTAGTACGGGACTCGTATTACTATAGGAAATAAAACATTTTATTTTATAAGGGTAGCAGTATCTTAATACTTTTATTTTTATCTGTTAATGATTACGACTACCGTTAGATCTAAACATTTCTAATGAATTTCAAGCGCCCTCTGTTTTCATAAAATCACATCACAAAAAGATTGATTTTATTTAGCTAAAATAGATCTAGAGATGACGTAATCCCCTTTCTCGATAGCCAGCAGGCAGCAGGGCCGAACTTACGTAACTGGAGGTAAAATGAATAGGGAGGCCCAGGGCGAAGTGAATAAAATAGAAAAGCAAAAAATTAAGACCTAAAATATGCAATGAATTATAAAAAAAAACTGTCCTGTTATCTTCATTTTTTTCTGTATATTCTTAAAATATAACAGAAACCTGTTCTGCGAGTATCTTTAGTTACGTAAACTAATATCACTTATATTAGTTATAGAGCCCTACGACTAGCTCTAGATCGAATCTACTCTAGTCTAGTCTAACTAGACCTAGACAAGAAGTCTTGAATAACTAGATCTACTATAATTATTATTAGTGGTATTAGTTATAGATACCGGTACCCTTTTTCATTTTATATTTACTAATGATTTAATTAGAGTGTGTTGTGGCATAATATACAAATGGGTTCAAATATCAACAAGTAGCTTATATATTATAAAGAAACTCAACTAATTTTGTTCCGCTTAAAAATTGGACCGCCCTCCTCTCAAAGGTCTAGTGGTAGTAGATGCAATCGCCCCCTTCCAATTCCCCACCAACACAAAAGTAACCAAGAAAACAGAAGGGGAATGACATAATATAAAGATATTAGTTACAATATATATCAATATGTATAGCTTTTATCATATAGGCCTAGCTATGTAACTAATTATGTTAACATACTGTGATTTCGGCAAAAAATAATTGGACCACCCCCGGCCCAAAAAATTAAGGGGCGGAACTGGTGGATCCAGGTAATGATTGATGTTATCGCCCCCCCCCCCACCTCACCTAATCGGTAACATACCAGAAGGGGAACGACATAATATTAAGATTGGTTAACTATCAATAATTAAGTAGCTTTTATCATATAGATATGTAACTAATAATGTTAGTAAATATGTTTTCTACACACACAAAAATGGATCGCCCCCCCCCACTCAAAAGTTAAGAGTCGGGAGGGTGGAATCGATACAATTGCTTCCCCTCCCCAACCAAGTCGGCCAACATACTATAGGGGGGGGGGCAATATAATCCAAATATATGTTAAAATATTATTAGTTAGTACATTTATTAACATAAGTAAATAATTCGTCTATAAATTGTGTGATATCTCTACTAAAATTCTTAAAATTGTAATGTTGTACAACTGCTGTGTTACTGCTTTTAGCTGCTGAAAGTAACTGCTGTTTTAACTGTTGGTTTTAACTGTTCTAAGCTGCTGTTGTAGATTTATTTTGTTTCTGTAGGTACTAGTGTAGTGTTGCCTTAGAGTTCTATTAGTAAACTTAGTTATAGTCTGTTTCTGTTCTTAGTGAATAGATCTACTAATACTATAGTAAGGTACTAAGGCTAAGATGTTCTTGTTTTGGTTGTAGTAGTAGAATATTGTAGATCTAGACTTCCGGGGCGCTGCACAGCAGGCGACCTGATTATACTGGACTTTTTTTCTAATTTTGTTTTCTGTTAATATTTCATGTAATTTGTTACTACTCTAATGTATCAATGGATGTGCACTGGGTCTTTTGGATTCTAATGTTGTTATGGATTTTAATTTGTGTGGAAACGTGTATTTCAGTGGAGTTTTGTGGTAAGACGCTTGACAGTATGGACTATACACCCGCCATCTTGGAACCTAATACCGAGCCTAACTCAAGGCTCTAACCGAACAAATCCCTAGCACAAAACGTAAGAAAAGAGGACGTAGAGGAGGAATACGAGTTAAGTGTAGAAGAGGACAAAGAGGCTTCCTTCCACCCATCGTAACAGGCAATGTTAGGTCTTTACAAAATAAGATGGAAGAATTAACAGGTTGCTGTGAACATCTGTATCAATTTAGAGAGTGTTCCTTAATGTGTTTCACTGAAACCTGGCTCAATGACACGATACCCGACTCTTCTGTTGATCTCGATAAATTTTACGTTTACAGAGCAGACAGAACAATTAATAGTGGGAAGTCAAAAGGAGGAGGACTCGCAATCTATATAAACAAGGAATACTGCAACGCCAATAATGTGAACATCAAGAATAAAATTTGTGACCCTAACATTGAACTTATGTGTGTCACACTTAGGCCTTACTACTTGCCTAGAGAATTCACTCAGGTATGTGTTGTTGTTGTGTACATACCACCGACGGCTGACACAGCGACTGCGTTGGAAATAATTTTTGATGTGCTTCACAATGTACAATCAAAACACCCGGACTCTGTTTGTATCGTAACTGGAGATTTCAACAACCTAAATATTGACAACACACTGCCAAACTATTGCCAGTATGTCTCCCTCCCCACAAGGCAGGGTAGAACGCTTGACAAATGCTACGTAAACATTAAGCAGGCTTACAAATGTAAAAGTTTGTTCCCACTTGGAGAATCTGACCATGTATTAGTCCATCTTATACCAAATTACAAACCTAATCTTAAAACTACAAAGAGTTATAAAAACGGTCAAGATGTGGTCTGAAGAGGCTGTAGAAAAACTACGAGGATGCATTGAGAAAACTAACTGGGAAATCTTTACTGAAAACTGTCCAGACATAAACGAACTAACAGAAACTGTTAACTCATATCTATCATTCTGCGAGGAGTTAACAATTCCAACAAAAACAATACAAGTCTATGGAAACAATAAGCCCTGGATGACCAAAAAAATCAAACACCTTATTACTGAAAAGAAAACAAAGTATAAGGCTAGCAACGAAGAGTTTATAAATGCTAAACATAAACTGAGAAAAGCAATAATTGAAGGGAAAAAAACATACAAAGAAAAAATTGAGAATTTCTTTGCAAAGAACAACTCAAAACAATGCTGGGAGGGATTAAAGAAAATAACAGGCTGCGCCTCAAAACAAGAACAAATTTCAGTGGCTGATGATGAGAAATTCGCCAACGAACTAAATTGTTTTTATTCTCGTTTTGACAAAGAAGATTTTGTTGATCTACACAAAGAACTTTTCAACACTCTGTCCAAAGGAAAACAAGAGCCCTATGTCAATTTTGTAACTGAGGATGAAGTGACCTTGTTATTTAAAAGAGCAGACGTAACAAAAGCTTCTGGACCAGACAAAATTAGTGGCAAGCTGATCAAGCTGTGTGCGGAGCAAATCTCTTCTATTTTCTGTCATATCTTTCCACACATCTGGAAAACTTCAGAGATCATACCAGTGCCTAAGAAACCAAAAATAGATTGCTTAAATGATTTCCGCCCAGTAGCACTAACACCTATTGTTATGAAATGTTTTGAAAAATATATGCTAAAACAACTTGTAGCAAAAGTCAACAACAGCCTAGACCCTCACCAATTTGCATACAAAGCAGCTAGAGGAACTGAGGATGCCATTCTATTGCTTTTAGACCAGCTTTATAAGCATCTCGATATACCCAAAACATACGCACGAGTCCTCTTCGTAGATTTCTCCTCGGCTTTCAATACCATACAGCCACATCTAATGATAAACAAACTGAGTAACTTAAATGTAAGCCCTTACTTACAAGCATGGGTTCTAAACTTTTTAACCCAACGGCCCCAGTATGTTAAAGTCAACAACACCAAATCGTCAACTCGAGTACTATGTACGGGTGCTCCACAAGGTTGTGTACTTTCTCCAGTGCTATACACTCTTTACACTAATGACATACGAAGCATCTATGACTCAGTTAAACTCATTAAATTCGCTGACGATACTGTCATAGTCGGTCTTATTTCAGGAGACGAAACTCAGTATCGAAGCTCGATAGAAGAGTTTACAAACTGGTGCACCGACAACTTTCTAGAACTAATGTAACAAAAACTAAAGAACTTATAATAGATTTTAGAAAGAAAAAACATACTATACGTGAACTGCAAATAAACACTACATCTATAGAGCAAGTAAAGGCATATAAATATCTAGGTGTTATCATCAACAACAAGCTTTCATGGGAAGACCACCTTGGAACTCTGGCAAAGAAGGCAGCCCAGCGACTCTTTTTTCTATACAAACTCAATTGCTTTAAATTAAGCAAGAAGATCCTTGAGACATTTTACCGCGCGACTATGCAGAGTCTGCTAACATACGGAATAACTTGTTGGCACGGCAACGCCTCATCTAAACTGTTGCGACGTCTAGAAAAAATCATTAAAAAAGCATCTAAAATTACACTTACAACATTGCCACATTTAAAGGAGCTTTTTGAACAAAAGTGCCTAAGAAAAATCGAAAAAATCTTGGAAGACAACGGCCACCCGCTCCATCAGAACTACGACAGGTCGTCGCGAAGTGGGCGACTGCTGTCAATCAAAACAAGAACAGAGCGGTACAAAAACTCGTTCGTACCTCACTCGGTCAGACTCTATCACCGCCACTCATTGATCAGGGAACATGAAATGCACCAAGATACCTGTCTGTAGTCGCTGAATGAACTCTTTATGTTGCCTGTTGTATTTGTTTGTATTTTTCTGTTGTGTTGTCTTTATATGAGAAAAGAGTCCTTGTAATCACAACAAATTTCCGCAAGGATCAATAAAGCAGTCTTAGTCTTAGTCTTATTGTAGTTTGTTAGTGTAGATCTAGGTCTAGACTAGTGTAGTAGTTGTAGTGATTTAGTTAGATAGTTGGGTTGATCAGTTTGTGTTAGATAGTTGGTTAGTTTGTTAGTGTTTGTAGTGGTGTAGATTTAGAGGGTTTTAGTTAGTTGATGGGTTCAGTAGTGGTGGTTAGTCAAGTTAGTGTATATATTATATTTTATTATTGATTAGTTTTTTGCATATGTAAATAAAGTTTCGTTTGTTTTTTTATCCTAACTAAAGTTTCGTTATCTTGCTTTCCTTTAGTTTAGGTTAGTTATAGCTAGTTGTCTGGTTACTTAGGCGACTCTAGCCCCTTGGTCACCATGCCGAGGTGCACAGATTGAGCCCACCTAGTAGCGCTAATATCTGCCTACTGTTGGTAAATTTTAATGTTGAGCAGAAGAGAATAGGTATCTCCCACTCGCGCCTGCCTGACCTGCTCACATAACGTAAAAAAGTCACTGCATATTAAAGAAGCCTGAGAATAGGTTAAGTCAGAGAAGCATCAAGGCAATATTCAGTTAGAAAATTTCATGCTGATGTTGATAAAGGCATTTTGCGAGTAATTTTTTTGGACACAGTCGAATAGTTCGTTGGCGATGGGTCGAGCCTAGTATGTGAATATCAATATTCCTATATTGTTTCATTTTTTTTTTTTACGTAATAAAAAAATCCAATTTCAAGTGTCATTTAGAAATATCAAATAGTTTAAAAAGTCATAAAGTTTAGATTGTTAATATAGCTAACCATGCAGGCTACATACTAGAAGAAATGCATTTATGTTACGTAAACTCAGTTTTCGTCACATTATCAAACTTAGCATAATGACTTTGAGGATAAGTATAATTGCACTCAGTGGCGTCACTAGGGTGGGTGTCCCCTTCTGCAGTAAGTTCAAGGTGTCACCCTCATTCAGCTTTCTATTTAACTTTTTACCAATAAAAATTTATTGTTTAGTTCTTTTTGTTGCGCCAGTTGTTACTGAACGTTCAAATGAGTGTCGATTCTATTATTTAAAAAATCGTTGTTTCTGACATTTTATCATTAGCTATTTCATAGATTAAAATTTAAGATTTTAGATTAGAAAAATATATAACATCAACTGAACATGCTTTCCTTAATTATTCGTTATGACGTTAGCTTTATATCGACGACGAATTTAATAATAATAATTATTATTATTAAGCTTAAATTTTTAATTTAAAAGAGTACAAGAACTTTTCAGGAATTCAAACTTGAAATTTTTAGCGATTTCGTTTTCAATTGACTGATTTAAAATCTCAAAAGTGTTCAATTAATATTTCTTAAGTAACTTTAGTTTTGAAAAGCTTCATTCATAAGGAAATCCTATGCCGAACTGGGAGTCGAACACTTAGTGAGATTGTGACAGAGCGTCGCATGAGGTTTACGGGACATGTTCTACGTCAAAATGAATTACGCACACCAAGAGTTGCGATAACATCGAAGCCAATATGAGGAAAACGCAAACAGGGACGTCCTCGTATAACTTGGTGCCACACTTTCATAGAGGACCTCAGAGCAGTGGGCACCAGGTGGGAGGAGGCTTCAGACATTGCCAGTAACAGATCTTTCTGGAGACAGCTTGCCGCCCAATGCGCCGAACGGCGCGGGAGGACCTAAGTCTTAAGTCTAAGTCATTCACATGACGCCACGTTGACATGCGTTTGGCAAGAATTAGACGTTCAATTGAAGACTTAATCAATGGGCTGGTAAAGGTTCATTAAGTCCCATCGGTATTCCATTTGAACTATAACATAGATGTACTTCCTAATTTTAGCTTAAACTTTTGCTACTTGTAGATGTATTCTAGTTTTAGCATGGGCCTAGCCAGGATTTTTTTTTTTTGGGGGGGGGGGGCAGGGGCGGACTGGCTATATGGGCATTCGGGCAAATGCCCGGTGGGCCGGTACCCAAATGGGCCGGTAGGGTCACCTAAAGGGTCTCATGAATGCCACTTTGTCACGTATTGAATTGTTAAACGTTTTATAATGTTCTCTTAACAAAGTGGCCCTCTGAGCGTCGTGTTTTTTTAAAATCATTTACAGACTCAACATTGTAGGTCCTAATACTAATTTAATTTAACACATTTTCCGAAATAATATAATAGTCTACATCTGTAGACAGTGCAACTGTAGCCTTCATCCTTTAAGGGTCTACACAGTTAGCGATGAATAAGCAACAGAATGCCTATATTTCTTATAAAGATATAGAGCATGCTTACAGTTATTGATACATTATTAAACTTAACATAATTATTTTCAGGGCAAGTAGGCCTATAATTGGAGGCCCATCATATGATATACAATTTATGGGCCGGACTTGTATGGAAATGCCTGGGCCGATTTTGACACCCAGTCCGCCCCTGGGGAAGATATTATTTATTATACCATGTGATAGGTTTTTGCGTGTGACGTGTGTTTGGCTTGTTTAACGTCTAGGGGATGATTATTTTTGAAGCTATCACACACTGACCTATCAGCATATAAATCGGGAGCAAGCATGCAACGAGACAAGCAATGAAAGAAAGATACAAAGTTAAAATTGAAGAATATTTATTTACATAAATATTTACATAGAAGAATAAAAAGGGGGAGGATTTGCATCTATCTCTAATCAATACTATACTTAATCATCACTCTTGCATTTAATAAGAGAGTATGTCACTTTGTCTTCTGAACTTAGCTGGCTGTCTTGCTTGGGTCGCAGCTGGCTGTGTCCTGGCTTGAGGTTCCGCAGCTGGAGGTGGCGCTCTAGCGGGTAGAGGGACGCCGGTGATACAGTTCTTGTGGAGTCTCAATCCAAAGTTCTGATATATGTAGTGGGCACAGTAGGGCGGATGGCCGGCTACCGTGGGCACAAGTGTACTGCGGGCAGAGCTGATCTGCCGTGGGCAGCGTCTTTAACAGGATAAGTCCAATGAGTTGCGGGGATCTGGCGGAGCTATGATGTCTCGCACAGACGCGTGGTCTATAGGGACGCCGTACCTAATAAGTTTACAGATGGGCTGTCGAATAGGCAGGCGAGTAAAGCCGATAGCGCCAAGTAGTAGGAGATACTAGGAAGCAGTAGGCAAGTGATCCGATAAATAGTTGAGTAGATCCCAGTAGGCAGGAGATGATACACAATAGCAAAAAGGCAGATAATGCCAAATAAATAGGTAGGTGATCCAAACAAATAGGCAGACACTTGAGGGAGGCTGCGGATAAGTCAAGACAAGTTAGGACATGTCTCTCATGCATCTTATTGATGCCCTCGACTGAGGTGCATTCGTCAGATTGGTAAAATAGCTTTTGAGCACAATGGGAAGATGATGATAAATGGAATTTGGAAAACAGATGGCTGATAGTAGCAATATAAAATGTACATAAAAGGAGAAATAATCTCAAATAAACAACACAAGTTGGAAGAGAAAAGGGGGGGGGGATGGGCGGTGGTCAGCGACCATGACGGTTTGTTTACATACGACCGTCGGCCGAGAACAATGGAACGCGCTTATATGGAGCGTGTCCGTTCGAGGGGCGCAACTCTCGTCAAAGTAGAATGACTACAGGGGAGATAATTCATATCTCTTTTCTAAGCGCAGTATTAGTGCGCTAGTAAAATTATCAAGGCGGTCAGCCGAGATAAAGGAAATAAAATAAGGTGTACAAATATATACATGGTTGCATCAACGATCAATTGAGTAACGTAGCATTAATAGATGAATGCAATACATAAATATATACATATGCCATGTTTATGTTTTCTACTTACGACAGTAAGAAATACACAATGCACTAAATACATGTAAATGAAATAATAAAATACACATGGTAATATTCAGTGAGAAATATGCACAAAGTAATTAAGTGGAACTGTGATTAAGTTCGGCTTACCACCAGGTATTCCTCTAAGAGTAAGAATGATCAAAGAGAGACGTGGGAGAAGGGGGGGGGGAGAAAGAGTGACTTGCATTCAACCCAAGGTGGTGTCAACTGCGACCGTCAGACATCCGGCGGGTAAGACCAAAGAGACTGTGTTTATCTTTACCCCGTCAAGGGGAGATAAGTGAAAAGCCGCCAAGGTGGTGGACTCAGTCTAGTGAGAAGAGGAAAAGGTGGGGCTGGTGATGAAATCGGGGATAGAACGGGGAAATAATTAAAATAAACAAATAAATAATAATTAATGCTGTGATAAAATTTAGTGACTCTGACGGCAAGCTTTTGACTTGTCACCCAAGCAGCGGCGTAGCATCCATGGCGCGAAGGGGTTCAATGAACCCGGGCCCACACCCAATGGTGTAACAACCATGGGGCTAGGACCGGATTTACTTCTATGCAACATAAACTCTAGGCCTTCAAGAAATATTCAGTAGTTATATGCAATATCAGGGGCCCCATATCTCAAATAGCTTAAAGCTTTTTCAACTCTAAATACTGCAATGCATGGCGCGTAGGGGTTTCATATAAACTGGTCCCATGACTAATGACTGAAAGTAGCCTGCCCTACACTGCAATTTTGTAAAAAATGGTAAATAAATTTAAAAGTTTCCTTAAAATATCCTAAACTTCATATCAAACTTAATATTAATGTCAAAGCAGTAACCCGTGTTTTGAGTTAGAGTCACTGTAAGGAACTGCTTTCATCAGGTTCATTGTAATGTGGTGATGGTGTGTTGGTTATGACATTTGGTTCCCATTCTGTCGTTTTTTTTTCTTCTATGTTATTTAAACTGTAATATTATTACCTTTTTCTGTTGTTTTTTTAGTAAGCTTTTTTTTTCAGTTTTCTATTAGCAGAAAATTAGATATTAAACAAGCAAAAGAAACATCATGTTTAGTTACTCAGGGAAATGTTAAAGACGTTAACTTTTCTTATCTCATATGATACAGACGATACTTCAAAAAAAGTAGATGATTACGTCCTACCCGTCATGCATATTAACCAATGGCTTAAATTCTACAATTTCACTGGTTTTTCTGGCTAGCTCAGGCAATCCATTCCATGCTCTAATAGTGCTAGTGAAGAAATAACATTTGTACAAATTTGTTCTAGCATATGTGTGAGCAGGTCAGGAGGCGTTAAGTGAGACCTTTTCTCTGCTCAACATTAATTTTTATAACTGTAGGCAGATGTTAGCGCTACTGGGTGGGTTTCATCTGTGACACCTTAGTCTACGACCAAGGGGCTAGAGTCGCCTAAGCAACCAGACAACTAGACTATACTAACTAACTAAAGCAAGAAACAAACTTTACTTAAAAATGAATATTAAAAATGAAACTTTATTTACATTTAAAAAAAACAATAATAAAATATAATATATACACTAACCACTACAACTGAACCCAGCAACTAACTAAAACCTTCTAAATCTATGCCACTACAAACACCAACCAACTATCTAACTCAAACTGATCAAACCCACTATCTAACTAAATCACTACAACTAGGCCTACTACACTAGACCTAGAGCTACACAAACACACTACAATAAAATAGTCTAGATCTACAATATTCTACTACCACAACCAACCCATAATACTAACACTAAAACAAGAACACCTTAGACTAGTACCTTACTATTAGTATTCACTAAGAACATACTAAAAATCACTAAGTCTAAGCCGACTAAGGCTACACCACAAAAACAAAATAACAATAGATCTATAGCAGCAGCTTAAAGCAGCAATATAAGATACAGCAGCTAAGACACAGCAGCGTGTACTTCAGCAGCTAGAAAAATATATTCAGCAGTAATAATAGCCTGCAATACATAAATGCAAAACTATAAATACAAAATCATATATTCTATTAGATCTAGAACATGAACAGCATATTCATATCAGGCTAAGCTGGGCGCCGCCATTTTCAATACAGCATGTTGGGAACAACTGTCAACTCTTTTGAAAAATATTCCAAAAAACAAAATTAAGATATATCTAGCAGTAGCATCAGGGCCGCCGCGAGGGTTGTGGCCGCCTGTGTGCGAAATTTAAAATGCCGCCCCCCCCCCCTTTTCTAGAGGAAAAAAATTCTATTAAGACTGAGCTGGACACTGTTCTAAAAGTGCCCTTTGATTTAAATCAATTTGTTTTTGTAAACCATTCCATTTTTTCCTTTCATATTCGCACGTTGTTGTATCCCTTAAGTACAACTAGAAACCATGCACCAGGAACAATTTTGGATATACATGCCTACAGAAATCTAGCATCTTGGTTCATTATAAACTGATTTCGTTCTGACTACTCGCTTATGTTCCTATATTTGCGACGATTATAATTGATGATCTGCGGCGGGTATATTACAATGAACAGCGGAAACGATTATGATCTATATACAATTTCTCGATAACTTTGCTCATCAGTGTTATATGGTCTGGACGTGGATATGTTAACTTGTTTATTATTGTACGTTAAAGCACAATCCACAATGAATTTCTCATGTACGAATATCGTTTATATTTTCAATGGTAATGGAATAATTAGAATTTATATTAAATATTTCAGTAATTTTTTTTATTTAACTTTTTTTAAAAAGTAACCTTGGAATAATGATTTGGCCGCCCTCTAAAGTCGGCCGCCTGCGTCTAATGAACACATTGCACAATAGGTAGCGGCGGCCCTGAGAAGCATTTTTTACACATAGTGTGACATAGATCTAGTAAAAGATAATATAAAATAGTTATAAACCTACAGGCCGTCCCAGGTACAGAAATATAGAAATGATTAAACAAGTATACGCCAGATCAATAAAATCATCAACTGTCACACAGACAGTGATATACTTTACTGACCGCTGGTCAACTATCCAAGAGACAGCATGGACATAGCAAGATATATACTATCCCGCACTTACCTATACAAAAAGCGGAAGTACAAATAATAAATTTTGAAACTAACCTATAAAAACGAATATACAGAACAGCTATAGCCTATGAAAATACATATAAAAAATAGCTATGGGAGCGAAAAGCTCACACATGGAACAAAGGATGTGCCTTTATCTTTGTGTCTCTCTGAGTATGTTATTAAATTTTGTATTTGAAGATTATGGTTCAGTGTTTAATGTGTAATTGCTACTTTACTTTCAAGTCTTCGATCCTGAAGGCTTTCTAAATTTAGTGATTTTACTAAAGGTGTTACTCTAGTAAAATGTGAATATTCGTTTGTTATGAATTTCAATGCTCTATTTTGTGTCTGTTCCAGTTTCTTAATGTAATAGTAGTGGACCTTAGACTGTTCCTTGAGGTACACCTGAGTTTTAAGCTATTTATCGTGACTGGATTGTGGACAGGATTAATAACAATTTTTTTTTACTATAGAGCGATAATTATATATACATTATCGTGGAGTAGTGTCTTTTACTTTAATGGCTGCTTTGTCGTCTAGTATGTGCACTTGAAAGTCGTTCAGATGGTCTCGAGTCTCTGACACAGCACCAATGTTGTTTGTTTTCCGAATCATCAAAAAAAAAAAAAAGATAGGCCTTCTAATGACTTAACATCATCAATAAGCTTGCCAAACATACAAACAACATGAACGACTGAGAACGGTGGATGATGCAAACAAAGAGCACATTAAAGTTGACAATTACTTACTGAATGTAATTCATCGCATAGTGAATGTTAGTTTTAACTTTAGAATTCAACCTCACTATGCAGGCTCTCTGCAAACTGCACCATACACCACCAACTTAAGGAACTTGACAACTCAGGGCTCCAAAGTAACGTAACACTTTAATGTCAATAAAATAACAGCCAATACTGTACAATTGGCAGCACGTAACACAAGACTCTACAAATATCTCTCCGCCGTATCAACTCTTGCACTGACTCGCCTCTGATACCTTCGCTCTTATATAGGGTCCCTACATGCCTTCTCGAACTGGACAGAACGCCGCTCGACGTTTCTAGGTGGTCAGATGACTACAACTCTCGTGACGCTACTGAGCTCTGTTCACGATGTCGATCCTTCCTGAACAATCATGTTGACACTCGTCTCGGCCGATCGTCGTAACTCGTCACGGTTGACCGCTCGTCTAGCGCTGGCCTGGGGCGATTTGCGTCGGCTGACTACACACTCACACTACTACCCCCATCTGTGCCACCACCAGGTTTATAACACTGCCCCCTCCTTAGATCTGTCCGTCCCGGGCAGATCCGGCTTCACCATAGTACTTGTTGAGTCTGTCGATGTGGACGACCTTCAGTTTCGACCTTGGGCTCTTCTGTATTCGATACACGACATCGTTGATTCTTTTTATCACGCGGTAGGGTCCTTCCCAGTCTTTTTGAAGCTTTGGGGACTTGCCTTTTCGTCTTTGTGGGTTGTACAGCCACACCAGATCGTTCTCCTGAAACCCAGCGGCATTGGCCCGTTTGTCGTACCTTGTCTTCACCTGGTCACTGTTGATCTTGATGTTCCTGCGGGCAAGAGCGTGGGTTTTCTCCATCCGTTTTCTGAGATTGGCGACATAGTCTGTTGAAGAGGCTGGCACATTTCCCGGGGTCCCGAATAGCAAATCGCATGGTAGTTGCAACTCTCGGCCGAACAACATCTTTGCTGGAGTGTAACCAGTGGTGCTGTGAATCGATCCTCTATATGCCATAAGGAACATTGGTATATAGGTGTCCCAGTCATCTTGACGATCATCGACAACTTTCGACAGGTGTTGTTCCAGTGTTCGGTTAAATCGTTCTACCATCCCGTCTGACTGGGGGTGAAGAGGGGTTGTGCGTGTCTTCTCGATGCCGAGTACCTGGCACATCTCTTGGAAGATCTTGGATTCGAAGTTTCGGCCCTGGTCGGAGTGTAACTCTATGGGAGCACCGAATCGGCTAATCCAATTTTCTACAAGTGTTTCCGCTATGGTGGTGGCTTCTTGGTTTGGTATCGCATACGCCTCAGGCCACTTAGTAAAATAGTCGATCGCCACTAGAACGTACTTGTTTCCTCTCTGGGACTCAGGAAACGGTCCGGCTACATCGATTGCTATTCTTTCAAAGGGATTACCGACGTTGTATTGCTGCATACGTCCCCTCGTTCTCCTGTGCGGGCCCTTCGCTGCTGCACACGCGTCGCACCTTCGGCACCATTCTTCTACATCATCTCGGTAGCCGAACCAGTAGAACCGCTGGCGTACTTTTTCAAAGGTTTTGTTGACACCTAAATGTGACCCACTAGAATTATTGTGGATTTCTTGCAACACCTCGGCAACTCTTACTTTAGGCAGCAACAGCTGCAAGCGATTGCTTTCTCCATCTGCGGTTTCCCAGACCCTCTTGAGAACTCCATTGTCAATTGTGAGTGAGTCCCATTGCGCCCAATATGCCTTGGTAGCAGCTCCTTTATCAGAAAGGTGATGCCATTCCGGTCTTTGTCCGTCTTCCTTCATAAGCAGAATGGGAGCCACATCTTCATCTTTTAACTGGTCTTCTCGGATTCTTTCGTCGGACCAATATCCACAAGCTTGTACTCCAAGACGTTGGCAATCGATGATAACCCCCTTTTCTTCAACCTTGCTGCAGTGTTTACATTCCATTCTGCAAGGCCGTCGAGACAGCGCGTCAGCATTCTGGTGAGTTTGGCCTTTTCGGTGCTGTGTCTCGAAGTCATAGGTTTGCAAACGTTCAATCCACCTGGCGACTTGTCCTTCAGGATTTTTAAATGACAACCTCCATTGAAGAGCTGCGTGATCTGTCCTAAGGATGAATTTTTGCCCATATAAGTATTTGTGGAAATGTTGTATGGCATCCACAACTGCTAGTAGCTCACGCCTTGTGACACAGTAATTTCTCTCGGCTTTGGACAATCTCCGACTAAAGTAGGCTATGACTCTCTCAGTTCCATTTACCTTTTGGGATAAGACAGCGCCTATTCCAGTATAGCTCGCATCGGTGTATTGGGTAGGCCAGAATGGGTGATGAAACAAGAGCCTTTTTAAGTCGCTCAAAGGCCTCCTGACATTCCGTTGTCCAAATAAACGGCCGCTTCGGTTCTGTCAGTTGATGAAGGGAGCTACAGAGGCTAGAGAAGTTTGGTACGAAACGTCTGTAGTACGTACAAAGTCCAAGAAAGCTTCTTAACTCCTGGATATTAGCGGGGATCGGCCATTCATTTACGGCTTCAACTTTATCCGGGTCTGTGCTGACTCCTTCCTTCGACACGATGTACCCAAGGTACTTGACGCTCCTTCTGAACAAGGAACACTTCTTTGGATTCAATTTCATCCCAGCGTTTCTGATTCGTTCGAATACTTCCTTCAGGTTTGCGATATGTTCCTCGAAGGTTCTGCCTATGACGATAATGTCATCTAAGTAGACAAGACACGTGGTCCAGTTGAGTCCTCTTAACACATGCTCCATTAGTCTTTCAAAGGTGAATGGGGCGTTGCAGAGTCCAAAAGGCATCACGGTAAATTGCCAGAGACCATTACCGGCAGAGAAGGCCGTTTTATCCCTGTCCTCGGGGTGTAGTCCTACTTGCCAGTAGCCGCTCTTCAGGTCAAGGGTGGAAAAGATCTGTGACCCAGCAAGTGTGTCCAATGTGTCGTCAATCCTAGGAAGCGGGTAGCTGTCCTTGTGTGTGGCGTCATTTAATAATCGATAGTCGACACAAAATCTCGTGGATCCATCTTTCTTCTTTACCAAGACGATGGGTGAACACCATGGACTGTTGGATGGTTCAACAACCCCTTGCTGTCTCATTCGTTCTATGATGTCCATAGCTTCTTGGTGTTTTGCTAGCGGCAGGCGACGTGGTTGCTGTCGTATAGGCCTAGTGTTTCCTGTGTCTATTCGATGCTGGATTAGATTTGTCCGCCCAAAGTCCATTTCATCAGATGGCAATATGTCAGAAAATTCTCTGAGGAATTGTTCTGCTTTGGTGTACTGTTCTCTCGACAATGTCGTTTTGACTTCTGTCAGAAATTTTGTAACCTGCGGTTCACTGGACTCGAGTCTTTCGACGGGGTTTTCACTGCTACAGTTTCTTATCATTTCAAGAGCATGGCAACCAGCGATGGTGCTACCTTTCCGAAAGTCTTTCTCTACTGTACCGAGGTTCATAATTCTTACGGGTACCATTAGGTCTTTCCCAATCGTGACTAGTGTCTTTCCTACTGCTATCCCGTTGTGGTTGGTGTCCAAGCTTTCTACCAGTGCTGTTCCTGTCGTGGGATAGCCGTCCTCAATTTTTCCCCAAACGATCATTTCGGACTTAGCAGGCAAGGTTGTATTTTCTACCAACTTAATCCTTCTGACTCGGCCATCCTCTTCATTCTCGTCGCCAAGCAAGGGTACTTCGAGGTCTCCACATTGTAAAGTGCCTCCGCCGATATTTAAGGAAAGGCCATATTTCAGCATGAAGTCGAGCCCTATTATGCAGTCATCTGTGACGTCAGCAATCAAGAATTCGTGTTCGAATGACTGATTCCCGATCTCGACCGTTATGTCGATCAGGCCTTTTATGGGCATCAGTTCTCCACTGGCTGTTTTCAACGAGTAGGCTCTAACTGACTTTTTCTTGCTACTGTCCACTTTATCCGTCCGGATGACTGATCGTGAGGCACCAGTATCTAGGAGGAAGTGATAATTTTGACATCCAATTTTCCCGTTGATTTTCAGACTCTTACTCTGCCCTAGCACGGCGACCGGGATGATGGTTGGAGGGGCTCTCATTCTCTGTGTCGCCGGGTTCCGCCCCTTGAAGCCGGCGCGTGCTAGTTTCCCTGGTAGCCCCGAGAATTTGGTCGTGCATACCTTTCTGGTCTGTAATGAGTTTCAGTTTGTGGAAATCTTCTAGTGCAGCTTCTTTGTATATGACCGAGTTCACCACAATTCCAGCATCGTACAGGAGCCCTAGGTTGATTTTCTGGTATCAGGTTTGTTCGTCGTTCATCTAGTGCCTCTGTCACCCTTCTAACAAGTTGTGCGAATTCTTCTTCTTTGACTTCCAACTTTCGGCCTTGATGAACGCTCCCAGATGAGTCTTTAGCGGCTTCATATGAGAGAGCGTATACGAGGGCTTCACTGGCCTTACGTCTACCACTAACTCTGGTGGCTTTCTTTAACTCGGGGTCTCGAAGCGCATCAATGAAGGCGTCTGTGATAATGACTTCCAGAAAATCTTGTGCGGCTGTTGGGTAGGCCAAATGCGCGAGGCGTTCGATGTCTGTCTCTAGCTCCTGTAGTGTTTCATCGGGTCGCTGTTGTCTGGTCTTTAGTTGCACACGATATACTTCTTGCAGATGTTCATCCCCGTATCGGAGTTCCATAGCCTGGACAAGGGCGGCGAAGTCTTGCTGGTTCGGTAAGGACTGGAGCAATTCGGAGGCTTTTCCTCTTAGAGATAACACAAGGGCAGTTGCTTTCTCTTCCTCACTGTTCCATTTGTTAACTTTGGCCGCTGCGTCAAATCGCTTCTTGTACACTGACCAGGACACGGAACCATCAAATACGGGGGGCTTCATTTTCCCGGAGCTTTCAGGCACCAATGACGTCATACTTGCTTCCGGTGCATTAGTGTGCTTACAGTGAACTTGCGTTTTCATTTCTTCGATTGCCTTCTCCACTGCGTCGACCCTCTGATTCACCTGTTCGTCAATGGTGGTGATTCTCTCCTCCACAGCATGTAAGCGTTGGTTCATAGCCAATAACTCGGTTTTGATTCCCGAGGCCATGACATCTATCTTGGAATTGGTGCTTTCTTGCCCCGAGTTCATAGCTGCCATCTGTTCCTGCATAGCTGCCATGCTACTGGTGATCTGTTCCAGCAAGTCCGGTTCGACTTCAAAAAGATATGTGTCCGGATCTTCTTTTTCCTTCATCAGTTCTTCCCGAAGGCGTGCTTGTAAGGTTTCTTTGTTGCCGCTCGTCTTCAGATCCCGACCACGGAGCTCTTCCTTCAGTTCCTTCACAAGGAGTTGGTCTAACGTTTTCGCAGTCTACTTTTGTAGGCGTGGGTTCAGATCCCACTTCTGACACCAGTTGTTACGAATCTCACTATGCAGGCTCTCTGCAAACTGCACCATACACCACCAACTTAAGGAACTTGACAACTCAGGGCTCCAAAGTAACGTAACACTTTAATGTCAATAAAATAACAGCCAATACTGTACAATTGGCAGCACGTAACACAAGACTACAAATATCTCTCCGCCGTATCAACTCTTGCACCGGTCTCTCTCTGTCTCGTCTCGGACTTGTACTGAGCCGTTGTAACGAACTGTAGATCGGGAAGTTGTGACTGACTCGCCTCTGATACCTTCGCTCTTATATAGGGTCCTTACATGCCTTCTCGAACTGGACAGAACGCCGCTCGACGTTTCTAGGTGGTCAGATGACTACAACTCTCGTGACGCTACTGAGCTCTGTTCACGATGTCGATCCTTCCTGAACAATCATGTTGACACTCGTCTCGGCCGATCGTCGTACCTCGTCACGGTTGACCGCTCGTCTAGCGCTGGCCTGGGGCGATTTGCGTCGGCTGACTACACACTCACACTACTACCCCCATCTGTGCCACCACCAGGTTTATAACAATATAGTGATCATCGCAAAGAGCATCGTTTAGGTGACACGAAAATATCTTAGCAGTACATAAATTCTTAAAACAAAAACACAAGCCTTTAACCTCGACACACAGATTCAAAACGAGATAATAGACCTGTTGGGCAATGCAATTTTATTAAAATCTGCGCCATTTTTCTCTATCAAGGTTGACAGCACTCTACGAGAATTAAAAATATATTAATTTGCTTTTTTTTTTCTGAAAATGTTTTATGAACTTTGATAACAAAATACCCAAAGAAATTGCCATTAGAGAGTCATTTGTAGGTTTTCATACTTGGGAGAACCAGAAGTCTGCAGTATTGACTGAACTAATACTCTTAAGTTATAAAATATCACCATCTTTTTTTTAAATTACTTACGATGTCAAGGCAATGATGTTTTTTTATATGAACGGACAGTACAGTAGCCTTCAGGTATTGTTTCAACTAAAGCAACAGCTTGCGTATGTTCCCTGTGTTCAACAAAACTTCAACATGGTCTTAAATGATTCTGTCGGCTGTGATTATGAACTTGCATTGGAATTTCTTTTAGTAAATGTATCAATACATACAAACTACTTGATTTCTTTGTCACACAAAATATTTGTCTTTTTTTTTTTGGGGGGGCGTCAACATAATCTTGAACCCGGGCCCACGGGTACCTTGCTACGCCACTGTACCCAAGAATAGGTTCTTGGTATTAGTGGAAAGACAATTGACGACACCCCGCCTTTGCCAGTCATATCTTGTTCGGGCCTCTTGGTAAAGAATGCAGTTTTGAAGGACATGGTCAGCTTTCTCTGGTAAAGAAATGCAGTTTTGTAGGACATGGTCAGCATTCTCTAGTGACACTCCACATGGGCAGATTTCACTGGTTACAATTTTGAGCTTCCGTATGTTGTCTCATTCTGTTGTGTCCGGTTCTGAGGCGAAAAATTAGACGTTGATCTTTTCGGAATAGCTTATAGTAGGCGTCATCTTTCTTGTGATTTGGATGAGAGCTTGTCGATTTCTCATTTAGCCTATTCTATTTCTATTTAATAAAGGGATCATGGCTGTTTTCCCCAGATGTTTGGCCTGATTTCCAGCTTGCATTAAATATTTGTAGCAGTTTTCTCTTGGCTTGAGAACCCAAGTTATTAGAAGGCATGTCATTAGAAATGTTTATAGTACACGTCAATTCCTTATACATACTAAACGATAAACAAGAAACTTAAAATTAAGGCCTTTATTTCTTATAGCGATCGACGTTAGCGTATATATAGGGGCCTAGCGAATATATTGAGATCGGACGAATCTATAAAGGGACCAACAACAACTTTCCAAGTCCTATAGATCGTTGTCGCATGATCTCGAGTTGGCCCCGCTACGAAGTCCTTCATAAATGACATTTATTACCTTGAGCAGTATGTATTAAGGTGTATGTATAATATGCATGTATGTATTTATATATGTATGTCCTGCATAGAAATCAAAACCGTATTACCAATCTTGATAAAACTTGGCCTAAATGTTACTTAGATCATGGCGGTGGCCGTAGTGTTTGTTCATTGTCCACCCATTCACGGGGGGGGGGGGGGGGGGGGGGGTAAAATAAAAGAAAATTCCTAAATTTATCTATATAAGGAAACTCTTTTACAAATAAATCATACATGTACATATATATATATATATATAGGTCTGTGAGCTCATCCAGTTTTATTTAATTTTTAACATTAAAGGTTACTGTCACATGACATTTGTTTTCTTTTGCAATGCTTTGATTTTAGTCTAGATTAAATCAGTCTAGAGTCTAGAGCAGATCTACATCTAGAATAATCTAGATCTACACTAGTACAGAGATTTAGAATCTAGATATGTGAAAATGAGTGATTTAGATCTAGTACAAAATAATAAAAGTCCTGCTTAATGACATTCAAATGATGATATTAATCATAATGAAAATTATAAATACATTGTAACATTGTACATTCATATTCACTGTCTTTGACTTAAGGTTTTTTTTGTCGACTTGTAGATCTATGAATTATTAACTGTAACTGTGAATTATTAGTTTTAGTCCTCTTCTTTTGTGAAGCAAAATCTTGAAAATGATGTATGATTTATTTGAATTTGTGAGGCTTATGTCTGTTACACCCATTCAAGGTGATAAAAGAAGTAAAGCCAGTAAAGGTGTCAATGTCAACGAAAATATTGAGATAAAAAAATTTGCTTGGAAGGAAGAAGAAGAAATTAGTTTTTTAGCACTAATGTGTTCAAATGGTACTAGTAACTAGATCTAGTATTTTAAAAGTATTTATAGTAAATAAGTGATTATAATTTAGATAGATCTATAAGTATAATATAATATATATGTATCCTCTGTTTGGGACCCCTCAACTCAAGATAACATTAAGAAACTGGAACAGACACAAAATAGAGCAGTGAGATTTATAACAAACGAATATTCACATTTGACACCTTTAGTAAAATCACTATATTTAGAAAGCCTTCAGGATAGAAGACTTAAAAGTAAAGTAGCAATTATACATAAAACACTGAACCATAATCTTCAAATACAAAAACAAAATTTAATAAAATACTCAGAAAAACACAAAGATAAAGGCACATTCCTCGTTCCATATCCTAGGTCAAATTTGTACAAATGCTCTTTCTTCCCTAGCGCTATTAGAGCATGGAATGGGTTGCCTGAGCTAGCCAGGAAAACCAGTGACTTGGCAGAATTTAGGTCATTGGTTAAGGACAGCTTAACCCCCCCCCC
This sequence comes from Biomphalaria sudanica, assembly GCA_036873155.1. Lineage (NCBI taxonomy): Eukaryota > Metazoa > Mollusca > Gastropoda > Planorbidae > Biomphalaria > Biomphalaria sudanica. The sequence goes on from JAZGLO010002157.1 coordinate 643,739, forward strand.
TTAGTTCAAAATTATCAATTTTTTTATAACTGAATATTATACAGCATTCATTTCTGAACAATTTGGTGTATACAACATGTCTGAATTCAAAGTGGAAGTATTTTAAATATTTTTTTATATTTTGTATACTAACTTAGTTTTTACCACAGAGGTTGCCGTTTTTTGCTGTTTTCTCCTATTAACCATTTTCATTTTTTTTTGTGTTCAGAGATGGCATGATACAAAATTTATTTATGAATATTTTGTCTTGTAATTTCGCACAAATAATGTTTTTATACAAGTATGAAAGTGAAGCAGAATAAATACAAAAGGTTGAAAACTTTTAGAGTAATTAGTTTTTTTCTATGCCTACTCCCGTATAAACACTTGAAATAATGGGCCACAACCATCTTTAGAGCTGTTACTTTTTCTCTATTCAATAAATATTGTTAATTCTGCTTCACAATCTTCTACTAGTATTGAATAATCAACAGCTGAAGTTTTATTGAAATATCTTTAGTAGTTTACAAGAAATCTTGACATGAAAATTAACTATTTTTTCATTATTTTAGCAAAAAATAGTGCCCCAAATTTTTTTTTCTCAAAAAGTTGATAAGATGTAAAGAAAAATTATTTATTTTCTTCTTTTTTGCATGTCTTTACTTAATAAAAACATGTAATTTCTATTTTGGGGTTTAAGCTGTCCTTAATATGTATGACTAAATGCATGACACGTAGAACATAATCATTATCTTTTTTGAAGTAACGTCTGTATCATATATACTGTAATATACATAAATATATAGATAGAGAGAGAGATATTTTATTTTTAGATTTAAAAAATACTGTCTTTATCTTTAACTGGTGTTCATGCCAAGCAACCGGGTCAGTTATTTGTCTGTGGCATCTATTGTTTCTAAAAAAAAGAAGGATGTATTATAAAATATAATGCAAAATATTTAAAGCTTTATATTCTTTCTTTCCATCTAAGTAAAATAAAGAGTTATAATAATAAATTCTAAAAAAATATAAATTATTGGGCAATTCTTTTTTAATTGTATGTAAACCACTTAGAATCAAAAATTAATTTTCATATTTGTAAATTTTGATTTAGATTATATTATCCTGCGGTATGATATGTGTGGACATAAATCAGTTATAAAACAGCTACCATGGTTACCAGACAAATGTGTTGGTTCTATGTTCTTTGACCCTACGTTGACATGGCTACTTCTTGTCACTGAGACAACACAAGAAATTTTTGTTATTCCAGCTTTATCTATTGTTGTAAGTCTATATTATTAATTTAGTTATCATATGCCCCCATAATTAATAGATCTAGCCTCTGAAATATGAATTAAAAATTGACTAAAAAAGTTAGATTTTAGTTAATAGAGATATCACACCTTGGTTTAATTTCTACATTATGTTTTGTTAACTGCTAAAACAAATTGTTTTAATAAGAATGACTGAAAACAAACATTGAAACAATTAAACATATTTCATTATACTAAACTGATTAATTTCATTACAAATATACCATAATATTCAAATTTTCTACATTCTTGGCAGAGCTCTATAGTAATTATACATTAAAAAAATAATTTTTTTTTATACAAAGGACAGTGCCAAGTTTGGTTATATTCATTTGTACATTAGGTGTACATTATACATATTAGGTTATGCATCTCTGAAACCACTTCCCTTTAGACTGTAAGAGTAACAATAGATCTTAAGAAAGCTTGTAATATAATAATAATTTTATGTATTCATAATGATAAATTTATTCTCTATTACAGGATGTAAAAGCTGCTGTGAATCAAATGTTTAAAACTGATGATGTTACTCACATACCATTTCACAATGCCAACGGTAAATAAATTATATGTCAATAGCCTTTTATAAAATACATCATGCTAGATAGAAGCACAAAATTTTTCTCCTTTATTTTTTCATTTTGCACAAATAATTATTTTTAAATTGAAATTGAAACAATTTACATTTTCATTGGAGATAAGCAGATAGTTGCAAAAACTTTGACCGCCTGAGAATTTTTGCTTGACAAGATTGCTAAACTACAGAAGTACTCACAAAGTTAAAAACAGTAAGAAAAGAAATCCAAGCAGCATAGTGTTTAACTTCATTACCAAACTAATGTAAACCTAGCAATAAAAAGTGTGTTATATGGTTATAATTGAAATCAACCTGCAAAAGCCCATTAGGAAACCAGAGTGTCTGATGTGTATCTCTTTATCTCATACAGAAGGATTTTTCCTAACAGGCATGGACCAGGAGTATTTCACCCAAGTCCTTTCTGAAGTTTCCACAATGGCAGTGACCATTACTACGATTGGGTCATCATACCACATATGTAGTACACAGTTCCCTGAAAACCATCTTGGCAACATAGACTTTTTTCTTATTTCTATTCTGCTTGGTTTGATCTGTAATTTTTTCTCCCGATTTGGATAGAAGGGGGGCAGGCTTAGACACTGTTGGACCCAGGGCCCCTTTAATGCCATCAAATAGAGCTTTGCTATTTCCTGAGTGGAGACTGTCTTGGATTCTGTTGCAGGTATCCCTCCAAAAGTTGTTAGCACATTTTCTAGCCATTTGTTTCGCCTCTTTATTAGCACTTTTGAAGGCCTCCAAAGATCTTGGACTTGGCTTTGTCTTGAGAGCGAGTTGTGCAGATCGCTTTTTCTCGATGCAAGGTTCCATTTGTGCTAGATTCGCCTCAAACCAGTCTACATTTTTGTGTTTTTGAGGCCCAAAGGTGGTGATTGCCGAACTGTAGATTACATCTCTTAATTTCTCCCATCTGATAGAGATGTCTTCTTCATTACTTAACGAGGGGATTGAACTGTTCAGGAGCTCGCCAAAGAGTGCACACTTCTCTGGGTCACCTACATGGTTGACGTTAATTCGCCTAGTTCTGGGTTGAGTGAAAGTATAAGCCTTCTTGAGAAGTAGTTTGATTTTGCTTAGCACTAGTGAATGGTCTGAGTTGCAGTCCGCACTATGGTATGAACGGGTGTGGATGACACTTTTCAGATCCATCCTTCGGGTGATGCAGAGGTCAAGCTAGTGCCACCTTTTTGAGCGTGGGTGCTGCCAAGAGACTTTATGGCGTTCCTTGCCAGAGAAGAATGTATTTGTTACACACAGTTCATGAGAGCTACAAAACTCGAGTAGCCTTTGGCCATTGTCATTGATTTTGCCAACACCATGAGGTCCCAAGCATTGTGGCCATGCATCATTTCCATCACCAACACGGGCATTAAAGTCTCCATTTATATAGAGGTGCTCGGATTTTGGAATACTTTTAATTACGTCCTCTAGAGCTTGATAGAATCTGTCTTTGTCCTCTTCCGGTGCAGCAAGGGTTGGTGAGTAAGCACAGATTATATTAACTTTGCCTTGCGGTGATGCAAATTTCATGTGTGATACTCTTTCATTGCCAATGGGAAACATCGCGATGCAGGGGACGAGACTGTTTCTTATTGCGAAGCCGACGCCATGTATTCTAGGGCTTTGTTCTGGTTTTCCTTGCCAGTAGAATGTATAGTTGCTTTCTGTAAGAGATCCGCTGTCTGCCAGTCTGGTTTCTTGCAGGCAGGCCACATCAATGTTTAGTCTGCTGAGTTCTCTGTCGATGATAGCTGTTTGACGCATGTCTGTGACTAGTTCAGGGTCAGTATTGAAGCCAGGACACATTGTCCGTATGTTCCAGCTTGCTAAATGCATTAATGTTGAGGGTTTTCTTTTGATTGTATTTGCAGGTGCGGGTGAGCAGCTTGCTTTTTGATTTTGTCTTAGCACCAAGCACCCAGTGGTGCGGCAAGCTGTGGCGGGATAGCACTTTACTGTCCGAGGGCTGCTCGGCTTAAGGCAGGCAGTTGCTATCCAGTGAGGCTAAAAAGCCCCTCCTACCGTCAAGAGTGGTCCCTGGCGTTCCAGCTTACGCCAATCAGCTAGGAACTTATCACCGGTAACTACCACTCTCCGTGTTTTTCCAAAGACATTACTGTCAGAGATGGAGTGACCTCTCCATTGCTGGGGGAAGCCTGGGCGGTAAATTTGCGAGTGCTGGGCTGCCCACACGTCAGCACACGCCTCTCTTCCATACTGACCGGGTCCAAAGGGATGGCGAGCCATCACAATTTGGGGACAGGTGGCTGCAGGAGTTTGCCAGAGAGCAGTAGTCTTACTACTGTCCCCCCGCCTACGGGGCTCCAGGACCGGATTTTCTGTTAGGGTTTACTCCCTTAGCTTTAGACCTTACAGGGACACACACACAAGGCAGTGCGGCTATTGACCTATAGCTAGGGGTTTGGTTTGTGGGCAACAGGGCGTGTCCGCACGCCGACGGGCCATGCCTGCCTCACATCTTGGGGCCAAACCTCCTCCGAGACCCTTGCAGTTTAGCCTGAGGCTTCGCAGCCTCAGTTTCCATCTGCCACCACGAGGAGGTACTGCATAGGACTTGCTGTGTAGAGGCTATGTACTGGCAAGAGAGACTTACAAAACTGCTCCCCTTTCACAGATGCTAGCCAGCGGTGGCAACAAGTCAAGCTACCACACTAGACGCTTCACACAGCCATTTGACAGACTAGAACGTTGGACAGAACACTACCTCGAAGTCTATGCCACACAGAACACAGTAGACGATGTCGCCCTGGCTTCTCTACCAGATCTTCCAGTACTGGAATGCCTAGATGATCTTCCGAGCCTCAGTGACCTTAAAAAAGCAATTAACTGCATAAAAAATAGAAAATCTCCTGGGAGTGATGGTATCCCAGTGGAAGTAGTGTAAGTCAACGAATCACTCCTGCTCCCTGAACTCTATATTCTCCTCTGCCGCTGTTGGGAAACAGGTCATGTCCCACAGGACATGCGTGACGCAACTATAGTCACAATATACAAGAACAAAGGGGATCGGAGTGACTGCAACAATTACAGGGGTATCTCTCTCCTCAGTATAGTGGGCAAGATCTTTGCTAGAGTGGCACTATCCAGGCTGCAAGTGATAGCTTCTAGAGTCTACCCAGAGTCTCAGTGTGGATTCAGGAGTGGTAGATCCACTGTAGACATGATATCTTCTCTACGACTACTGCAGGAGAAATTCAGAGAGAGAGACAGACCCCTTTACATCGTTTTTGTTGATCTGACTAAAGCTTTTGACATGGTCAGCAGAAGTGGCCTTTTCAAACTCCTGAGGAAAATAGGTTGCCCTCCCAAACTACTGCAGTTCATTGAGTGTTTTCACGAGGAAACTAAATGCACTGTCAAATTCAATGGAGCCCAATCAGCACCTTTTGAGGTTTGCAGTGGTGTCAAGCAGGGATGTGTGCTCGCACCTACTCTGTTTGGCATATTCTTCTCCTGTCTACTGCATTATGCGTACAACGACATAAACGAAGGTGTGTTTCTCCATACAAGATCCTCTGGAAAACTATTTAATGTTTCAAGGCTGCGGGCAAAAACCAAGGTTAGTAAGCTACTCGTCAGGGAATTCCTGTATGCTGATGATGCAGCTATTGTGGCTGATTCTGATATTCAGCTACAGTGCCTGGTTGACAAATTATCTGCTGCTTGCCAGAAGTTCGGCTTAAACATCAGTCAAAGCAAGACTAAGATACTTGTCCAAAACACAAACACTGCACCTCAAGTAAGCATTAATGGCCAACCACTAGAAATTGTTGATCACTTTTGTTACCTTGGCTCCATCATATCCAACAACACTCTACTGGATAAAGACATAAACAACAGGATAGCCAAGGCAATGGCCACCATGTCACGGCTGCAGAAAAGAGTCTGGGACAACATATTGCTGACTAACAGTACTAAAGCCCTAGTCTACCGGACCTGTGTGTTGAGCACCTTGCTGTACGGAAGTGAAACATGGTCAACCTACTCATGGCAGGAAAAAAAGCTGAATGTTTTCCACCTCCGATGCCTAAGGCAGATCTTTAAAATAAGGTGGCAAGATAAGATAACCAATGAGGAAGTGCTACAAAGAGCAGGGTGCCAGGACATCCGCTCTGTTATCAGCAGCAGACGCCTTGGCTGGCTTGGCCAAGTTCGTAGAATGCCAGAAGGTCGACTTCCACAGGACATCCTGTATGGCGATCTGATAGAAGGCAGGAGAGCCGCTGGTCGCCCACTTTTACGTTATACGGATGTATGCAAACGCGACATGAAGCTCTTCAAAATCGACACTGGGAAGAGGTGGCACTGGACAGATCCTCATGGAGAGAGAGCATAAAGGAAGGGTCAAAGATTGCAGATGCCATACACAACAGAAGCAGAAAGAAGGGTGAAAATGCAACGGCGCCTGGTGATTATATATGCCCAACCTGCGATCGCAGCTGTGTATCAAGGATTGGCCTCTTTAGTCACACAAGAAGTTGCAAAGGGAAAAGATCGTCTCTCGAGACGTAAAATGCCACAGAGAGATTCTGTATCCACCACAAAGTCATGCAAGGACCCCTACTCCTACTGATGGTACTGATGGTGGCATATTTGTGGAATAGCAAGGCAGATTTGTTGAAATGGGTGAAATTGAATAAACAGCATATAAGAAAAGTCAGATACAAAGACTAAGATATGCTTTGGAGGTAATAAGGTGAAGAAAATATGTGACAGGACATTTGTTTAAATGGTAAACTTAAAAGAAAGAGGATTACAAGATTGTCTGGACTTTTAGGCTCGTTTATTCAAAGGGCACATTCACAGGAATACAAATGGGAAAACGAAATTCTGAGACAACAACATCAAGGAAGGGCTGAGCCTCAGAATGGATGACAACAGAAAAATGAAAGGATTAGAAAGTTCCATAAACATTTGCTGCTGCAACAGTGATTGTTTGTTAAATGTTTTGGATGTTCCTTAAGAGTTTGAGGCAATCTAAGTCCTAGCAGTCCATCCTTCCACAGGTCAATGTGGGATGGCACTGGGCAGAGTATGAACCCGACATTATCAAGATGAGTGAATGACCAGGCTACTGTTCTTTTAACAACTATTTAGTTGTTGTTTTTTATGTGTAACATTGATTGGTTTAGTAAATAAAGAATATTTAGATGTCATTTTTCAATGTTTCTAAAAAACATTTTTGTTTGTAGGGAATATTACTTGTGGTCTGTGGTGGCAGACATTAGAAAGTAAACAAGTTGCTGTGCTTGCCACTAATGTGAGTATTTGCATTGGTGAAATTATTTTTAATAGTAAAACAATATATTAGAATTGCAGAAATAATCTTAACTTTGTGATAATAATTTTCTGAAGTAAAAGAAGTTCTCAGTCTCACAGATTTGCCATTATTTTATTGTCATGTAATGTTAATGTACGCATCAAAGTCTCATGTTATGTAAATAAGATGTTTACTACACATTAGTTTAAAGAAGTTATGATACATTTTTCATATTACTTAAAATAGGGGGTATCTGGGAGAAGGGTTTGAGTTTAAAAACCCTCTCCTGAGTTCTTTAAGTTAAAACCCCTTCTAGAGGTTTTTGAGTTTAACTTCCCCCCTCCCCACCCATCGGGGTTTAAAGCAAAAACTTTCTCTTCACTATAAGACTAAAGCATACAAGTCAGCAGCTTCTATGAGCGTAGCCAAGATGCATTTTTGAGTTTAAATACCTCCTCCAGATAGCTTTAAGTTAAAACTTGCTACAGAGGGTTTTGAGTTTAAAACCCCCTCCAGCGGGGTTTGAAGCTTAAAACCAACTCTTCAATATAAAATTTAAGCAAACTACAGTCACAAAATTTAATGAGCTTAGCCAAGGGGGGGGGGGAGTGAGTACCTACAGATAGTTTGAGGTTAAAAAAACCCTCTTCAATATTATTTTAAAGCAATCTACAGTAACCAAATTCTATAAGCGTAGCTAAGGGGGTTTTGAGTTTGTTTTAAAAAAAACTTTCGATAAAAAATCTAAAGCTAATTACAGTCATCTAATTCTATGAGTGTAGCCAAGAGAGGTTACACATTTCTACCAATCGCTGAGCTCCATTAATAAGGTGCAGGGAATAGCAGATTTGGTTTTTGAACAAAAATTTTTAATAGCAGAATAATACACTGTAGATACCTCAGAATATGCATTTTATTTGTTTTAAATACTGGAAATGGTGCTTGGAAGCAGGGCTCCGCTGGGGAAGTTCACAGCGCTCCCTCAGACCCTCTGGATGGCAAGGGCAGGGTGTCTACTGCCTTTCCACTAATACCAGGAAGAACATTTTAGGGTACAATAAACGTCTTCTGAAAGAATGAAGGGTCAAAATGTAATAAAGATTAATTACGCACACATACATATACATACCATATATATATATATATATCCTCATATATTGGAAGACATATATATATATATATTCTTTTTTTTTTTTCAAATGCCACAACTGTGTGATTGTCAAAAGAGTTGAGCCGAAGGCTCTTCGAACTCTAGGCCTGTAAGCCTGCTTGAACAAACCGTTCTTTCTGTAAGAGATCCAAATTAATGTCTATGTAAAACATTGCTATTTCCGATATATCAGGCACTCCGGGCGCATGGACTAGAATGCATGGCCAAAGGCCGAGAACTCTGGGAACCTCCGCCATTTTTCTATGTGTTGTACCAAGCTAGCCGTGCAGGACTCGCCATTAATGTAACGGTCCCTTGAGGAACGGCGCATGGATTATTGACAGGGACGTGGAAGCTCTCTTTTAACTCCGCACCATGCAGTGGGAAAGCTCTCGCATTCCCTTGGACACTCCCACAGGAGTTTTGCTCTTCACTTAACCTAACCACTTCCTCTAGTGATCGTTTCCACCCGAGTGCCACATTAAGGCAGAATAGTGTACCCGGGATATATATACCTATAAAATCCTGGGTATGCCCATGTTCCATACCATACCATTTTTGCCCTCATTGACATAGAGAAAAGTATCTGGTAGCAGATGACCTCTGAAAGAGCCACAAGGCTATGCCCATGTTACATACCATTTTGCCCTCATTGACATAGAGGAAAGTAGCTGGCAGCAGATTACCTCTGAAAGAGACACAAATTTGACACCCAAAGAAAAGCCCTTGCCAAATACAGGCTCATAGGTTAAAAGAAAAATTAAATAAACCCCCTTAGACAATGGCTTTGTCTGCATTAGATGTGACAATATATGCAGGGTTGCAATTGGGTTGGTTTAATCATGTGAAACAAAGCACTCATCGTTAATCCTTGGAATCAATGTCATATCCATTGTTACTGAAATTGTGTTTATAATGTGTTCAATTTCCTAATGATGTCAACTTGTGGAATTAAATTATTTTAATTTGTAAAGAGGATATCAGTTATATGCAAGAATTTTGGTCATCTTTTATAGTTCTGAAAATACCTAGTCATATTTGACCCACGATTCCATCATTACAATTGATTCACTTTATCTTTTCTAATTTGTTTGCAATATGACTGGTTTCCTTTTTATTTATTTTTTTTGTAAAATTATTATTGGCAATGAGTTTCTTTTACACAGGTTGGTGAAATTATATTTGTTGATCTGTTAAGTGAAATTACTTTGACCAAAGTTACCATTGATGTGACAGTTACTGAACTATCTTTGTCCCAAGATGATTTACAGATGAATACAACTCTACTGGTGAGTAAGCAAAGTAGATACTTTACCACAAACAATTGTAAGCCAAGTAGATACTTTACCACAAAAAATAGTATTACTACTGATAAATTAATAAAAAAAAAAAGACTTATAAGCTTGAAATATAACTGTTGTTTCTTGAGTCTAGATTACTACCATCACTGGAAATCAATGGAAGCTATTACTTGAGACGAGAGCAACAATGAATAATTTTTCACCTGATTCTGAACTGTGTGAATTAGGATATGAAACCATTGATAACCATTCAATACCACCTTCTACATTACTAGATCCAGCAGGTAAGAGATTTTTATAACTTTATTGATCAATCTCAATAGATTTTTAATGAATATTTAATCATTGTTTTATCTCTCTTATAGATGATTATATGGCTTCCTTCAGTCGCTAAGAGACTATGAATCATGAGATTAATGCTTGGGCATTAGCTGTGGTTGCCCACACATCTCCCCCCCCATCTTTCATGCAGCTAATGTATCCAAAGGAACGGCAAGTGCAGATACAATTTGGGATCTGTGGTGTCGCAGGCTCTGCTAGGGTGTAGCACGGAGTGCTGCAAACTTCCCAAGGGTCACTGTCGCCTGATTTTTCCTCAGGGTTGACTCCCAAAGCCTTTTCAATGATTGGTATAGCTACTAGGTAGCAGAGGCTTAAGTTTTCCTTCTCCTAGGTAGTTAACCAGCAATGGTAACGAACCCCTCCTACCCTAAGCTTACTGGTTAAGGCGCCAGTAACTCGCCTTTGCCCCATCTTCTGTTAGTGAAAACAGTTTGCGGGCTCAATATCTGAAACACACAAGAAGGCCAGGAGTTGGACTGGATGTCATAGGCTATTTGAGACACATACCATTAGAAAGCATTTATAGGTAGTGGAGTGCTTACATCTATTACTACTTCCGGCAATGACAACTTTGCAGAGCCAGTTTCTGTAGCTAGTATAGATGATTATATCAATGGCAATGGATTGAATGCCTTATATATATATAAAATACAAACCTGCAAATTCCATTGAAAGATGAAGAATGTGAAGGAAAAGACTACAATCAACATTTAGATGTAAAGAAAACAAAAGGTTCTAGTCACTCTGTAGTTTTCATTTTCTTTTCTCCCCATTAAGAGTTAACTAATAAAAAATTTTGTTTTCATGAAAACAAATTATTACATGTACCATGCATATTTCTAGTTTATGAGATAAACTATTTTCTTGATCAGAATATAACAGTGCAATGTTTTCACCTTCAAGATACCAACACTTTCAACCTCCAACATTTCTTCAGCCTCAGTTTGCTAGAGGAAGACATTTCATTACAGCTCATAGCACTAGCTCTTCAACTTTGAAGGTACTAATAATAGCACTTTACTATCTGCCTTGTGTTCATGTTAATTCAAATGAATATTCCTATTTGCTTGAATCAGAATTCAGTTTTACTGACACTTGTTTGACACATTTGTTGCTTAAACAGGTTATACCAACACATTTTGGAAGACTTACCCCACTTTCACCAAACTCAATAAAAATTGTCAGATTGAATGCATATAGAGTTAGGATTAACTGGGTATAGATTAATATTACACATCTGGCAAATGAGGTCAATAAATTGGCATCAGGCAACTATCATGCCAGTTGCATTCTAGTCTTATAATACCCACTTTCAATACTAGCTATATAATTAAGTAGATTACATTACATTCTGTTGATTTCAAGGATTCTGGGGATCTTTATATATTGTTATGTTTATTTATATTAGAACTGACCACAAATGTCCACTTTTTCTTTGCTTTTTCTTCTTTTTTTCTTCAAATTTTAATACACATCGTGTTTTACTGTGTTATCATTCATTTACTTTGCTTTTTTATCTTAATGGAGCAAATTTAGTTAAATAAATAATAACTCTTTATAAAAGCTAATTAGTAATTGAAATCTCGTATTGTTTGAAAACATGGACTCTGTATAATACAACTATGCATGTGTGTGTGTGTGTTCTTCTCTCAAACTGTTTGATCCATTGTATCCTTATTGACTACAAATGCCAAAGTCCAATAGAGAGAGTGAGGACAAAACTTTATAAAGGGATGTTCATCTCATACTGTTCAAAGCATATGTGTGTGTTGTTTGGCATAAAGGTGTGGGTCTTTCTATTGGTTGATAAAAAAAAAGAGTGCCTGTCTGTCAAAATAAACAAAACAAATCAGTGGGTATCAAATGGTCTTTATATGTTTCCTGTCAATCTAGGTATACTCTTCTAACTAATAGCTGCTATTTGTAAGTAATAAAAATTGTTTTTATAGTATTTATCAATCTACAATTAATACTGTTGTTAGTTTTTGTCTGACTGACTGTACATAGAATTAAGTGCTCTCAAAATTCATGTCTTATTTTTGTATTTGAAGGTTTTAGATCCAGCTAATGAGAACACTCCACTTTTTGTTTACAAATTGCCTCCTGGAACTAGGAGAGCCATATTTACAGACAAACTGATTTTTACTGTTACCAGTGCAGAAGCCAGAACTAAGAAATTGATGATTTTATCTAATCAGAAGTCAGAGAAGTCTCTAGATAATTATCAGGTATCAATGTACATACATTTATTTTTTTAGTCATTTTGTTTTGCTCTCTCCAAGAATAATACTTCAGGTAGATGATAATCCTAAGATTAAAAACAGTAACTACTTACAAATAAAAAAAACTTAGAAAGACATAATAATTGAAACAATAACAAAAAAAATTCTTTTCAGTAGCCATTCTATTTTTTTAAAATATTAAGCTGTTTAGTACTGTAATTTACATGACTAATTCCTAGATTAACATGCACAGGATATAAAATTAAAATATTTTTTGAAGGAAAATTTCACTTATATGATTAATGAGTATTAGGTTTGTTTGTAAAGTTAATGGCCTAGGTTTGACATAACTTTAAAACATATAAATAACTTCATAACATAGCATGTTTCATAATATAGCATAGTATGCAGAATATATTTTTCTTGTAATAAACTTTGAATGCAAATCAAGTACATTGTGTTTAATGGTGTCACATTTTATATTGTGCTCTTTATTTTGGTATTAAGTTTGTAAAAAAAATATTTTCTTGAAATTTTACTTATGAAACATCTTATTATTCTAATGTACTATTCCTATTTAACTATTGTATTCCTTAGGCTTTCAACAAAGAAGCATTAGTTCAAGAGTTTGATCTCATTGAAGGAGAAAACTTACTTGGAGTTGAAAGAAAGCGCTATCCATTTTATTTCCATGAACATCGGGAAAGTGAATGGTTTAAACATTTGGAATCTGGTCAACTAATCCAGCCAATGAAAAACAAAGACATTTATTTGGATAAGGAGGTGTTAAGACTTCCAATAACTACTCACACTGTGCTAGATGGATGTGTCCTTGTTACCAGTTATGCTGTTTATGAAGTCAGACCCTGGTAACACAGTTTTAGTTCTATGCATAAACTATAGGGGTGCACCGGATAGTCGCTCTGGCTCCGGCTTCTGCCGAATATTCAGCCTTTTTTTCACTATTCTGCCTTTTTTCACTATTCGGCCATATTCAGCTCCAGTCGAATATCACTGCCGGATAGTTGGCGAATAGTAAAATGTACACCTATTTAATATGAATAAAGTGGACCTCTTTCCTTTAATGTCTTATAGAATGTATTAATGTTAATATTACAACATAATAATGTGCTTAAAATATGACCTATATGAATATGCACCAAACATCTTTTACTATAAAGACAGGGCGTGTTAATATAGATAGAAATGAACATTTCCATTCTAAATGTGCTTTACATACAGAGCTGCTATGGCTGGCACATTTTTTCATTTTGTCTTGACCTTTGAGTGGGTTAGTTAACATGTTAAGATGTTATATTCCTTGACTACGTCATACTGACCAGACTTGTGTCTAGCTGTGCGGGCATTCTCGTGTTAGAGATGAACAACCCCCACCTTTTTATTTGTTGATTACATCACATTGAGTTTATTGATAGACAGGTGACCACAAGTCCAATACTATAAACGTGGGTTTAATGTCAGCATATTAACACTCTCTAGAGGTCACACCTTACGAGGGAACTGAGTTTGTTTACTTGGTAGTAAATCTTTAGTAGGGGGCTGGACTTCAAGACACACCTCTACACTGGTAACCAGGTATATCTTCAGAGCTAGAGATGAACAACTCCCACCCACTTATCTTATATAATACAGACGTTACTTCAAAAAAGAAGATGATTACGTCCCACTTTTATCTGTTTAGTCCATCCCATTGAGTTTATTGATAGACAAGTAAGATACGATGGACGTAGTCACTCTCTAGAGGTCACACGAGGGAACTAAGTTTGTTTACTTGGTAGTAAATCTTAATAATTAGGCAACAGGACTTCAAGCCGCACCCCTACACGGGTAACCGGACAATGAGTTTGTTGATTTAGAAAAAAATGTCAATCACGTTTCTGAACTAGAGGCCACATCTCTACACGCCTGCCAAGTCACTAATAGGCTAATTAGTAAGCTGGACTAAAGATCACACACCTAAACGAGTGACCTTTTGCTACACAGAACACAAACTGCGAGATTTCATAGCCCAGTAAGCCAATAACTAATTATTTTGTAAAAAAAAAAGTACAAGGCTCAGATTTGTGTATATTAGCGTAAAAGACACGACCAGGCCTATCTTTTAAGGGAGCGCTACCCCCCCCCCACTCCTTATTTTATTTATTTAGTCCTTGTCACTCAATTTATTGATAGACATTGACCATTTTAAGCCAGAATGGAAAAAGCACAACGTGCTAAGAAAGCCTACTACTACACTGTCAATGAATATAACGTTGATTGATTTTTTCTTACGTGTCCTGCGTTAAATATCTTAATACTTTGGGTGTGTGTCAAGTAACTTCTCGTTAGTACTTTTTTTTTTCTACTTACGATGCTTACTTATATATGGCTCCTTCTGTCTCGGAAGACAATGGATGCGCCCAGATGAGTCACTGGCTTTGGTTAAGTCTTGAGATGGGGCAGAATCTGGAGTGACTGATCAAGCCAATTCTGGAGCGGCAGGGTTTACCACAGTTCGTGCATGTATATTCATCTGTCCTATGGCTAGCTGACAGGGCAGATTTCTTTCTCTTGGCTAACGCAGCTTCGTTTCTCTTGCATTAAGCGAAGTTCATACCAGCACGTACAGTCTGTCTCCTTGCAGACATCTCTGTAGGTTAGTATTGTGCGGCTCTGACTCCCTCTGCAAGCTCAGCATTTAGGATGCCTTTAGGGATTCTTCCATAGATCTGGCATGCGAGTGACATGACCGAGCCAGCGTAGTCTTCTCTGTTGGAGGAGAGCATAGATGCTGTGCATGTTGGCCCGTGTCAAAACTGGTTGGTGACACGATCCCTCTAGGAGATGCACATTATGCGTTGCAGGCAGCGTAGATGGAAGCTATTTAATCCGTGTTCTTGACGCATATAATTTGCCCAGCTCTCACTGCCATAAAGAAATGTGCTCAGAACGCAGGCATTGTAGACCAGGATTTTTGTTGCCGTAGTCAATTTGGTAGTCAATTTGGTATTTTCCCACACACGCTTGGAGAGTTTTGCCATTGCTGTAGAAGCTTTTCCTATTCTTTTTGTCAGCTCAGTGTCTAAATCTAGGTTGCTGGCGATTGTTGTTCCCAAGTAAGTGAATTCCTGCACCACCGTAAGCGTGTGATTTCCAATATGTATCACAGGTATTTCTGCGACATCTTGTGCCAGGATTTCAGTCTTGGAGAGACTTATTGTGAATGAGATATGAGTGCGGCATCATCGGCGAACAGCAGTTCCCTAATCAAGGTACGCCGTCTCTTTTTTTTTGGCTTTAAGGCGTGCCAGGTTAAAAAGCTTTCCATAGGATCTACTGTGGATATATACTCCATCTTCCAGGGATTTGAAAGCGCTGGTGAGTACAACTGAAAAGAAGATGCCGAATTGTGTTGGAGCCAGAACACATCCATGTTTTATTCCGATCTTGATGGAGAATGGCATAGAGGCGGAACTGTCAAACTGTACAGTGCCCTGCATATTTTCACGAAAAGCTGACACTAGTTTCCGTAGTTTGTTTGGACAGCCGATTCTCTCTAATACAGCAAACAAGCCGGTTCTGCTGACAAGGTCAAACGCCTTGGTCTAGTCAATAAAAGCTATAAAGAGGGACTGCCTTTGTTCTCTGCTTTTCTCCTGTAGCTGCCGCATTGAGAAGATCATATCTGTTGTGGATCTACCGGCCCTAAAGCCACACTGCGATTCTGGGTAAACTCGTTCCGCCAAGATCTGCAGCCGCTTCAGTATTACTCTGACATAAGCCTTCCCAACTATGCTAAGAAGTGAAATGCCTCTATAACTGTTAAAATCGGAGCGGTCGTCCTTATTTTTGTAAATTGCTACTATGTTGGCATCATTCTTTCCTGGTGGACTATTCCTTGCTCCTAGCACAAACTTAGCAGTTCATGGAGTGACTTAAGGAATGCTTTCGAGCCTGAATGGCTTCTGCAGGAATGCCATCTCCTCCTGGTGCTTTCCCGTGTGCAAGCATGTTAATGGCTGTGCTCAGTTCCTTTACAGAGGGTGTTTCGTCTAATTCGCTCAAAACTGAAAGTGGTGGGAAGTTAGACAAAGCAGTTGGCGAGATGACGTTTTCAATCTGGTAAAATTCTGCATAGTGCTCTACCCATCTCTCAATTTGCAGTGCACGATCACTGATGATTGAACCATCTTTTGACTTGAGCGGGGCACACTTGCTGGTGTGAAGTCCAAAGGCTTTTTTCATGCCCTGTTATAGTCCTCTGATGTTACCACAGTCGGCACAAGATTGGATACTTTCACATAGGTCCTGCCATTATTTGTTTGGGCACTGTCTTGCTATTCTTTGGGCATCGTTTCGAGTAGATCTAAGCGCTTGTAAGTTGCTCGTGGTCGGCTCCTTCTTGTATTTTAGCATGGCTTCTCTCTTGTTTTTAGTGGTAGTTTCCATTTCTGGCAGACTTGCTTCAAACCAGTTTTCATTTTTCTTTGTTTTGTTCCCAAAGACCAGTGATGATGTTTGGTACATAGCATCATGAACGTCCAGGTTTTTCTACCTCAGTCACTGACAAGTTTTTGAAAGCTTCCTCAAATTTTTTTGTGAATTCGATGCAAAGATCAGGATTGCTTGTGCTTGCAGTATTCAGGTGTGCTTTTCTTTTTCCCTGTGATGTGTGTATCTTAGTAGGCAGCAGTCTTGTTCGGCAGGACACTAAAGTGTGATCAGTATCACAGTCCGCACTTTGAAAGCTACGTGCCAGCAATATGTTTCCAATGTCCCTTTTCCGTGTCAGTATCATATCCAGCTGGTGCCAGTGCCCAGACCTAGGATGCCTCCATGAGACACAATGCTGTGGTTTTGTCCTGAAATATGTGTTCTTAATGCAAAGCTTATGGTATGTGCAGAATTCAAGAAGTCTTTGTCCGCTCTCTTTCATCCTGCCGATTCCAAAAAGCCCAATGCAGTCTGGCAAGGTAGTGTGGTCTGCTCCTACTCTTGCATTGAAGTCACCTAGAATGACCATGTGCTCTTTTTGAGGAATAATCTCAATGGCTTCCTTTAGGTCTTCGTAGAACTTGTCTTTGTCCTCTTGAAGTGAACATAGTGTAGGGGCATAGGCACTAATTAGTGTGACTTCTCCAGATCTAGTCATCATACTTATGCTTAGTATCCTTTCCGAGCCACCAACTGGAGGGACTATTGTGGGGAGTAGACTGTTCTTGACGGCAAAGCCTACACCATGCATTCGCGTCTCATCCTGTGCTTTTCCTTTCCAAAAGAAAGTGTAATCAGCCTCGCGGAGCATGCCGTCTTCGGCTAGTCGGGTTTCTTGGAGAGCTGCAATGTCAATGCGTAGTCTTTTCAACTCGTTGTTTATGACTGCTGTCTTCCTTGCATCGTCAACTTGCCGTAGGTCATCTGTAAGACCAGGACACATTGTCCTGACGTTCCATGTGGCCAGTCGCATGATAGGAATTTTCTTTTTCATTTTTCTTCTTTTGTTGCTTTGTGCAAGTTTTCAGCCTACTTGTCGTTTTAAACTAAGCTATAAGCACCCATTAGAGCAGGCAGGCTGTGGCGGATCAGCACCTAACTGTCTGGGGGCTGCCCATGTTGAGGCGGGCGGTAGCTGATCAGTGAGGCGCGAAGACAACCCGTGGCGTCCATACATTACGCCAATCAAGTTGGACTTATAACCTTAACTGTTGTCTCCCGTGTTGTTTTAGCCGCTTTGCAGCAGCACTAGAGTTTACTCTCCGGGGCGCATTCCTGGGCCTTAGATAAAGGGGTCATGGGTGGCCCATGCGTCATGATCCCTCTCTCGACCTTGCTGGTGTGATCCAAAGGAATGCATCGCATTACATTTGGCACCAACTCAGTTGCAGAAGCTGCCGGAGGGAATTTCATAGCTGATACTCCCAACGCCTAAGGGGCTTCACTCCTGATTTCTCCTCAAGGTTGTCTCCTGAAGCCTCAGTATCGCAAGACAGCGGGGGTTTGAAGTCAGAGTACCCCTCTCCTAGATGAACTGTCTTACTAGGCTGACGACCTCCATCTGCCCGAAGCTCCCGGTTTTATGGCGCCAGGTATCCGCCTTCACCCCTTCACCTGTAAGTAAAAGCAGTTTCGCAACACGAGCAGGCCAGGTGCTGGACTTGGTTGTCAGAGGCTATCTGAGACGCATGCCTTTAGGAGTATTTTAAAGACAATAGGACCTTATCCCCATTGACACCCCCTGGCCATGACAACCTTTGCTTACTTAGCCACTGTGTATCAGGTTAGGACGACTTTTTACACACCTGACTATTGTGCCCTTTTGTAACTGTTACAGAAACCACCCTTTTGTAACTGTTACAGAAACCACCCTTTTGTAACTGTTACAGAAACCGCCCTTTTGTAACTGTTACAGAAACCATGAATAAAATCTGTAATAATTAAGGAAGATGTTTCTTACATACGTTCTTTGCACAATGAAATAAAACAAAGATGTGCTTGTGTGTATTTTTTTGCCTTGTATTAAAACCTTTAGAAAGAAAGCTAATTTTATTGGTTAATTCTATTTACTTAAAATATAACGGGTAACCTTACAGTAAAGTTAAAAATCCTAGAAAATAAATTGATCCAAAGCACCACAATTAAATCTAGCAAACAAAGAAAAAATATGCTGGAATGTTAAGAAACACTTGACCTCTGTAACTAGTAGACAGGTATTATTTATCTACATGCTTGACTGACCATGCCAATGTGTTACCTTTTTTTGCCTGACCACTCAACACTATTGCAGTATTGCGTATGCCCACGGAAAAAAAACACATGATGGTCAACACCATCAACTATACACACTACAGTAGGATTACATGTGTAAGCCTACTACATCTATCTGACCAGGTTGTTCAAATCAGTCGAACACACAGTCTGTTTATGTTGTTTTTTTTGGCACGGAGGGTGTGGATGAGTTTTTTCTTCTATATTTGGTTTTCCTAATGCTATTACATCTATACAACTGTAGATACTAGATCTAAACATAGATATCAATAATAGGCCTACAGACTACAATTAAATCTATGCTTCGGCACCATCTAAGGTTCAAGCTATAAATATGTATAATGGATGTTCCCACTGTTAATAAAATATCGTCTGCTGCACATGGATCAAACAATAAATATTGAGCTACAACACTTCAGATTCCAACTACTAACAAACAGCTACTATCAGTATTTAGCCCTTTAAGCCAGAACCAGAAGCTGTCCTTGGACTTTAAATTACATGACTGATGACCAGTTGTTGGTCTGAAATTCATGAATATATACATCCTCCACCCACTATACAAGGTAGATTGCACTTTTTTTTTAGAGAGATTTACATTAGTAACTATTTAAATATATACTAACATATTTTACATTGACCCTCCCCAACACACCCTTTACAGTATGTGGCCTCATACATAAACACACAATCATATATGCTACACAGATTAGTTAATTAGGCCTATCTGTTTATAAATACTGTTAAGCTTTAATTCATCAATCAGTAACAGAGTTTAAAACACTAAGGTGTATAAAATGGAAAAAAAAATTAATACGAATATAGGTAATATGTTATTTAACAGTTTTGCAAAATGTTCAGCAACACAAGCTATTTTCAAGACATGTAGGTATTTGGCAGAATATCATATTTTACTATTCGGCAATATTCGGCTCCGGCCGAATATCAAAAAGTACTCTCTGGTGCACCACTAATAAGCTATTTAGACTTATGAACAAATATGTTCCGGATTTGATTGCCAGATCCTTATGTAATCTTTTGGTGACTGGCTTGTGTCACATTAGTTAGATTATTTAAATTAACAATTGCAGCAGTGATCATAAGTATTTTATCCAGTATTTTAAACAGAGACATCCTAGTAATGTGAGGACATTTTCATAATGAAGCAGGTCAGTTATTTAAAAGTAACCATTGTTTAAACTTTAAACATTCCTACATAATAATTGGACACAAAAGAAATATTTTTAAAATACAGATCTCAAGATAAGAAGAGAATGAAAACACATTTCTTCACAATAAAAAATCCTTGAAAAAGAAGAAAATTATTTTTCAAGCAAATGAGTTGTGACTTTTACAAATGCTTCAACTAAAGCTTCCCCTGAGGATTTGCTGAAAGACTTGAATTAAATTAAACCTTACATTAATAACTTTCACAAATACTCCAACTCAAAAATATCTTTCACACCTCACTTTAAGGCTATCTGTTGGAAATTTGTACACTAATACTTTCTAAATCTAAATTTTTATTTATAGTATCTCTCCTGAGCGTCTCTTTCTTCACATGGCCATGTCACTACCAGAAACAACATGTGCTGAAAATCTAGCAATCAGTATTGGCCTAGACTTGACTAGTTTATCTGAACTAGCAGCAGAAACAATGCTCCAACAGTCATGTTTTGGAAGAGCCATGAAACTCTATACTTTGTCCAAGGTAAGAAGAATAAATGTTTAGTAGAAAGTTAGTGTTCATAGCTTAGTTTACATCTGCTTTTTGTTTATTTTGAAAAGAAATAAAAAAAAAAAGAAATGTTCTAATATGAATTTGAACCTAGTTGTAATGCCCATTCATTGACTTTATTAAATCTTACGAATCCTGACAATCTTTTGAAAACATTGTCACACAAATTAGTTAGTCTAGACTAGTGGTCAGCAAACTTGGGTACAATGATTTAATGGAGGTGAAAATGAAAGTTTGTTAAGCATATTTTATTTAAAGGTATTTTATCTTTTATGAAATTGAAACAGCATGTACCCAAAACATCTCAGAGAATGAGTGGTAAAGTGCTTAGCCTTTGAACTGAGGGTACTCGGGTTCAAATCTTGATGAAGACTGGGATTTTGAATTTCAGGATTTTAAGGACGCTCCTTAATCCACCTAACTCTAATGGGGAAAGTAAAGGTGGTTGATCTTTGTGCTAACATCTTTACATCATCTGTCCTATAGACTGAAAGGTCTGGAAAAGGAATTACATATTTATATATATTAAATATGAAATGGGATAAATGAATTTTTGTGGATGTCAAAAGTTACTGAGACTTATGATACCAATGTTAATGTTGGTGTTTTTTTAAAGAATGTGTATTGGCAAACGCACTCTATATGATTTGCAACAAGATCTGGCAATCAGGAGAATGGCCCAAACCCTGGACCAATTACTCATAATAACCCTTCTAAAGAAAGGCAATTTATAACTCTGTCATAACTATCGCACCATCAGCCTCATAAGTCATCCCAGCAAAGTACTGTTAAAAATTATATTAAACCAGCTAAAACCGATAGCAGACAACATCATATCAGAAGAATAAGCAGGATTTAGACAAGGTCGCAGCACAACAGAACAAATCCTAAACCTCAGAATACTCTGTGAGAAATATCTCCAACACCAAGAGAATCTTTTCCATGTCTTTATTGATTTCAAGAAAGCTTTCGATCGAGTATGGCATGGGGCAGTCTGGGCGACAATGGAAAAGTACAACATCAATAAAAACATAATCAAAGTTATTCAGAACCTCTACATTTTAGATGCATGTTAGAAAACTACCATTAAATGAAGGTTGATAGCCATATAATTATTTTATCAAATACAGCAGATACTCCCTCAAAAGAAAAATAATTACATCCTACACATATCCTTGTGTCTATATAGTGATGCATGTTAATTAGAGACATAAACTCTACACATCATTTAGTTTTTCTGGGTTATTCAGGCTACCTGTTCAATGCTCTAATGGCACTAGGGAAGAAATAAACACTTTTGAGAATTGGTCATAGTGTATATGCCTTTACCTTTGTATCTTTCTGAGTATTTTATTGGGTTGTGTTTCTATATTTCTAAATTATGGTTCAGTGTTTTACTTTTTTTTTTTCTCCAAATCTAATATAATACAGTCTTCTTTCTATCAACACTAAAAATAACACATTTCAATTGTTGGTTATTCATTGGAGATTTTTTTTAAGCAATGCTTGGTCCATCACATGTTAAAAATAGATTAGGATTCCAGTTTAAGTTGTTGTTTCTTGAGATAGAACATTTTAGTGATGATGTGATCTAGACTAAATCTTGTGAAATTTAAGAAGTGTTAATGTGTATTGAAACATATAAATGACATTTCGCTATTTATCTCTTTAATTTTGTAAAATTAGGTTAACTAAACACTCACAAAAAAATGGATTTTTAGCGGTTCCGTAAGGGAAAAAGCCCCTATTAGGTTTGTGCACTCAGGTCTCAAAAACTAGTTGAGAAATGAAAAATATTATTTCACCATGCGATGCAGCTTGAAAAGTTTAGGTGCAACGGCTATTTTTGGTTTTCTAAAAGCAAATCATTTAATTTATAAAATTAATTATGCAAGCGATTTTTTCATAAAAATGCACCAATTCTAAAACAATACATAAATGTAAGGGAGATAATTTTACATTGTGTTAACAAAGAAAGACAATATTTTGTGTATTTTCAGTATCACTTAGTCAAATTTATTTATAAAATGTGCAAGAAATATTCACAACAAATATAAATATAAGTTAAAGGTGTTTTTTCTGGTCAACTAACTGCTAAAATTGAAAGAAAACATTTTTGTTTGTTTATAAAGGCTAAGAATGCACTTTGTAAGTTAATATCACGCACATTTTTTAAAATGGACATTTTATGCAGCCACTTTCGTGCAGCTGCAAGACATGGTGCTATCAGTTCCTCAAATTTTTAAAAATAATAAGATTTTATTTATTTTTTGTTTAGTGCCCCCTTCAGAATAAAAGACGTTTATTTTGTGTGTTTTGTCTGTCGGTCTGTCCGTCACGTTTAGATAAAAAAAAACTCTATAGTTTTAAGTATCTATAATATATTGTTCCAGATGTTGTTGTGCAAAACAAATCAATGCCATTGCTCTTTTAACTTATATTACATTTAATTTCCATACTTAAACATTACAAAAACACATTATCAATAAAATGTTGTTGCTTTTTTTTATGTAAATAGCATATAAATGCTAATATTACACTTATATTCTTTGACAATGCGTCACAACAGTTTATTTATTGATATCAAATTGTTCCGTATTTTTTAAAATATCGACAATAGGTTGTTCAGGATTTTAAAATAAGAAAGTAATTTACTAGAAAAGATTATTGAAAATCGCTTTTTAGACTTATTTTACATTTAATTTTCTTGCTGATACATAACAAAAGTTTTCTAATCGATAAAGAATGTTCCGGATTTTATTTTGAATAGAAATCGACCTACATTACTTAAATTTTCTTACAAATCGCCACCAAAAATTTCAGTATTTTATATGAAAAATGTACTAATGCTGTATAACTGTTTGAAACCCTTCTTCTAATTAATAATTATGTTCCGATTTTTAAGGTAAGCAACTTCCTAATACCAAAGTGTAATATGAAAATCTCTCCACAATGCTGTGGTACATCTAATTTTCATACGAGACCATCCCAAAAATTTAATTAACGGTATTACATTTATCTGAAATTCTCTTTTTCTCTTACTATTTATACAAACATCCAGAACAATCTATTTTATATAGTTAAATCTATTGCGTACATTCTTAAAACTATTGCAATGTTTCGAAACGAAAAATAAAGGTTAATCAAATTTTCAATAGCTTTTAGTTGTCTTTTTATATATTAACAAAACGGACAGACAGACTGACATACAAAATGCAAAAAAAAAATGCGGCTTTAATCCTCTTTAAATAAATTCTATTAGAACTCTGTGCACCTATGTCTGTGAACCCTTGTTAAATATCTTGTGTTAATAAAGACATTTTTTGGTACTAGCCCATTGTGACGTAATGGAATTTTTTCCTTTGACGTCATATGAATGAATTCTTTAAATGTAATGCTAAAAAATCTTGGTGCACCAATGTCTAAGAACCCTTGAAAACTTTTGCTCGTATTGCTTGCATTGATGAAGGCATTTTTAAGTCTAACCGTGTGACATAGTGGATTTTTTTTCCTTTGACATCATATCGAATTAATTCTTTAAATGAATGCTAAATCAACTCAGTATAGTAAGGTATAGTAATATTTTTTAAACTTCGTTATCTGACTCGTATTTTAAACATCGTAAAATAGCTAGATTTAGATCTTATCTAGATTTTTTAAACTAGATCTAGATTTTTTAAACTAGATCTATATTTATATTCTAATTAAAATTATCATTATGGATTCTAGATCTAGAATTTCTAGATAGGCTAGATCAGGATATAGAATTTCAACGTCTAGATCAATATTGCAATGCTATAATTAGTATAATATACTAAAACTAATATACTATCATTAAATCTAATGTTGCATTCAGTCTATTGATAGATTCTCTAGGCTTTTTTTCATAAATCTAATTACATTTAAATTATTCCAAATGTATATTTTAGATCTAGAGCTAGTAGATATAGAGCTTAAGAGTGCTAAATCAGAAGTTTAGTTTAGGTAGATCTACATCCTCATTCTAGTGCCATTTAAATGAAAATGCCAATAGCTCTGTTATTAACTGTGCTGAGACATCGAAGTAGGCCTATGAGCACAATATCTATTCGTTTCTTCTTTTTTTTTTCAATTACAAATGAAAGATTATCTAAAATCGCTCATCTGACATATTGTACATATCAGGTAGATGTCATGCCGTAATGTGTAATATATCGCTTTATCAATAATAGGCTATTAGTTTTTAACCAGTTTGTTATTAAGTTAACAGCTATGCCTGGTCGTGCGGTTTGGGTGCTGGACTTATTATCTCGACAATCCCTGGTTCATACCCTGCTCACTGCCATCCCTTTGAAACATTATTACTTTTGACAATCAAAATAAAATCAAGTCTTGAATATTCCTTGCGAATAGGCAGATCCAATTGGGATCCAATGGGGGCCGCCTCTGAGTTTGTGTGATAACACAAACTCTCTTTGTAATCTTGTTGTTTTTTTAAACAAAGTATATTTGTATTGAAAGGATGACCAATTTAAATAAAAAAATTATTTATAAAAATCTAGAAATGGAGCATGTTATTCCACTCAGAGAAATGGAACATGTTGTTCCACTCAGAGAAATGGAGCATGTTATTCCACTTAGAGAAATGGAACATGTTATTCCACTCAGAGAAATTGAGCATGTTGTTCCACTCAGAGAAATGGAGCATGTTATTCCACTCAGAGAAATGGAGCATGTTATTCCACTCAGAGAAATGCACCAATATCAGACACCTCAAGCTAGGAAACACAAAGAAACTAAAACAGACTCAAAATAAAGCTGTAAAGCTATATAAAAAATGAATATTCCTATTTGACTAAGTGTACCACAATGCAAGCAGGTGGCTATATATACTACATGTTTAGATGAAAGAAGAACAGAAGTCCTCTAACACAAAATTTTATCCTTAAGTAGAACTTATAAACAGATTAAACAAACACCAAATATCAAGCTATAATACACAATCTAAAGTCAATAATAGTCACAAAAGTAGATTTTACATTTTCAAACGTCTGAATTAACTGATTTGTGGACCTTAGAACTTGTCTCATCTATTTATAAGTTTTCAAAAGGAAAGTTCTTGCAGTGGAAATAACATTAAACATTTCATTTCTAATAAACTCCTTTTAATGTTTATGTAGAATTTTGAATTTTTGAGAAGCCAATGTGTAAATAAACTTCCTGTTTATTTTGATGCATACACCACATAAAACACCATTAGCGAAATCACAAAATTTAGAGACACAGAAGACTGAAAAGTAAAGCAGCTCTAATGGATAAAACACTGAATCATAACATA
Organism: Biomphalaria sudanica; assembly: GCA_036873155.1. Classification (NCBI taxonomy): domain Eukaryota; kingdom Metazoa; phylum Mollusca; class Gastropoda; family Planorbidae; genus Biomphalaria; species Biomphalaria sudanica. The sequence continues at coordinate 669,745 of JAZGLO010002157.1, forward strand.
ACTTCTTGTTTGAAAGAGCATCTGTAATTAACACCTTTAATTTATAAGATAAAAAAAATGGCTACCTTAAAACATAGGTAGGAATAGAAAATCAAGGATCCAAAGTCGGCTGATTATATTGGTCAGAATGTCACAGAAGCAAAATGATGGCCAATATATCAACTGATGACGCTTCGTGGGGTAATATTTTGTTTCTCATTGACTGTTCAATTATAGTTGTAGTCATTCTTTTTTTTTTTTTGTCGTCCTTCTTTACTTTGCTTTTTGTTGATTCATAGGTTAGTGCATTTGTTTCATAGTGCATGGTGTATCTATGTAGAATGTGTTAGTTTTGGAGTCAATTTCTAATTTACTCTATGATTTATACTCCTAGTATTATTAATGAATTTAACTTTAAAAAGAAGAACAACATTAAATCTAATTATTATATAGTAAGAATGCCCAGTTTACTTTAAAGCTTTATATATATATATATGTTAGTTCTTATGTTGGTTATGTTTATGTGTTACATTTTATACATGCATCTCTTACATTTATATTTTCACTGACTGGAACACATTTTTAACGAAATTTGATATACGATAAGATGGATAGCTGTAAATAATTCAAAATACATTTTGAAAAAAGAGTAAAAACAAATTTCTTGACAAGAGCAAAAATAATTTTCTTTGAAATTCTAGAAATTGTTTTCTTTCCTTTTACAATCATTAAAATAAATATGTAGATCTCAAAAGCTATAATTTCTAGATATAAATAATTAATTTTGTTTTAATTGTTTCAAATTGTATGCTTTTATTGTTTGTTTTAACTTGCTAAAATACAAACATTAATTTTCTCCTGTTAGGATTGTTCTAAGTACACTAAATTTAATAATAGAATTATGTTTAATGTTTGAAGATATTAGTTCAGTAGTTATCAATGTCATTTTTTATTTTTCAAAATGTTTCATAGTATAAAACAGCAATGTTACACAAAACCAATTAGTTAGTAATTCTTTTTCCTCCAATGCTTACAGTACCTTCATAACCCTAAAGAGCATCTTCCATTATCCGTTAAAGGAAGATATTGAAAAGAGTTGGTGAGAGGTAGACAGCCTTCTCTCACTCCAACTGTGGTATTGAACCAGTCCCTAATGTTGTTGCTGAAGTACACTGCACTAGTAACTTGCTTATAGTGCTTCTGGATTACTTTTATTTTGTTTTTATTTACATTGCAATTTTCCATTGTTGCTCAGAGTGACCCATGCCATACTCTGTCGAAAGCTTTCTTGAACTCACATAAGGAAAATGATTCTGTTGGTGTTGAAGGTATTTCTCGGAGAGTATCCTTAGGTTTAGGATTTGCTCTGTTGTGCTACAGCCTTGTCTAAAATCCACATGTTCATCTGATATAATTTTGTCTGCTATCAGATAAGCCCATTTAATATAATTTTGAACAGAACTTTGCTGGGATGGCCTATGAGTCTGATAGTTTTGACTGAGTGTCAAATTGTCTTTATTTGTAATGGTGATGATATGTGATTGGGTCCAGGGCCATTTTCCTGACTGACAAATCTTGTTGCAAATTTTTAAAAGTGAATTTTTCATGTTTTTTTTCCAGCCTGTAGAAGTTTACCAGGAATGTTGTCAACTCCGGTTGATTTTCCCTTTTTCAGAGCTAATCTACTTCCAAATGAAGAATAGAATAGTCCCTCTTTTAGTAACAGTATTCAGTTCATCTTATCACATTTTTTTCCTAAGTGTCACAGACTGGTTTTGTTATAGGTGTGTTGACGCGAATGTCTCTGTGTTGTAGATACCTCTACAATGTTCTTTGCTGATAACTAAATACTTTCACTCGCGCACTAGATTTGCCAGTGCGTGAGAACACTAATATACTAAACTCTCCAATGACAACATTTAGAATTATTAATAAACACTCTGATAGCAGACATGGATTTTATTACATGTAAAATATAACTCATGAAAGATATTGGCAAGTCCAGCCATCACAAAATACATCCAAGAAAATAAGTCCTGAATACAAATCAATTCTAAAAACTTCCATACTTGCACATCACACTACTTGTCAATAAAATAAGCATAACACTCTGCTCTCTACAAGAGTCTAAAATCAACTGAGATGTCCACCTCGTGGTCAGTCCCAGACGAGGAAAAAATCTCGTGCTAAACATGCACAGAATGGTTCAGTGATTACTATTCACCAAATATTACAGGGGTTCTAAAACTGACATGACACTAAGTTAGACATTTATTGTTTTTATCTTGTATTGTGGTAGTTCTTCCATGCTTTGAGGTTGAGGCCTTTACCTGTTGGTACGCTTTTTCAAATCTCAATAATTTTAAATACCTCACAGCTATCATTTCAGATGAAGGAACCAAACCTTAACTACTGGCCAGAATTGCACAGTCCACAGCAGCACTTGCAAAACTCAAAACAATAGCCCTTGACACTTATATCAGACCATATCACAAAGAGATTTAAAACAGGATTAATACAGCATTGAACACCACGATGACCACAAGCTAACTACTGTCAAAAAACGCAAACTAAAATTCTAGGACCATTCACATGGTCCTCAAGGCTCGCAAAGATCTTCCTTTAGGGAACAGTGCCAGAAAAAAAAAAAGAGGCAGACAGAGAAAGCAACATGAAAAAAAAGATGAACTTGTCATTTATGGAGAAAGATGGTCAACATATCTTTTGTGGTGCTCCAAATGTCCAACACACTAAGGGTGATAGGTGAAGATGATTGTGGAGTATAATTGGTTCACTAATTTAGCACTGTATATTAGAAAAATATATTGTGAAAAATTAAAAGTAAAAGCTGGCAATTCAACTAAATATAATACATTTATTGTTTTAATGGTTTATTTATATTCTAGATTGCCTACTTGGGTTTGTGAGATAAAAGCTAGTAAAATTTAAATAATTGTACAGTTGTAGTAATGATTTCAAGTTCAATCCGCTGGCTTAGAGTGATCTCAAAGATATTCAAGCTACTTTTGGACTGAGATTCCAGTGGCAACTACTTGTTAAATCCTCTAAACCTAACTGATGTCTATGCCTTCTAGCTATTTAGTAATTGTGTATTTTGCTTTTTTTTTTTTTTTTTTTTTTTAAATGTCTCAATGGTATGTGTGGTCGAGAGGCTAAGTATGCTTGAACTTAACTTTCCTTGGCTACATATGAAGGGGGCTTGAGGTTCGACACCCGACTTGAGCAGAGTTGTGTTTATTGAGTGCCTAAAGGCAGTACCTTCTGTTCCACAAATGAGATTGGACCATAGGGCTCTGAGCATGCTATAAGCATGAAAGTAGCGCTATATAAAAGCTATAATTTGTGTTCTCAAAGATTAGAAAAATATTAATTTTTCCTTTAAAGTAATTTTTTTTACACTTTTCTTTTATATGGATCATAGGAAAAGTCATTTAAATCCATTAATACATTATATTTATATATAGCTAGACTATGTAACACTTATGATATCACTAGTGACGTCTTCCTTTGAAGATGGGGGGTAACAACCTATTTAATTGGCAGTCACTCCCAAGCTAATTTATATTCATGTTATAAAGAGATTTATTTAAAATACATATTTGAAAAAAATATAATTAATTTTAGTGTTTCTGTGTACTACATATTCACATGCCAAGTTACATTATACAAATACATTATACAGTTACATATCAAGTTACATTATACAAATACATTACACACACTCATCATACACTGACTTCTCAAATATCACATCTACTATTGAAGTCTTAAATAGGCATATTATAAAAAAAAATATTTGTGTCCACAGTGTCCAGCTACTAAAAGAACTGGAGGTCTGGCCCGTAATGGCTGCATTTCAGAAACTCTGGTACATCTGCGACAAGTTTTAAGTAGCTCAACATTTGAGCTGAACACGTGGGAAATCAAATTTTTGTCCAATATGTTGCTTCACTGTTTTGTTTACCAACTTCATTGTCCTAGTCAAAATGTGAGCAGCATACAAGCAGCACTAGGGTAGGTCTTTCATACAAATAGCTTGGGTAGGTCTTTCATACAAGTATAGCTTGGGTAGGTCTTTCATACAAGTATAGCTTGGGTAGGTCTTTCATACAAGTATAGCTTGGGTAGGACTTTCATACAAGTATAGCTTGGGCAGGTCTTTCATACAAGTATAGCTTGGATAGGTCTTTCATACAAGTATAGCTTGGATAGGTCTTTCATACAAGTATAGCTTGGATAGGTCTTTCATACAAGTATAGCTTGGGTAGGTCTTTCATACAAGTATAGCTTGGGTAGGACTTTCATACAAGTATAGCTTGGGCAGGTCTTTCATACAAGTATAGCTTGGATAGGTCTTTCATACAAGTATAGCTTGTGTAGGTCTTTCATACAAGTATAGCTTGGGTAGGTCTTTCATACAAGTATAGCTTGGGTAGGTCTTTCATACAAGTATAGCTTGGGTAGGTCTTTCATACAAGCATAGCTTGGGTAGGTCTTTCATACAAGTATAGCTTGGGTAGGTCTTTCATACAAGTATAGCTTGGGTAGGTCTTTCATACAAGTATAGCTTGGATAGGTCTTTCATACAAGTATAGCTTGGGTAGGTCTTTCATACAAGTATAGCTTGGGTAGGTCTTTCATACAAGTATAGCTTGGATAGGTCTTTCATACAAGTATAGCTTGGGTAGTTATAATGTATCAAATTCCTTGTATGTACTTTTAATGTAAACAAATTAAATGGGCGACAAGAATATAATATTGACAATATGTAATGTGTACTCATTTATATGTTTTTGATGAATATATGTATCATGTATGACTTATACTAGTTAATTTATCATGTGATATTCATTGGCCTCATTCAGTCGTGAAATGACTATGGTTCATCTCAAACAATTATTCATATGGCTGTGGAGCCCTATTTTGGAAAGATACTCCTGTCCACATATATTGCATGTCAAGGGGGCTTTCGCTTTGGTGGTAGAGGAGCTGGCCATTTTCCGTGTAGCATGCTTTTCTTCAAGAATCAAGGCCCATGGTTTCTCACTTTCTATAGCTTTCTTGGTCACCGTCTCTCTCCAACTAGTGGAGTCTAAGGCTATGTCTTCCCAATGGTCAGTATCAATGTTCACTGATTTAAAATCCCTTTTTATCACATCAACGTAACGGAGATGGGGGCGACCAGTTTTTCTTGAGCCAGACGCAAGTTGCCCGTACAGAATGATTTTTGGGATGCGATTGTCCTCCATCCTGCAAACATGTCAGAGCCAGCAGAGGCGGCGTTGCCTGAGGACCGTAAAGATGCTGCTACTTGGATCTACAATTCAAGGTGAACTGTCACTAGAAGAGGAGATCAAAAAACGTATAAGGAAGGCCGCATCAACCTTTGCTAGACTATGACCAGGAGTTTGGGAAAACCAGAAGCTCACCACAGTGACCAAATTGGGGGGATACAAGGCATGCATTCTTAGCACACTACTGTACGGCAGTGTGTCCTGGACAACCTACTCAAAACATGAGAGGAAACTAAATTCATTCCATTTGCACTGCCTTCGAAGGATCTTAAAAATAACATGGAAAGAAAAAGTGTGCAATACTGAGATCATGTGATATATACTTTAAAAAATTATAGAGGCAGTCTTTTTTGGTGAGCTAAAAGATGGTCAACGTAACAGTGGCGCCCCATGGAAGTGCTTCAAAGACCAGCTGAGGCGTCAACTTTCCTTGGCTGACATAGAAGAGAGCACCTGGTTGCATGCAGCCTCAAAATGAGACAGCTGCAGGTCACTCACGAAGGCGGCGGGATACACATTTGAGACCAAAAGAAAATCTGCTGCCGAGGACAAACGCAGACGGCAAAAAGAAAATCAACTCAACCTCCTGCAGACAATGGTTATGCTTGCCCTGGATGTGGCAAAACATGTAGGTCACAGCTGGGACTGTGCAGCCACGGGAAATACTGCATTCCTCACTAATCTTTGGACTCGAAGACTAGCCTTATTATTATAATTGTAGAGGTATACAATTAATAAACTTTGCTCAATATTGAATGATTGAATCGTATCTGATGTGTGCCAAGTGCCAATTCTATCAAGTGCATTTAATGTCCACTCATTTAATGTAGTGTAATTTGTATTTATTTATTCAATCAAGTGCATTTAATGTAGTGTAATTTGTGTTTATGTTCATTAAAATGAGACATGAACATTTTTTCTTCATCATTTTCAGAGATTTCTTGCTGGGAAGTTTTTCTTTTGTTGAACAAACTGCTTTAAACCTCTTGTCAGATTATGGAGAAATTGATCTTCTCATGTGTTTAGCTAAAGCACGTGGCCTTGTTATAGATGCACTCACTTGTCTAGTGAAATTTGAGACATCTCCCAATGTGCCTTTGTCTGCATTAAGTGATCTTGTCCAGCGAGGGTTTTCAGCTCATTTATTTCAGTCTGGTTAGTTTATCCAATTTTTATTTCAAAATGTTCATATTGATGTCCAACATTTTTATTTAGAAACAAATGGGTTTGAGGCTTTGTATTGTATTTGTCCACTTTCTTATTCTAGTTTTATAATATTAAGCAGCTTTTATTGACAAAAAATAATACTTGTTGTTTAAATTGATGGCTGCCTGCTCTATCTTGATGGTCCTCAGATTGAACCTTGACCCCCATCCCCTGCCATCTTACAAGAGGATTTGGCTAGAATGTAAGAATCTTCAATTCTAAAGGAACATTCAAAACAATAAAGACTAATTACTTTTTCTTTTTTTATTCTTTTTTAGAATGATCATGCATATCTAGAGACATTGCATTGATTTCTATATCGCATCTATCCAATTGCCATGCCCTGCTTAGTGCACTATGGTCTAATCTCTTTTGGGTGGGGAGGGGATATTTGGGAGAGGTTTCCTGTGCTGCTCAAGGCATTCAGAGATATGAACTTGAGCCCTCTTGATTGCTAAATGTTTCTCCAACCAGCCACTACACATTTTTACTCCATTCAGAGCATCCATGAAATACAGATAATGAAGGAATTGACCATGATGCTATATCTTTGACTCCGGTATGGACAGTATTGAAGGACTTCTTATGGTCCGACAGTTACGCTGGCCAGGGCACATATCCAGTATGAGAGACAAACGTATGCCTTTTGGTGGGCTAAAAGGTTGTCAACGTAACAGAGGTGTCCCACAGAAACGCTTTAAAGAACAGCTTAGGCACCAACTTGCCTTAGCTGGCATAGAAGAGAGCACCTGGTTTCATGCTGCCTCAGAACTAGAAGCTGGAGGTCACTCACATAGGCCTTAGGATACACTATTGAGACCTAAACAAATCCACCATACCTTTTGTTACAGATATAGACTTATATCTTTTTGTTATAGATATAGATCTATTAAAATCTTTTATTTAGACATAGTCTGATTACCATCTTTTAATTACTGGCTAATTGTTTATGAGTGATACATACATATTACACTTATAAAGAACAACACTATGGACCAAATTTTAAATGAGAGAAAATAGTGAATTAAATGTAATGAAAATAAAAGACTCCACTGACCAGGGCAGGAACCATTGACCGCGGAAGCGGCAACTCTGCAGAGTAAAATGTTAAAATGTTTTACATGTTTCGGATGTTCCTTCAGAGTTGAAGATAATTACTTCCTAGTCCAAACCTCCCGCAGGACGACGGGGGATGGGAGCGGGCAGGGTTTGAACCCGGGACCATCGATAAATCTGAACGACAGTCCAGCGTGCAAACCGCATGACGACCAGGCAGTACCAAACAAAAAAAACATCTAGACCATAGAGGTGTTTAAAAAACATCTTTCCTATCTAAAGTATTTGGCCAGTGTTCAACGACCACCCCAGCAGTCTGTCCACCCTATCTCTCCACATCCATCTTTACCAACAATTTTAACCGAGCAGTCCTATATTTTCATGACATTTAATTCACTATTTTCTCTGTATTTGTTCCCTAGTGCTGCTGTGTGCGCTATGTCATTCATTGTTTCAGCTAAACATTGCCATTTCATTGTTTCTGATCAACTGTTTATTACAGGTTGCCTGTTGCCATATCTGTCAGCTGAAGACTTGTTTCAACTTCTTACTATTAAACCTCACCTAGCCATTCAGAACATTGCTTTACTCAAGCCAATAGTTCCTGTGTTAAAACAGAATCATCTGCTGCAGCTTGCAAAAATATTTGACCCATCTAAATCTGTTATCAGGGGGATGCTACTTCAATTACAATTACGCAGACGAAGGTAGACAACTTTTCATATCTGTGTTTGTCTGATCGAAGAATTTGCATGATAGTTTAGAGACAAATCTGAATCAAAAGTTTTCATTTCTTGTAACATGAATTCATAAAAACACAAACATTTTATTCACTGGGAAAAAGAATTGAATTTCTGTCAATAATTCTGTAAAGCTTTGAGTTTAAAGATTAAGGAAGAGTGAAGCAGTTAGATGATTGTGTGACCTATGCATATTGTCACCTCTGATTCAGAAAATGCATTTTCTGACAGTGGTCATTAAGTTCTCTTTTTGCGGTCATGCTTGTTTTTGACAGTTGCTTTTCTTTTGGGTCTCAAATTTATGTGCTACTATTTTAATTTAAAAATGTTCATCATTTCTCTTTTGGAAGCAAATGTCTGTCTGGTTTTCTCCTCTATGTCAGTAAAAGTCAGCAGCTGCTGAGAAGTGTTTCCTGTTACGCCATCCTCCTTTAAGCTCACAGAAAAAGATTGCCTCTGGCATATTTACCCATAAAGGATTTTTACAGCTTTTAAAAATAAACATTGCCTCTATGCTGTCTTCATTGAATTGTACCAGAATATAATAATCTTGGCTTCTTGTGCTCATTGAAGAGAGAGGAGCCCCCACTTTGTGAGTACTGTGTTTCTCGTCTCACTGTGGAACATATCCTCATTGATTGCCCCAGATACCAGGATATTAGGGGAAAATTTTAGGGATTATATGCCCGACATGGCCTAAAGTGTGCCGATGTGCCAAAAAACTCAAACTCAAATGTAATTTATGGATTGAGGGTTCTGAAAACTACTGCTTGGTTCTTTAGTGTGAGACAGTTGAATGGCATTGCTCTAATATTAATAGAAAGAGCAATTTATATAATCTTATCTTATATAATACAGACATTACTTCAAAACAGAAGATGATTATGTCCTACGCCTCATGCATTCACTCATGCATATTAACCAATGACTTAAATTCTGCAGAGTCACTGGTTTTCCTGGCTAGCTCAGGCAACTCATTCCATGCTCTAATAGCACTAGGGAAGAAGGAGCATTAGTACAAATTTGTCCTAGCATATGGGACGAGGAATGTGCCTTTATCTTTGTCTTTCTGAGTATTTTATTAAATTTTGTTTTTGTATTTAAAGATTATGGTTCAGTGTTTTATGTATAATTGCTACTTTACTTTTGAGTCTTCTGTCCTGAAGGCTTTCTAAATTTAGTGACTTTACTAAAGGTGTTACTCTAGTCAAATGTGTGAAGCTGTTGGACCAAATAACAGCCGACCATAGGGATGTCACCTTCATCTGGGTCCCCTCCCATGTGTGCATTGAGGGAAACCTATCGAGAGTGTCAGGACCGATGGGAGGCTGAAGGCAGATTGTGGTGGATGTCAGGTGGCGGCCCACATCTAAGGGTCTGACAAGGCGTGGTAGCACGACCATGTCCAGACTTAGGATTGGCCACACCTACATCACACACTCTTTTGTGCTGAAGAGAGAGCACACAACTTTAAAACACTATTTGATAATGTCGACCCTGGGAAGGTACTGGGCTTTGTCCGGGAGTTGGGGTTGTCTATGAAGATCTGATTTATGAATTGTGAACATATAATATTTACATTAGACTTTTACCAAATTATTAAATTTTTACTACCCTTACTATTTTAACTGTGAATAGACCTTGCTTTTAATAACTTAACTGTATAGAATGTAGTCCTTGTTATTTAAAGGGAGAGTGATCCTTAAAGGATTACGGGCACGACATGGCCTAAATTGTGCCGATGTGCCTAAACTCAAAAACTCAAAACTCTAGTCAAATGTGAATATTCGTAATTTAAAGAGCTAGTTTTTAGAGCTAATAGTGGCACAAGGGACATGATATTTGTTAAGTTACACATGAATGCACACAAAAAAAAGGAATAGTTGTTAGACTACAGTAAGTTATACAGCTGCAAGATGAACTCAGATATCTATATTGTAATGCTAATGGACCCTAATTAGCATACAAATGAGTTGATTTATTTGTTTTGCTTTTCTGCAGGTGATGTTCACACAAAGAGAATTTCTTTTACTTTCTATGATATTCTATTCACTGTGCTTGTATATTCATAGATTCGGATTGTGAATATAGAAATGAATTTAATGAAATATTGTTGCAGTAAATTTTAGTCTGTATAATTTTGTTTTCATTGCAAGGAATAACAGTCTAACTTCTGTAGCCTCATTAACAAGTGATACTTTGGAGATGGTAAGTAGATTGAAAATGTAGAATCTCGTTAAAAAAACACATAAGTCATTTCACTTTCTTTTACATTAGTCTTTCTAAACATCGGGTATTCCTTATAAATGAATATGTGAATAAAGATATGAATTTAATTAAATATTGTTGCAGTATATTACTCCTCCTTCGTGGTCCAAGATGAGCACATTTGTCATTTCCTATAGACTCGAAGATGACTGTAAAGTCCAATCCTCGCTTTAAAAAGCTGGCCGCATAGTAGCATGGGTGGGTTAGATCAGTTGCAGGTAGACCTGCGTCTTCTCTCAGCTTTTTGTTGGTTCAGCGCTCTTTCGCCCTGGCCACTCTTCTTGCTTCAAATCTTGAGACTCACAGCTTCACGCCATGAGGAGCGATCGAGAGCTAGTGCTTCCCAGCCGTGAATGTCAATATCGCATTTCTTAAAGGAGCTCTTGAGAGTGTCTTTGTAGCGCTTGTATTGGCCTCCCTGGGAGTGCTTTCCTGCACACAACTCTCCGTGTAGAAGTCGCTTGGGAAGGCGATTGTCTGGCGTGCGGACTACATGTCACGCCCATTGAAGTTGGAACCTTTTTACTGTCGCATTGATACTGTACATGTTGGACAGCTTTAAGTATTCTCTGTCTAGTATGTGGTTTGACCAGCACACCTTATGGATACTCTTAGACAGCATAGGTGGAAGGAGCTTTTTGGTGTGGCGGGAATATAGGGTCCAGGACTCTGATGCGTCTAGGAGTGATGGGAGAACTACAGCACTGTAGACTTTCAGTTTTTTGGATATGCTGAGTCCACTCCGTTGCCACACTTGTTCTTTAAGTCTGCCAAAAGCAGCTCTGGCAGGAGCTACACAGAAGTCAACCTCATCATCTAGGTTGGCCTTTGCTGATTGATGCTTCCCTGATAGACAAACTTTTTGACGTTTGCTAATTTCTGGCCATATATGAGAATGTCTGGTTCTGTGATTTATTTGGAGGAGGTTGGTGCAGCACTTCTGTCTTTTTTAAATTTATGGTGAGGCCAAAATTTTTTGCAGGCATTAGTGAAGAGGGAAATGCTCTTTTGAAGGTCTTCTTTGTTTGCGGCATTTAGGGCACAGCCATCTGCGAATAGCAGGTCTCTGATGCAGTCATAGTTTACCTTGGTCCTTGTCTTGAGTCTCTGAGCATTGAATAAACTTGCATCGGTGCGATATCGTATGCCAACTTCAATGCTTTCTGTTCGAAAGGCATCTTTCAGCATGGTGGTGAACATTATGCTGAAAAGCGTTGGAGCCAGCACACAGCCCTGCTTCACATCATTTGTGACTGGAAAAGGCTTGGAGTAGTCTACGTTGTCTGGACTCTTGCTTGCATATCATCATGGAATTGGCAATCCAATTGAATTGATCCGGTCAGCCGAATTTGGACATGATTTGCCAAAGGCCTTCACAACTGACATTATCAAAAGCTTTTGTCAAATTTTTGAATGCAGTATAGAGATTTGAATTTCGCTCTCTACATTTCTCTTGGAGTTGGCGGACTTCAAAGATCATGTGCCTCTACCCTGCCTGAAGCCGCATTGACTCTCCAGAAGTAGGTCAATTTCTAGGTGGTGTTGTAGTAATAGCACCCTAGCCAGAATCTTGCCAGCAATACATAGGAGGGATATGCCATGATGGCTTTTGCATAACTGCCTATTTTCCTTTCTCTTGTTGTGGTAGTTTCTTTTGTTCCCACATTATCTGGTAGATTTCTGTTAGTTTAGCTGTCAGCTCTGAACTGCCAAGTGAGTATATTTCAGCTGGGATGAAGTCTAGTCCCGGTGCCTTACCAGTTGAGAGGTTGGATTTTGCAGTCGGGGAGGGTCAGCGAGTGAATAGTTTATTGTCAGCATAGGACTGGATTTCTTCAGCTTTTTTACTAGACCATGACTCCTTCATGAGTCTCAGATTCTGATGGACCTTTCCCTTGGCATTAGTGTAGCGTTATCTGATTTGGGGGTAAGCTGGATTACACAGAAAGGCCTTAAAGCAATATTGCGTGTATGTTAAAAGCTGTTTAATTTCACATCGTTTTCGTCAAACCAATCTTGGTGTTTGCATTTTGGCTAACCGAGGACACTACTAGCCAAAGAGTACACAGAATCCCTTAGTTTGTTCCAGCTGTTTTTCACATCCTTGTTCATGTGCAGGGTTTTAATTTCCTTGTCTAGTATGTTGATGAGCTCTTGCGTGATATATGGGTTTGTGAACATTTTGCTTGCATTCTTGGGGCCTTCTAGGTGGTTTGATGCATATTTTTAGCTTAGATAAGATTAGGCGATGATCAGTCCAACAGTCAGCTCCGCATAATGCTTTGGTGATTTTGACGTCTTGTCTATCAGACTGTCTGACAATGATGAAGTCTATTTGATGCACCCATGATGTCTTTTTTTCTGTGAGGTGGCTGGAAAAGAGTATTTGTTATAGTCAGCTTGTGGGCTGTGCACATTTCTAGTAACAATGCACCATTGCTATTGCAGTGACCAATTCCGTGTCTGCCCAGAACATTACATTTTCATCGCAAGTTATGCAATAGTGTTTGCTTAATGTCAAGTGGTCAGACTAAGAAAATAACACACTGGCATAGTTAGTCAAGCATGTATGTGTATCTTTACAATAAAATAGTTACACACCCTCCCTTGTCCAAAAAGTAAATAGACTGTGTGTTCGAGTAATTCTAACAACCTGGTCAGATAAATGTACACATGTAGGCGGCTTAGTGTACTGTAGTGTGCAGTCCATAATGGCAAGACCATCCCACGTTTTTTCCTTACGCGTTTAACAGTTATGCAATAGTGTTGTATGCTCAGTAGTCAGACAAGAAAATAACACATTGGCATGGTTAGTGAACTATGTACTTAACTCTGAAATAATTACACAAGTCAAATGTTTCAAAAACTCTAGAAATGTGAAATTCTAAATTTCAATTTTATTTAATGAGATTTTAAAATTAACAGGTAAAAGTAAGATTTTCCGTTATATAAGTTAATATAATTTTAAAGAAATAAAAGTATCATACTTTTCTAAATGTTTTAATTCAAGGCTAAAATACAAGCACACATATTTATTAAGACATCTTTTTTTTCAAATTTTAGTGTGCAATAAAGTTATATGTAAGAAACATATTTCTTATTACTGATTTTATTATGGATAAATATTTCTATTATGTTAAAAGATCGAACCGTAGGCATACAGTCAAATGATTAGCTAGGTCTAGATCAACTCCCCCACCAAAAAAAAAATAGTTATGAAAAGTTTGTGATGCTTTAATTAATTTTTTTTAGTTTAGTTTAACTATATTTTGAAATAGAGAAAGAAGATTGACAGATCTTGTGTGGTGCCCTAGGGTCAAGGAGACCAAAGGATAGGTGAAAGTGAATGTGAAGTTAAATGCAAACCTGGCCTAACTGATGTCTTATAATGAATATCTAATTGATCTAATTGTTTTGTAAAGGGTTAATCTCTTAATCAAATCCTCAAAAAAAGAAAAAAACATTTCAGTAAAAAAAAATTCCTTTAGTTGAGTGTTCCATGTCTGTGATTTAGTTCTGCAGTTCACGCAATAATATGAAAACCTACTTATTAATTGTTGTTTTAAATTATGTCCAACTTATATGCATACTAAATAGATTTTTTTCTCTTAAAAAAAGTAAACATTATTAATGGTAAATGTAGTAGTTAGTAGGACAGAACTGACATAATGTAGTAGTTAGTAGGACAGAACTGACATAATGTAGTAGTTAGTAGGACAGAACTGACATAATGTAGCTATACAAATGTAAACAGAATATTTTTTTAACAAAAATTCTAAAACCATTTGCATGAATGTGTTAAAAATATGGTAAATAGTCTCCTCCCCTACTAGAGAGCCTGCTGTGTTTATTACTATTAATAGTGAATAGTTGTAAAAGTGGTGTTTTTTTATGAAAAAACTGCTTTTAGAAAAGAAAAAAATAGCCATTGCATCAGAACTTTGAATGGACTAAAATATTATATTGTCGGATTTTCATTATCTTTTCTAGTTTACGGATAGACATTTCACACAAAACTAATAGCATCTTTTCCTCTTTCGGGGGACGCTAAAAATACATATGAGCTTGGCATCTTCTGTCTTGCTAAATTGTGGGAAATCATCATCTAACTCAAATTAAAACTGCCCGTGGTTTCTGTACTCCTATACAGCTGTGAAAGTTGAACGCTAAAGCTGAACACAGTATTTTAAGAGTGCTGCAGAAAACTTCTTTTTTTCAAATATCAGAAAAAGATAAATGAGTTTGTGCTTTTACAAATGAACACTGGCTGGCAAAAAGGAGGACCTCCTAAATACTGTGAAGAGATGAAGCTGAGCTGGTGTTGGTCCAGAATTGACTCACTGTCTTCAAGATACAATGGAGGAACAAAGGGTCATCCAAAGAAAAATTGGTTGGACAATATGAAGGAATGGACTAGCCTCTCTCTTGATTTTCTGGTTAAGACAGCTGCTGATTGGATAGAGTGGAGATGGAGTAGAATTTAGTCAGAAGTCATTCTTGATCAAATTATGCACAATTTTGTTTTCTGTACTAGTCATTGAACTAAAAACTATGTTGTAGTTTATGCATTGAAAAGAAAACAAATGACATAAAGCTATTCAGTACTCTCTCATTTTATTTTTTGTTAACTCAGGATCCCAAAGAGATTCAACCTGATGTCCTAGTGGATTTTTTTCTCTTTGTTGTGCTCTATTTGAATCTGCTACGCCGTAAGACCAGTTCTACCAACCTATCAACACTTGATCTAAATTCAATAGTCATTAATCCTGCAGATGAGTTAGAAAACATGGTAAACCTTTCAACTTTTTTCATCATAAAAGGTTATTGCTTTTTAGAATTATTTCTATGTCAAAATAGCACTAGTATTTTTAAACTAACTTTATACATTTCCGGCTTGAATGTTCCTTATTTCATCTGGAGCTTCCAACTTTGACTCACTAACCAAAATGTATCTTACTTGCCATAATCCTTAAATAAACCTGTATTACAACAAACAATCCCCTAGCTATTCAAACTACCAGCTTAAAAAGAAAAGGTCAATTTGGACTTGAGTTTTAAATTTGTAAAAATAAAAAACAAAAATGCATTAAAAAAACTATCCTGAGAATTTGGCTTTGTTTGTTTTGTTGTAAAATGTTTTACATGTTTCGGATGTTCCTTCAGAGTTGAAGATAGTTTACTTCCTAGTCCAAACCTCCCACAGGACGACAGGGGATGGGAGCAGGCAGGGTTATAATCCCTGGACCGTCAATAAATCCGAACAACAGTCTAGCGCGCAAGCCGCACAACCAGGCAGCCATCAAGGCTTTGACTAGACTGAATGTGCTTAATTTTGTCATATCTCTATTTCATTGTCAGGAGGTATAGTTCTAAAATGGTCTATTGATTTTAAAACAAAACTATTTTGTACAAGTTACATTTTTACATTTACATTTTACATTGATCACAATCATTCAATACTCTGCTGCAACCATTTGTTAAAATAATAGAGAATCAATATTTGACTTAATAGTGTCTTAAAAATGCATTTTTTGAAGGAAAAAGAACACATACCTGTTGAAACTCACAAGAAACTGTCCATTCAGTTCCAACCCATTGCCTGTGGACCTAAACATTGTGCTGTTATTAGAAATGGTGATGTGTATACATGTGGCAAGTCCCAAGGTGGCAGGTGAGTTATCTATCCATCATTTTATGTTGGTCATTTTGTTGCCATTCTGCCTTTATCCAATTTGACCAATTTCTTGATCAGGTTAGGTGTGGGAGATATACCTCAGAATGCTTGCCCACCAGTAAGAGTTGAGAACCTACACACTTTACAACTCAAAGTAGATGCTGTAGCTTGTGGCTGTGAACATACACTGGCTTTGACACAACAAGGGGTAGAACTTTTATACTGTGTACTTATAGACAGAATCAGTATTCAAAAAATTATATTTTCTTGAAAAAAACAAACTTGTTTAAAAAAACATGAAATTTAAATGACTTTCAAAGCAAAGTTAAAAAAAGTTTTTTTTTCAGCGTTTAATTTAGGTTTGTAATAAATACTATAGCATTGCAATTAGGAATTAACATTTAATAATTACAATTATAAGCTATCTTATAAATTTTACTTTTAAAGCTATACTAATGACTAGTTTGTTCAGTAAAATTTAAAAAAACTTTTGAACTAATACCAGGTGTATGGTTGGGGAAATTCCAAATATGGACAAGTAGGTGTAGGCACTAGTCATATATACAAACGTCCAATGCTGCTGGAAACCTTACAATCAGATACAGTTGTTGCTATTGACTGTGGGCAGTATCACTCTTTAGCTTTAACTGCTGACCACCAGTAAGTTGTACATATGTCTTTTAATTCAGTTACAATGAACTTAGTAAATGTTTTGGTTATAATCAACTGTGATTATTAAATATTTCTCAAAAATTAAGTTTCCTTATGTGAATTTTTCTATAAGAATGGAGTATGCTTATGTCTAAAGTCTCCCAAGAGTCATTTTAAAAAATTACTTTATGTTCCTAAATGTGTTCAAACCAACATGTATAAATATTTTGTAGGATTTACACATGGGGATGGGGAGTACATGGGCAACTAGGTCATGGCAACCCTGAAGACTGCTTGATACCAAAACATGTGACCTACTTACTGAATCTTGCAGTTGTCCAAATAGCTGGTGGTTATGCTCATTCTCTGGTACTGACTGAAAGTGTAAGTTGAACTGTCCGTATTTTTTCTGGAATCATGTGAGTGGGTTTGATGTTGTAATATGAAATTGATTTTTATAAAGCCTTTATCAACTCACTCTGTCTGTCCTGTACAAATTCTGTACACATTATTTCTCCCATTCTTTGATCAAGTTTAAACTTTGCACAATTATTCATTGTCCCTTATAACTCATGAATGACTAAAAAAAAATTGACCAACTATTTTATCAGTCGTAGTTAACTAATTTTGTTTAATATAGAGACAGTAGTAGCTTAAGAGAGATGAGGCTTGTGTAGGAAATTAATTCTGTGTACTCTTTGGCTAGTAGTGTCCTCGGTTAGCCAAAATGCAAACAGCTTTTAACATACACACAATATTGCTTTAAGGCCTTTCTGTGTAATCCAGCTTACCCCCAAATTTGAAACCAACAATATATAACTATAAAACCTTCTATTTTCTTAAGCACTTCTTTAGCTCAGTGGATAGCATGTCTGCCTTCCATCAATTAGGTTTGAACACTCGAATTCAATTTCAAGTCGGGCAACTTTAAAAAAAAATTGCTTTTGAAAAGCAAGCACGAATACCCCCTCCTAAATCCTCAACTGGTTCACACGTAATTGGACCATAGCTCAATGAGCATGCTAAAAGCATGAAATTGCTATTAAAACTCAATTTGTTAAAATATTTCCTATTGCACAAATTTATTGTCATTCTAGATCTGTTACAAATTAATTACATAAGAGTCAAAATAATAGATATAATGTTAGACACTTAGTTTGTATTTTTAGTTATATAGAGACACACCATTGTAGACGCATTTTGAACCATTTTGAACGTGACTAATGACGCTTGGGACTTGTTGGGTTGGAGGCTTCTTAGAGACAGAAAATCAGTTGGTGATAGGATTCCATAGGGTTAGGGCATATTTTATCGACAGGGGCCTTTTGTGGAATAAACATTATTCAAACTGTTCAACAGAGTTTCAGACTCGTCTCTTCACTGTTAAAACTGGAGGTACTGTTTTGCTTGTGTGTTAATTGCACTGGAATACACCCGAACAAGAAACTCATACATTTGCAGAGTAATCTGTCATAATCTGACAGTCATCAACATTTGACTACAAGACAGACAGGCATCCATCACAATAATTACACTTAATATAAGCTTTGTTTTTTAAAAAGTATTTTTATATTTTACTTGTTCTGTCTTACACATTTCATATTAAATGTTGCGTCCTTTCTTAAAACCTTCCTATGTGAGGGCTATTGATGCGAGTTGATGAACTCTATACAAATGCAATGGTGTGTATGCTTTGTTTTCTCATTTCTAGTTTTCATAGGAAATTTTAAATAAAAAAGTAAACAAGATTTGTTTGCCCTATGTTTTTATTTATGCTCATTAGAAACTGAGATCAAATGAATGTATCTCTGTACAATCAGGGTGATGTTTGGTCATTCGGCTGTGGTTACTTTGGTCAGCTTGGTTTAGGGATGAACAATAAAACAACATATCCTCAAAAGCTTCTTTTACCAACTGCTGTGACTGCAATAGGAACAAAATTTTTTCATTGTGTAAGTTTATTTATAGCAATGTTGTCTGAAGTGTAATAGGATTAGTACAAATGTAAATCCTACTCCTAAGATTTTCAATATGTGTGCTCATAAAACTTATCAAAGATTGACTAACTATTCAATCACTAACTGAAAATGTGGCTTGTATATAACTTTGCTGTTCATAGTTCAGTAATGACATAAAATTATCTAGTTCCCCTCGATCATTGGGAAATAAAAAAAGTAATTTACTTTTAAGTATAACCATTAGTTAAAATTATATTTCAGGTCAATTTTAGTAAATGCTTGTGCCTAGTATCAAAACATGCTTTTTTAACATTTTTATCAAACAATATTTAAAAGCATGTTTTGTTCATTTCTAGTGTAATTAAAGAATGTGTTTTACATTCTTTATCTAAATTTGAGTGTTTTATTTATGTCATTCATGATGTATAATCAAAACACAATCACTCCCTGCTCCAATATAAATTCATTGAATTGTCTAGCACCGGGCAAGTTCTGTCCATTTTTATTTAGCTGAATACTAACAAAAACATTTTGTTCCTTGTGAGACTATCAACACTGCTTATTGATTTGGGAATGTATAAAAAAAAATCAAGATGTCTAGGCATTGAATCTGTGTTTATTGACATTCCTAAGGATTGTTTCCTACTGACTTTGTTTTTAACTGAGTCTGTGTAATCATAATACAATTTAAATTAGGATTAATAAAGCAGCCTTAGTCTTAGTTTATTTTGTTACTCTGGATGATCAATACTGTTATTAATATAAATGTAACTTCTTTAGATTGCAGTGACTGTTACTAATAAAATCTATACTTGGGGTCTACATCCACAAAACTTACGCCAGATAGCTTCCTCAATAAGAAGTGCAAGGCTAGCTGGTTCTAATGACCAGGATCAAAATGCTTTTATGTTTCCCAGTCTAGTTGATAGTACTTATGTTCATGGTCAAATCACTAAGGTATGTCATACTTGTTCTTAAAGTCTACCAGTGCATTCATTCTGACTGAGTCTGTATTCAAGCAAAATCAAAAGGAGCAAGTTATTGAGAAACATTTCATTTTTTAATACTCTCAGGTTTGCTGTGGAAGTTTGCATAGTGTTTTGTTAACTGAAGATGGAAGTGTCTATATGTGGGGAAGAAATTTAGAAGGACAGTTGGGTACAGGATCAAGACAGGATGAGGTTAGTGTTATAGACATTGTTAGGAACCATTTATTGAATGTTAGCTTCTTATATTTAATGCTAAGTACTGCATAAAAAATGCTTCTATTGAAGTTAGATTTTATGTAATTCATTTTTTGTTTGTTTTTTGCATAGAGGATTCCAAAGATGGTTACCTCATTAAATGATCAACAAATAATGGCAATAGCTAGTGGAGGGGAGTTCACTCTTGCTTTCAGTTCTGATGGATGTATTTGGGCATGGGGCAAAAATGACTCTGGCCAGGTTTGAAACATTTGATAACTCACTAAGGTACCACATATTGCTTACAAGTCAGCCATCAGCTTGGACATATTTACCACACAGTTACCATATCTGCCACACGTATCGCTGTCACCATATAGCCATTTCACATACATGGCATACTTACAACATTCCTGACATATATTTGCCATAGTCCCAAATAAAGCCATTATCCTTTTTTTTTAAAATTACTTGTAAAAAATGTTTTATGTTGGTAAATAGTTCAGTGTTATGCTGTGTCTATTACTCAATTATTTTATGAAAATTGACATTTTCATTCTTTTATACATTGTCAAAAACCACCTCTTGGTGGTTGTGAAGTTCATTGTCTAGCGAGTTGGATCTAAGCCCTAGTTCAGTCTTTTGACAACAGGATCATCCTAACAACTAACGATGTAGCAATAGCACACTCTCAAGGAAACTCAACTCATTTAGATGCTTTATAAACACTTAATTAAAATATTTAACAGATGTACAGTAATATCCATGTCGATCATCACATGGATCCAAACAAATATAATCCAACACACACCAAACTTTCCTGCTCTAAGAATTCTGGACTGACTCTCTCAATCTCCAATCACCAACAAACTTCCAATCTTACACACCTCATTTATCCCTTCACACATTCACATGGACTTGTTGACCAGAATCTCATTGGTCAACCTTTCAATAACTGAAGTAGTGTATGACTCTAAATTTAGCCCTACCAGGAATATAAACAAACATGTTACCCACTTATTGCATTATACATTTCATTTGCAAATAAAAATGTTTAATTATATTATAAATAATAAAAAAAATTGTGTGTTTGCAGCATTTGTACAATAGGTTTGAACATAGGAACTGCAAACTATCACTGAAAACTGACTGGCAAACTAAAGCACAAATAGCAGACCACATAGTGACAATGTGTACATGAGGGTGAATCTAAGCTTGATAGCTGCATTAAAGTTTTTAACAAGAACTGTATGGATGATACTTCATGAGGAGAAAACAAAATGAGGGGATCATCATTGCCTCTATATGTGTCAGGGGGCTGAACAGTGCAGATGGCTTCAAGAGTAACTCGTCCCTGTCACTTGTGACTCCCACTGATTAAGCCCCACCTGCAATGACAAAGCTAGACTACCCTGTCATGAACCCATCAGTGTTAAGGATAAGTACATATAAGAAGGGGACAATG
This sequence comes from Biomphalaria sudanica, assembly GCA_036873155.1. NCBI lineage: Eukaryota > Metazoa > Mollusca > Gastropoda > Planorbidae > Biomphalaria > Biomphalaria sudanica. The sequence continues at coordinate 691,241 of JAZGLO010002157.1, forward strand.
TTAAAACTCTGCATATGGTGCACGCCAGTGCACTTTATAACACTTGACAATATGTTGATACTAGAAAGAGAGACTTTGAGATCCAGCTGAAGTGAGCTGTCTGGAACTTGGAGCCATCCTTCCTGCTACCAGAGAACTCGATAAGGGACCTAGACTTACACTGAGAAGTGTGTTGGTGGTCTGTTAAGGTTTGGGTAGGAAAGGAGTGGTGAAACTAAAGACAAGACTCCTTGTGTATTGGTGGCTGAAGTCACTGTCTGTGTGTTTTATAACTGTTAATAAACACATCATCTATTATTTATTTCCTTTCGTTGAGGGCTTAGATTTACTACAATATTTAATTCTGTAATGTCTCATTCCAAGGGCTGAAATCTCACAATTTAAATGCTTTAACTTGTAGTAATTTTTCTCTTCTACTTCATAGTTAGGTTTTATAAAAACTCGTAAAGAAAATCCAGGTCCTATGACTTTGTCTAATAACTATCATAGAGCTTCTGGCAACTCAACAGAAGCCAATCTCCCAGCAATCTTTAGAGGGTTACCTCCATCTGATGCTAGTAATTTTCATTGGGTGACAATGTTGTCTACATTAACACAACACATTTTATGGGTAAGTTTAAAATTATTATTTTTAATACCATTGGTACATATTTATTTATCTTAATAATAAACTTTCTAATGAATTTAAATGGAAATGCTATTTTAATAATTAATTTATGTAGAAAGATCCATCTGAAACAGAACATGAAACTACATGGGATAATTTGCCAAGTCTAGACAAACTTGGAAAAGATATCTATGACAATGCTGTCATTCCTGTAACCTTAAAGGTAGTATTACCAATAAGTCAAATTAGACTTGTTTATTAGAAATGCAATTTACAACAAGAAAATTTTTAAAAAGTTTAGATTAAGCATAGTTGTATCAATTAGTTTGGATCAGTCATGTAATTCAATTTGTAATAGATCTAGAATAAAAATAAAAAAGTATTTGTAAAAAACAATAGGAGGAACAACCTGAATTCGAACAGCATTTTCTTTGATTGTAAAAATAAGTTTTTAAAGAAAATTCTAAATATTAAAATATAGCTTTTACTTTAAAAAAAAAATGTTCTTAATTATTAGATTAGTATTTATTTCTGAATTAAATTCTGTTAAAGTTTAGTATGTTGACACTAGTTTGTATTGCCTGCCATCAATGCAGACTTCTGTTGTCTTAGGCTACTAGAACAATGGAAAAAATGGCCTATTTTGTCAACCTGATGGGTAGTTTAGTGATACAGAGATCTTGGGACTAAGTCCTAGTTTAAACAGCTTATTTACTTAAAAAGAAAATCAACAAACTTTTAGTGTCAACTAAAAAAAATATATTAAAAAAAAATAAAATATATATATATATATATATATATATATATATATAAAGAAGACTGTTTTTTTATTCTAACTCTACGTTCTGAAGGTATTGGAAAACTTCTGTGATACTAATCTTTGCTTACAACATTCTGTGGATGTGGAAGATTGGCTGATAGCTGGGCACATCAGTGAATTGAATGCTGATTATGTGCAGGTAAAACTATTTGATAGTTTTACTTCACTTTATACTTATTGTATTATATTTATGTTGATTTAATTGGCAGATTTAAAGTAAATGTATCTCTCAATATATTATCTATTTATACAAGCAAAATACCACTCATTTATCTATTAAGAGATCTCTGGAACCACCTAACAGATTTGTATGAAATTTAGTACATAGAAAATTATGAATGTGTTTGTCTGTACAAAGTTATAAGGTCATAATGAAATAAATAATTATTAGTTGAGTGACATGCCATGGTGGACACACAAAATTTAACTAACAAAACCTAATTTTTTTTTTTTTTTCTCAAGAATATAATATCTGTATGAAATCATGTTTGGACCTTAATAAAGGTGGGTGTGTTGGGGAGGATTTTTCGTTTTATTTGGTTCGTAGGGGTAGGGCTATTTTATCTCATTAACCTACAATAATGGGGGAAGTGTGTATAAGGTGGGTCTCTAGACAAAGGCCTGATGTAAAGTTTAGATCTAGAACAAACAAACAAAATCTCGTGTGTAAAATGTTTGTAAAATGTTTAACATGTTTCGGATGTGCCTTCAGAGTTGAAGATAGTTTACTTCCTAGGCCAAACCTCCCGCAGGACGATGGGGGATGGGAGCGGGCAGGGTTTGAACCCGAGACCATCGATAAATCCGAATGACAGTCAAGCGCACAAACCACACGATCCGGCAGCCATCCAAAGAGTGGATTAAATTGTGGCTAGTGGTGTCCCTTTCAAACTGTTGCATGGTAGGAGAAAATTGAAAATTCAAATGTCAATGTCAGATAGCATTACAATGTGTTGGGTGCTTGGGGATCAGGTTGGCTGAAAAGCAACAAAGAAACTATTAAATATTTTGATAAATAGAATGCAAAAGCTGAAAATAAGTCAGAAATTGTATGTAGAACTAATTGTTTTATTATGGCTGGAAGGGGAAGGGATTCATGGGCCAAATAGATGTGTACATGTTTGTGAGAGGGGAATTCTAAAGTAGACTGTAGTTCCAATTCAATGGAACAGATACTAGAATTGCCAGGATTTTAGTGGGAGCATTTAAATGCCTGAAAGTACACTCAAAAAAAAAGGAGAGGTACCAGCCAAAATAAACACCATCACTATAGAGCTTGGGAACAAATCAAGTTTCATGTTCAACCAAAACTTTGGTTACATTCACATGTCATTAGTTTCATGTTCAACCAAAACTTTGGTTACGTACACATGTCATTAGTTTCATGTTCAACCAAAACTTTGGTTACATTCACATGTCATTAGTTTCATGTTCAACCAAAACTTTGGTTACATTCACATGTCATTAGTTTCATGTTGAACCAAAACTTTGGTTACATTCACATGTCATAAGTTTCATGTTGAACCAAAACTTTGGTTACATTCACATGTCATTAGTTTCATGTTCAACCAAAACTTTGGTTACATTCACATGTCATTAGTTTCATGTTGAACCAAAACTTTGGTTACATTCACATGTCATAAGTTTCATGTTGAACCAAAACTTTGGTTACATTCACATGTCATTAGTTTCATGTTGAACCAAAACTTTGGTTACATTCACATGTCATTAGTTTCATGTTCAACCAAAACTTTGGTTACATTCACATGTCATTAGTTTCATGTTCAACCAAAACTTTGGTTACATTCACATGTCATTAGTTTCATGTTCAACCAAAACTTTGGTTACATTCACATGTCATTAGTTTCATGTTGAACCAAAACTTTGGTTACATTCACATGTCATTAGTTTCATGTTCAACCAAAACTTTGGTTACATTCACATGTCATTAGTTTCATGTTCAACCAAAACTTTGGTTACATTCACATGTCATTAGTTTCATGTTCAACCAAAACTTTGGTTACATTCACATGTCATTAGTTTCATGTTCAACCAAAACTTTGGTTACATTCACATGTCATTAGTTTCATGTTCAACCAAAACTTTGGTTACATTCACATGTCATTAGTTTCATGTTCAACCAAAACTTTGGTTACATTCACATGTCATTAGTTTCATGTTCAACCAAAACTTTGGTTACATTCACATGTCATTAGTTTCATGTTCAACCAAAACTTTGGTTACATTCACATGTCATTAGTTTCATGTTGAACAAAAACTTTGGTTACATTCACATGTCATTAGTTTCATGTTGAACCAAAACTTTGGTTACATTCACATGTCATTAGTTTCATGTTCAACCAAAACTTTGGTTACATTCACATGTCATTAGTTTCATGTTCAACCAAAACTTTGGTTACATTCACATGTCATTAGTTTCATGTTCAACCAAAACTTTGGTTACATTCACATGTCATTAGTTTCATGTTGAACAAAAACTTTGGTTACATTCACATGTCATTAGTTTCATGTTCAACCAAAACTTTGGTTACATTCACATGTCATTAGTTTCATGTTGAACAAAAACTTTGGTTACATTCACATGTCATTAGTTTCATGTTGAACCAAAACTTTGGTTACATTCACATGTCATTAGTTTCATGTTCAACCAAAACTTTGGTTACATTCACATGTCATTAGTTTCATGTTCAACCAAAACTTTGGTTACATTCACATGTCATTAGTTTCATGTTCAACCAAAACTTTGGTTACATTCACATGTCATTAGTTTCATGTTCAACCAAAACTTTGGTTACATTCACATGTCATTAGTTTCATGTTCAACCAAAACTTTGGTTACATTCACATGTCATTAGTTTCATGTTCAACCAAAACTTTGGTTACATTCACATGTCATTAGTTTCATGTTCAACCAAAACTTTGGTTACATTCACATGTCATTAGTTTCATGTTGAACAAAAACTTTGGTTACATTCACATGTCATTAGTTTCATGTTGAACCAAAACTTTGGTTACATTCACATGTCATTAGTTTCATGTTCAACCAAAACTTTGGTTACATTCACATGTCATTAGTTTCATGTTCAACCAAAACTTTGGTTACATTCACATGTCATTAGTTTCATGTTCAACCAAAACTTTGGTTACATTCACATGTCATTAGTTTCATGTTCAACCAAAACTTTGGTTACATTCACATGTCATTAGTTTCATGTTCAACCAAAACTTTGGTTACATTCACATGTCATTAGTTTCATGTTCAACCAAAACTTTGGTTACATTCACATGTCATTAGTTTCATGTTGAACAAAAACTTTGGTTACATTCACATGTCATTAGTTTCATGTTGAACCAAAACTTTGGTTACATTCACATGTCATTAGTTTCATGTTCAACCAAAACTTTGGTTACATTCACATGTCATTAGTTTCATGTTCAACCAAAACTTTGGTTACATTCACATGTCATTAGTTTCATGTTCAACCAAAACTTTGGTTACATTCACATGTCATTAGTTTCATGTTGAATAAAAACTTTGGTTACATTCACATGTCATTAGTTTCATGTTAAACCAAAACTTTGGTTACATTCACATGTCATTAGTTTCATGTTGAACAAAAACTTTGGTTACATTCACATGTCATTAGTTTCATGTTGAACAAAAACTTTGGTTACATTCACATGTCATTAGTTTCATGTTGAACAAAAACTTTGGTTACATTCACATGTCATTAGTTTCATGTTGAACCAAAACTTTGGTTACATTCACATGTCATTAGTTTCATGTTGAACCAAAACTTTGGTTACATTCACATGTCATTAGTTTCATGTTGAACAAAAACTTTGGTTACATTCACATGTCATTAGTTTCATGTTGAACCAAAACTTTGGTTACATTCACATGTCATTAGTTTCATGTTGAACAAAAACTTTGGTTACATTCACATGTCATTAGTTTCATGTTGAACAAAAACTTTGGTTACATTCACATGTCATTAGTTTCATGTTCTTTATTATTTTCATACATTTTCTTTTTTGTTTGTCCCCTTGTTTTGATAAGTAAATGTTGAAACCTCTAAAGACGATGAATGAATATTTTCTAACTGGAATATCATTGAACATATACATATATAATAAACATATACATACAACTGTCTACACATATTTGTGTTCTATACATATGCTACTGTTAATTTCTATAGCATTGAATAATGTAAATAACACTCTAGGTTTGCAACATTTCTCATTCTTTCTTAATTAGACTGTAGTCAAAGATAATTGTGACCAAAGTTCTCCATGTAGGTATTGTAGTGCTAACCTTTTCCAAACTTTTCTTCTTATTTCTGTTAGAATTAAACAACATAATAAATGATTTGATGTTTTGGGTATATTTTAAAAACTTCTCCAGGCATTGCATTATCGTTTGAAACTTGTTTTCACTGTCAAAGATCACATGGATCCTGTGGCTGTAGTTGTTTTGTGTGCCCAACTGGTTAAGCATCACATTAAGTAAGTATTGTCACTAGTCCAACTATTTGATCATCTTAAGCTTAGAGACATTGGGTTGAAATATCAGGATTAGAACTTATGTTAAGACAACTACAATTAAATCTAATACAATACCTTTATAACTTGATAATTCAACATTTGATAATTGAACATGTTACATTAGTTTAGATTTTCTCTGTGAATGTATTGCACTGTAGAATTCAACTGGGTTTGAGAGTTTATAAATTGATTGTTTAAAAGTTTTCCATTTTGTAAGCTCATCTCATAATTCAGAACTAATTTCATTGTAGGAAAATTATGTATTTTGATTAAATTTTTGTGCATGTTTAATTACTGTACTGTTATGTCTAAAAATCAAATAAAAAAGAATTTATCTTTCATTTTGATTGACTAAACTTTTCACAAGATTTTAAACTTAAGGAGATAAAAAAGTAAAATGATGCAGATTTAGTTTTTTGAACATTTAGAAAAATATTGTTACATAAGTTAAACATTGTACATTTTGAAACTATCAGCAATGTCATGTGAGATATTATGTAGGCTAGTGCTGATGTTTGATAATTTATTGAATTTTTTTATCCATTTGTCATCAGTCTAATTGTGGATAAGATCAATTCTAAAATCACTTTGAGTTTCATTTTACAACAAGTTTCTTTTCAAGTAAGTTAGTTCCTTTTCAATAAAAAGATGTTATAGTAGTTAAAAAAATAACTTGTACTTCAAATTTAGATACAAACATATACTGCTTCTAATGAAAGGTGTTTACTTTCAGGCACTTTATTTTTGGCAAGAGTGTAAGTTACCCATTTTTTATTTAGAAGACATTTTTAGGGATCACATGACAAGCTTTGCTTCTAGTCTTCTAGATGTTATATTAAGGTAATTTTTACAAAGTTTATATCAACTCACTCTATGTATCTCTATCAGCTCACTCTATGTATCTCTATCAGCTCACTCTATGTTTCTTATCAACACACTCTATGTATCTCTATCAGCTCACTCTATCTCTATCAGCTCACTCTATGTATCTCTATCAACTCACTCTATGTATCTCTATCAGCTCACTCTATGTATCTCTATCAGCTCACTCTATGTTTCTTATCAACACACTCTATGTATCTCTATCAGCTCACTCTATCTCTATCAGCTCACTCTATGTATCTCTATCAACTCACTCTATGTATCTCTATCAGCTCACTCTATGTATCTCTATCAGCTCACTCTATGTATCTCTATCAACTCACTCTATGTATCTCTATCAGCTCACTCTATGTATCTCTATCAACTCACTCTATGTATCTCTATCAGCTCACTCTATGTATCTCTATCAGCTCACTCTATGTATCTCTATCAACTCACTCTATGTATCTCTATCAGCTCACTCTATGTATCTCTATCAACTCACTCTATGTATCTCTATCAGCTCACTCTATGTATCTCTATCAACTCACTCTATGTATCTCTATCAACTCACTCTATGTATCTCTATCAACTCACTCTATGTATCTCTATCAGCTCACTCTATGTATCTCTATCAGCTCACTCTATGTATATCTATCAGCTCACTCTATGTATCTCTATCAACTCTATGTATATCTATCAGCTCACTCTATGTATCTCTATCAACTCTATGTATCTCTATCAACTCACTCTATGTATCTCTATCAGCTCACTCTATGTATCTCTATCAACTCACTCTATGTATCTCTATCAACTCACTCTATGTATCTCTATCAGCTCACTCTATGTATCTCTATCAGCTCACTCTATGTATCTCTATCAACTCACTCTATGTATCTCTATCAACTCACTCTATGTATCTCTATCAACTCACTCTATGTATCTCTATCAACTCACTCTATGTATCTAGTTGGAATCTTGTGCACATTATTTATCCCACTTCCCATAATTCTCTGATCAAGTGGAATTTTTGCACTATTAATAATTGTTGATGACAAAACTGGAATTAATAAAAATAATTAACCAATTTTTTTAATCATTAGTCGTTATTTATTAATTTGGTTTTATATAGAAAAGTACTAAGCTAAGGGAGATTAGCATTGTGTAGAGAATTAGTTCATTCACTAAAAATGTTAAACTTTAGACTTTTTTAGACTAAAAACCATTCTTTTTATTTTTTTAAGCACTTGTACTCAGTGGCTAACACATGGGCATTTATCATGGAGACTTGAGAATTCAAGTTTTAATTCAGACTCGAGCAACTTTTTTTTTTATGATAGCTTTTGAAAAAGCAGCACGGAAAACTTCTTCCAGATACCCCTCCCCCCAAACTGGTCCACAAAAGTGATTGGACCAAAGCACGGAGCATTCTATAAGCAAAAAAGTTGCGCTAAAAGAAAATTAATAAAAAATATTTCCAATGGCACAAATTCGTTAATTAAGTCTAGAACTATTGAAAATTAATTTGGTTGATTCAAAATAATGTATCCTATTCACTTAATATAATCATTGTTTTTAAAAGTCATTACAAACTTATATCAACTAACTTTGTCTATCTATCAGGCAAACATTTGTACACCTTATTTCTCCCACACTCAATCTCAGATTAAGCATAAAATTATGCACAATTATTTTTTTACCTGACAAAACAAGAATCAATAAAAAAAACAAAAAAAAACAACAATTATTTCATTAACTTTTGCTAATTAATAATTTTGTTTTGTATCTCAAACAAGGGAAAGTAATTGTACACGACTGATGTGGTGGTATAAGCTGAAATAGCACAATTATTTTTTTTACCTGACAAAACAAGAATCAAAATAACAAAAAATAACTATTTAATTAACTATTGCTGATTAATTATTTTGTTTAATATATCAAAAAAGGGAAAGAAATTGTACTTGACTGATGTGGTGGTATAAGTTGAATTAGTCCCCTTTATACTTTGTAGTGAGAAAAGTTTGAAACTAACAATAAATAACTATAAAACTTTCTATTTTCATAAGCACATTCATGGCACAGTGGTTAGTGTATTGGTTTGAGAAGGCTTTAGCCCTCAATTTCAAATTTAGGCCATTCACTTTTTTTTTTTTATAAATGCATTTAAAAAGTGATTACCTTCTCCCCCTCCCCCTTTCCAATTGGTCATAGCATACTGAGAAAGCTAAAAGCATGAAATTGCACTAAACAAAAACAATTGATAAAAATACTTTTAATCTCACAGATTTATTATTGTTAGTCTAGCATTCTTCTCAGACAAATTTAATTACATGACTGATTCAAACTAATTGATACAACTTCGCTAAATATAAGCTTTGTTTTTTGTTAATATATTTTTTTTTATACTTTCTTCTTGTTTTTTTAATGTATTTTTTTTGGTTTCAATTTGTAAGAGCAGTTTTGGCTTTTGTACTTCAACAGGAGGTATGTCCCTAAATAATTTATTTAGCATTGTTATATAAATGTAATAATTCTTGATTGATTTGCTTCTGATCTAAGGTGTTCCTATTTCCAACTGAAGGACATCAACTTTAGCTCACATTTCTCATTACAAGTTTTTAAAACCTCTTTGAAAACTTGTGTCAAAGCAAGTGATAGCACAAGACAAAACAAAGATCAGATTACAGCAATGGTAGAGCAGTATATTGCTGAGCAATTGCAGTCTAGTCTACAACTTCAAGCTAGGAATAAGTTAACATCAAAAGAACAACTGTGGACAGGCATTTTGAGGTTAGTTTCAACTTTTGTGTGTGTCTATAAACCTCTCATTTACCTAAAGCAGCAGTTGGCTACACTCAGACTGCAAGTTGTCTGACAACAGTAGCTTGCCAAGCATTTTTAATTCAAAAGAACTACCTTTTGCCTAATAATTACTAATGAGACATTAAGGAAAATTACTCACAGATGTCTGTACCTTGATAATGAAAAGAGCAAAAAAATCCGCATGTTGCTTAGAAGATAGTAATTTATTTAATTTCCTGAAATGTGGTGGCCAAAGGACAAATTCTATAAAGCTCTACAAGTACTGCCAAACAATGTCTCATCTTGCTTTGAAGACCTTCTTGCTTATGAAACTGTTATATGTTATATATGTTTGTTTCAGAATCCATTTACAGTTAATTTCCAAGATGTAAAATGAAATTCTCTAATGGAGATAATTGATCTTCAAGAAAACAACGCATACAATGATTTCCTTTAGTCATAAAACAACTATGGATCATCTCATAAAAATGAAATGAAAGCCTGGGCATTAGCTATTGTCAGAACAATGTCACCCACACATCAGTTTCCACATTTCCAGGCAGCTGGTTTGTGCAAAAAGTTTTGGATAGGCAGGTTCTGCCAGGGTGGAGCTCTGATCGCTGTAAGCTGCCGAAGGGTCACTTACTCCTGATTTCGTCCTCAGCCTTTACCAAGTTTGGATATAGCCATAAGGCAGCATAGGTTAGGATTCAAGTTTTCCTTCTCCTATGTGGGTAGCCAGCCAAGGCTAATGATCCCCTCCTGCCCAAAGCTTAGTGGTTTAGGCACCAGTAGCTTGCTTTTGCCCAATCTAATATCAGTGATAACAGTTTAACCTGTTTAAACCTGAGCCCACACCTGAAGGCCAGAAGTTGGACTGGTTGTCAGAGGCTATTTGAGATACAGGGCACTGGAAGCATATAAAAACCGTATGGAACCAACAATAAATTGAGAGACATTTAAATTAACAGAGCTGCATATAAAATGAGGAGATGAAAAAACGCATAGGGAAGGCTGCCTCGACATTCGCTAGACTCAGACTAAGAGTTTGGGATAACCATAAGCTAACCACGGTGACCAAAATGGAAGTCTACAAGGCATGCGTTATGAGTACACTGCTATATGGCAGTGAATCATGGACCACCTACGCAAAGTAAGAGAGAAAACTAAACTCATTCCATTTGAGATGTCTCCGTAGGATCTTGAATGTCACATGGAAAGAAAAAGTGTGCAATACTGAGATCCTTGCGCGATCAGGTATTCCCAGCATTTTTACAGCCCTCAGACAACGCCGTTTGCGCTGGCTTGGACATGTTCGCCGGATGGAGGACAAGCGCATCCCGAAAGTCATCCTCTATGGTCCACTCGCGACTGGCACAAGAAAAACTGGTCGCCCCCATCTCCGTTACATAGATGTAATAAAACGCGACCTCAAATCAGTGAACATCAATACTGACAATTGGGAAGACATAGCTCTAGACCGCAACAGGTGGAGAGAGACAGTGACAAAGAAAGCTATGGACAGTGAAAGTACATGGGTCTCAGCCCAGGAAGAAAAACGCACAAACCGAAAAACGGCCAGCTCCTCTACCACCGAAGCAAAAGCCAAGGGGACCCTAACTTGCGCTATCTGTGGACGGGAGTGTCTCTCCAAAATAGGGCTCCACAGCCACATGAGGAAGTGTGCTCTGAGATGAACCATAGTCGTCCTACGACTGAAGGAGGCCAATGAAAATATAAAATGACATATTTTATTGTGGAGGAAGTTTGAAAAAGAAATGTTTCATTGATCTGCACATACCTATGTGAATCCTGACTACTGGTTCACAGACAACTAGTACAATGACAATTCACTCCCATCAATTGACTCACCAGGCAATGTATTCACCAGATCTGCAGACATTTTTACCTATTAGTGCTTCATAGACACTGGTTCACCAAAAATTGTTTATTTGATAAATATGTAAAAGGAATGTCTTCTGGTTACTTCATCCTGCATTCTTCTTCCATTGTCAAGTCTTTCAAACATAACATTTTTATTCTAAGAATACTCTTTCATTGTCCAGTCTTTCAGACTTACCACTATTCTAATGAAATCTAAAAGTGTAGATTAAAATGATTCTAACACTAACTAATTAAATAAACTTCTACATTAAAAGTATTCGCCTTATTCAGATTTACTTTTCATTGCTTTCTATATTACTTTTCATTAAGGCAAAATGTCACACATTAGTTTTTATTCAATCAAAAAAATTTCATTTTCCCTGAAATAATTTGTGTTGTTACTGAAGCAATTTAGACCTAGTCTATCTATATTTATATATAGTATATTTGTGTATGAGAGACCATTATAAAGGCAAATTCGGAATGTTTTTATGTTTGTTTGAATAGTTAAACTCTAATTTTTTTTGTCTTTTTTTGTCATGAAAATGAAAGAAACATGAAGAAAGAAACAGGAGCCATCACCCTCACACATACACAACTTGATCATTTAGTGGACACTGGAGACCATAGTGAAGGTAATAAAGAAATAACATGAATATTTTATTGTTTCATCTTTTTGTGTAAGTAATAAGTAATTTCTAGAGCTAATCTTTTGTGTAAGTACTTTCTAGAGCTAATCTTTTGTGTAAGTACTTTCTAGAGCTAATCTTTTGTGTAAGTACTTTCTAGAGCTAATCTTTTGTGTAAGTACTTTCTAGAGCTAATCTTTTGTGTAAGTACTTTCTAGAGCTAATCTTTTGTGTAAGTACTTTCTAGAGCTAGTTTGTTTGAAAATCTCTACCTGAAAAGCAACAATGAGTTGACTTACTTTTATTGCTCATGTCAAATTGTTTCATTTTCTTTGGTTCTTTGAAACCATTTTTGAATACACTGGCTTCACTTATAGCAGGATAATTCTCCCAGACTTGATGTGGCATCTACGTAAAAATCTACTAGAATACTAATATGCTAACAAAATGAATCCCCAGAATGAAAGTTCATAGCTATTTCACATGGTGCTCACCATGCTATTTTACATGCAGCTCAAGCCAAAATGTTCTTACCTCAGAACTCTCCTTTAAAGTTCTTTTGAAACTAAAAAAAACACCTAGTATTTAAAAATTGATGATTTTAGTTTTAGTAAGTCTGACTTTGAAATTACATTTTAATTTAAAATTACATTTTAATTTAAAATATATGTCAAAATATATTGACATATAACTGATGCACATTTTGTAGTATATGTTGTTCCCAGGTTCTATTTTATAAAGTGAACTAGCAGCCAAGGGATTTTTGTGTTTAAATTCTTAATAAAAATGAATCATTGGTTTTAGCTGTACTTTGTACTTTTGAAGAGAACCTGAAGAATATGGAGAACATTGAGCATACTTCATTTTTTTACTTTCAGCTTTTCAATCCACTAGCAACTCAGTTTTATTTACTTGTGGACATCACTACTCGAAGAAAAGATTCACAACAGATGGTGTCGGTTGGTTGGTGTCAGAAATTATTTCTTCTCCAGTCAGCCTTCCTTATTCAGCTACTTTGATAAAACATATTCTAAATCAATGCCAGATTAAACCCAGTTCATGTCCTAGATGTGTTCTACAAGGTTTGCATGTCCCATAGCTCAAGGTTGTCTACTGACATGGAAATCAATGCACACATAAAATGTTTCAGTTATTTCCAGATGTATGTGTTAAAGGTTTAGCACTAATATATATGCATTTTTTGGGTCATATTTTATGTAATAGAACTTCTGTATTTATTGTATATGTCAATGTTATGAAGGTGTCATGTCTACTATTGGATGTTACTGCTTTTAAAGCTCTAACTTCCAAAGTAGGAGCTATTGCTGAAGTCACTTCCAAAGTCACTTATTTGTAACATTTTTCTTGTGCACCTTCTTTTTGTTTTCTAGTTGTAGAACTTGTTCATTCACTTCTAGTTCAAATCAGGGGACTATTTGTATTATTATTATGATTAGAAATGCTTTTATGTTTGTTTTATGTTCAACTTTTTCATTCAATGACTTGCAGAACAAGTGACCAATAAGGAAATGTGTATCTTTAACTTGTCCAAACATTTTTTTTTCATTATTCATTTACATTGTAAAAATTCTAGTCACTTTATTTTATGAAAAGCCATTTTAAAATTCCCAATTTTATAATCATTAAATTTTAAAATTTATTATACTTAAATATTTTTACAAAGGTTATATGAACTCACTCTGTCTGGTAAAAAGTGTGTACACCTTATTTCTCACACACCCAATCTTGGATTAAGCTGAAATTGTGCATAATTATCATATTTTGGCGCATATAATCTGCAGGTTATACAAGTTTTTACAAACGAATGGCAGTTGTGCGGGCTTTAAATAAATTTATTTTACTCATAGACCGGTGGGTCTTTATTACTTCCTAAAGCTCACTGTGTGGTTGTGGTTCACTGTGTGGTTGTGAAATGTACATTGGAAAGCTTTATGAACATTTCATTCTAAACCTCAAGAAAACAAATAGTGCTGAGGACAGTACTTTATGTACCAGTAGTTTAAAACAAGTCACGCTTTGCACAACCTAGGTTTATAAAGGTGCAGGTTGCACAATTTTGTTTACAACAAGTCACGCTTTGCACATCCTAGGTTTATAAAGGTGCAGGTTGTACAATTTTGTTTTTATTTATTTTTTATTTGTGCGTGGTATACGCGAGAGGTATATGCACACAAATACAGTATCTCTTTTACCTGACAAAACAAGAATCAATTTTTAAAAATTATCCATTTAGTTAATTAACAGTTGATAATTAATTATTTTGTTTTACATTGAATAATGGAGAGAAATTGTACTTGACTGATGTAGTAGTATAAGCTGAATTAGTCCCCTTTATACTTGTAGAGAGAAATAGGTTGCCACTTTCAAGTATCAAACTTACAATAGATAACTAAAAACCTTCTATTATCATAAGCCTTTCGCTGGCACAATGGGTTTTGTGTTGAATGAGCTGAATTCCAACTCAAAGCCTCAAGCCTCCTCAAGCCAACTTATTATTAGATGCATTTAACAAATGATCAAGGTAACATTCACCAAGACACCCCCTTCTTTCTCCCCCCACTTATTTTCCAACTGGTCCAGACAAGTGATAGGAGCATAGAGTAGTGAGAAAGCTAGAAGCATGAAATTGCACTAAACAAAAACAATTAGTACAAATATTTATAATTGCACTGATTTAATAGTCTATATCTATTACTACTTTGCTTTTGCCTGCATATACCTCACATGTGCTTATACTACCAAAGATGTTTGCAGTCCATCATGGACTTATAGTGGCAAGACTGCAATACAAACAATGATTTCCTTGCATAAGCCAGTATGGACAGTATAGAGGGACCTCTTATGGTCCAACAGTTACCCTGGGCAGGGTACATATTCCCTATAAAGGACAAACGTATGCTTAAAGCAGTCTTTTTTTGGTGAGCTGAAAAGTGGTTCACTTAACAGAGGTGCCCCACTGAAAAGCTTTAAAGACCAGCTTATTATTACAAATTTAATTATTACTGATACACTTAATACTCAATGTTTTTTTTAAAATTGAGTCTGAATAAGTTAATTTGTCGTTGTGGCTTCTATATTTAGAGACATTCTTTGTATGTTTATGTCATTTAAGAAAGGACTTCAAAATTCTATGCAGCATTCTGAAATGTGATTTATGTAAAACAGTAATGAATAATAAAGAATATTTATTTGACTTGTTGTCATCTTTATTTAAGCAAAGTGGCTTCTCCCAATCCAAACAAACTCAAAAGTTAAGCAGAAAAAGGTTTTATTATTATCAGAAGAGTTTCTAATATTGAAATACTGTGAGAACAATTCTTTGAAAGGATATTTCTTGCACTCACACACATAGATAAGAAAAAGACAATTCTATAAACTAAATCACATTGGAATAAACATCAAATATCAATTTGCCTTGCTATGCATACATAAAACAATGTTTCTCCAAAATAGCTTGGTCAGATTAGATCAGTCACTGCCTACAATTTAAAAAGTTATCCTATATATACTAAACTAATTCATACTGTTAGAGCACTTCCATGGACATCTACTTAAGTTACATACACACACACACACGTATATATATATATTTAGAAAAACATAACTTCTGGTAGTGTTAACAAAATAGTACATTAGTTTAGGCACTTGGAAACTGAACAATCAAAACAGGTAAGCTTATTTTGTCACAAATCATTTCATCTAGTTAAACACAGATCAATGGAATTGGAAGTTACATAGGTTAAGATGCCAGGTCAATACTGAAGGATCAAAAGGGAATGATTTGATTTGTGGTGCCAAATAAAGTACACTTACCCATAGAAGTAATAGATCTCTACACTAACCAACATAAAGAGAAATCTGAACACCAACGAAAAGGTACTAGATCTAATTTGATACATACAAATTCATATAAATAGTATAATTCATATGTAGTGTTAAAAAACATTTTTGATAGAGGAAAAAAAATTGCTACACAATGAGTATTTTAATGGTTTCTTTTTTTTTTACTCCAGCTAATTTCACCATTAAACCCTGACCTGAATACCATACTCCATTCCACTATTCAGATCAACACACTTGTATTACATGCTTTACTTTCTCATTGTCATCAAAACAAAATTTCCATCTTACAAACCTCTGGATACATTTCATTGACATTATCATAGAATTAAAGACAGTTATAGGTTTCTAAACTGCATTACATTTATGACCAATAATATATGTTTACAAATAGTTATATTAATGATATGTTTATAATTATTCACAAGTAAAACCTTTAATTTGTACATTAATATAGTTGCACAGAAATGCAAAATCTTATAATAGTCTATTTGCTTGTTTTTATGTCTTTTTAAAAAAAATAGGAATAGGATATTTCTATAAAATTTGTATTCCAAACTGGACGGATGGCGTGAACCAAAACAATTATTGTATTATTATCCTTCATCATTCATTTACTGTTAGATATACATGCATTTTATATGAACATTTTTCATAGTATGAAGTAAAATAAAATTGAGTAGACATCACAGTCATGTACCAAATAGACAAACAATAATACATACTTGCTTAATAGTTAAAGTAAATATTAATATATTCAATGGAAAGACAGAAATTATTATGTTAATAAATTAAGAGTTAAAAATCAACAAATGCATAATTCAGCAATGCATCATATTTAAAAAAAAATTTTTTAAATATTTTCATACATTCTTTGTTCTCAAAGCTGTATAAATTTTATCAGATACTTCCCACAACAGAATATTCCTCCACTATTTTATTCATGACTAAATCTAAACAGTGATCATTCACTGGTCAAATGCTTGCACAACAATGTTTTACTTCATGTAGATACCATAGTTGTAGAACAATCTGTAAGCCTGTTGAATACTATTTCATAGTTCTTGGCACTGCTGGAATGTGGATGGTAAACTGACAAAGAATCTCTGAGAATATATAGACTAGAAATGATTTCTATTACATGAAGGATTATAACTCTGTTTTTTTACCACTTTGCTGTTTCATTTTGCTAGGCATCAACTTAGGTTCTGCTTTTTGCTGATTTGTGGAAACTTTAACAGAAGCTGTCTTGGAAGGAGGAATTGTTTTAGAGGTTTCTTGCGGACTTTGCTTTGAAGGCTGGCTGCTTCCAATTGATTTTGAATTTTGTTTAGGAGATGAGGGAACAGGTCTTGTATTAAGTTTAGGAGATGAGGAAACAGGTTTTGTACTTTGTTTAGGAGATGTGGAAACAGGATTTGTATTTTGTTTAGGAGATGAAGAAAATGATTGTGTTTTTTGTTTAGGAGATGAGGGAACAGGTTTTGTATTTTGTTTAGGAGCTGAAGAAAATGATTGTGTTTTTTGTTTAGGTGGTGGGGAAATTGGTTGAGTAGATTGTTTTGAGATAGTCTGTTTCGCTGGCATTTGATCTGAGTGTAGACTTTTATTCTGAGTTTTATTTACAGCCTGAGTCTTATCAGGATTACCTTTTCTTGGAATATTTTTAGAGTTAACAATGTTTTGTTTTTGTTCCTGTGCTGAGGTTTGAAGTTTGTTCTTAACAACTTTAGCGCCCATTTGGTTTGCTGCTTGTGGCTTTACTGCTAGTGTATTCTTTAAATCCTTAGTTGCAGGCTGCTTGAGTTTAGCATAAACAACTTTTATTGGCGCATCTGGTAATTCATCATTTTTATTGTCATCTTTTGAATTGACACTTTTTACAGTTAAATCACCACTGGGAGAGGCAGCTTCATTTTCATCATCAGCAGCAGAAGCAGATTTTCCCCAGATAAAATTTTTGACAATATCAATAAGGTCATATTTTTGTTCATGAGGCTTTTGTTTCACAGGAGGTGGAAGTTGTGGTTTCTCTGTTGTTTGATCTCCTTCTTGGCTCAAGGCTGCAGCCATCATTTTCTTTAAAGCATTTTTTATTCGTATCCAGAATGATGCTTGTTCTTTAGCCAAACTTCTTTTTTTGCTGGGCTTCTTAATTGGCTTTACAGGGCATGTTTCTTTGTCACACTTGGTTTTGTCCTGGTTATCTGATATTCCATCATCATCTTTATCAACACTGTCTGGTATACCATCATTATCATCATCATCATCAAGGTAATCTGGAATGCCATCATCATCAGAGTCTTGACTTTTATCCAGTATACCATCCCCATCAGCATCATCATCCATGTAGTCTGGAATTCCATCACCATCTGTATCCTCTAGAGCATCTGGGATACCATCATTATCATCATCATCATCTCTAATATCAGGAATACCATCTCCATCAGAATCAGGAAGCTTATCAGCAACACCATCTCCATCAGCATCATCATCTAGATAGTCAGGTATTCCATCACCATCAAAATCTTCTTTATCATCAGGAATACCATCCCCATCATCATCATTGTCTAAGAAGTCTGGAATACCATCATTGTCATCATCATCATCAAGGTAATCTGGTATGCCATCACTGTCTGAGTCTTTTTCCATAAAATCTGGAATACCATTACCATCTTTGTCAGTGTCATTAATATCTAGCACACCATCATTATCATCATCAGCATCAAGATAATCAGGGACTCCATCTCCATCAGTATCATCTTCTTCAACATCTGGAATACCATCCCCATCAGCATCAGCATCTTCATCATCAGGAATGCCATCATTGTCATCATCATCATCTAAATAATCAGGAATACCATCACCATCTGTGTCAATTTCTTGGTCATCAGGGATTCCATCTCCATCATCATCATCATCTAGTTCATCTGGTATTCCATCATTGTCATCATCATCATCTATATAATCAGGTATACCATCCTCATCTGTATCTATTTCTTGATAATCTGGAATTCCATTTTTATTTATGTCCAATGTCTTAAGTTGATCAGGTATACCATCACCATCATCATCATCATCCAAACTATCTGGAATACCATCATTGTCATCATCATCATCTAAATAATCAGGTATACCATCTCCATCAGTATCCTTTTCTAAATGATCTGGTATACCATTATTGTTGTCATCTTCATCAAGATTGTCTGGAATACCATCACCATCAGAGTCTAGCTCTTTATTGTCTGGGATACCATCTCCATCATCATCATCATCTAAACTATCTGGAATACCATCATTGTCATCATCATCATCTATATAATCTGGAATTCCATCACCATCAGTATCTATTTGCTGTGAATCTAAAATGCCATTGCCATCTGAGTCATCATCTAAAAGGTCTGGTATCCCATCATTGTCATCATCATCATCAATATAATCTGGAATTCCATCACCATCAGTATCTACCTCTTGCTCATCAGGAATACCATTATTATTATCATCTGTGTCCAGAGAATCAGGAATGCCATCATTGTCATCATCATCATCTAAATAATCTGGCAAACCATCTCCATCTGTATCAATTTGATACACATCTGGTATTCCATCTCCATCTTGGTCATCATCTAAAAAATCAGGAATGCCATCATTGTCATCATCATCATCTATAAAATCAGGAATACCATCACCATCAGTATCAGTTTCTAAATGATCTGGAATACCATCACCATCATCATCATCATCTAAATGGTCAGGTATACCATCATTATCATCATCATCATCTAAATAATCAGGAACTCCATCACCATCAGTGTCAACCTCAAGATTATCAGGAATACCATTCCCATTATCATCATTATCAAGATAATCAGGCACACCATCTCCATCACTATCTTTTTCAAGAGCATCAGGTATTCCATCACCATCATCATCATCATCTTGGTCATTGGAAATACCATCACCATCTATGTCATCATCTTTGTAGTCAGGAATTCCATCACCATCTGTGTCTTTTTCTAAACTATCTGGAATACCATCTCCATCATCATCATCATCAAGGTAATCTGGTACACCATCTCCATCTGTGTCCTTTTCTAAAATATCTGGAATGCCATCTCCATCATCATCATCATCTTGATCATTTGGAATACCATCTCCATCAATATCATCATCTAAATAGTCAGGGACACCATCCCCATCTTGATCTTCTAAGTAATCTAGAATACCATCACCATCTTTGTCATTTTCTAAATCATCAGGAATTCCATTACCATCATCATCTAAGTCATCATTATTAGGAATACCATCACCATCAATATCATCATCCAAATAATCAGGGACACCATCACCATCTTGATCTTCTAAATAGTCAGGAATTCCATCACCATCAGAATCACTTTCAAGGTCATCTGGTATTCCATCCCCATCATCATCATTATCTTTATCATTTGGAACTCCATCACCATCTATGTCATCATCTAAAAAATCTGGAATACCATCTCCGTCTTTATCTTTCTCAAGTACATCAGAAATACCATCCCCATCATCATCATCATCTTGGTCATTAGGTATACCATCTCCATCTATATCATCATCTAAATAATCTGGAACTCCATCCCCATCTGTATCTTCTAAATAGTCAAGTATACCATCACCATCACTGTCAACTTCCCAATCATCTGGCACACCATCATTATCATCATCATCATCATCAATATTTGGTATACCATCACCATCAATATCATCATCTAAATAATCAGGTATACCATCACCATCAGTGTCTCCCTCAAGATGATCAAGTATACCATTACCATCATCATCTTGATCTAAATAATCAGGAATACCATCCCCATCTGAATCTTCCTCTTTGTCTGGAATGCCATCACCATCATCATCATTATCTTCATCATTTAAAATGCCATCACCATCAATATCTTCATCAAGGTAATCTGGAATGCCATCACCATCAGTATCTTTTTCTAAGTAATCTGGTTTAATGTAATGTTTTTCAATGCTACTGTCATCATTGTCATTATCTAATTGGTCCTCATCATTTTCTTTCTCTTGATCATCGGGTATTCCATCTCCATCATCATCATCATCTTGGCTGTCAGGAATACCATCATTGTCATCATCATCATCCAAATGATCTGGAATACCATCTCCATCAGTATCTTTCTCTTGATCATCAGGTATTCCATCTTTATCATCATCATCTTGGCTGTCAGGAATACCATCATTGTCATCATCATCATCCAAATGATCTGGAATGCCATCTCCATCAGTATCTTTCTCTTGATCATCAGGTATTCCATCTCCATCATCATCATCATCTTGGCTGTCAGGAATACCATCATTGTCATCATCATCATCCAAATGATCTGGAATACCATCTCCATCAGTATCTTTTTCTTGATCATCAGGTATTCCATCTCCATCATCATCATCATCTTGGCTGTCAGGAATACCATCATTGTCATCATCATCATCCAAATGATCTGGAATACCATCTCCATCAGTATCTTTCTCTTGATCATCAGGTATTCCATCTCCATCATCATCATCATCTTGGCTGTCAGGAATACCATCATTGTCATCATCATCATCCAAATGATCTGGAATGCCATCTCCATCAGTATCTTTCTCTTGATCATCAGGTATTCCATCTCCATCATCATCATCATCTTGGCTGTCAGGAATACCATCATTGTCATCATCATCATCCAAATGATCTGGAATACCATCTCCATCAGTATCTTTCTCTTGATCATCAGGTATTCCATCTCCATCATCATCATCATCTTGGCTGTCAGGAATACCATCATTGTCATCATCATCATCCAAATGATCTGGAATACCATCTCCATCAGTATCTTTTTCTTGATCATCAGGTATTCCATCTCCATCATCATCATCATCTTGGCTGTCAGGAATACCATCATTGTCATCATCATCATCCAAATGATCTGGAATACCATCTCCATCAGTATCTTTCTCTTGATCATCAGGTATTCCATCTCCATCATCATCATCATCTTGGCTGTCAGGAATACCATCATTGTCATCATCATCATCCAAATGATCTGGAATGCCATCTCCATCAGTATCTTTCTCTTGATCATCAGGTATTCCATCTCCATCATCATCATCATCTTGGCTGTCAGGAATACCATCATTGTCATCATCATCATCCAAATGATCTGGAATACCATCTCCATCAGTATCTTTCTCTTGATCATCAGGTATTCCATCTCCATCATCATCATCATCTTGGCTGTCAGGAATACCATCATTGTCATCATCATCATCCAAATGATCTGGAATACCATCTCCATCAGTATCTTTCTCTTGATCATCAGGTATTCCATTTCCATTATCATCATCATCTTGGCTGTCAGGAATACCATCATTGTCATCATCATCATCCAAATGATCTGGAATGCCATCTCCATCAGTGTCTTTCTCTTGATCATCAGGTATTCCATCTCCATCATCATCATCATCTTGGCTGTCAGGAATACCATCATTGTCATCATCATCCAAATGATCTGGAATACCATCTCCATCAGTATCTTTCTCTTGATCATCAGGTTTTCCATCTCCATCATCATCATCATCTTGGCTGTCAGGAATACTATCATTGTCATCATCGTCATCCAAATGATCTGGAATGCCATCCCCATCAGAATCTTTGTCTTGATCTCCATCGTCATTTTGTCTGTCAGGAATACCATCATTATCCCCATCATCCAAATGATCAGGAATACCATCTCCATCAGAATCTTTCTCTTGATCATCAGGTATTCCATCTCCATCATCATCATCATTATCTTGGCTGTCAGGAATACCATCATTGTCATCATCATCATTCAAATGATCTGGAATACCATTCCCATCAGTA
Source organism: Biomphalaria sudanica (assembly GCA_036873155.1). Lineage (NCBI taxonomy): Eukaryota > Metazoa > Mollusca > Gastropoda > Planorbidae > Biomphalaria > Biomphalaria sudanica. The sequence continues at coordinate 714,175 of JAZGLO010002157.1, forward strand.
TCTTTATCTTGATCATCAGGTATTCCATCTCCATTATCATCATCATCTTGGCTGTCAGGAATACCATCATTGTCATCATCATCATCCAAATGATCTGGAATGCCATCTCCATCAGAATCTTTCTCTTGATTATCAGGTATTCCATCTCCATCATCATCATTATCTTGGCTGTCAGGAATACCATCATTGTCATCATCATCATCTAAATGATCAGGAATACCATCCCTATCAGAATCTTTCTCTTGATCATCAGGTATTCCATCTCCATCATCATCATTATCTTGGCTGTCAGGAATACCATCATTGTCATCATCATCATCCAAATGATCAGGTATGCCATCACCATCAGAATCTTTTTCTAGCATATCAGGAGGATTCAATAATTTGTTATATTTCTTTGTTATTTCTATAATATCTTCATTACTTATTTCATCACTATTCTGTAGATCAGGAAAGCTATAACCATCATTAATTCTTTCTAAATACTCAGGAATTTCATCTTTGTTTTTATCTTTGACTTGATTGCCAAGCATTAAATTGTCACTGTTGTCATAATCATTTTCTAAGTAATCTGCAATACCATCACCATTGGTGTCAGCTTCCTTTTTATCTGGAATACCATTGCCATTATCATCATGATCTACTACATCTGGTACACCATCTCCATCTGTATCTGTCATCTGTTTTTCAATGTTCACATTCATTAGCTTCCTTTTGCAGAAAGCACACTGCAATTAAAACAGGAAATAGTTCATTGATTCAATAGAAATCATAAGAATGTAAGTCATCTACTAGAGAGATGATGATCTCAAGATTTTTGTTTTACAAATGCAAAAAAAAAAAATAATAAAAATAAATTAATTAGGAAAGCCTAATGATTAGCAAAACTTTTCTCAAATTGATTCAGGCTTCCTCAGCTTTTGATTGCTATTTTATATTATTTATTTATGGCTTGAAAAATGTATAGCAAACTTTAATAAGATGAGTCTATATACTTACATGAAAAGAGTAGGTTGATATTTTCTTTTTTTTTTTTCAAGTGAATAAATATTTCTTTAAAAGTACTATTTTCTTTAAACTGGTCACACAATGTTTATTTCAAAGTATAGTACAGTAATGAAAACAAAATGATCAATCTTTTGATTAAAAAAATTTTTTAATGTAACATTTTCAGTCTGTTGTGTTTAGCGTAGTGTTTTCCAATACAAAATTAAAGTAATATCCAATTATGAATTTATTAATCTTGTATAAGGTACTGTTCAAAAATTTAAAAGACTTGAATTTTTTAAAGTTTAATACTTTACATAAAGTGTGTGACTTTCATTTGGTAACATTGTTTAGTGATGATCTTTGTTTCAGCATGTTATAAAATTCCTGTATCATTACACCAGAGTTTAATGAAAAAATTATTGCTTAATTTACATTGATGTTTTCAATTTCTTCAATTTGTCATAGTACACATGCATAGTTTTTAAAAATGTTCAAATATTTTCTTTTTTAGTATAAAAATACTGATCTTGACATTTTTATTCATCTTTCTTAAACATTGCAATTATCTTTATTTAAATAAAATCTATCTTCCAGTTCACTTTATTATTCACACACCTTTTTGTGCAACATAAGTTTAACAAGTGTTCTTAGATATTGTAGTTTTCAATATTAGAAACATGTTTTTTTTTTAAGATCATTAGATTTCACATTTGTAAAATAATCCTAGCACTTGGTGTCAGTAGAGCCATAATTCTAATCATGCAATTTAAACATTTCAGTTTCTACAGTTGACATACTACCAATGTTTTGGTGTATCTTTCTAGCTATTTTTCCACTTCTCTCCACTGAATCTGAACATAATCAGCTTTATGGTAAATCATTTGTCTGAATTTGATTACTCAAGTCTTTCTAACCAACAATTCAATGCAAGCATTATATTTCAAGTTTTTTTTTTGTTTCATCTAAATATAAGATGTGATAGCAGGTATTAATTAAGAAGTGACAGTTTTAGTCAGAGCTTATCTTAAATAATAAGAGTTACTTGATTACATAATCATTTTCTAAATAAATGGTCTGATTTGCATGAATCTTACTGCCTTTTCTTGTAATGGGAATCTGCTGGGGCTGCAGAAGTTTGTCATGACTAGTGACATTCTCTTTTGTTATGGATGGCTTGTTGTATTGTTTCATTTTACCAATAGAGTTATTAACATATTTTAAAAGTGTTGGTCAAACTACTTTATCTTGTTACTATGCCATAGAAGAAGATATATTTCTCAAATGTGCTTCAGATAAAATCTATATGTGATCTTGTAGCTCTAAGTTGAAAGATTTAAAACTGACTTACAACCAATATTGAAAAACATGAAATGCAAATAATGTGTTAAAATGTTAACTAGTGTTAAATCAACTACAAGATAAAAACACACAAATTAGGGGGACGGAGCACTCTTTTTAAACAATTAGAATTTAATGTATTATTTTCTTAAATATTAACATAGTTAATGACGTTAATGACATTCTAAATATCTTCTAATCTCTTTAGATTGTCAAAGAAATTTTAAAATTGTTCAAAACAAAACACAAATCAAGAATAAAAAACAAACACATTTTATTTATTATAACTTTTGAAAAATAACAAATTCATAGTAATATTAACAATTAAAATGACATTCACAATGCAGTTATTCCAATCAATACACAATCGTGCTTTCAATCAATCATCATAGCTTTCAAAGCCAAGATAGTAAACAGAGCACTTCTCCAGAGCATTAGTTCCCTTAGAAATACTTAAGTTGAGTATATAGCTTTTACCTCAACAATAGAACTTGTGGAGAAGCCAATATTGGAATGAGTGTATTCAAACAACATGCACATGATTGTTGACTGATAAATGGTGAGATATAATCACAACAAAACATTCAAAGTTGAAAAGATTGCATCAAAAAAATATCTTAAGTTTGGCAGTACTGTTCCTTCATTCACACTCATAATACTTCATCTACACTTTCAACACAAAATAATATAAACAAATGCTTTCTAGCATCAATACTATGGTGTTCTTTAGGTAAGTTGTTTTTTTTTCATTAAGTCCCTTAAAGATGAATCTCTATTCATGAGCAACATCTGATCATTACATTTTCTCCAGTAAACATAGCTCAACTTAATAAAAGGTTAAGAAAATGACATCTCATTAAACTTGTTGGACCTCACTAAATTTTACCACAAGTTGGTTAAACTCATAAAAAGAACATTTATATCAAGCTTACATCACAGCTTTCTTTGAAAATAATGAAATAGGCCAAATGAAGAGCATCAGCCAAACCTAAGTGAAATGCAGCACAAATATGAAAAGGTGAAATCAATTAATGATGATTTACATGAGGTGACACACACAACATCTAGCTATTATCATGGACCCAGTGTTACAATTCATCTCTGGTTGCATCTTCAGAATCCTGTAACAGAGCAGAGGCAAAACACTCAAGGTCACTGGCTGAATTGCAATGCTTACTTTATTATTACACTTAAATACAAATTTAATATAAAACCCTCAAATCTAAATTAATGCCAGTAAGCTTGACCTTTGTAACTTACTAGAATGCCTTGATTTGATGTGTTTGACATAATTTTGTGTTTATATATTAATAAATCTTTTTGATATTTCTGACAAATATTATGATTGAAGTCATTGGGCCACTTCAAACTATCATGCACTTTTTAGTACAGTAATAAAAACTCTTGACATTAGGTTTATTAGTGGGTTTCTTTTTTTAAATGATTAAAATGTGTTTTTCTTCAAAACAAAATTATTTGTGACTTGTATAAACTTCTATTTACCCCATGCAATTTAAATCTTCAAATGCAATCAATGAAAAAACTAATACTAGGAATGTTTGTACTCTGCGTGCACAAAATGTCCAGAGCACATCAAACAAAACAATAAGAAAAAAATGGGCAAGCAGCAAGAACAAAGGTCAGGCTGTTACTCAAACTACATTGAAAGACATTTTTTTGTGCAAAATAAAAGAAAGTAATGCATATATTCAAAAAAATATTCTTTAAAATGTATGCATAAGCTTTCTTTAGCTTGAAGTGAAAAGACTGACGAAACAGAGAAAAAATTGGGGGAAAGCTTTGTGAATATTTCCCTTATAGATATGTAGACAGTTTAACATAGTAATTTCCTAATACATTTTTTGTTAATATATGGCTATTAATTTTGAGAGGACAAAGCTATGGCAACACTGGTTTGAATAAGTTAATTACCTGACTATCAGATGGTTTGTCGTCATCAGCTGCAATTTCTTCTTCTGCATCAGCAGCAGCCGCTGGTGCTTCTTCTTCCTCTTCTGGTTCTGGATCAATCTACAAATTAATTGTGGACAAAACTATGTTATAATGTTGGTCAAATAAAAAATTGTACAAAAATGTTGCAAAAGAACATTGACATGTACATGAGGGTACATAAACCCTGTATACAATACTTCTAAAAATCTTGATTCAAGTCTTCTTTTGCGGTAATATTTGGTTTAGACATCTTAGCTGTTCGGAAAAACATTTTGTTTCTGCCTGTGAAATTTTTATTTTGTAATGAAGTCCTGCCTGGATGTAGTTCTTTTATCTACTCCATGATAAATTATGGTTGAAATATCTCCACACAAGCGATGAAACTAAAGTGATACATTTAAAACTGCCCATAAAACTTATCAAATCTATTTATAAGAAGAGTTCCGTGTGTTTTTAATGTCTTTTTTTTTTAACTGCAAGAAAGGAATTGTACAAGTTGATACCTGATAACATTACTGGTGTGTACTGAATATATAATTATAGCCATAACTTACCTGTGCATCAATATCAAGTCCCATACTCATCTTCATCATTCTTTCAATGCGCTGAGCAAAATCCAAGGAATCTTTGACAGAATAACCTGAACGTAAGGTTGCAGTGTCGAATAAAACCTTAGCTAGATCTCTGGCAGTGTCATCAGCTGAATCAGCCTAAACAAATATAATAAATATGGATTGCATAAATATGGGTGACCATATGTATAGGTATAAATAAATGTCTATAATTTAGTTTACTATTTTGTGCCTTGGGAGCAAGAATTTTGGGCTATTTATTATGCACAATAAAAAGATTAACATATATCATAAAGCCACCACAAATGGAGGAGCTGGAATACTTTGGAACCAGTGAAATTTGCCCATGTGGAGTATCACCAGAGAATGCCGACCATGTCCTCCAAAACTGCTCTCTTTACCAAGAGGCCCATACAAGACATTGGCCCCAAATCACACCAATAGAAAGAAAACTATATGGAGAGCTCCCTGATTTGGAAAACACTGCGCAGTTCATCTCATGTATTGGTCTAGTCATCTGAACACTCCAACATAACAATGAGAACGAAGAAGAAGAAGAAATATATCTTTTTCATTTTAAAAAATGAATATTAACACTTGTTAAAAAACAAAAAAGAAAAAAATGCAGGAATATACCAAATATCAAACTCAATAAATTGACATTGGTGCATACTACTTTTTTTTTTGACAAGTAATAGAATTTATAATTATAATTTTCTGCTCACTAGGTTTTTAGATGTTTCCACATACCTGAACCCTGCTTGTCAGTTCCTTGATTAAGGGATGTCTTGGATTGATTTCTAGAGTCTTCTTCTGATTAGCATAATACCTTTTTAAGAAAAGAAATTTCAATTCATAGTAGCACAAGCATTATCAATATAGGTAAACACTTACACACTTTCTCATTCACACCTATTATAAAATATTTTAAAGATAAATAAAGAAAGGAACAAATAAAGAAATAAATAAACCTATGCCAGTCCAACAGAATCTTCATCTTATAAAACTATAACAAATAGATTGTATATAAAATAAAACAAAACTAGAGCAATAAAATGTTTAAAGTAATTTTTTTTAAAGATTTCAGTTAATGTATTTTCCAAAAAGAGAGACATTAAAAAACGAAAAGGGGGGGGGGGGGGGGGGAATTTAATTTAAAAAAAAAACAAAAAAACAAACAAGGTTACAAAGACAGTTTGTGTGGAAACACAAACTCAAAATCGGCCCCCGAAGTGGTCCACCAAGAAGGTAAAATATTTTTTCAATATTTTCAGAAAGCACATCAGAATGAAATTCTATCAAAGACAAATGACTAAGAAGAATGGAGAAAAAGGTTTGACAGATCTTGAGTGGTGCCTCAGCGGTCCAGCAGACCAAAGGATAGGTGAAAGTGAATGTGAAGTTAGATGTGAACCTGGCCTAACTGATGTCTTATAATTAATATTTAATTGATCTAATTGTTTTCTAAAGGGTCAATCTCTGATTCAAATCCTCAAGTAAAAAACCTTTCAGTAAAAATTTTTTTTAAAATTTCCCTTTGGCTGAGTGTTCCATAGTACAGTGGAGCGCTGCAGTTCATGGATAATATGAAAAACTACTTATTAATTGTTGTTTTAAATTATGCCCAACTTGTATGCATACTAGATTTTTTTCTCTTTAAAAAAAGTTTTTGACAAAAAATCTAAAAGCGTTTGCATAAATGTGTTAAAAATATGGTAAATAGTCATCTCACTTACTAAAGTGCCTACCATGTTTGTTACTACTATTAGTGAATAGTTGTAAAAATGGTGTATTTTTATGAAAAATCTGGTTGCATAGATAATTTTTTTTTTTAATTTGATGGTTCACACAAAACTAATTGGGTCTTTTCCCCTTTCGGGGGAGGCTAAAAAAAGGCAAAACAATTCTATTTAAGTTTTAATTTTTTTTTGTAAATGTAGTAGTTAGTATGACAGAGCTTACTTAACTTAGCAATACAAATGTAAAAAAAATGTTTTTTTGACAAAAAATCTAAAACCGTTTGCATAAATGTGTTAAAAATATGGTAAATAGTCATCTCACTAAAGTGCCTACCGTGTTTGTTACTACTAATAGTGAATAGTTGTAAAAATGGTGTATTTTTATGAAAAATCTGGTTGCATAGATAAATTTTTTTTTTTATTTGATGGTTCACACAAAACTTATTGCGTCTTTTCAACTTTCGGGGGCCGCTAAAAAAGGCAAAACAATTCTATTTAATTTTTAAAAACTTTCATTAACTGAGAACTTGGCAGCAGACTAAAAGTAGAGAATTGCAGCCAAGTTGTTGGGAAGTGTAAAGAGTTGGTTTGAAGCAATGACAAATGTAAGAGTTAAATCAACAAAAACTATATAAATTTAATTAATTTATAATTCAAGCCAAGGCCTTACTGATTAGATGCATCTCCCTGTTTTGCATAAGCTTGAGATTTCATTATTCTTTCCATATTTCCAGACCAGCCATACTGACTTGCTACAAGTGCACAAGGTGAATTGGTCAAGCGCTCAGAGATTGAAGCTTTTTCAATCTAAAATTAGACATTGATACAAGAAACTTTAGGAATTCGAGCAAAGATTTATGTTTTCATACTGCTGATCATTCTGATGAGGCATTTTCTTTTATATGTACTTCACTTACCTGGTCTTTAAGTGCACTGTCTTTGAGCCAATCAAGAAGAGGCTTAAATTCTTTTTCAAGTTCTTCCTTTCTTACTTTAGCTTTCTCTGATGTGTCAATGTTCAAACCTTCTTTTGCAATATTTTGGAATTTCTTGCCCTCAAATTCAGGAAGTGACTGGATGCAATACTCATCAACTGGTTCTACAAGATACAAAACCTCATAGCCCTTTTTAAGAAGTCGTTCAACAAATGGAGATTTTTCAACCTAGAAGAAATCAAAGAAAATATTCATTAAAGAAGAGTTATATTTATCCTACACAAGATACTCCGAATTGAAGCAGGCCGTTTTGGCACAAATGTCATTTTGGCACAATGGATGTTTTAGTCACATTATTTACGGCACAAATGTCATTTTGGCAAAATGGATGCTTTAGTCACATTATTTAAGTTCATTGTATTATCTATGTTTCGTGTGAGTGTTTTTGTTAAGACATATTTATCATGTACAGAACAAGAGATATTTTTGTCAGTTAATTTTGGTATTTAAGTTTGTTATTTAATTATTGTTAGATCACTAACATTACACAAGACCAGGCAGCAATCCATACTTCACAGTATGTGTGCATGAAATAATCAAAGTTATTGAAACTTTTTTTTCATGTGTGTCGGGGGGGGGGGGGGGGAATATTGCAGCAGTACGTTAAAACCACCTCTTTCTGCATCTGCCATAATAACATATATCTCATAGAAGGGTGATATGGACCAGTGCAATAGTGATACTGAAAATCTAATTAATTTGTTTTGTAAAGTGTCAATCTCTTATTCAAATCATCACAAAAAAAAAAACATTTTGAAAAAAAACAAAACTTTTTCCCTTTAGTTATGTGTTATATGGTAGAAATGTTGCACTGCAGTTAAAGTGATAATATGTAAAACTACATATTAACTGTTGCTTTAAGTTATGACCAACTTATATGCATACTAAATAGAATTTTTCTCTTTAAAAAAAAGTAAAAGAAACATTTCGGATAATTGTAGTAGCTAGTATGACAGAACTTATTTAGCTTTTGACAAAAAATCTAAAACAATTTGCATAAATTGTTTAGAAATAGGGTAAATAGTCATCTCCCCTACTAAATAGCCTATAGTATTTATTACTATTAATAGTGAATAGTTGTAAAAGTGATGTATTTTTATGAAAAAAACTACTTGCCATAATTGATTTAAAAAATTAGATTTTTTGCTTTCAGAAAAGAAAAAAGTAGCCGTTGCATCAGAACTTAGAATGGTCTAAAATATTATGATGTCGGATTTTCATTATCTCTTCTAGTTTACGAGAGCTAAATGGGACGGACGGTCAGACAGACATTCCACACAAAACTAATAGCGTCTTTTCCCCTTTCAGGTGCCGCTAAAAAATGGAGACATTAATAGTTACCAGTACTCTATAAGAACTAACATTAAAAAGAACATTTTTAAGGAGCATTTGTACTTGTAAGACATTATACTTCATGTCAAAAGAACTAAATTGTAAAATTTATTTTATTAGTAAATTAACAATCTCGTTCAAAAATATGACTTGTAAAAATAAAGAAAAGGAACCCCAAATTAGCTATTCAGAATATTTTGCATGTTTTCACACAAACTCGTATATTTAGTATGGATATTCATGTTTCTTAAAGATAAAATATATCTCTGGTGTTGCCTACAAATATAGAGTTATATTACTCATGTTAACATGACTTTTCAAGGTTGGCCCTTAACATTATAAATTATTGATTAATCATAGTAAATTTTAAAAAGTATGACAGACATGAAGAGAATTTTAAAAATTAAGTGGGGTGTAAACCTAAAATGGAAAGAAAAATACAAATACTAATTGTATCAATTAGTTTGGATCAGCCATGTAATTATATTTGTAATAGATCTAGAGTGGAGAGAGAAGGGGGTATCTGGGTGAATGTTACAGTGATCACTTTTTAAAAGCACTTTATTTTTTAAAAAGTTGTAGGACTTGAACTCAAGGGCTCAAGCCTCCTCAAGCAAATACACTAACTACTATGCCAGCGAAGTCGTTATGAAAATATGTTTTCTTTTAAGCGACAACCTAATTCTCTACAAAAGTATAAAGGGCACATCTGTCAAGTGCAATATCTTTCCATTTTTCTATACTAAATAAACAAAAAATTAGTTACCAATAGTTAACTAATTGGTTAATTTTATTTAATTGATTCTTGTATTGTCAGGTAAGGAAATAATTGTGCAAAATTTTAACTTGATCTGATACATGATCTGATATTGGGTGTGGGAGAAGAAATGTGTACAAGGCACAAATTTCTGTATCTTGAAGTACACCTGAGTTTACGTTATTGGCATTGAATTAGAGCCATTTATAATTACAGTTTGTTCTCTCCCTATCAGAAAATCTTTAATCCACTGATGCAATGGATCATCAATGCCAAAATATTTTATTTTTTTAAGCAAACTATGGTGGTCACATAAGTTCACAATGTTTCAGGGTTATGTATGATCTAGATTTAATCTAGACACAGTTTTCAGGTTATGTGCAAATAATCATCACTAGAATATGACTAACTTAGATCTAGATCTGGACACTAGTAAGAATAGATCTAAGTCACCAATTCAGACTTTTTCAGTAATGTGCAAAGCATCTTCAATGGATCAGTGGTTCTCAAACTGTGGTTCCAATCACAGATAAATCCATACTAATGCAGGAGCAGCTTATTGAAATATCCACAAAGGAGGAACTTAAACAAGGAGACTAGAAATTTTGGTTACAAAAACAGATTCCACAATTTTATGTCCTGTTTTTTGGGTTATTGTACAGAATTTGCTGACTACTTTCCATTCTTCCTATTTGGTAGAACATGGATTCAGTGCTACAACAAACATCGTAAATAAAAGAAACTAACTAGAAATTTGAGCTTGTGGAGATTTGTGGTTGCTACTTATAGACATTGAGATGGACATAAATAAACGTATAAAATCTCACCAACCTCATTTAAGTCATTAATTTTTGAAACTTTTATTTTAAACCAAAGTTATTATTTCAACAAACACTCCTTCAAAAATGTTTTTTTTTAGTGTAATTTATATGGTATGCTTTTATGTAGGTTTCTCATTTAGGGATCTGTGGGCAAGTTTTAACTACATAAATGGGCCCTAGGGCCAAAAAAGTTTGAGAACCACAGCACTAGATGATTCTAGATATAGACATTAGATCATTAAAATCATACAATAATTATACAAACAATACAGTTAAAGTCAATCTTTCTGTTATAAGTGGATTTTAGGTGCGGAAGGCTGCAGAGGGGTATGCATGTTAGACTAATAAATGACCTAAGTATATATATACTATATCTAGTGCATCTTGAGTCGAAACAATGATAGGAAATAAACATTTCTTTGCTGCCTGCAGAAAAATAATGACAGGTGAAATGCTGGCTCCAGAACACACACAGGTGAAACTCATTAACACAGATAGCCTATCATGCAATCAGAATGTTTACACAATCTGTTTTTTCCACATTTTTTTTAGCAAGAAATAAGCAAAATTAAAATTATATTTAAAAAAATATTGTGTAAAAATTTTAGGAGAATTTTTCTTTGTTTAGGAAATTTTAGGAGCGTTAAAAACCCTGATGAACAAAAGGGTTGATGAAGAGTCAATTTCTCTTCCCTCCATGAGTCAAAATAAGGCCCAGGCTCAACTCTTAGACACTTTACGTAAGTAAAGCAGGTAAAAATTTCCCATGGTATGTAGATCTATGCCACAAGAATAGATGGATCACTACTACCTCCAAACAAGAAGATAATTATGTCCTTCCTCTATTCATGAGTTATTCTAGTTGTGCATGTTGGTTTTCCTGGCTCTCAGGCAGCTAAAATAATTTTTATTAATCACTTAACAAGCCTTTTGACAATTGTCAACAATAATCAACATTATTCATTAAAATAAGCTCTCTACAACTAGAAAATCTATTGATTCATTACAACTAGCTTTTCAAGAAAATCTAGATTAAGTTTTGAGTTCCCTGTCTAGAAAATAGATTTAGATTCTTATCAAGGAAAAAAAATTAAATAGCACATTTTAAAATGTTTATAATGTGATAGAACATACTTCTTCCCTGCTAGTTCCAGCTATGAAATAAATGGCTTCCTGCTTCTCTTTCATTCTCTCAACATAATCAGCAAGGAAAGTTTGCTCAGTATCAGAATTGGAAGAAAAGAACCGGAGCAGCTTAGCCAATCGTGTCCTGTTAGACGTATCTTCAATAACACCCAGCTTAATGCTGCAAAAAAATATTAAAAAAAAAATCTAATTCACATTAATGCAAATTATATTTGCACAATAACAGTAAGACAAAATAATAGCATAAAAAAAATGTTTAACATTGGACAGTCTAGTAGAAAGATGCTTTGTACTGGATATTAACAGTTATTTTAGCGGATATATGAAGATTTTTGTTGATTTCTTCTATAGTCTTGAGCTGCATATAATCTAGATCCAATCATCCATCCCAGTGGCACTACAGCACATCTTTCCATTCTGATCTATCCTCTGCTTTACATCTTCATGCATGGACTCTAAGCTATTGTAGATCTGCCTCGAAATCAAGCCTTTGGGGTCCTGCCTTTTAGTTAGTACTGCCGAACAATCTTAGCTCCTCTGTTAATTTTTATTTCCGTTACTATGGAGAGGTCTTCATATAGCTGGTATATTTCTTGGTTGGTGCGAATCCTCCATCCAGTTTCCTCATGTATGGCACCATAAATTTTTCTGAGGATTTTCCTTTTCCAAGCATTAGCAGATTTTCTATTGTTTTTGTTAACATCAAGATTTCACTTGCATACATAACTACTGGTCTTATAATTGTTCTTATAATTGTTTTGTAGATAGTTTTCTTTGTTTTCTTAGATAAAAATTTGCTTTGAAATAGGTGTTGTATGTTATAGAAATCTCTGTTGCCTGCCGCTAGTTGATCCTTTCATCTACATCCAATACAGTTACTGAATTAACGTACTGCCAAAGGCTTCCAAAACAAGGGACTGGAGTTCAAATATTTGACTTGATCTGAGATTTTTAGGTATTTGGGGAAGTAAAGGCTGTTGTTGCACTGACCACATGACACCCTTATGAAACCTGGCCTATAGAAACAGATCAGCTTTACATCATTTGCCCACACAGATGGTAAGGCCTAGAAGGGTTACCTTTATCTTTTTACCTCATGCATGCATATTAGTTCAAACAAAAAATAATGACTATTTAACCTATGTGCTTATAAGTAGATAAAGACAATGAAATTAAAATTTACAAATTGCATACTTAGAAAAGACTGCCTATTCACCTTTCTTTAAAAAATATAAGTGCAAGCAATATATGCTTATTTGATCTTTTTTTTAATAACCATTGCACCATTACATGAAAGTGATGGTGAAATGAGGTTTTTAAATAGTGCTTTTATTTTTAAACAAAAAAACAAAGCAGCATATAGAGTGTAATATGAAGTGAACATCAGTTTAAGAAAATTAAAGTTGCAACATTTCTTTTACTATAAGACTACTAACTTTCTAATATAAAATTTGAAAACATACATACTACTTACTTAGTACTAAATTCTTTCCAAAACTTTTCATAGTCTTCTTTATCAATTTTTTTTATCATATCCAAAGCTTTACGAACTAACTTTTTCTTGATCACCTTTAGGAGCTTGTGCTGTTGAAGTGTCTCACGGGATACATTTAGGGGGAGATCATCAGAATCCACAACACCTCGAATGAAACTTAAATACTTTGGCATCATATCTTCAAAATTATCAGTGATGAATACTCTACGAACATACATCTGAAAATAATTTATTAAAAAGTTGAAATCTGAATAGCTCCATTCCTATAATTTCTTTTTTTTTAAACACTTTTTCTACATACCTTAATGTGATCAACCTTCTTTCCATAATTAGTGAAAGTATCATATGGAGCAGTAGAAGGTACAAATAAAATGGATTTAAATGTCACCTCGCCTTCAGCAGTAAAATGTATCTTAGCCATGGGCTCTGAGCTTTCTTTAGAAATAGATTTGTAGAAAGCATTGTATTCCTCATCGGTTACATCTGCTGGTCTAATAAAAAAGTAAGAATAGTGAAATGCTTGAGATTGTTGTTATAATAAGATTAAATATATTAATTAGAAGCCTATGTTGCAAGACAAATAAGACATAATTTAGAAAATAACTATTCCAATAAAGTATTCAATTAACTAAGGGGACCAAATCCTAAATATTTAACCGCATCTGTGGATACTGAAGGATTTTAATTTCCTTTATTCGTTATCAAACAAAATAATTAATAAGCAGTAATTAATCGTCAAATTGGTTAATTTTTAAAAAATTGATTCATGTCTTGTCTATGCCAATGAGTAATTGTGCAAAGTTTCAACTTGATCCGTTAATAGGTGTGAGAGAAATATTGTGTACAAACATTTTACCAGAGTCAGTTGATATAAGCTTTGTAATCAAAAAGATCCAAAAATTATTTGGCCAACAGATTTGAATGCCAACCACCATTTGAGTATACACTACCATTTAATCTTAATTACAAAATAATTTCTGGCAATATGCTAGATAATGTCTGTAAATTGTTCAGGTAACTAAAAAATATTTTTTGAAATACTGCTTACATCCAAATGTATGCAGCTGTCAGTAGAAGTAATTTATGTTTGTACAATGTCATGGATGCAAGCAACGGAGCCCTGTTTTGCCTGCAGGGGGGGGGGGGGGGTCGGCAACCCCCAAAAACCTGCAAGCATGATGCCTCTTATATCTTCACAACATAAATAAAAACATTTACCGCTATATATGTATCTTATATTATAAAGTAGAATGTGAGGCGTAGGTATGTATGTTACTTGTAGACATCAAAACCTCTTGACCAATCTTGATAAAACTTGGAGGGAATGTTCCTTGGGTACCAACTTAGACGGTAGTGTATGTATTGTAGCCCTAAAACAAACTTAAGACCGTCAAAAAAAATCAAGTTGTCCTACTCTATTACAGCTATAGTATTTTATGGATCTAGGCCATGGTTAACAATGTTGACGAGAAAAGATCGAAAGGATTTAGACCTAGATCTAATTTTAAGAAATACACTTTGCGCACATAGTTTTTTACTTTGACACATGAAAATACAAAAGAAGATCCATTGATTTCATTATGTAATAAAATTAACCTTCAATTTTGTGTTTCAAAAGCATTTTTCACATAAATTAGTTCCTGATATCTGTGACAACAGATTTCCTGGCGAAGATTCTTTCATTAGACATTACAAATTGGTTACACATTAACACATCTCTCTACTGAGTCTATTCCTAGGTCTAGGTCTAAAACTCTTATTGACCTCTAAGATGATAAAACCTTTTCACAAAGATAGTTTTGTGCTTTAACACAAACAAACTAATTATTGTCCATTCCTTGGATATTTTAATCAATTTAACATTCAAATTTGTTTTTCTAAAGCATTTTTAATAGATTCGTTCGCTGTTCGCTAAAGTTGCATAGCCGTGTTGAGATAGGCCTATATTCATTCATGAAAAAAGGTCACGCATGCGCAACACAGAATGAACTCTACAAAAGCCAATTTTTAACTCTAGATTAGTGCAGATTTAGATCTATATGAACATACAAAATTAGGTCTATTCATCTCAAATTTTAATCAAATATATGTAGGCCTACAAGCAAATGTTTTAATTTGAAAAAATGGATTTAAGCCTATTAGCTATTTTTATTTGATAGCTTCATTCACACTATTTTTACATTGACACATTCGCTTTACTTATTACATTATTATTTTGTTTAATTGTGACTATATCGACAGTAATGCGCAAATAAAGACCCGCGCCGCGGGTCGCGGGTAACATATGTCTAGTATATATATATAAATATACAAACTAGAAATTCTATGCTTTTACTTAAATTACTATCATCTACATAAATGCATATTTGAAGATTTCATTTTTTTAAAAA
Organism: Biomphalaria sudanica; assembly: GCA_036873155.1. Taxonomy (NCBI): domain Eukaryota; kingdom Metazoa; phylum Mollusca; class Gastropoda; family Planorbidae; genus Biomphalaria; species Biomphalaria sudanica. Next base: position 729,703 of record JAZGLO010002157.1, read on the forward strand.
TATAATATGCACATTGATAGGCCTACAACTACCTGTACTATATTAGTATAAATAGCACCTATGTTAAAAGTTAGCTCTATTTCAAATAAAAGACCTGTCAGATAATCTTTTCAAATCTAGCACTAGTTAACTGGATTTCAAACTAAGTAATAGTAGCTTAGACTGATTTACTAGATTATCTAGATCTAGGCAAGATGTCATTCATATTGTATGTCAAGTAGGCATATGTCATTTTTATGATAATAATAACAGAATTAGAGTAGATCCATCAATTTACACTAGGTCTAATAAAGAAACTATTAAGTATTAGAGATCTAGACATACTCACAATAAGACTTTCGACTTTACTAGGAACAGAGTGTCACTAGAGCTACTAGATTCTAATTCTATATAGTTAGCTAGATTTGATCTAGATCTAGTCTAGCCAGTCCCTAGGCTAGATCCATATTATGATATATTATTATTATATTATATGATGCTCTACATTTTAAATTTAGTTCTAGATCTTGAAGTTAGATCTAGATACTAATCTAGTAATAATGACAGATGATACTAATGCTGCTAATCTAGACTCTAGCTGTTTTTAAAAATAAGTTGTTTTTTTTTAAATTAGATTTAATTACATCTAGATCTAGACTTTACTTGTATTACTAGACTTAGTTGACTATAGATAGATCTACCACCTCTAAGCTGCTTCTGCCCAGGTACTAGACTATCATCTAGTGATAGATTGTAACTAAGATTCTATTCTAATTATCTAGATCTAGTAGTTAATAGATCTACTCATTGATATTGATCTATCATACAAGTCTAGATCTAAATCCAGATAGCTACTCTAGGCTAGATTAATCTTTATCCATACGGCGGGCGAAATAGCGATGATCCATTGGCCTCCTTCAGTCGTAGAACGACTATGGTTCATCTCAGAGCACACTTCCTCATGTGGCTGTGGAGCCCTATTTTGGAGAGACACTCCTGTCCACAGATAGGTTAAGGTGGCTTTTGGTTCCGTGGTAGAGGAGCTGGCCGTTTTGTGCGTTTTTCTTCCTGGGCTGAGACCGATGTACTTTCACTGTCCATAGCTTTCTTGGTCACTGTCTCTCTTCACCTTTTGTGGTCTAGAGCTGTCTTCCCAATTGTCAGTATTGATGTTCACTGATTTGAGGTCACGTTTTATTACGTGATTTGAGGTCACGTTTTATTACATCTATGTAACGGAGATGGGGGCGACCAGTTTTTCTTGTGCCAGTCGTGAGTTGACCATAGAGGATGACTTTCGGAATGCGCTTGTCCTCCATCCGGCGTTGTCTGAGGGCTGTGAATATGCTGGGAATACCTGATCGCGCAACGATGATACAGTAACAGTAATTTTGCATATGATTTTCGGGTAACCGGTAAATTACCGTCAACTTCCAAAATCCTTTTAAAATGTAGAAATTCTAAGAAATAGATCTAAAATCTAGATCTAGCCTCTGGGTCTGGTTTCAATTTCTTTTTAAAGAAGATAAGTTCTTATGCCGGCAGATCAAACTTTTTAGAATTAGATCTAGGCTAGATCTACTTACTAACTTAAGCGTCTCAGGCCAGGGCCCTACGGATTTTTTTCTAACTTTTGTTTACGTTTTTGATATAAAGCAAAAGTATGGAAATAAGCGCATGCGCAGTAACTTAAGTAATGTAACTCCCTGTCTTTCTTTGAATTCGACTTATTAATTTTTTAGTTTAAACGACCAAAACGTTAATGCAAGTGGAAAAAAAAAGTCCGACACCAAGCTGGCACGCTTTTTTTTTACTTTGATTTTAATGGCATGCCGGCGATCTTGCATCCATGCAATGTTGATAACTTTATATAAGTAAAAGTTTGTTTCAATGTAACTCACTTTCTAGTCCAAATAGGTTTAACACTGTTCATAAGTTCCCAGTCCCAGACAGTCTTCTTGACTTTTTTGGTTTTGGGTTTATCACTTTCTTCTTCTTCTTCTACTTTTCCTTCTTCCTCATCATCCTCAGCAGCTTTAGTTTCACTCTTTGCTTCTTCATTATCAACTGGTTCTTCAACTTCTTGTTCCTTTTGGTTGCAAAATAGAATATAAAAAAACAAACTTGTAAGAAAATGTGCACATTTTAATATAATAAAGAAATATAGAGATATGATTGTTTGTTCAAACTATTTTGCCTAAACAAGTGAGCTCAAAAAAATAAAATTTAAGTTTATTTAATATTATTATATGTAACCATGTTGTCATTATTAACAAAACAAAAAAAAATCTCAACTGATTATAAACTAAAAAACAAAATGGGCATTAACTAACAAATCCAGATGGGGCTTTTTTTGTTGTTTTTTTAAAGAATTTGTTTATTATAGGGAAAAAAATACCTGACTTGTCCACAGATAGATGTTAAAATTAATAAACTGACTGTACTTCTTGACTAGGTTTTTTAGTGTACTTTCTTCCAAATAATCATGAGCCTCTTCTTTTAGCTGCAGACTGTTTAAAGTGAGAATAGTGTTGAATAAATGAGCAGTGTCAATGATTTTGTTTACTACTAAAAAAAAAAGAAACATAAATAGCAATGTGTAATTCACCTTATTGTAGTTCCTCTTCCTAGGGTGTTGCCTCGTGGATCTTTTATGACACTAAAGCTCTCAGCATCAGACTCCCATACATATTGATCATCATCATTATGTTTCGATGTCACAATAACTCTATCAGCAACTGTACACAAACTATAGAATATCAACAACTGAACTTGTCTTTAAAAACAAATAATTTTTATTTCACATCAAATTGAAAGCTACTTACCCAGAAAAGCTGAGTAAAAACCAACACCAAATTGGCCAATGAGGTCATTAGTCTCTGTAACTGTATTTGCATCATTAAGTTTTGCTAAGAAATCACTTGTTCCAGATTTAGCTATGGTACCTAAATTTTTGACAAGTTCATCTTTAGTCATTCCAATACCCGTGTCTGTAATGTGCAGTACTTTATTGTCTTTGTCAGCCTACAGAAATAAATTATTTTTCTTCTTTTAGTAAGATACTTAGTAATTTTTTAAGAGGAAACATTTTTACAAAAATGTTACATTTAGAACAACTGACAAAAAAAAAAAAGATTTTCTTGTGAAGAAAAAATAGGTTACATGAACTCATGACCTTGACTTACACAGGTAGAATCTAAAACAGGTACCTGCACCTTTATGTGTTGCTCTTACATCTGACTTTATAAAACTAACAGCACATTTGATCCATCTAGTAAAAATAATCACAATTGTACTAACAAAAATTCATAATTGGAACCCTGTCACACAACCTTTCCTAGCAGATTTGTCAAGTACATGATTAGTTTATTAATATTAATAACATACAATATAAAAAGGTCTAATGTGCAAACAAACTTTATCAATTCTCAGAAACAGTACAATTCTTCTCAGAGTTTCACACTTTAAAATATATATAAAAGTAAGACTATAAACAAAAACTATTCTAAATTCACTATTCACCATGTATTTTCTCCATCTAAAACCCCCCCCCTTTTTAGCACAAAGTGTGCTTGCTACTCATGAGGATAAAAAAAGTGGGCTTGCTGCCAGACAGGAGCAGCTGCTTTCCCTTAACTCATAAACATTATGACTGGATGCAGACAGGTAGTGGTGGCAAGGCAGATTTAATAAACTTACTTACTATATTACCACAAAATAACACCTATATTTATAAAAACACACTCGTGCATTAAATGTTATTTTAACTAACTTAGTGGATAAAACATTCAATTGAACACTAAAACAAAATGAGAAAAAAAATGAGCAATACACCCTTAAAATACTAACACAACTAGTACTAGGAGAGGGACAAAAATAGTCAATAAAAGGATGAGTTTGAAGAAAGAAACAAAAAATTACATATATCTTAGAATTAAATAATTGTGTTGTGGGGGTTACTGTTTTATGTATATGACGGATAATTCGGCACTGTATGAAATAAACTTAAGAGTATCCAAAGCAAATAAAAACCAGACAACAGAACACATCTCTATTATAGCTGCACCCTATAACCCTTACCATGCCTTAAATATTGATCCCTAAAATCATTTTTATTATAAGATGTTGGATTGAAAGCAATATATATATATATATATATATATATATATATATATATAAACATATATATATATATATACATATATATATATACATACATATGCATACATATATATGCATACATATGCATACATATACATACATACATATGCATACATATACATACATACATATGCATACATATACATACATACATATGCATACATATACATACATACATATGCATACATATACATACATACATATGCATACATATACATACATACATATGCATACATATACATACATACATACATACATACATACATACATACATACATACATATATATATATATACATATATATATAGATATATATATATATACATATATACATATATATATATATATATATATATATACATATATATATATATATATATATATATTGCTACATAGAATTTGGTTTATTACATAGTGGCAGGTTTGTTCTTTTTATACAATACTAGCCTGACATTACCCGCGGCCTGCGGGTATAAGTTTGTGTTTACTAATCTAGTGGATTGTATTTAGATGTATGTTAAACTTAGCTACTGATCCTTTCAAGTTTTTTCTCTTTCGGTACGAAAATAAAATTAGTTCTGCAAAAATGGGTTTACTCGAAGCCGATACATACATATCTATTAAAAGAGCAATAGATTTGTTAAATGAATGGGATTATAAAGTAAACAATTAAACGAAATAATTTTTAGTACGCCATTCATGAATGAATATAGGCCTATCACAACACGGCTTCGCAGCTTTCGTAACCAATGTATTTAAAATGCTTTAGAAAACCAACTTTGAATGTTAATTTGATCAAAATATGAAATGAATGGACTATAATTAGTATGTTCATGTGTTAAAGTATAAAACTATCTGTGCGAAGAGAAATTTATATCATCTTAGAGTGGAATTAGAGTTTTTGACCTAGGAATGGAAAGATGTGTAACATTACGTATTGTCTAATGAAAGAATGTTCATCAAGAAATCTGTAGTCACAGATATAAGGAATTAATTTATGTAAAAAATGTTTTTGAAACACAAATTTGAAGGTTAATTTTATTATATAATGAAATCAATGGACCTTCTTTTGTATTATCATGTGTCAAAGTAAAAAACTATCTGCGCAAAGTGTATTTCTTAAAATTATATCTAGATCTAAATCCTTTCGATCTTTTCTCATGTCAACATTGTAAACAAAGCCTAGATCCATAAATACTATAGCTTTAATAGAGTCTGACAACTTTATTTTTTTTGAGAGTCTTTAAGTTTGTTTTAGGGCTACAATACATACACTACGGTCTAAGTTAGTACCCAAGGAACATTTCTACCAAGCTTTATCAAGATTGGTCAAGCGGTTTTTATTTCTATTCCTAACATACATACATACATAAATACATACGCCTTACTTTCTACTTTATATAATAGATATTCATGTAAGTTAAAAGTTTAAAGGCTAATAAAAAAAAATTTGTAAGTAAAAAAAAGTCATACAAGGATCCAAACAAATCCTGTATTAACTTTCTAGTCTAATTTCTTCATCAATTTATACAACATTTATACTTTCACTTTTAAAAGACATTTTTTTTTTAGTTTTGGGACACTATAGTAAAACAGATAAAAATTCTAAATAAAAAGAAGATAAAATCCACTCTGCAGTCACAGTCTATACTTTGTGGGGTGGGTTCTTTATCACAAGAAAATAGTTAAACAACTGTGCCCTACATTAAAAAAATTCTAAACAGCAGTTACAACTTATCTTTTTTACTATTTACTAGATATATTTGAAAATATAAACATGTCTCTAACTGGTTTTGCCATTAGCAATAACAGCTGTTATTGCAGTATTCTAAATTAGTAAACATTTGAAACATTTTGTTAATTTTCATCTGCTGAGAGTAATTTGATTCTTTATTTGCAAGTAAATGTGATTAAAAACTACCCTGAATTTGTGTTCAAAATCAAAATCAATTCAAACATTTTCTGAAGTAAAACTTACCCTTATTTTGATAGTCAGCTCATCGGTTGCAGCTAAAGCATTAGGCTCAGTTAAAGAAAGGAAACGAATTTTATCCAAAGCATCTGAAGCATTTGAAATTAACTCTCTGAGGAAAATCTGAAATATATTATAAATATATATATATATATTATAAATATATAGCATATATATATATACACATATACATATATTATAAATATATAATATACATATATTATAAATATATAATATACATATATTATAAATATATAATATACATATATTATAAATATATAATATACATATATTATAAATATATAATATACATATATTATAAATATATAATATACATATATTATAAATATATAATATACATATATTATAAATATATAATATACATATATTATAAATATATAATATACATATATTATAAATATATAATATACATATATTATAAATATATAATATACATATATTATAAATATATAATATACATATATTATAAATATATAATATACATATATTATAAATATATAATATACATATATTATAAATATATAATATACATATATTATAAATATATAATATACATATATTATAAATATAAATATATTATAAATATAAATATATTATAAATATATAAATATATTATAAATATAAATATATTATAAATATAAATATATTATAAATATAAATATATTATAAATATATAAATATATTATAAATATATAAATATATTATAAATATAAATATATTATAAATATAAATATATTATAAATATAAATATATTATAAATATAAATATATTATAAATATAAATATATTATAAATATAAATATATTATAAATATAAATATATTATAAATATAAATATATTATAAATATAAATATATTATAAATATAAATATATTATAAATATAAATATATTATAAATATATTATAAATATAAATATATTATAAATATAAATATATTATAAATATAAATATATTATAAATATAAATATATTATAAATATAAATATATTATAAATATAAATATATTATAAATATAAATATATATATAAATATAAATATATATATTATAAATATATATATAAATATTATAAATAAATATATATATATTATAAATAAATAAATATATATTATAAATAAATAAATATATATATATATTATAAATATATATATATTATAAATATATATATTATAAATATATATATATATATTATAAATATATATATATATATATTATAAATATATATATATATTATAAATATATATATATATATTATAAATATATATATATATATTATAAATATATATATATATATTATATATATATATATAATAAATATATATATATATAATAAATATATATATATAATAAATATATATATATATTATAAATATATATATATATTATAAATATATATATTATAAATATATATATATTATAAATATATATATTATAAATAAATATATACATATATATATATTATAAATAAATAAATTATATATATACATATATTATAAATATATATATATTATAAATAAATAAATAAATAAATATATACATATATATATATATAATATATATTTTGTTGTTCTTGTTAGTTATTGCAGTTATTGATGTGTTTCCTTTAGGTAAATCAGATAAGGGAAAAATATCAGGAAATTTTCTACACCCTCAGATTTTGAACAGCATGTTACAGCGACCTAAATGTTTTTTAATTGTCTAAATTAATTATATCTAGTATTTTTCTTTAAATAATGCTATATAATTAAACTATATGAGCTTTACTGATCACATACACACAAAATGCATGCAAGGAACTATTGTTTGTACATTTAGATGGGAGAATTTAGAACAATTGTATTTTTTTTTGCACTTGGCATCTAGATTTGTAACTGGTCTGAACATTCAATAATAGATTAATGCCTTGCTGGTATTGTAACAACTTCCCTCTTAAACAGCTATGAAGAATTAATGTTTGAAAATCAAAACATACTTGAGTTTTTTTATATACTACAAAAGTATGAACTACACTTTTTATTTCACTTATGAAATTGCACATAAATGAAAAGGAATTTATATGCTCTGGATCCATTAAAAATGCTTAAAAAAGAAACAGTTATAAAGCTGTTGATCTAGATCCAGACATCTTATCTATATAGACTGATTCAAATCACTGTTGATCTAGACTTTGATATTATACCTAGAGTTTAGAGAAAAACAAGTTCATTTTTAATTAGAACTTTGTAAAAAGCCTGATATCGGATGTTCACATGTACAAAACCAAGTCTTAGATCCAGGTAGTGTTCTTACAAAACAGGAAAAATAATACAAAGTTTTTTTTCTTTAAAAAAATGTCTTAAATTTCTGATATTTTTCTGTCAGAGAAATATCAGGAAAAGAATTTTTTTTTGGTCTTGGGGGAAAAAATAGATCAGAAGAAATGTTCAGAATTCCAAAAATTTTCAGAAAATTCCTATTACTGATAAATATATACAAAATGAGTGGGTTTGATTAAAATAATTTTCAGCAGTTGAGCTGTGTTTTCTTTAGATAAATATAATGTAAATAATATCAAGGTCAACATCACACATTTAAATCTAGCTTAGAAATGATATTTTTTTGTTACAGTGCATTATATAAAATAAAAAAAAAATATTTTTTTTATATTTAATAAGTTTCATACACACACAAAAAAAAACAAAAAACATTTACATGCCACTTTAGACTTTATAGAGAAAAAAAGTACAGTTCCCCTTTCAGACCTTGTGGTAGGTCATCTGTTTTTGTGGCCTATGGTTAATGAGGGTGTCATGTGGCCAGCACAACGACCAACCCCCTTTACTTTTCCCCAACTAATGTCAGGTACCCATTAGAGCTGGTAGACTCAGAGGTACCCATTAGAGCTGGGTAGACTCAGAGGCACCCAAAGATCCTGAAATTAAAAATCTCAGTCTTCACCAGGATTCGAACCTGGGACCCCCGGTTTGGAAGCCAAGCGCTTTACCGCTCAGCCACTGCACCTCCAACTGCCAGTAATAGTCTGGGATAAAACTTTTAACATTTTGTAAAATTATGAAACTTTATTTCATTTAATTGCCCCCATCATTAAGGATCTGTGGAAGCACTACAATATTTTTACTTTTCCTAAGTACTCGCACATTAAAAACAAAAAAAGTTTTACCTCTTTATTTTTGTATAGTGAATTAATAATAAGTTTCATCATACGATTCACTTCAGCCTGAAACTGAAATTTTTCAGACTTTTCACGCAATTCTTTCATTTGGGCTACACTCAAACCATCCAGACTAATTGCTTCTTCCTCTCTAAAAATAAATTCAGAAACATAATACACTTTGAGATAGTAAAACATGGTTAAAGTACAAAATCTGGCACTCAAATTTAATAGAATACCGGGCCTTTTCAGACAAAGGAAATAACTAATTAAAAGTTTTGTTTCCTTCTGATTTTTTGCCTAGGTATTCTATAGAATGACTAATACTTGTTCCTGCAAAGTAAGAAATGTCCATGAAGTATTAGATTAATATAATAACAAAGAATAATCTTTTCACCAATATTTTATATAAATTTTTCAAGTTCTTAAAAGTGAAATTATTAGTGAGTAGGTGTGCTTGCTGTTTTCAACTTTAACAGCTGGGTAAATTGATGCACGATTTTTTATACATATGAAAAATATGAAAAAGAGATACTAGAATTCATGGACTCAAAGAATGTGTGCATGTATGTGCCAGGGAAGCATTATAAAGCGTTTCTTTCCAAATTAAGTCAAAAGTATATAATATGTCAGAGAGGTAAAATTTTTATTTTAAAAATTGGTGTTCCAGAGAGAGAAGAGATAGAAGGAAAGAGAGCGGACTGTTTCATCTGAAAAAAAAAGGTAAGTAGAAGACGAGAAGCCTGGGAATAAATCAACGGGTATAGCTGATGTATACATTCATAAACTTTTAAGTGATGAATACAAAATTGTATACTTCGCCTGAAGTCATCCTATAGATTATATAGATCAGATATCTACATTACTCGTAACAGGCATGCAATTGAGTAACGGATTGATATATGAGAATACATTTTAGCTATGAAACCCAAGTTTTGCTTAGAAAATCCCCTAAATTCAAGAAATGGAATAGTCCCCAAACCCTATAAATGGTTTAAGCAGTAGCAAATAAAACTACTAAACCAGCTAATATGAGAGCAGAATTCTGCAAATACCAATAACCTTTATTGGTTAAAAAAAAAAAAAAAATTCACCTGGCCTACCACCTAAAGACTATACTTCCTCCATATACACACATTAAATCCTAAATTCTATAAAAAAAACTTTTTTTTCCCTAACCAACACTGATTGAAAAATAAATCACCTTTGAACTACTTCATCGTCAGTTCTTGACCCATCCCGACTTTTGCCAATATCATCTTCCAGTTTTACATCATCATCATCATCGTCGTCGTCTAAAGCTTGGACACCTTTAAAATTATGCATTATAAAAATTATCATCCATTCTGAACTTTAACAAGTGGTAATTGATTAGCTTATATTCTGAATACATAGAGAAATGAACTGACAAAAAAAAAACATTGATAAAAATTGATTCTACAGTGCTGAAAAGTGTACAAAATTATTCAATTTAGATATATGGGTGGTTTATTAAAATACCTCATCAGTACTTCCATATTGTGTATGGATACCAGAAAAACTTTATGGATTGTCTCCTTGTATAAATATAGAAATGACAACTGATCTCTAGATATAGATCTATGGATTGACTTGTATGCATGTAAGACATGGAAGTCATCTCTGCCAAAATTGAGAAAAGACTAAATGGCAAGACAGATTTTAGAGTCAGTTATAGAGATTGGGCCTCAAACAAGAAACCTATGCTGAACTGGGAGTCGACCACTAAGTGAGGTTGTGACAGAGCATCACATGAGGTTTGCAGGACATGTTCTCCAACAAAATGATCTAAGCATACCAAGAGTTGCTATGACATGGAAGCCAATATGAGGAAAGCGCAAACACTTTCATAGAGGACCTCAAAGAATGGACACCAAGTGAGAAGAGGCTTTAGACATTGCCAGTGACAAATCTTTGTGGAGACAGCTTGCAGCCCAATGCGCCGAACGGATCTAAGCCTAAGTAAGTCACAACAATTATTTTGTATTAGAATGGTAAAAAATCTCCTAAGATGGCTGTCCTACAGGGTTATATTTAATATGTTAACTTTTATGCGACAAAAAAAAAAAAAAGCAAAAGGAGTATCAACATAAAGATTGCAAAATACATGCACTAAATCTAGAGAATCTACCATACATGTCCCTAGCTAAGTGGCTAGTGCTGCCTACTTTATTTAAATCTAACTTAATTTATCCTTTGTTGTTTTTTTTTGTTATTCTCTGATTACAAGAAAAGATATTTTAAAGAATCTAGATCTATAGATCTAGAACTATATAAATCTAGAGAAAAGCTGCCTTATCGAACATGTTTCACAATAACTATCATAGCCTAATCCTGTAGATTATATCTAGCAGTCACTGTAAATATTAATTCATAAGCTTTGTGACCTATTTCAAAGATGCCAAAGCAATACAATTGGTTAGATCTAGAGAGGAGTGACAAAAGCATGTCTAAACAAAGTCACTTTTTAAATTAGTGATGAAAGTATGTCTAAACAAAATCTCTTATTAAATTATCTCATTTAATGGGGGGATGTTAAGAATTTAATACATGTACATTAAAGAAAATTTAACATTTTTTAAACACAATCACTATGACGTATTCGTAAGTTACAAAGCAGCGGAAGGTGTTCACATGTCAGCGCTGGACCTCATAGAACTGGTCCTCTTTGACATATATATTTTATTGTAACTAGAGAACTAGACTATGTGTAGATAACAAAAAACATCAAATTTTATTGAAACGGAAGATGAGTTTATAGATCTAGATGTTTTCAGTTTTATCCTAGGACTAACCATTTAACCATTATTAAATGGATCTATACTAATTCAAATGTAAAAATTGTGGCGGCAGCGCTTAACTTGTTCAGAAGACGAAAATTACCAATACAACATTTTCCATAGCCGTACATCTAGAATTTACACTTACAGACACTTCACATTTGATGGTAGTGAAATTTACAAGGTAGATCTGGCCTAATCATCTCCTCTAACAACCGTTTTCACAGTGACGCTTGGGTGGAAAAGGTCGGTCGTTAGGAGACAATAAGGCCAGTATTCAATAGGGAAGAAAAAAGAACCACAGTTGGGGTGCCTAAGGACATAGTCCACTGCACTGGCGGGGATTGAATAAGCCCCAACAAAGTTACAAACTTAAAGGACCGTTTTTGTGGAAGACACCTGCATGGCTGCTGTGCGGGCTGAGGGATATGAGCCATCTAGATCTAGACTCTATAGTAACTGACATCAATCGAACACCTTCATGTTAGGTACTTCTCGAACCCCACTGTATTTTTTAAAATTCTCCTTTATTTCGATGATTATGATATAACTAGTCCATTCCTACTGTGCATCATCGATTTCTTTATAGTTTAGATACATTTAGTTTTATTTTCACCCGAGGGTAAATTTTTTACTTATATTCAAAGTGCATTGGTAATATTGGTATAAAAATGACACTTTTCTTTACCTCTTGGGAAGAGTGAAGTGAGTCATGGGTTAAGGGTATCTTTTAATGCCAATGATGCAAATACTAACCATGCTCTAAAATAATTTTTTTTGTTCAACCAGGTGGCTTGTGGAGGGCGGATCTATCTACATCTATAGGTAACACAGTTCAAAAGCTACCATACCTTTTTAGCACACCCCCCCCCTGATCTGATCAAAAAATATCAATGGCTTGAGGAGGGTGGGATTATCTATTGGCTACCAAAGCTTATAAGCCTCTCCCCCAAATATATAATATCTGGATTTATAAAGGGCCTTATATCTCAAAATAGCTTAGTAAAGACTAAATGAGTACCGGTATGGTAATATGTCAGTAATGCGTTACTGGGCTTAGCACCTTACACTTAATCTTATGTGTATCATCAGTTTCTAAGCAGAGATGGGCGATATGGAGCAACACCTTTGATATGAAGCATGTGAAAATGACTAAAATCTGTCTGTCTTGACATGGCTTAAAAGAAAATGACATCTAAATAACAAAATTTAAAGATTATAAATAACACTTTTGAAACACCATACTTTTCACAAAATTTTATGATTATAACACTTTTAAAACACCATACTTCTCATGAGTTTCTTAAGATGTTCGATTCTTGAAGGTAGATTTAGCGGTAAAACAGTGTTCGAAACTTTAAGCTCATGAAAGCATCAACCTGACCCACGTTAACATCAAATATAATTTTAACTATTAGAGTAATACAATAAAACATAATATAGATCTAATATTTACTTTTTAAGACAAATGGATGAGGAGTTCATAGATTATAGATACAATAATTTTTTCCTAGGTCTAGGTGTAATTCTTACGGAGATACACAACCAAAGTCATACACAAATTCAAACATAAAAAATGTCGGCAACTGAGCTTAACTTATTCGATTGATCATATTCATTGCCTTATTCAATGTCAGTTACTTTAGATCTAGAGTCTACTTTAAGTTACTTTTAACTTTAATTTCATTTGATTGTGTCTTCAATCAAACCAAGAAAATTAGATTTAGAAATTCAGCATACATAATAATTTTTTTTTAAATGATATATAATATATAGATCTAGATTCTAGGACTAGATATAGATCTAGTCAATCTACAGTAACTTACATCTATCGAACACCTTCGTTTTAAGGTATTTATCGAACACCCCATTGTATTTTTTAAAATTCTCCTTTATTTCGATGATTATGACGAAACTAGTTCATTCCTATTGTGCATCGTCCATTTCTTTATAGTTAAGTTATATTTAGTTTCATTTTCACCCGAGGATAATTTTTTTACTTATATACAAAGTGCATTGGTAATATTGGTATAAAAATTTCACTTTTTTTTTACCTCTTGGGAAGAGTGAAGTGAGTCTCGGGTTAAGGGTATTTTTTTTATGCCAATGATGCTTCAGCTCAACAAAACCTATATAATAGGCTTCTAATTAGGCTGAGAAATATTTGCAACTATTTTTTTTTTAAGTGTCCTTTGCTACCTAAACATAAAATAGAGGTTTAAAAAGGGGGTGTTCAATAATAGCTGTTTTTATATAAGCAATCTCAGCTTCGTAAGATATCGAACACCATTTTAATGTTAAAAATAAACATTAAAGGAATATAACCCAAAGAAGACAAAATATTTAAATATATAATATAATTGTAATATATATATATAATTGTTATTTTTTTAAATGATGTAATGCAAAGTACATATATATATAAATTAGCCATGTGTTACAATTTGTATCAGCTTTTTGTGGTCTGGGCTATATTTTTCTAAGTAAATAGATTTACATCGATATGCACTAATTGTACCCATTTTAAAAGCTTGATTTTATGACACATATAGTTTGACATTATCATCGTTGTGATATCATAGGTACAATGAATTTAGAATATATCCATATATCCAGTTGCGTTGTTTTTTTCAGATGCCCCATTCTATTAACTTCTGAATTATGTGTTATAAAGAAATACCTATTGCATGTGCTTCATGTGAAGAGATATTAATAAAACGAAAGGGCTAAGGGGGAGGTATAGAATGTAGATATGGTATTTTGAAATAAAATGTCTTTGGTAGGTAAAAAAAAAAAGGGGGAAGGAGATAAACAGTCAAGACACTGTATCAAGAGATCATCAATAATTGATCGAACATTAAAATGTGACGTCAGCCTCAAATACATAGTCAGTTGTGCTTCTCGATCTAGACGTGTGGCGCAGGGTCTATAAAATTATATATATATATATATATATTATATATATATATATATTACCATAAAGTATGATAAAGCTCATAATGCGCTACAAAGACACTCCCTTGAAACATCACAAATACTCAAAATAATAACAATAACACATTTAACCACTCTCTTATTCTGCCTACACCCCCTTACCTGCGCTTTCTTCTTACGCAATTCCACTCTCCAACATTCACACTTTTTCAGTGCAAAGTAACAACGTAAATTTCAAAGCTCAATCCAAACGCAGCCACAAGACTAACAACAACAAAAAAAAAAAAGGTCAGTGATAGCCCAACACACAGGTCACCAACGCAGCTCCAAAACATTGTTCAAGTTGTAGTAAGAACAATGTTGAGGGGAAAGGGGGAGGAGCCATCATTCGAGTACCTACGGTCAAGCCGCTAATTAGGTCACAAACACTAGGCGTGATAGATATATTGTTTGTGTGTGTGTGACAAATACTAAGCGTGCTCTAAAATACTGTGTTTTTTTTTTTGGTCAACCAGGTGGTTTAGGGAGGGCGGATCTATCTACATCTGTAGGTAACACAGCTTGCAAGCACTGACTTTTGGGCTGTTACATACACTGAGGGTGCTAGATCGGCGGCTAGTTACGTAGGGCTGCGTACCATATGTTTTGTTTTAGGTCAACCAAGTCGGTCCAAGTAAACTGTTGTGTCCTCCAATGACTTGGGAAGGGCGAGATTATCTATTGGCTACCAAAGCTTATTAGGCTCTCCCTCAAATAAATAATATCTGGATTTAATTTATTAATGGCCTTATGTCTCAAAATAGCTTAGACCTAAATAAGTACCATGGGCCATGTGAAAATGACTAAAATGTGTCTGTCTTGACATGGCGTAAAAAGAAAATGATATAAATAAAAAAATATAGATTATAACAATTTTGAAACACCATACTTTTCACAAAATTTTAAGATTATAACACTTTTAAAACACCATACTTCTCGTGTGTTCGATAAGTTCTTAATATGTTCGATAAGATAAGATAAAGGTAAAACAGTGTTCGATAATTTAAGCTTTTGAAATCATTGACCTGACCCACTTTAACATCAAATATAAGTTTAACTTTGAGTGGTAATAGAATAAAACATGTCTACTTTTTAAGAAAAATGGATGAGGAGTTCATAGATACAGTTTTTTTTCTAGGTCTAATTTTTACGGAGATACACTAATTCAAACATAAAAAATGGCGAATGAGGCTGAGCTTAACTTGTTCGATAAACACTAATTCAAACATAAATAATGGCGAATGAGGCTGAGCTTAACTTGTTCTATAAAGGTAAGTTACTCTAGATCTATAATAATAATCATAATGATAATGATAAGATCATATGATGATAATCATGTCATCATATGATAATGTCAATAATGATAAATGTGGCTGGAAGTAAATGTATTATAAATTTTAAAATTTATAATCTAGTAATACTAATAGTATAGTCAGTATAGTAAAGTACTCATGTCTAAAACTAAAGTCACTTAAGATTTAGAAGGAAAAAATTAATCTATATTCTAATCTTAGTCTATCTAGTACTACTCTCTACTCATAATCTAGATCTGTCTACCTGCGAAAAGAATACAGCATACTAATCCCAATAAAAAGTAATGCTTTATTTTTGCCATCTTTGTCCAACGTCTGTTTCACAGACGAGGATGTTGGATCTAATCTAGACAAGTTGAGATCTACGATGACAGTCGCAAGGAGACAGACAGGATGTCTGAACCGGTTAATTTTATTTTGCACTTTAATGAAACAAGAATTGCAGTAGACTGACTACATGTAGCAGGGAATTCCCTTTCCGCAATGGAATAAACCAATCATAGCACACCACGAACAGTATTTTCACCAATGAACTATTCCCAAGTACGGAAAGCTGAAACTTGACTTGGCCCACACTCATTGGCTCATATAATATATGCAAGTGTAAAGGTTAAAGTTTATGTGTTTTCACTAAAAGACTACATGGGTGTCACAATTGCACCTCCTGGGCTGCATAAGTTCTATGTTTTTATTTTTATGCGCCCCAGACGTATTAAAAAAATAACTACAGTGAAAAGACAATTATAGAATTTCAAGATAAGTAGGCCTATTGGTTTTTGCAAAAATAAATTCTTAAATAATGATTGACTCCATAGACAAACTTAGACAAACATAATGTCCTCACCCCATACCAACATGGCTTTAGGAAATATAGATCATGTGAAACACAACTAATAGGACTAATTGATGATTTCTCAAAAGGTTTAGATAATAGTGAACAAATAGATGCTATCTTACTAGATTTTTCCAAGGCTTTTGACAAAGTTCACCACCATAGTTTGCTTAAAAAATTAAAATATTTCGGCATTAACGGTCCACTGCATCAGTGGATTAAAGATTTTCTGATAGGGAGAGAACAAACTGTAATAATAAATGGCTCTAAATCAACACCAATAACAGTAAACTCATGTGTACCTCAAGGAACAGTCTTGGGTCCACTACTATTTTTAATTTACATAAATGATTTACCAAATTGCATTAGTTCAGGAACAAAAGTCAGATTATTTGCAGACGATTGCATAATATATAGAACAATAAAAACAAAACAAGACACAGATATTTTACAAAGAGAATTAGATGAATTAGAGAAATGGGAATCAAATTGGAGCATGTCTTTCCACCCAGAAAAATGTCAGTTGTTAAGAGTAACAAAAAAAATTAAACAAATTAATTCCACTTATCTTATTCATGGCAAACCAGTAACACAGACTAAAAACTCAAAATACCTAGGTGTTATAATAAATGAAAAACTGTCATGGAATCCACATATTGATGAAACTATAAAAAAATCCAACAAAGCATTAGGGTTTATTAAAAGAAATTTCTATAAATCAAATAAGAACATAAAACTAAAATGTTATTTAACCTTGGTTAGGCCAATAATAGAATATGCATCCACCGTGTGGGACCCCTCAACTCAAGAAAACATTAAGAAACTGGAACAAACACAAAATAGAGCAGTGAGATTCATAACAAACGAATATTCACATTTGACTAGGGTAACGCCATTAGTAAAATCACTAAATTTAGAAAGCCTTCAGGACAGAAGACTCAAAAGTAAAGTAGCAATTATACATAAAACACTGAACCATAATCTTCAAATACAAAAACAAAATTTAATAAAATACTCTGAAAGACACAAAAATAAAGGCACATTCCTCGTCCCATATGCTAGGACAAATTTGTACAAATACTCCTTCTTCCCTAGTGCTATTAGAGCATGGAATGGGTTGCCTGAGCTAGCCAGAAAAACCAGTGACTTGGCAGAATTTAAGTCATTGGTTAATATGCATGACTAAATGCATGACGCGTAGGACGTAATCATCTTCTTTTTTGAAGTAACGTCTGTATTATATAAGATAAGATAAGTTTGTTACGAGAGAGGTAGAAATCCTAGAAGTTTTTCTTTTGGACCTTGGGAAGGCATATATGCGACAAAAAGTTTAACTTGTGCCTTGTCTTTTATGTTGCAAGTTATAAGGCAAAAGAAATGTGAATATCTTCTACCTGCAAATACTTACATTTTAAGACATGGGGACGCTGAAAAGGGAGTACAAGTGGCTGAGAGATAGAATCGAATCAGAACGATTTTTAAATATTTTTTATTTTCGATAAAATAAATAATATTTGCGCATGGAACTAAAGAGCCGCAGCTGAACACCCAAAGAGCGGCATGTGGCTCGCGAGCCGCAGGTTGCCGACTTCTGCGCTAGACAAAAAACAGAGGAAACGAGACGAGCCTACAATAAACTCACGGCATTGGTAAGAGAAACAGTGTCAGAAGAATCACTTAAGAAGTGGTCGGATATCTGTGCAAAGCTGGACCTCGCGGATGGACGATAGGCATGGAAGTTATTAAACAACCTGACTGGAGTGGGGGAACCGAGGGTAGCGGAACCTATACAAACACCAGGTGTCCCTGTTATAACTGAGAAAAAAGAGCTGAGGCTTTGAACACACATTTCTCTGTGGTCTCTAAAGCTCATAAGAAAACTTCTATGTCGATGGCCTCGATCGCATCAGAAACGCCAAAGAAAAACGCAAGTTTGTCGACAGCGAGGCTGGGACAGAGACTTTTTACAATGATGGAAGTGGCTTTCGCTATCAAAAAGGCTAGGCTTCACAAAGCAACAAGGCCAGATGGCATCAGCGAAGAGATGATAAAAAAACCTTGGTACAATTGGCCTCCAAAAACTGCATGACTTACTAAAACGGACCTGGATTCAATGGGATTTCCCAAAGGCGTGGAGATTGGCTACCATTGTTCCCATTCTTAAAAAAGAACGCTAACAGCCCAGAGAGCTACAGACCAATTTCCCTCACATCGTGTGCGGGGAAGGTTGCTGAGTAACGTAATTTCTCGAGTCCAACAAATTAATTTGCCAGGAGCATGATGGTTTCAGACAAAAACGCAGTACGATGGACCAAGTAACGGTTTTTATGCAGGAAGTGGCGGACGGTTTACAGAGAGGCGGTAGGGACACGAAGGGTGAGTCGACACTTGCAGTCTTTCTCGATCTTAAACAGGCGTACGACAGGGCCTGGAGGCAAGGCTTGTTGCTAAAATTGATGAACCTTGGGGTAAACTCCAATATGTATCGGTGAATAAAAAGCTTCCTAAGGGATCCGTTGGTTCAAACACGTTATGGCAAGCACTTGTCCAATAAGAAAGTCTTAGAGCAGGGGTTGCATCAGGGATCGTCACTCTCATGCACGCTTTTGTTTTTGGTTTACATCAACGACTTGACCGAACGCCTCAGGTGTCGCTCTCTGCTCTTTGCGGACGATCTGCTAATCTGGAAAACTGGGAGGTTTGCAGTAGCTCTAGCTGCGGAACTCCAACGTGACGTAGTCACGGTTTCTTGCTACACACGATTGTGGAACATGAAAGTTAACTATTCCAAAGCGGTCTGGACCATTATCACTCTAGGCAAAGATGTACACAAAGAACTGATTTCTCTCTCAATCAATGGTACAGCACTGCATTTCGTACGACACCAAGAGCAGCGGGTGAGGTCATGACAGATCTCCCGCCACTGAGGTTGCGAAGGGAGCGGGCCGATATCATCGCTTTCGAAAAATTCAAACGGCTGGAAGAACGCTTCCCCGCCAGAAGTCCCGTCGACAACTGAAGGGGTGGGGATCGGCTGAATCGGAACTCTTTCATGCACTCTGTGCGCGAATAGTCCAAGGAGGTTGATCATCCCCAGAACAGAGCAGCTTTCGTCTGCATGGGGCCTCTTCACAGGCGAATGCTCCTGGACTCCAAGAGGTGAGGAAATCGCTGATTAAAATGCTCAAAACGATTCCTCCAAAGCACGGCCAGGAAAACTACCGCACAGTATCCAGCCAATACCATTAAAGTGTTCTACGAGAGAGAACCTAGAACATTTGGGTATGGCGTGGTAGTACGATTCCCTGGCTCCACTGAAAACGACGAAATTCTGGGTCCGTGTTCTGGCATGAGCAACTACGTAGCTGAAATAGTTGCAATTCAAAATGCAGTAGAGTAGGTCTACACTGAAGAACGACTTAAAGACAAAACAGCACAACCCCGTCCTATTGTGCTATTCACAGACTCTTTGTCGTGCCTACAGTAGGCTACAGGCCATTGAAAGCTCTGCTGGAACACTATAGGCCTACCGGAACCACTGGCAAAAATACTGGTGTGCGCGGAACGCCTTCAAGAAAAACACAGCATTCGGACAACCTTACAGTACATATGTCGGCATTGAAGGCAACACGAAGGCTGAATTACTAGCCAAGCTCGACACAAAACTGGACGAGCCACAGACATTTGAGCAGGCTCGAGCAATTGTAGACGAACGGACGAGGGGAAAATGGCACCGGAATTTGGAAAAAGGAAGCACAGGCAGGGAGGTCTGGGAAAATTGAAGAGACCCTCTAAATCGGACCAATGGTGGCAGTTTAACATGGAAGAAGAGGTGACAATCGCTAGGTACAGAACGGGACATTGTTCAATCGGAGCCTATTTTGCTAAATTTAAACCTAACTTCGAGTCACGTAGACACTGCCAGCAAGACGACGAAACAGTTAACCATCTGCCTTACGAGTGCGCGAGACTACACCCCAAAAATGGCCATTTGAGTGAAAAAGAAACTGGTATGCATGGTGAGCTAGCACTCTACGGAGACAGGGCAACTCTGCATGCAACGAACTGCTGCTTTCCTTGTCCGTGTTATCAGAGAATAGATCTCTCAACACGGTGCCCTAGTGCGATGAGACTCACACGGTTTGAAATCCAACCGTTACAGACAGACAGATGAACAGACACACCACAGAAAACTATCTTATCTTATCTTATCTTATATAATACAGACGTTACTTCAAAAAAGAAGATGATTACGTCCTACGCGTCATGCATTTAGTCATGCATATTAACCAATGACTTAAATTCTGCCAAGTCACTGTTTTTTCTGGCTAGCTCAGGCAACCCATTCCATGCTCTAATAGCACTAGGGAAGAAGGAGTATTTGTACAAATTTGTCCTAGCATATGGGACGAGGAATGTGCCTTTATTTTTGTGTCTTTCAGAGTATTTTATTAAATTTTGTTTTTGTATTTGAAGATTATGGTTCAGTGTTTTATGTATAATTGCTACTTTACTTTTGAGTCTTCTGTCCTGAAGGCTTTCTAAATTTAGTGATTTTACTAATGGTGTTACCCTAGTCAAATGTGAATATTCGTTTGTTATGAATCTCACTGCTCTATTTTGTGTTTGTTCCAGTTTCTTAATGTTTTCTTGAGTTGAGGGGTCCCACACGGTGGATGCATATTCTATTATTGGCCTAACCAAGGTTAAATAACATTTTAGTTTTATGTTCTTATTTGATTTATAGAAATTTCTTTTAATAAACCCTAATGCTTTGTTGGATTTTTTTTATAGTTTCATCAATATGTGGATTCCATGACAGTTTTTCATTTATTATAACACCTAGGTATTTTGAGTTTTTAGTCTGTGTTACTGGTTTGCCATGAATAAGATAAGTGGAATTAATTTGTTTTAGTTTTTTTGTTACTCTTAACAACTGACATTTTTCTGGGTGGAAAGACATGCTCCAATTTGATTCCCATTTCTGTAATTCATCTAATTCTCTTTGTAAAATATCTGTGTCTTGTTTTGTTTTTATTGTTCTATATATTATGCAATCGTCTGCAAATAATCTGACTTTTGTTCCTGAACTAATGCAATTTGGTAAATCATTTATGTAAATTAAAAATAGTAGTGGACCCAAGACTGTTCCTTGAGGTACACCTGAGTTTACTGTTATTGGTGTTGATTTAGAGCCATTTATTATTACAGTTTGTTCTCTCCCTATCAGAAAATCTTTAATCCACTGATGCAGTGGACCGTTAATGCCGAAATATTTTAATTTTTTAAGCAAACTATGGTGGTGAACTTTGTCAAAAGCCTTGGAAAAATCTAGTAAGATAGCATCTATTTGTTCACTATTATCTAAACCTTTTGAGAAATCATCAATTAGTCCTATTAGTTGTGTTTCACATGATCTTTATTTCCTAAAGCCATGTTGGTATGGGGTGAGGACATTATGTTTGTCTAAGTGGTTTATGATGTTGCTACATATTATGTGTTCTAGTATTTTACATGTGATGCTGGTAAGTGATACTGGTCTGTAGTTTCCTGGATCAGATTTTTCTCCTTTTTTAAATAGGGGGGTGACATTGGCTTCTTTCCAGTCCTTTGGTACTCTGCCCTGGTTAAGCGATGCCTGAAAGAGTATTTTGAACACTGGGGCTAGCTCATTGCTTAGTTCTTTGAGTAATCTAGCTGGAATACCATCAGGTCCAGACGCTTTATTTGGTTTGGTGTTGGCTAATAGTTTTTTAATTCCATTTTCTTGTACTACTAAATCTTCTATGTTGTCTACTTGGTTCAAATTAAGAAATATGTCTTTGTCTCCTGGGGCTGAGAATGCTGATGCAAAGTATTTGTTTAGGATGTTTGCTTTAGTTTCATTATCATTATGTATTATGTTATGTTCATCTTTTAATGGCGCTATTCCTGTTGTTTCCATTTTCTTAGACTTAATGTATGACCATAGGTTTTTGTTGTTATCTTTAGATATTACATTGTTTATGTATTCACTCTGCAGCTGTCTGCTTACTTTTTGGGTTAGGTGTTTAATTTTTATATACTTTTTGTAAACTCTTTCTGCCTTGGTTTCTTTAAATTTTCTATATAGGTTTTCCTTCTGTTTACAAAGCTTCTTTAGTCTATTATTATTTTGTTTGATGTGTATTTAGTTGGTATATGATTTTCTATAATGCTTTTAAGATGGTTTTTAATGAAATTCCAGAGGTCATCGACTGGTTGGTTAATGTCTTTTTCTAATAAGAATGTTTGTTGAAAGTTTAATGCAGCTTGGTGTAGTTGTGTTAGGCTACATTTATTCCAGAGTAAGATTTTTCTTTTGGTTTTTGTATTGGCTACTGCTTTTATCTGACTGTGTATTTTTATGATCTCATGGTCTGATAGACCAGGGATAATATCATAATCAACTACTAATCCGGGTCTGTTGGTTAAGAAGAGATCTAATGTGTTGTTTAATCTAGTTGGCTTTTTAATGATTTGATCTAAACTTAGGTTGTGTAAAGTTTCTATGAAACTATAGGAGAAGATACAGCTAATGGCATGCAAAAAATACTTTGAAGACAATGTAATCTATATAAATAAAATCGTTTCAATAGCAACTAATGGAGCCAAAAGTAGGACAGGAAAAAATAAAGGAGCAACTACAATTCTTTGGCGCAAACTAAACCAAGAAATTCTTACGTTTTACTACATAATACACCTTTGTGTCCAAACATCTCCGCCGAAATAGTTGAGGTCGTGAATTTGGTAATCCAGATTTTTAACAGTATCTTGTCGAAAGCACTCTATCATCGTCAGTTTAAAGAATTCTTAACTAAATGGAGACTTAGTATTCTGACCTCCTTCTTTACAATAAAGTGCGATGGCTTTCTAAAGGTAAGGTGTTGAAACGTTTTGCTTAGTACTTGAATGAATTCAACTCATTCCTAAATGATAAAGGCATTAATCACCCTGAATTAGAGAACGACAAATGGTTGCAAGCATTTCACTTTATGTTGTATATAACAGTAAAATCAAATGAACTGAATCTAAAACTGCAAGGAAAGGGATACCAAGTCTATGCTTTGGCAGAAGAATTCGTTTGTTTTGAAAAAAAACAATATTTTTGCAGAAATTATTCAGAGCGGTCAGGTACTTCATTTTCAATTTGTAAAGCAACATTGCGATAAAACCAGTGCAACTATTAACACGAGGTACTTCAACACAGAAAGAAAAATTAAAATTGAATTTATTTGAGCAATTAAAAACTAACAAAATGGCTGTAGCATTTATAAAAAAAAAATCTTCTCAACACTAATAGTATCGAAATCCACATCAAACCATCTGAAATTGATACTGTATCTTTAGACATGCAATTTATCGATTTATAAAGTAAAACTTTGTGTAGTGGAAAATATACAGAGTTGAAAATCAAGTTGGAAGAGTTGGAGCTCCAGAAATGTAACGCAACAAAAGTGGTCAGCGAGATGAGGCACTTATATTCGACGCATGGAATAGTCTTCCAGATTGCTACAATCAGGTGAAAAATATGGCATTTGGAAGGCTGACTATCGTCGGATCGATATATTCGTGCGAGCAAGCAATTAAAAGTAAAGTAAGATGCCAACTAACAAATAAAAATTTAGAGTCGTGTTTGAAACTAAAAACAAGCTTTGAGCCAAATTTATCCAAACTTTCTAAAACCAAGCAAAGCAATAGTTATAACAGAATTTGTTTGCCCATTAAAATACAGGTTAGTGTTGTATGTTAATGTTTAATTGTTTAAATTTTATACTGAAATAAGTAATTATCCAATAGAACCATATATATATATAATCTTTTTTTTTTTGTGTAAAACACTATTTATATAAAGATAAATTGATATTTTCTCTTTTGAATAAATAGATTCGTTTTTTTTTAATAAGAAAAACTTTATTAATGCGAGTACTATTTATTGTTTGGAAGAAAAAAATCTTGTGGCTCTTTAAAGGTGTTGAAATTTTGTAAATTGTAATTTTGGCTCTTCCGACTCAAAAGGTTGCCGACCCCTGGTCTAGTGTGCTTTCTTCATGCCGCTTTTCGTTGTCTGACAAGACGTGCCAACTTTCGAGACCAAAATGACCGGTATCTGCGTTTGCCGTTTGTTCGCGGTATGGCCCTAGGTAACCCAAAAAATAAATATAATGATAACTATAATTATGTGCAAATGAAAACAAATCTTCACGACTAACGTGCTATGGAACATTGAATTGCAAGCCTATAATAAAGCGCACATGGTCGGATTCGAACTATAGATTAGATTATTCTAGTTTATTACAATAATAGCTTATCCTTAATAACTTTATTTTAGTGGAAGCACTACATGTTAAGTTGCTTCCTAGCAGAAGTTAATTGATTTGAAGGTGGAAAAAACTGGCTAAAATTTGGTTACTCCGAATTCCGAGGGGTGCACGACGTGCACGTACATGGTCAGCCATCAATTCCTGATAAGCCTAGGCTAGTCTACTACAACTGTACTTCCGTCACCAGTGGAAGCACTACGTGTTCAGCAGTTATAAATGCATTTCACTCCTTAGCGGACGCCCATGCTGACATCTACTGTATTTATCTAGATCTTTTGACAATAGGTGGATTCGGATTTAGCCGTTTTTTGGGTGTCTAGGGGGTTTTATGATTTGAGAACCCACACTTGCACATAATATAATCTACAGGCACAGCGTTATAATGCAGGCAACAAATACTATAATTAGATGTAAATTATGTACAGTTTATTATACAAGAGAAATAATTAAAAGCTGAAATGCTGTACAGTAGCTAGGATGGGATCTAGCGTATTTACATGTATAAGTGATAAGTCTATCATCATTAGATGCCAGGAGCCAAGTGGTCTGAGTGTCATTAGGCTGGTTGCTTAGCTTTGAGTCCGGTGCTTCACTGATGAGACGAGTGTGGCTGGTGCTGACGCTGTCTGCTGGCGGGCTGGCGTGGTGGATCGGCGCCTTCGGACGTCACGGGTGGATCCAGGCTCCGGGTGCAGTCCAACGATGTATAGCTGCAGAGCTCAGCTGCGGCTACCATCAGTCAAGCCACTGACGAGTCTGTGGCTAGCGTTGTTGTTTCGACATTTATGAAGAGTAAATAGGGCTGGTAACTGCAGATCTGGTGTCAACAAATCTGGTATCAGCGTTTGGTTGATATGTCACCTAGTGGAGGTCGCCTATAAATAAAAGCTGCAACGACATGATGCATAAATCGGTTAGCACTAACGACACTACTCGGATATAGATGCCTTTCCGTAAAGGACATCTTCAGAATGATGTAGAGAAACTATAAGCTAGTTTCATAAATAGTAAAGGGAACTAACAAATAAATATTGTATTCCATCAAGAGAGATAACAATAATAATAATGGAAGACCCCATAGAGGGAAATAACAAATAGCAATAAATGATAAAGTAAGGCTCACCAATCACGGTGATAGCAATTATACGCATTGCTTAGATAGATGAGTTGAAAGGGAAGAGGAGATCAACGACTGACACTTGCCCATGCTTTAACATAAGTAAACATAGCTGGAACAAAGTCTCCAAACTAGAGAACAAGTAGATAACAAGGTTTTGCCTAAGTAATACATCCTGGCCAACATGGCCGATAGAATAAAATACATAAATGATTAAGGGATTCCTTGCCAAGGACTGAGAGTAAATGCATACTTGGTAATATGTTATTACATGTTATGATAATTCCCTGCCAAGGAATTTGTCAATCATAATACATTAAGGGCTCATTGTGAGCTACAGTACACATATAACTGATTACTAATAGCTAAAGAGCTAAATACATGTGGTAAGAATAAGTAATAAACTCTAGTCAGATTGCTTGAATATTTAGCCACAATAGTCATGATATAAAATATAAACACAGGTGCTGGCTGTTGATTGACTAAATTCGTGAAATTGATGTTTAATGTGTTTAAATAAATTAATTAAATGCTTGGACCTGAGTGATACCTTAAGTGAGCTAAAACGGGTTATCACAGATCTATATTTTTTAAGTCTTACAAGGGAGATGCAAAGGATAGTATCTTTCAAAAACAAATATTGGTTGTAATTTCATTGTAGTATTTTATATTTTAGTATTAATAAGGTAAAAACGAAATATTACCAAAAATTTAGGGAATTAAATTATTAATTTAAGGGACATCGTTTCATCCTCTCTAAGTAGAACCTTTCTACCTTAGCAACAAGATTCATTCAAAAGATTTTTTTAAAGAAAACATTTTAATGCCTCTTCACCAAAGCGATTCTTTAGAATCTACATCCTTTTACGGCAGAACGGACCCATTTCTACAGACTAACATACATTGGTACTGTTGGCGTCTTTTTTTGTTTGTTGCGTAAACAGAAAAGACCCGCTAGAAAACGCTTTGCTAAACACGAGGATGATCTTAGGACAACAATCCCATTATAAACTTTTATAATAGCTTTTCTTAAGCTGTGGTGTTCACCGCATGGGGGGGGGGGGTGCGACGTTGTCTCATAGTGGGGGGCGACATCCTGGCCGTTGGGGAGGGGGCGAAGTGATTCAAATTATTTTACAAGGATAACATTTAAAAATAGTATTTCATTGTAGTTATCAATCAACGTTTGAATATTAAACCATCAAAATGACATTATTATAAATGTTTAACAAGTTAAAATAATGTAAGTTAAATAATTTTTAAAATGTTTACCGTTTTCGTGAGAGGCGCTAGTGACAATACCAATTACTTTTTGAAGAAGACATTTTGAAACTTCTCCACTTACGTTATTCTACTCGAATGATGTAATTCTCTAAAGTGTCTAACATTGTTAAGTTGACGACATATGTGAGACAAAAACAAAACATTTCGCGGCAAGGCTCATTACGTATATCTATGGCGAAGATGATATTAACGTGTTCCACTCCGTTATATTTGAATTCAGACATGGGCTCTTCTTACTACGGGAAGAAAAATGCGTTGTAGACGACTGAAAAAGAGTTTATATTATGAAGCTTAGAACGAAGGAAAATGCTTGGCGGAGAAAATTAACGGCTCTTCCCCGGATGGAGAGGGACGTGATGACTCTCTAATACTAATTCCAGTAAGAATTTTTCGGTTATACAAAACACAATTTTTGAAAAGAAAAAGACTTAACGTTTTGCGGGGTGCCAAGGGTAAAAGTTTGAGAAAAATTGCTCGTTTGGCTCGGATGATTCCTCTCACACTTCAGATACGACCAGTCCCACCCTTTCCTAATTAAATTTTGTGACCTGCAATCTTTATACTAGAAGAAATAGTGCAGGCTAGACTCAAGCAGAATGACTTTCTAAAGTTAAGAAATCCTGAAAATCCCCAAGACCAATAGCTGACTAAGGGTGCGACAAACGTAGGCCTACATTGTCTGGCCTAGATTGTAATGAAAGTTTGAATTACATATTAATGTTATACTGTTTCCGTTTAAAAGTCAGAGGCAACATGTTCAGGTGATGTTAAGTCTGTTTATAATGTAATAACCTTGCATAATAAAATATTCAACAATAAACAATGGAATTTTACATTTGTGTAACAATCAATGAAAGTAGGTAATCAGCTCACTGTATTGGTTAAAAATAATAATAATAAAAAAAAGAACAAACTAACGAAAATGTTTATAGGGAAATGTTTGAAGAAAGTTGATTGTGACGATTGATAACGCTTGTGATTTTTTGCGAATGGCGGTCGGTTGGTTGCGAATCTGTCAAAAAGCGTTCTTAATGAGCACCTAGGATGTAAAAGGAACCTGTGTACGAAAATTGATGCGGATACGTACGACAGTTTAAGATATCTCGTGATCTCGCGTATAGAGGTCTATATATAGTAGATATTAGATATATTTTGTCATAAGCCTGCCATGCACACCGCTATCCAAGTAGTGCAGTTGGTGCGTACTGTTAGAGATATATTATAATAGAGACTAGGCTGAGAAGGAATTTTAACAAATTTAAAGTTTCGGTCTATGGTTTCGTTCAAGTCTAGAGCTGATGAAGAAGCTATGCTCAAGGCAGACATTGATTTTAATATTTTTATGTGTTTGTGATGTCCCGTGAATAATTAGTTCGTTGAGTACGTCACTTCCCTTCAATTTATCACAGTGACTGGAAGTGGGATTTCCCTTTTTTTTTTTTTTTAATAAACAACTGATATATCATAGTCTTGCATTCGCAACATACAATCTTCGAGAAGCAGTTGAGAGAGGTTTAGCCATTATTGCTTTCAAGAGGTTTAATTGTGGTCACTTTTAATAGTTGTATGTTACAGAATGCACTGTCGTCCCACCGCTGCGACCACCATGCTATATTATCAATTGTGTTTTAATTACAACACTGATGTTTAAGTTACAACTCCATTTTATTGGTATGACCAAGAAGATGAAAATGTAACAGGAAATTCCAATACACACTAATAACATATACTTCAGAAAAACACTGAAACACATTGCATAAACAGTATAAATAAAACAAGGGAGACTACAAGAAAAACAGACAAAACACACACACAGCATACATAAACATAAATACACATATAAATGTAACAAATATTCTTTACAATTATGAATAGGATTTTGGTATAAACACAATTGGGTTATAGCCTATATACAGCTGATTGGGAATGAAAGTGTTTTTTTCCACCTATTCGAGCTGCTTGGGAATAGGGGCCGCCTAGCTTTTATTGAGCTCGAGATTCCGGTGTAGTTAGTCCTAATTGTCCTCCCCTAAATCCGGACCTTGGTAATAATCAGTGGTTTGTTTGTTTTACATGTTTCGGATGTTCCTTCAGAATTGACGATTGTTTACTTCCTAGTCCAAACCTCCCGCAGGACGACGGGGGTTGGGAGCGGGCAGGATTTGAACCCTCGACCATCGATAAATCCGAACGACAGTCCAGCGAGCAAACCGCACGACCATAGTTTCCACATTATGCTGTTATCATATTCTGATATTCAACATTTTCATATTTCCATATTGATATAAAACGGTCTTATATACATTTATATTTGGCGCCATATTGATAATGTAACTGTCTTATTTGTTGATATCTGTGGTCATGGTGACAGGACAGTTGTGACGTCTGATGAATCATGAAAAGAAAAAGAATGTTGTCTTGTAGATCTTATTACTAGGTGTCTAGAATCTACTATATCTAGATATTCTTGAACTAGGTCTATATCTAATTTGTAAATTAGAACTTATATTAGTTATATCTAGTGTAGTCTAGTAGTAGGCCTATTTCAATATTGTTTAGTCGATCACGATGTACGGTAGTTCATTAAATCATATAGGCCTATATATATAATAGTCACTATTGCAGAACAGTTTGCAGCTACTTTTAGTTTTCAATTTTTTGCTCCGTAATGGTTAGACCTATGGAAAAACTAAAAGCATTGCCCATCCATTTTCCGATAAAAATAGACACATTGTTTAGTTTTTTAAACATATATTTAAATTTTACATTCAAATCGACTGAGATATGGAACAGGATTTTTTAAGAAGTGACAATTGCGGAACACGGTAAAAATGTCGGATGTTATATATTTATTAGTCTTACATAATACTTGTGTTGATGTGTGTTTTATATAGGTTGCACCAATCGGTGTTTGGGAGTAACTTCCCTTGTAACTGTTGTCAACCAATATTATGTTAGATTAAACAGCTGATTTCATATCTTATAAGTTATATCCAGAGTCTTGTTATTATTCGTTCATAATAATCAACATGGTGGCAGCGGTAACAAGAATTAAATTTAAAAAAAATAGATCTAAAGTGTAGATCTAGAAGAATCTAGTAGATTCCAGAGTCTCAGTCTAGAACAGTGGTTCCCAAACTTTTTTGTCTCATAGACGGTTTTTAGACCCCTTCAAGCCCTTGCCATGTTTTCTGGTTTTCGGAAGACCCCCTGCTTAACTTTCAAATTTTTGTAAATTCAACATTTTTAAAACTAATTTCTATCTGTACAAAAAGTAAAGTTCCCCTCAGACCTTGTGGTCTATAGAGCAGATGATGTAAAGGTAATCTGTTTCTGTGGCCTACGATTATCGAGGGTTTCATGTGGCCAGCACAACGACCAACAGCCTTTACTTTCCCCAACTAATGTCAGGTACCCATTAGAGCTGGGTGGACTCAGAGGCGCCCAAAATATCCCGAAATTAAAAATCCAAGTCTTCAACAGGATTCAAACTTGGGACCCCCGGTTCAGAAGCCAAGCACTTTACCGCTTAGCCAAAACGTCTCCTAATTTCTATCTGTAGAGAGTTGAAAAGTGAAAAAGTAATTTAAGGCTACATATAAGAGATTTTAGAGATCTCTCTTTTTATTGATAAAATTCAAAACCAATTAAAATAGCATTATGTATTGCTGGAATCTCCAAACACAATGGCCTTAAGTATCATTGTAAGAGTTTTCGCAAAGAGCAGTTTCTCGTGTATTTGTTGACGTAGAGTTGCTCAAATATTGAGTCAGCGCGAAGATGTTATCACTATCGGGAGAAAGAGCGAAGGCGAGTGACTGTTGCCTAAACCAGTAAGCTTCGAGCATGAAGGGCTCATTAGTCTTGGCTGGCTACCCACCTAGCAGAAGTAAAACTGAATTCAAAACTCTCCTGTCTTGCAACTCAAACATGGGAAAGGTTTTGTGGGTTAACCTGAGGAAAAATAAGGAGCCGGCGACCATAATGCAGTTTGCAGCACACACCACTACATCCTGTCAGAACCTGTGACGCTGCTGAGCCCAAACTTATATATGTCGTTTGCAAAGAATAACATATGAAGCTTTTAATTTTATAACTTATGCCACTGAAGCAACCTTGAACTGTATTGTTGCTTAAAGAAATTCTTTTAGTAATATCAGATGTGGGTTTGTGTAAAACAGGTTTTAAAACTACAATGGCTGGTAAAAATCAATGTTTTACCAATGGTGTTTTTCCGCATTTTGCCATAAATAAGTAAATTTCCCCTTTCAGACATTGTGATGGTGTTATGGTCATCTGTTTCTTTAGCCAACGGTTATCGAGTAGGGTGATGTGGGCAGAACAACGACCAACCGCCTTTACTTTTACTAACATAATTCAGGTACCCATTAGAGATGGGTGGACACAGGGAGCCCTGAAAATCCTGAAATTCAAAATTCACAGAGATTCGAACCCAGGACCCCAATTACGGAAGCCAAGCGCTTAACCACTACCACCACACCATTATTTTGCTATAAGTGAACAGATATTGTAAGACTCATAAACCACCATCTTCTCTACATGATGTTGAATAGAGATTTTGTGGGTCTATTCTGAACTTTATCTTTGAATGTTCAAAAGTTTTTCAAATTTATATCTTTTTATCAGGGTGATATTGTCGCAGATGATCCTCAAGCGTAATTAGTTTCATATTGTCATAAAAAAGGCAATCGGTAACTGCTTGGTTGACAAGGAAAGAATGTACAACTTTATATAATCAATGCTAGACAGTCTACATTTCTTTTTGTTAAACATTATTTACATGAAAACAAAATTAAGTTATTTTAATAAGTATTGAAATTATATACAACAATCTTTTGTTTGAATAGCAGGATAAATATTTAAATGATTAACTAAGTTACATATTATATATAGTGTGAAGAATTACATTAATGGGATGTAAAAATTAAAGTCACGACCTGCTTGGATCTATTATCATAGACCCCCTTGGACAATTTGTTTTTTCACTTTCATAGACCCCTTGAAAGTCTTCATAGACCCCTGGGGGTCTATATAGACCACTTTGGGAATCACTGGTCTAGAATATATAATTATATATAGAGAGGCTCGGGGTTATTCAGTTACGGTAGATATACTATAGTGAAGTTTTCATTGAAGATGGCAGAAGGTCTACTTAAACCACCAACAGAGTTAAATGTGACTGAAGGTAATGTCAGTGAAAACTTTCGTCAATGGAGAAGACAAGTGGAACTGTTTCTGTTAGAAATAGGAGCTGAAGAAAAACCTAAAATCAGACAAAAAGCAATAATACTACATTGTGCTGGACCTCAGGCCCAAGAGATTTGTGAGCAGTTGCAGTATGATGAGAATGAAGACGTGAATGACCCGCAAATATTACTAAAGAAAAAATGAGTTCTGGAAAGTTTCAGATTTTGGAACATAGAAAAGGTGTCATCTTGTGATGTGTTCATTACGCAGCTTAGAGCTCAGGCTGAAAATTCAAGGAAAAGGATAGAATGATTAGAGACAAAATTGTATTCTCCGTGGAGAAAAGACTGCAGGAGAGATTATTGAATCACAATGATCTTGAAGTTGAAGAAGTGTTTAGAAATATGCCAAACATATGAGCAAACTGCAAAAGGATTGGCAGAGATAAATAAGGAAACTGTTGTGAAGATAGATAAAATAGAACAAAAGAAAACTGACAACAGAAACAACCTAAAAGATTGCTGGTTTTGTGGAGGCAGACATGCAGTGAACAGAACATCATGTCTGGCTTGGGGCAAAATTTGCAATAAATGCAAAGGTAAAAAACCATTTTGCTGTTAAGTGTAAAACTAAGAACAAAATACATATGCACATTGCTATGGATGAATTTGACCAAGAGGAACAATTAAACTCAATAAATGTGTTAAACATAAATAGGGACAGAATGACAGCACTATTCATGATAAACAGTCAACAAATAAGATTTCAACTGGACACAGGAGCAGATGTTAACATTATATGTAAGAAATATGTTAAAAAGACACAAATTAAGAAGACTGTTTAAACATTAACAATGTGGAATAATTCCAAATTAAAAACTGAGGGCACTGCTAACTTAATAATAACGAATCCTAAAAACAAAAAGAATTACTTGGTAACATTCACAGTTGTAGAGAACCACTATCAATGCTTATTAGGCCGTAAAACATGCCAAAGTTTAAGTCTGATCACATTAAATGAAGATAGATTCATATCACAAGTAAAAACAATGGATTGTCATCTGGGAGATTTAGGTGAAACATCATTAACTGTCAATGAGAACAGAGCTCCGATGGTATCACCTTGTCATAATATACCGTTTGCATTTCAAAAGAAAGTGGAAGCAGAAATAGAGACATTAGTAAAAAGGAAAATATTAATTCCTGTAAATGAACCAACAGATTGGGTCAGCCAGATGGCTGTGGTTCAAAAGCCATATGGGGATTTAAGGATTTGCATTGACCCAAGACATCTAAACACTGCTTTAAAAAGAGAACATTTTAAGTTACCAATTTTGTAAGCTGTAATGCCACAGTTCCTAAATGCTAAAATATTTTCTAAATTAGACGTAGAGGAGGCTTACTGGCATGTACGTCTAGATGAAAAGTCTAGTCTACTAACAACCATGATCACACCATATGGGCGGTACATATGGTCAAGACTTCCTTTCGGACTAAGTGTAAGTGGAGAAATATTCCAGAAGAAGTTAACAGAAGCATTGTTAGGATTAGAAGGATGCATTAATGTGGCTGATGATATTGTGATTGTGGGATGTGGTCAGTCCAAAAAAGAAGCAGAAAAAGATCACTCTGACAAACTGAAGAGATTAAGAGAGAGATGCAAAGAGAAATGCATTAAATTAAATGAAACAAAAACAGTAGAGAAACAAGACCAGATAAGTTTCATGGGACACTGCATTAGTGTGCAAGGCATAAAGCCTGATATAAAGAAGATCAAAGCCATTCTGGAAATGAAGAAACCAGAAAATAGCCAGGAAGCAAGAAAATTATGTGGAATGGTGCAGTATTTGTCAAAATTTTTGAACAATCTAGCCGAAGTGTCTCAACCAAGGGAACTAACAAAGAAATTTTAGATGGACTGAAAAATGTGAAGAGGCATTCAACAAGACAAAAACAATGATTACAAATACCCCAGTCCTTATATTTTACAACCCTGACAAGAAACTTGAAATACAAGTGGACAGTAGTCAACATAGACTTGGAGCTGTACTAATGCAAGAAGGACAACCAATAGAATTTGCCTCTAGAGCATTGACACCAACTGAAAAACGGTGGGCTCAGATTGAAAAAGAACTACTTGCCGTAGTTTTTGGGCTAGAAAGATTTAATCAATATACATTTGGAAGACATGTCATTATAATAAATGATCATAATCCACTTGCAAACATCTTAAGGCCTCTAAACCAGGCTCCAAGAAGATTACAAAACTTGATGTTGAGGAGCAATCGTTATGATTTCTCATTTCAGTGGGTAGAAGGAAACAGTTTACACATTGCTGACACATTATCACGACTGTGCAATCAAGAGGAGAAGCAAGATGAAGTTTTTAACATATGCCAGACACAAGTTGTGGACATACCGGATCCATTATTAGAAAGAATAAAACAAGAAACAGACTTAGATGACACATTAAGTAAATTATCAAAGCAAATTATGAATGGATGGCCTCAAAGAAAACAAGATTTAGACAACAGGGTAAAACCATATTTTGATTTTGCTGATACTTTGGGACTAAGTAATAAAGTAATTTTGAAAGGAGAAAGGGTAGTCATACCTTTCAGTATGCGTCAAGAAATGAAGAAAAACCTGCACACAGCACACATTGCATATGATGGAATGATGAGGAGGGCCAGACAGACGATGTTCTGGCCAGGCATGGCTGATGAAGTAAAGCAGATGGCAGAGACATGCACTGCTTGTCAAGAAAGAAAACCTATGAACCAGAAATAAACACTTATACAACATGATGAAGGAAATGTACCATGGGAAAATGGATGGAAGTGGATGGAAGACAGTATCTAATTACTGTTGATTATTACTCTAATTTATTGAGTATGATTATCTTTCAACAACATCACAAGATGTGATTAGAAAATTGAAAGGACAATTTGCTCGTTTTGGTGCTCCAAAAATGTTAATAACAGATGGTGGTCCACAATTTAGTTCAAATAAGTTTTTGAGATTCACAAGGCGATGGAACATCAATCACATCAGATCAGATCCTGGTTATCTGAGAACAAATGGGAAGGCGGAAGCTGCTGTAAAGATAATGAAGAATTTAATACTGAAAACTAAACATAATGGTGATGATCCATATGAAGCTTTACTGGAACTCAGAAATACCCCTCAGCAATTTACTGGATTTAGCCCAGCTGAAATGTGTCTCAAAAGAAGTCCTCGGACATTAATTCCCAGCACTTCAAAGTGTTTAAGTGAACATGTTGTAGATGAGAAGAAAGACAATATGATAAGCAAGCTCGGGATTTACCAAAACTCCATCTAGGGCAAACTATTTCTTACCAAAACCCAGGTCAAACAGGATGGTATCCTGGAATAATCAGGGAACAACCATCTCCAAGATCTTATAAGATCAAGAGAGATAATGGAGGATTCTACATACGCAACAGATTTCACATTAGGCCAAGGAAAACTATTTTGAAAGACACTGATGTCTATGATGGGAATGTCTTGGATGATGATGATGATAATGAAAGGCCAGATTTTTCTGATAACTGTTCTCAACATGCAGCACAGTCTGGAGTAGTTTCTCATGTACTGGACAATAATAGTGATAGAAATAAGCCAGCAAGAACTAGCACTCGAGAAACAAATAGACCTGTGTGGCATAGGGATTATGATATGTACTAAGAATTTTTAGGACAATATTAATATGCATGTTGAAATATTTATTCTATTTATTCTATATGTGTCACACTCTCAATTGAAATTAACTTTTTATTTTTAGTTGTTATAATATTTATATAATAAGATGAGTTATTAATGTTTGTTATTTTAATTGCAAATATTTCTGATATGTATGCTGTTAGCTATAGAAAGGGAAGGATGTTGATGTGTGTTTTATATAGGTTGCATTAATCGGTGTTTGGGAGTAACATCCCTTGTAACTGTTGTTGTCAACCAATATGGCGTTAGATTAAACAGCTGATTTCATGTCTTATAAGTTATATCCAGAGTCTTGTTATTATTCGTTCATAATAATCAACAATTTGAACTCCTTATCCTTTAGGCTACATTAAGTATACTTTATTAAAGCTTAAGACAACACATTGTCACATTTTGATTCTTTACCCCTTTAATTTAATTGACGTCACACTACCCTGATTTTCCTTCCAAGGTTTTATTTGCCACTATTCTTTAATTCTTTTGTTGTTATATTAATATTATATATAGGATATGATTTGATATTATGATTTGTCCTCTTTTTGCTGGACGTCTGGTAATCATAAATTATATATTATATGTAATATTATTCTCTAAATGTTTTTAAATTTATGCATACTAATACAAACTCATATTTAAATTCTGATAATCTAATTTAAATCACTATGTAAATAATAAGCTAAATGCGCAGGTCAAATAAATAATATCTAGTGTTCCACAATTGTTACTATCTTTAAAAAGGTAAAAACTGGGTGAACACCTCCAATTTTTTTTATTGAATTCCTGGTAGGTAGCTATAATATGTAATGAAGTTTTTTTCACATCCATTTATAAACCGAAAAATAGGTTTATCATGCAGGTGATGGGTCATTATCATTTTTAAAAAGCCTTGAGCCCTGGACTATGCGGCTCTCCTGGTTCGTGAAAAATAATGGATGATTCCACACCTGTTAACTTTAACCAGGAGTAAAACTTAATTTTCTGCTAAGAAAGGAAAACCCTTATATTGGAAATGTAGAGAAATGGACCATGCGCAGTACCGTTACAGTAGTTTAGCAGAAAATGTAAAAATAAAGTAGATTTTAACTAATTTCGACGAGCTGTTCCGCAAACATGCCTGCTCCGCAATAGTGACTCTACTATAAGTTCTTTTATCATAATTTATTTTCTTGTCATTTATATTTGAATTTCTTGTATACTTGATGCTATCTTGTATCTAATATTGTATATAATAGGCCTGTAGATCTAGATCTAATTTAAATCTAGTTTTGGTTACCTATAGGACCTATCCTATATATCTAGAACTAGTCATACTAGATGATGATCTAGCTAGCCCAAATTAACTGAATCTGTTGCATATATGGCGTCCTAATAAACAACTTTCAATTCAATAAATGTTTGTTTTGTTGTTTTACATGTTTTGGATGTTCCTTCAGAGTTAAAGATAATTACTTCCTAGCCCAAACCTCCCTCAGGACGAGGGGGGATGGAAGTGGGCAGGGTTTGAACCCGGGACCATCGATAAATCGGAACGACCATAGTTAAAAAGTTAATACTTTAATAGTTATTGATATAGATCTAGTATTACAAATTATAATTATTATAATAAATGAAATACCTAGAGATCTATAACTTATCATAACTTAAAGAAGTAATTAAACTAGATCTATCTCTTACTTACTATTACTATTCTTGAAGTAACGTCTGTATTAGGCCTATATATGTCGGTAATCATATAAGTCATACATAGTCATGATTATTCATGAATAAGTCAAAAAGATGTTTGTTAATGGTTTGTTGTACTTGTACTTACTATCAAAATGAATTATTTTAAATAATAGTTAAATACTTAAACTTAAGTATACTACTTATTTAAGTTATTATAAGACCATTACTAAAAATAGGTCTAATAAACTCTAAAAGGAAATTTAGATTATAAAAGTTAAAGTTAATAGTTAATAATAAATAAATGCCTACAATTTAAGTTATATGCATGATTATTTGACATCAGATTCTCACTTGCAGACTAATTTGGAGTGGCTTATTTTCCTCATACTCATATCATATGTCAAGTAAATCATCACTTCGCACTAGCATAAGGCTTCTCACTCTTACTGTTGTCGTTGTGTTTAGTGCAAAACATATTTTTTTTCTTTGTCATCTGGTTCTGGATCCATATAGAAAGTGTGCTTATAAAGACCACCAGATTGTGTTCCAAATTCAAGCAAGCAGTTTCTTTCTTATTTATTGTTATCATGGAAGAAAAGGTCTTTTGGCATAAACACATCAAACTGTAATTGCTTTAGAACTGAGTTTATTATGTTGTTGTTTTTTTGTCACTTGATTCCAGAACTCTGTCGCTGATTTTTCTTGAATCATTTCTTGGGATTGCTGATCCTCTGTCATCTCCATCAATACCTTTTTCTGCATGATGGAAATATTGGCAGTGTTAGTATTTTTCCTATTCAACTGTGATGACAGTCATAATCCACCACTTTCCAAATAGCTTCTCAATGCCAAGAATCTAAATATGACATGCATTCTAATTGGACCTTCTTGAGTTGATTGGTGATTGCAATCAATGTATACAGGGTTCTGATAATGACACTTACAGTGTAATAAAACCCCCATTGCAAAAAATAGTTTTCACAGTACTTGCACTTTGGTCTGGCAGTCATTTTCTTCTTTCGTGTTCCTTTTGATGTTGTTTCGGTATTATCAGAAATTTTTCTGTTTAAACTGCTGCTTTATTATTGTGTATATATTATATGCTAGCACTTTTCTGATGATGAAATTGTCTATCTTAAAGGGACTGCACGTGATAAAATGGTAAAAACTGCACACTGATCAGAAACACACCATCCATTCTTGAGACATATCATTAATTGGACCGTAGAAATGACTGCTGGGAACCCAGGTAGGACGGGCAAAACTAAAAGTGATTGATTTTCTTTTTCTAATTAGAGATGATAATTAAAGATTAATTATACTTTCATTGCAAGATGCTTCACACGTCCTCTAGAGATAAACTAAAATAGAAAAGTATAATAATTTGTTGAAAATAAGGGAGCACATGAGTACTAATTGTCATGGCTAGATGTATCACCACTTAACAGTTTGAAATGCACTGTAATAGAAGATTTGACTACATCATTATCTTTTCTTTCTGACGTCCACCTGAACTTTTAATATATAATCTTATAAATATAAACCTAGATACCCAGAGTCCAGTAATTACCAGTATAGATCTAGATATCTACTTATACTTGCTATAAATCTATATT
Source organism: Biomphalaria sudanica (assembly GCA_036873155.1). Classification (NCBI taxonomy): domain Eukaryota; kingdom Metazoa; phylum Mollusca; class Gastropoda; family Planorbidae; genus Biomphalaria; species Biomphalaria sudanica. The sequence continues at coordinate 769,873 of JAZGLO010002157.1, forward strand.
TAGATTATGTAGATCTAGATATACTATAACTTCAAGTGATACTTAAGTTGTCTTCTTTGAATCATTAAACATATTGGTAATAATTATTTAAATTTGTAATTTAAGCTTAATTAACCCACTATTGATTTAAGGTGACCAGATATGTAGCTTAAGCAGGACACATGCTGATCGTGAGTTTTGCTCAACAATCTTTTGTATTTCTCCATAGTGTACTCTTATGAAACGAAAGAATTTAAAACTACTGAGCATATATTGTAGACTGTAGTCCTCTGCTAACAGTGGGTCATACATTTTTAAAAGCCATTTGATGTGCAATCTATTGAACTAAAACTGTGATAATGTAAAACTGTATGATACTCAAAAGTACATTCTCTGCTGCTAACTTTACTTCTTAATCAGATGATTTGATGTTGGAGTAGAACCTTATGAGAGGTTTGCTTGAAACTTCCAATTTTAAATAAAGCATTCTTATGAAGATTTATATGTTTGGTTATATCACTTTCTCACAAGACACTTCACTGTTCTTGCCTTACTCATAGTCAGTAACTCTGCCTATAGGGCAGAATTGAACAATGTTTCTTTTACCCCAATGTTTCTTACTCTGTCAATAACATGAACAGAGAAAATCAAGCCAAGGATTTTTGAAAGCAAAAATAGAATGCCAGGCATGAAGAAATGCATGAAATACATGCTGAGAGTCAACCAAAAATGCACTATTGCCAGCCTCTAAGAGGCAGGCTGGCTGCAGCACAGTGGCAGCACTACTTATGCACCTTAGCTCACAGAGTGATGAACATTAACTAAAGATTTAGAAGGTAACACTGAAAGTAATTTTGAAATCATTAATCAAATGGTGATATGCCAAAGCAGATTTTTTAAATAAAAGAGTGGCAACGATTGACTTTTGAGATTAATGGGGAACATTTGGGCATCCTGTAGGGACATTTTATGAAAAGTAAGGCAGATGGTCAGAGGCAAAACTGGCCAAAAAAAAAATGTCTGGTCACCTTAATTGATCTCCTTAATAAATATACTACTATTTTTTTATGTTTACATTTTATTTTTTTTATAGAGAAAAGATAGCAAGAGGATTTTTGCTTTGACTCATTTTGAGTTTCTGAATTAATTCCACACAAAGTATTGATTACAAATTGTTGAGTAAGCTGAGATACTTCACTATGTTAAACTCACAGGATTTCCAGTATCAAAAGCCAGTGACACCATATATTTGTTCAACTCCTTTAGATTTTCTAAATGAAAAAAAACATCTTTCAGAATGTATCTATCCTGAGCTGAGTAAAGCATGCAAAGCAAGAGGTTCCTATTTTAAACCAACTAATCTTTTATGGGAACCTGGAGCACAAAATCTTGTCAAAGGCCTATATCTAAAAACTCAATTGGATGCTATAAATAGATGCTCTCCCTTTTTTATTGGTTTATTGGGAGAAACATATGGACCATTTAGAGATGAAAGTAGAGAACTGTTAACAGAGTTTGAAACTAGTTCTATCAACATCAATCATTTACATTGGTTAGATAAAAATATCATGCTAGCAGCAGCAGGAGGACATCCTTGGATTCTGGACAGAGGTATTTATGTCTTTTTTTTTCTATTGCAATAGCTGAGAGAGTATAACATTAGAGCTAGTGATGAGAAGGATGAGAAAGACAGAAAGAATTTTGGAATAGCAAAGAGATATACAAACCAAAACACAAATATTTTACTCTACATTGATGGATGGAATAGGTATTAATTCATTGACAGGAAACAATTACTTTAATTCATTCCATCCCAACAACAGCAAAAAAGCAAGAAAAACGTAAAAAATAAAAAACAACAACAACAAAGCTTATATTAAGTGTAATTGTATCAATTAGTTTGGATTAGTCATGTAGTTTTATGTACGATTAACCTAGACATATAAATCTGTGCGATAGAAATATTTTTACCAATTTTTTTTTGCTTAGCTTTTAGCTTTTTCAATGTGCTATGATCCTGTCACTTATCTGGACCAGTTGTGAAAGGGGGAGGGAAGAAGGGGTATCTTTGTGAATGATCATTTTTTAAATGCATATAAAAATGTTCTCTTAGATATCAAGATTCCTTGAGGGGACTAATTCAACTTATACCACCACATCTGTCAAGTACAATTTCTTTCATTTGTTTAAGAATTATTAATTACCAATAGTTAATCAACTAATTGGTTATTTTTTAAATTGATTCTTGTGTTGTCAGGTAAAAGAAATAAGTGTGCAAAATTTCAGCTTAATCCGAGATTGTGTGTGAGAAGTAACGTGTACAAACTTTTGACCTGACAGACAGACAGAGCTTTATTAAAAAACAAAACAAAGCAAAATATACTCACAATGACTACTAGAATAAGTACAGAAAATCATACTAATCATCTGCAAGTCTAGAAAACATTCATCTTGCCATATGTAGTCTCATTAGTTGGTTGTACTCTTCATGGAAGTTTTATAAATGGATATTTGTTTTAAATAAAGCGTATATTAATGTTAGCCATTTCTTAAGTTATGAATCATATCTTAAATTTTTTTTGTTATAACTTGTTTTCTTCCAAAGATCATCAATACTGCAGTTTAACAGAACTTGAAATCACTTTTGGAACTATGAGATATGAAGATCATTATGTTACACTCTATTATCGTACATCTGATCATCTGGATGATAAACTTCTAAATGCAAAGTTGGCAGAAAAAGAAAGCTTAATGAATATTTACTTAGCAGAATCTGAACATGCAAAAAATAAAATAAATAAACTAAAACAGAGACTTGTAAACAAGGGAGTTCCCATCAAGTATTTTCGAACATGTGAAGAATTAGGCCAGATGGTTTTAGAAGATTGGCTACAGATCTTGAATATTCTAGTTCCATCCCTTAAACATGATGGATACATGTTTGGTACATTTTTTTAAAGTTTTTGTGACAAACATTTAAAAGATTTTTTTATGATTAAGGTCTGTTAATCAGGCCACATTGTAGATTTCCTCAGTTCACTGATAAAAGTGTTCTGTTGAAAGCGGGATCAAGAAATGGAGGCAGTAGACAAAATAAATACTGTTTAAAACTAGGTCTCTAAAAGCATTCACACTATCATTTTTACTTTCTTGATACAGAAGGGTGGTGCAATTTTACCTTTTTATTTGTGTAAATTTGTCTAATTGTCTTCCAAAAGAAGCAGATGGATCCCATAACCATACTACTTTATACTAAGTGGGTGACTTAAAAAAAAGTTAAGTTCCCCTTTCAGACCTTGTAGTCTATAGGGCAGATGATGTAAAGGTCATATGTTTCTGTGGCCTACAGTTAACGAGGGTGTCATGTTGCCAACACAATGACCAACCGCCTATTTACTTTTCCCCAACTAATGTTAGGTACCCATTAGAGCTGGGTGGACTCAGAGGCACCTTGAGTCCCCAAATCAAAAATCCCAGGATTTGAACCTGAGACCCCCGATTTGGAAGCCAAGCACTTTATTCTTCAGCCACCGCGCCTCTAAGTGGGTGACTTAAGGTCCATTAAATGACATTTCTGTTCAAATAATTATATAATAAGACTATTAAACACCAGCTATGCCCGTTTATTTTTTCCTTCTTCCAATTAAACCCCCAATGGTGCCACTCTCCCACATAGTAACCTATTCTGGCCAGAACCTCCCCTCCTTTTTGTCATTTCCAAGGAAACAGTCAGCCTTTAATGTTTCCTTAACATAGTTCTGGCCTGCGAATTTTGGAACAGCCTGTTTTTATAATGCCGCCTCCCCCCGACTTACTTTTGGCCCTTGAATTTTAATATCGTTCCTCTCTCTCTCTTCATCATCCCCCCCCCCCCCATCATGTGGTATGTGTTCGCCTGCCACTTCTGGAGGTTTGGGCTAGGATGTAATATCTTCATTTCTGAAAGAACATGAAAACAATTGTAGGCCATGTTGTGCTCATTATTCCTTTAAGGACTATGTATTACTCTAGCTAGCATATCCCAATGGGATGCTAAAACTATATAAGCTACAATTCATTGGCTAGTGTGAAAATCAACTTATTTATAATCCACATATTAAAAATTATAATTCTAGATACTAATATTATGATAATAACCATGACAATCTGTGACTATTCTTCAGCTTTTCAATTCAATATCAAAATAGTTGTGTCACTTATACATCAAGGTCATTTGGTTTGCATTTATTACATGTTTAAAAAAATTTAGCTTCAAGAAAATACAATAACTTGCTTATACTGCTAACAATTGAAATTAAATTTTTCATGGTACTAAAAAATTGATTTCTAGCTATTTCTCTGGTGTCAGAAAAGTTTTGGTGTGTTATATACAATAGTTGAGAAAAGTTGATCAAAATAATTTTTTTTAAAGTGTAATTTTGTGAATCTACTAATTGAAATTAAAATATAGTGTGAAATAGTGTGTGTTCAATATTTCTATGATTTTAAATTGAGGATTTAACATTTTATTTCATAAAGAGGATTTTTTTCTTACTTAAAAAAGTATTTTCAAAAGTAGAGTTTGGGTCATCAGACATAGTTATGAAAATACTGAGATGTATTTACCCACACAATCCCATCAGATCAATTTGATAACTAATTTTGTAAATTGCTTAGTTATTCCATGTGTAGGTCTAGGTAAGGAACAACAGCAGGGTGAAATTAAAAATTTTTTGGAAAAAAAAAAACATAATCCACACAAACACAACAGTATTATACAAAAACATAAAAAAAAAAAAAAAGATTAATAGGCCCTCATTGTCACTGTGAGAATTTATTGGATGTAGTCATAATAAGATAATACATTTAGTGCTAAAGATAGAAATATTCCCTTTTCTCAAAAAAAGATATATCGATTTGGTTTTATTAATTGCTTTTCTTTATTTTGATTGTGTCTACATCTACATGTTTAAAGAAAGATATTAAAAGTTTAGAATTAAACATTCAAAGTTGGAACGAAAAAGAAGTATAAAATTTTGCTGTTAAACAGCAAATTGGCTTGATATTGGGATAAAACTGAAAAAAAATGTTTGGGGAAAATTAACCTCTGCCATTTCAATCATTTCATTCTTCTTAACACACAGAGAGTAATAACAGGTAAAATTTTCATATTTTATTGTCTAGCCCAAGTGGGAGAATAAGACTCAGCTGTTGCTTTAGGGTAAATTATTGGCATTGTACTTGAGATTCAGTCAAAATATGTACCATTTGATAAACCAGTGGTCTGGGTTTTTCTGTAGCTTACTTCACTAATTTTGAACTTAAGTTTTTATATGGTGATGCCACGATATTGAATGACTGTGTAGGCCATGTTTACTATATATTCTACTCATTGGCAAATGAAATAGATTCTCAAAGTGAAATTTTTATAAAATTCATTTAATTAATAAGTAGTTAATTAATAGATGGCTAATTAATAAGAGGAAAAAAATTAATTACCTTCTCTTTTTTCCACAACCGAAGTACTGTGAATTACTGAAACAAACCTTATTTAGATTCTGGATGTGATCTGAAAACACCTACCCATCTTATCTTATACAATACAGACATTACTTCAAAAAATAAGATGATTACATCCTATGCGTCATGCATTCAGTCATGCATATTAACCAATACTAAATTCTGCCCATCTAAACAACCATTTCTATGTAACATATTTTTGGCACAAAAACATCTTTATCTGGGTTATAACTGCTAATTGATAAGTTGCACTACACTAGACTTTTGAATGAGTACATTATTTTATGTAGCTTTAAGTATTATTTTAAAATTGTCTGACTTTTTAAGAAATAATTAATTAATTTAATTTTTTAAAATTCAGAAACTAAGCAGTATAAAGAATGGTTGGCTCAAGAATGTTTTAGTGACTGCCATGTTGAAAACTTTGTAGCATCAGAAGAACTAGAGCATGTATTTCAACAACTAACTGACTTTGTTTTAAACTCAGGAGAGCATAAAACTGATCTGAATAAAAATGTAGTTCTTCACAGTAGTAATGAAAATAAGAGGTTAGTAATGAATAGTTTTTCATTTTATTTAAAACCAAATTTAATTAACACAATGAGATATTTACCAAATGATAGTCCCATTTTGATCCTTTGGAGATTGGCATCTATGGCAGATAGCTATAAAAAACAACTTTTTTGGTATTTTTTGTTTCATATTATAGGAAGTGTATTATAGGAATTCTTAATTAGCTACATATGATAATTTTTGTTTTTTTTTAGCACTGTAAAATCAAACTTCTGATCTCTTTTGCTTGTATCTCAAAGTTATTTTTATTATTTAGTTTGCAATTGTGATCCTTCAATATTCTTTTCTTTTTTTTCCTCAAGCTTTTCATTTTTATCACTCCCACAATTTCATTAAATCACTTTCTCTTCTCTTTGTAAGTTACTGTATTTTATTGCTTACATAATGTCAACCAGATCTTACAAAACATGTGTATCAATACTAAGAGTATCAAGATATACCCCAACAATAAACCATGGGTCACTGCAAAAATAAATGGGAAATGATCAAAAAGAAAAGAGCATATATGAGTGGCGACAGACAGGAAAGGAAAAGAGCTCAACAAAATGTCAACATCGCTCTTGAGGAAGGGAGGAGAAACTATTGCACCAAGCTGGAAGTCTCGATTAAGACAAGTGACATGAGACAGACGTAAGGTATCATGAACAAAATTGCAGAAGCACAATTCAAAAGTAAAAATAATCTTGCTACAAGAGACGACAAAACATTTTCCAACGAGTTAAATGATTTCTCTTGTCGTTTAAACACTAATAATTTTAATTATCTAGGACTCAAAGCCCTGGAAGATGTCAAAGTAAACAACTGTTGAGAATTAGTAATTACTAAAGAGCAAGTTTGTAACATTTTCAAAAACATCAACCCAATGAAAGCTGCTGAGCCTGATGGTATAAAAGGGTGAATTTTAAAAGGTTGTGCTGAACAACTAGCTGAACCTTTCCTAGAGATTTGTTCCACTTCATTACTAAACCATGAGATACCATCTGTGTGGAAGTCGTCCATAATTGTATCTGTGCCAAAGGTTTCCAAACCAAAGGAAATGAATGACTTTAGACCTGTTTCACTTACTTCCATTGTGTCTAAATGTTTAGAAAAATTGGTTAAAATGTTTCTTCTGAATGATCTTTGTAGTAAGTTGGACCCTTTACAATTTGCTTACCAAAAGGGTAAAGGTGTAGATAATGCCATCCTAAATATTTTAAATTGAGTCTCGAACATCTGGACTTACCTAACACTTATGAAAGATTGTTCTTTAATGATTTCTCATCAGCTTTTAATACCATACAACTTCATTTACTTATTGAAAAAATGAAAGCATGAAGATTACTTCATATATAATACTATGGGCTAATGAATTTTTGACCCATAGACCTCAGAGGGTTAGGATAAACAATGTTATATCAAATGCACGCATATTTTTTCACAGCTGGGCGCCCCAGGGGGCTGTGACATCGCCATTGTGGTTCATTTTGTTCACCAATAATTTTAAATCCGATAGTTCTTTTTGCTCCTTCACAAAATTTGCTGATAATGCGGCTATTCTTGCCCTGCTATCAGAGAGCTCAGACGTAAATGAGTATTTCGGAGAAATAGAACACATTGAAAAATACTGTAAAGATAATTTTTTATTATTAAATGTAAAAAAACCCCGAAAGAAATGATAATCGATTTTCGTTGGGAAAAGAAGGAAAATGATATTGTTTCTGTATCTGGAGAGACTATTGAAATAGTGCAAACTTTTAAATACCTTGGTACTATCCAGACAATAAACTAAATGTTACTGCAAATACTGATGATATCAGCAAAAAAGGGCAGCAAAGAGAAAACTGTCCTCATTGAATGTTAGTGAAAAGGGCCTTAACTATGTTTTATCATGCTCACATCTGAAATATTTAAAGTTTTAATGTTACTGCCTGGTATGGCAATCTGAGCTTTAAAAATAAAAAAAACTCCATTGAATCCTAATTGCTGCTGGTAAAGTCATTGGCAAAAAACAAGCCCCATTTGGGCAGCTATTTGAGACAAATATCCATAAAAAAACTAAAAAGATTCTAGAAAATAAAAAAATCCCCCTTTGGGTCAGGATTTTGTGATTTTAGCATCACAAAAGAGATACAAGACACCATGAGCAAAACCAGACACAAACACTCTTTTGTTCCCCTAGCAATCAAATCACAAAATAGAAACAATCTGATATAAACTTTTCACATGTAAATTATGAGCGAGTCAGGTGTGAATATACATTTTAGTTTGTTATAGTTACAATGTTTTGTTTGGTGTAATGCACAAATTGTAGAACAAAATTCCTTATGGACAATAAAGATTATTATTATTATTATTATAAATCAAAAACTAAACAAAGAGGACATTTCTGTGTTAAAAATTTATTGGAAAATCCCTAACATAAGCCATATTTTTTGACAAATTTATGTCTGAACTAAATTTTGAATTATTTATTTTGATGCGACAGATTTAGCCATAGTTACAATTTTTAAATCATTTTAAAACTAAAAGGTTTAATTATATATATGCATAACATACATGTTTATTTACACACACACACACATATATATATATACCGGTATATTTATATATATATATTACTGTAACCCGGCGCGATAGGGTTAACTGTGTATGATCAGATGACATATGTGACACAAGCTAGTTATACAGTTTAGTGTGCTATATTGAAGGGCAAGGGACAGTACTGGTATGAACTTTGCATGTGAATATGACCTTGATCAGAAGCCTGTGTGGACCAGAGACAGAGTGTGGAAGGCAGTGCATTTCAAGACAGAACACCGATAAGACCAGGACTGGTGGAGTCCTCGGGTGAAATGTATGAGTCCAGGAAGAGATAGAGATAGTACAGTTTAGTATGGTGATGAACAGTGTAGCATTTTTAGTAGTTGATTGTGTTGACAATTGTCTAGTATTGGCTGTTATCTATTTATTCACTCATTATTAAAGTACCAGATTATTTGGAACTCTTGTTGTCAGGTTATTGTGTTGATGTGTGTTGAGCAGAACAAAACGCCTGATAGGAGAATGAGAAGATCGTAACAATATAATATATATATATATCAATTAATTAATTACTGTGTTAGTTTTTTGAGTTGAACTATGTGTATTATTGAAATAAATTTTATGGCTCATTGTTATAGCAAACACTTGTGGAGTCTTCAAATGAATACACTTAAGTGATACAATAATTGATTGAATTGTCACAGAAAATGAATATAAATCAAACTGCAGTTTAAAAAAATCCTATGTGTGAATTATATAAGTATTAATTTAATAAGGACTTTGACTGATAGTATAACAGTAACCAGCATTGATCAATGAACTTACAATGAACCCAGATATCTTAGTGTCTTTCTTTTATAGTATTTCTGAAAATGTTCAATATTTTTTTCTGCTGACCAGCACATTTGTTTACACAACAGCTCTTCAATGTCTCGACCCAAAGCTTTGCTGAACATGTAGAACGTAATATTTTCCATCTTTTCTGATCTGCTTAAAATGATAGAAATAAATTAGAATGTTAGAAAGTTTTATCAGAGAAAACATGACATTAACTGTACTGGCTTGCAACTCATAGTAAGCCTTTAATAGAAGATTTTTTTTTCTCTCTCATGCTTAATAATAAAAAAAATATTAAGTTTCTAGATAAGACTAACAAGAAAAAGGTATTCAAAATTCATTACAATAATTTTAATTCTTTTAGATTCTCTCAGACAGAAAGCAATCCCAATGTGATACTGCTTGTAGGGGAAAGAGGTATTGGTAAATCAACTTTGGTAGCTCAATGGCTGAAACTGTTGAAAGATGAAGGCAGCAACACCTTTGTGGTCTCACATTTTGTATCTGCATCTTGTCACAGTTCAAGTATTAAAAACTTTATCAGACAGAGCATCAGAAAATTGAGATCACATTTTGTGGAATCAGGTGAGAACAGAGTGTTAAGTCTTGATTTTGAGCCTTGTATGTAAGAGAGAGAGAAAGAATGACAGGAGAAGATAGAGAGAATCATATGTAGATATACCATAGGAAGTAGTTTTTTTGTCATTATTAGAAAGTGCTAACAGAATCAATTAAATATCTATATGATTAAAACTTGATATTTTAACCGATCTTTATGTTATGTCATTCCCATGTTGGCCGATTGGGAGGAGGGGGGTGAATACCTCTACTGCCCTCCTCACCTAAATCCTTTGAGTGTGTGTGTGGGGGGGCGGTCCTACTTTTATGGAGAAATCATAGTTTGTGACAAAATTAGTTGAATTATTTTATATTATGTCGTTCCCCTTCTGGTATTTTGGCCGATTCAGTGGGTTAAAGTGGGGGGAGGGGGGCGATTGCATGATGTACTGCCCTCCTCACTCAAGCCCTCTGAGTTGGGGGGGGGGGGGCTGTCCTATTTTTATATAGAAATCATAGTTTGTGAACAAAATTAGTTGAATATCTATAATATAAACTACGTATTGATATGTGAACCCATTGTATATTATGTCGCACCACACTCTTATCTCAAATTTTATGATTTGTACATATAAAATGAAAAATGGTTGTACCAGGTGGGAGGGACGATAAATGCCATCTCCTTTCCCTCATCGGACAAAGCAATACTTTTTCTTTTTGTATTATAGTTAAGAAATTACAAAATAAAAGAAATCTGTCACTAATATAATTTAACTATGCTATAAATTAAACTCTTTTATCGAGTCGCCCCACCCCTATTCTTTAATGTCAAATCCAATCATTAGCAGAAATTATAAAAAGGCGCGAGGATTTATCGTTTTCACTCTACCGCCCCTCCCCTTTCCAGACAGAGTTTATGTAATTTCACATGAATTTATCATAATTATTTTAAGAAAGACTTTGCTTTGGAAAAGTTAGAATTCAAATGAAATTGTTTCTGTATAAGAGTCAGGATTGAGATGAGTTCTAAACCCAAATAATAATTTCCTAGTCGCCTTTTTCCTTCCTTAACTCAATCTGATATTTTTTTAGTTAAATAAATTTGGGACTATAAGTCACATATTATGGTTGAATATTATTGAATATTATTAATCAAATAATTTTTTTTTCGGCGGCGATCTTCAGCCTTAATCTGAATATGTTGGGTATCTAATCTTTTCAAGGAACAAATCGGTTTTATTTGCAATGTATTAATGGCCTATAAATTTATATTAGAATATTTTTCAACATTAGTCTTTTTTTAAATAGGATGAATAAAGAGCTTAAGGTAAGAAAAATGCATTTCTTCAGTGAAGAATGCAAAAAAAAAGGCTTTAGGCATTGGGGCTTTGCACCGAACCCCACTAATGAATAATGAATGATCTGTAGATGTGTTTCTGCAGTGAAAAATGCAAGAAAATGCTTTTTGGCGTTGGAACTTTGCCCCACTGGCCAGACCCTCGAACTTGCAATAGGAAGGCCTCAACATGACTGGGTTTTTTTTCTCGCCGAAGGTTGAGAAACATTGCTTTTTAAAAATTCTCATATATATATATATATATATAGGGTGCATCAAAAAATGTATACACACTTTAAACTGTCATAGACTATTTATTTCCCATTCTACAATGCTAAATTTCAGCACATGGAAAGCTTAATGTCCAATGGGAAAAATAAATGTGATTAATGCGAGTAATGTTTAAACTGGACAAACTGGTGGCCTTCAGCATCAGTAATTGCAACATAGCAGACGTGCGTTTGAGTTTTGAAGAGCGGAAGCAGATAATTAAGTGGTTTTGAAAGTTCGAAGACAGTGAGTATGGTACAGAACCACCTTCAAGGTTAAAAATTACACGTCTACGAGACAAATTTGAAATTCATGGAACAGTGTGTGATGTGCATAAAGGTCAATCAAGGCGACCTCGTACAGCTACAAGTAATGAGTCCACAACTGCGGTCTTGGAACTGTTTCAGCGTTCACCTCAAATGATGTAAGTGCTAGTAGTGTGATACGCATTCTGAGGGAAGGCAAGTTTTGTGTGTACATTCCAAGGCTGGTGCAACAGCTAAGTGACGACGATTCAGATCGAAGGTTAGAATTTTGTGAATGGGTTCAGGAGAGGGTGAGACGTGAACCGGGATTTATGGGTAGCATAATTTGGTCAGATTTAGTTTTCCAATTGGACATTAAGCTTTCCATGTCCAAAAATTTAGCATTATAGAACTGGAAATAAATTGTCTATGATAGTTCAAAGTGTGTATACATTTTTTTGACGCACTCTGTATATGATGTACGCAGATGTCTACTGGGGTACAAAATTAGAGAGCACCCTTATCTATAATTCATTTTTAGTTTTATCTTGTAATAATTTTGACTTCTGTGTGCATGAAATTTAATTAATAATCAAAACCGTGGCTATATATTACTGATCATTTCTATTCCTATTTTGTTCCAAGGTTTAACATTTTTTCTTGTATTAATGTTGCTTTTTATTTGCTTTTTTTAATTCATGCATTAGTATTCTTTTTAATTAAAGTCACAATTGCAAGCCAGAAAACTGTGTTTCTGGCTCTACTTATTATTGAATGCAATGCCAATGTGCTACATGTATGTAATTCTCAAATACCTTCATTTTCATATCTAAGAAGACCATCTTACAATGTCAAGATCATATTAATCACTATGTTTAGGCATCCATTTTTTAAAGGAAAACTAAGAAATCTATCATTTGCACTAAGTGTATGTCAGAGGATGCAAGTAAGAATATAACAAAACATCAACATCCCAAACTCATGGGCACACCAACTTTTCTTAAAAACAGTTCCATCCTGGCTGACATGTTTTCTTTGTTCCAGCTTACAGTCCCTTGTTTAATGTTTGTGTAGTCAATAACAGAACATTTAGGTTTTGTAGATTAGCTCAGTTTGTGTTGTCTTTTTACTTTTTTTTTTTGTGGCCAATTATACCATTTTTTTCAGCATATTAAAACAAGATTATTCACTTTATAATGAATGATATTTTCAAAGTAGAAAATAACTACATTACTTCATACATTTAATTGTGCATTAAAAATTGTATAGAATGACTAATTTGTGTTTAGGCAAATGTCTGTTGGAAAGGAAATGCCATAAGTTTCTAAGAATAAACTTTCTGTTTGTCAGCATTCTGAACAATTGAATTGTGTTCTTAAAAGTGTACACTTCTTTGTATTATGAGCATGTAATTGTGTTTTCTGTGACCCAAATTAATTCATTGTGCTGGGTGAATTGTTGATGCACAAGCTTTCCCACATTGTTTCCAAAATGAAAGAAAAGAATGCAGTGTAGATGCAGGTTTCAGGACATTCTATCATGCAAACATAGTTCAATAAACAACTATTTCATATGTGATTCATTTCTGCTAAAAAAATGTGTTTTCTAAAAAGTTAGTAAATGTTTTAACAAGGACTAACATTACTGAAGGAAGTCCATAAATAAAAGCTGAGTGTTAGAAGAAAACAACTTCATTTATTCTTTAAAAAAATGAATCAGTACTTTCCAGTTTATGTCTAAAATATTTGGCATAATTCAACTTTCGTTTGACCATTGATCATGGAAACAGCTTGTATCCAAAAAGTTTTTTTTGTTTTGTAAAATGTTTTACATGTTTCAGATGTTCCTTCAGATCTGAAGATAATTAAATCCTAGCTCAAAGGTCTTGCAGGGGATGATAGAAGATATCAGTGGGCAGGGTTCGAATCTAGGAAAATGGAGACATGACATTGTACTTAGGCCATTTCAGAAAAACCATGTAGGTGTGAAGCCTATGGAATGTTTCATTCAACTATTGACAACTTCTACCAACTTAAAAATTTTGAATGTCCAGAAAAGTAAAGAAATCATTGAGGAGTTAAAAAGCATATTGACTATCTTGCAGAGATTCAAATAACAGACAAACTGTAGAGCAAGTGCAAGAATATAAATATCTATCCACTTTCATAAACAACAATCTAATATAATATGAGCACTGCCAAACACCAAGATACATCAAAGACTTTTGTATCTTAGGAAGCTGAAAAATAAAATTGACAAATAAATTTCTACAGTTATCATCAGTAGTCTACTTACTTTTGCTATCATCTGTTGATATCATACTACTTCAATTGCACAAAGACTGACTAAATAGACTAATTAAAAAAGCATCATATATCATTCAAACACAGTTACCATCGCCTGAAGAACTATTTCATGAAAAAAACATATACAATCCTTAATGATGGAATGCACCCACTAAACTACAGTTACATCAGATCTGGACAAAGTGGTCAGCTCCTCTCCATTACAACTCTTTGATTCCACTATTCCATACAGTCAGGGTGTTTTTAAGGTCTATGAGAAGTACAAATAGAAGCCCAATTAACAAGTACTGCTTGTGTTTGTGTGTTGTTTTTTTTTATTAATTGTATTTTGTTTATATTTCCATACGATATATAAAGTTATTGTTATAGTACTAATGATAAGGAAGACAATTGTAGTCAAACTTAATTAATTATTTATTAATCAATTACTGTACCACTCAAAAGATGTTTTTATTTTTTTATGAAAGTAAATATAGTCTTCATCAATATTCTTTATTATTGTATTAATTAAAAGCCATCATTATGAGAGAACAGCATGAAGGAGATATGTCATTTGATTTCAGCTCTAGTAATTTTAATGAAAGTATCTATTTGTAGACCCCTGGCTATTTCAGATTAATATTTTCTTTGAAAAATGACCTTTTCATAAAAAAAAAAAGAGCTTTATTTGTTATTGCAGATAATAAAAGTAAATTTTGTCAGGAGATTGAGTCAGATCATACAAATCAAAACTTTATTTACCTGTGTGAGTCTTTTAGTGCAGCTCTAGCACTTGGCCCTTCTGTTATTGTATTAGATGGCATTGATGAACTTGGGAGTGATGCGGATAAAAGTATTCCAATGGTAAGTGAATTGTTGCAATGTTTTGTTCTTTCAAAAAGATGGGCTAAATTATTTCTGCATGTTTAGTATTCATCTGATATTGAAGTATAAATAAGGGTTAAATAAGTATTAATTTTAATGAAGAATTTGAATAAAAGCTAAAAGTTTTTACATGAGTTAAAATTTACTTTGACTTGGGTAATTTAATTTGATTCCCTTTATTTTATCTGTGGCATTTTATGTCTCAAGAGATGATCTCATGCGGCTAAAGAGGCCAATCCTTGTGACACATGCAGGGACACAAGTTTTGCTTTTAAAATCTCCAAAGTTGCAACATTTTCAACCATTTTCTAGCTCTTGGTGTTTCTACCCAAATGTGATCTAGGATCCCTTTCACTGCTTGCTCTTCTTGTGATCTAACATTTGTCTTTTTTTCTCCCAACTGTTGTCAATCTTGAAGTGCTAACTGTTACACTTACATAGAAATATCTTAGTAATGTAGATCTGTTGTTCTCCCACATCTCCATGTTCTGTGTAAGTCAGCTTTCAAGTCAGCCTAGATGTCTACTGCTCAGAGCAGAGTAATACTTCCTTGTTTCTTATTGCCACCTTATTTTCAGAATGTGCCTTTAACATCTGAGGGAGAAGCTGCTAGTTTCTTTTGCTGTCAACTTTTGAAAGTATAAAATATAATTTAAAAACTTTAATTTGGCTAATTATTTCTAAAAAAAATAATAAAACGTTTTGAGAAATGTTTACATGCTTATTTGTTAGCACATCAGAAAATGTTGGTTTGAAATAAATGTTAAGATTAGTTCTCAAAATCTTTTGAATATTTTTAATTTTGTATACCATTGAGCACAGAATTAAGTATAATTTGATTGGCACAAAACTATTTATGATAGTGGTGCTCAGTTCCTTCTCCTCCCCCCCCCACCAAAAAACAAAAACAAATAGGGAATTAAAATTATGTACTAATTATAAGAAAAGCACATTATATAAATGTCTTAAAGTATCGAGAAAAAACAACAACACATGTTAACAGCTTAGTGTTGTTTTTTTACAATCCATAAAAAGTATTAAATCATATGGCATTATTAGTGCTAAGTTTGATCAATAGAAAAGAAAAGGTTGGGTAACAGATTGAAATGTATACTTTTGATAAAATGCTAAATAAAAATTAAATTATTTTGCTTCAGGTGAAAAGTTGTTGTTGGTTACCTGTAAATATTCCTTCAACCTGTAAATTTGTACTGACAACAACACATTCAGATATATCATATTACAATCTCTCTCAAAGAACAGATGTCAGGATCATTAAATGCCCTAATACTTTGAAAGACAGCCAGATAATATCAAAGATGGCAAGTATAATACATCTACACTTCAATAATAATTAATTAAACTGACTTGTGACCTTACTAGTGACCTCTCTTATTGTGCCCTAATTTCTTTGTGGAAAATTCCTTGCAAGAAAACAAATGTTTCTTTGTTTGAAACTGGACTGCAGCCCACAGTGCTGCTGCTCTTACAGTTAACCAGGTATTTTAAAATATTAATATGATATTGTGTCCAATAGCAATCTACTCTTTATGAAATATTTGTTGACTTTGTAAATGCTTTTGTTAGTATTTACAGATAATCTATCTAGACAATAAATAATGAGACATTACGGGATGCCAAATAAAGTACTAACAAAAATCAAATAACTTTATGATGGTTTCACTTGCCCATCGTAGCAAACTGACAGAGGAATTTCCAGTCACAACAGGAATCAAACAGGGATATATTCTTTTTCCACTCCTGTTTATTATTTTCAAAAGAAGCTTGCTCTAATTCAGGGAAAAGAATCCAATGGACTTTCACACAAAAGCTGGAAGATCTGGAATTCACTGATGACTACAGGATATGCAAGAAAAGGCAACAGTTTTAAGTGAAGTAGGAAAAAAGAGTAAAAATACATCACAAAAAAACAAAAGAAATTAATGCAAACAATAATCAAAATGGAGACATAGAACTGGATTCTCAGACCATAGACCAAGAAGATAGTTTTATATACCTTGGGAGTGTAGTCAGTGTATCAGTAGGAACAGATGAAGACATTTAACGTTGTATAAATTTAGCACATCAGACATTTACACACTAAAAACAACCTGGAAATCTCCCCACATCTCTAACAAGACTAAAATAAATATTTTCAGTTTGTTTTAAACATTTATATTGTTAAGACTCTCTAATCATGCTCTCTGCAAACTGTCAACATAACATATCTAACTCAAGAACCCAATACTATACAATTAGCACTGATTGCAAATGCTTGACTGTATATTAACATACTGTGTACCCAGACTAACAGTACGGTTTCCTTGCTGTGCTGAACTCAACTGCCTTACACACTTCATCTATGTTTCTCCAAAGGCTTTTCAATCATATGACCAGTCACTAGTGATTTTCATGTACAGTACTAGGTTCTAGTATTTCCCTTGTTCATTGACACAGTTAACTGTTAGCAGCATGTCAATAGGTCACACACTTATTAACTGTCACTTTGCCACTAGAGTTTCATCAATATAATAATAAGGGTTGAAATTTTTTGTTTCAGTTGAAGAGGCATTTAAATCAGATTCCACATTTACTACAAGGAGAAAAGACATTAAATAACTTAATTAATCTCAAAATTATGCAGACAGCCTTGAACTTCCAACTTGTAGCTAGTGAAGTCAAGAACTATAGATGTTACAGCAGCCTTTCTTTTCTCTTTGACAGCTGTGCAGAGGTGATTTGATACACTTTATTTTTTTAGAGAGTCACTAAAAGAAGTTAAAGTAAAAAATAATTTTGACAAAAAAAAAACACCCTCATAATTCCAAACCATTAAAAATTAAATGTTGCTTATTTTTAAATGACTAAATAATGGGTAGTGCATGTCATAGACCTTGATGGATGATAAGGGATAATCCTGTTACTTGATTGGGTTCCATCATTTTTGGTGGCTAAGTGTAACAGAGAAATGTAAGACTTTGGTTTAGTTAAACCTTTTCTTCATTTCTAAAAGTTTAGACAATAGAAGTGCTACCAAGCTTCCTAGATCAGCAGAACTTTTGGTCCACTCTATCCATTTTTTTGTGCTAGAAGTTGTTTGAAGAGGTATACCTAACAAGTTTTGAGTTTGAGTTTAGGCACATCTGCACAATTTAGGCCATGTCATGCGAGTTTTAAGACTAGCAGAGGTGTTATAGTGTGGAGTTGGAGTACATATCACTAGGATAGTAATGAAGTGAAGATCATAACTATTATCCTTACTTTGGTATTCGAATATCCATCCAATTCTTTAATAGGGACATAGATGTTCATAGCTTGACATTTTTGTAGGGTCATGATTACTATAACTACTTTAAATGCTTAAATTGCAACTCAATTTTCCAAAGGACTTCAGCAACAGGAAATCTCCAATCAGGAGTATGGCTGCATCTTTGGTGAAGTGAAATCAGCTGTACTGGCCTTGCTCAAATGAAAGCTACTTCCTTGCCACACAGTGATATATAGCTATGTTTTCTTTTCATACAATTTAGAGAAGGATATACTTACCCATAAAGATCCTCACTTAGACAGTCTCACTGATCAATCCATTGTTTTTGCTTACTGATAAGAGAAAG
The DNA here is from genome assembly GCA_036873155.1 of Biomphalaria sudanica. NCBI lineage: Eukaryota > Metazoa > Mollusca > Gastropoda > Planorbidae > Biomphalaria > Biomphalaria sudanica. Next base: position 788,477 of record JAZGLO010002157.1, read on the forward strand.
GAGACAAAGATAAACAGTATGGTATGGACTCTCATAGGAAGCTTGGTAGCTGAGCGGTAAAGCAGACTCAAATCCTGGTGAAGACTGGGATTTTTAATTGCCTCTAAGTCCACCCAGCTCTAATGGGTACCTGACATTAGTTGGGGAAAGTAAAGGCGGTTGGTCATTGTGCTATACAACACTCTTGTTAACTCTGGGCTGCAGAAACAGATGACCTTTACATCATCTGCCCTATAGATTGCAAGGTCTGAAAGGGGAACTTTACTTTATGGACGAGTCCTCTTCGTAGATTTCTCCTCGGCTTTCAATACCATACAGCCACATCTAATGATAAACAAAGTGAGTAACTTAAATGTAAGCCCTTACTTACAAGCATGGGTTCTAAACTTTTTAACCCAACGGCCCCAGTATGTTAAAGTCAACAACACCAAATCGTCAACTCGAGTACTATATACGGGTGCTCCACAAGGTTGTGTACTTTCTCCAGTGCTATACACTCTTTACACTAATGACATAAGAAGCATCTATGACTCAGTTAAACTCATTAAATTCGCTGATGATACTGCCATAGTCGGTCTTATTTCAGAAGCTCGATAGAAGAGTTTACAAACTGGTGCACCGACAACTTTCTAGAACTGAATGTAACAAAAACTAAAGAACTTATAATAGATTTTAGAAAGAAAAAACATACTATATGTGAACTGCAAATAAACACTACATCTATAGAGCAAGTAAAGGCATATAAATATCTAGGTGTTATCATCAACAACAAGCTTTCATGGGAAGACCACCTTGGAACTCTGGCAAAGAAGGCAGCCCAGCGACTCTTTTTTCTATACAAACTCAATTGCTTTAAATTAAGCAAGAAGATCCTTGAGACATTTTACCGCGCGACTATGCAGAGTCTGCTAACATACGGAATAACTTGTTGGCACGGCAACGCCTCATCTAAACTGTTGCAACGTCTAGAAAAAATCATTAAAAAAGCATCTAAAATTACACTTACAACATTGCCACATTTAAAGGAGCTTTTTGAACAAAAGTGCCTAAGAAAAATCGAAAAAATCTTGGAAGACAACGGCCACCCGCTCCATCAGAACTACGACAGGTCGTCGCGAAGTGGGCGACTGCTGTCAATCAAAACAAGAACAGAGCGGTACAAAAACTCGTTCGTACCTCACTCGGTCAGACTCTATCACCGCCACTCATTGATCAGGGAACATGAAATGCACCAAGATACCTGTCTGTAGTCGATGAATGAACTCTTTATGTTGTCTGTTGTATTTGTGTGTATTTTTCTGTTGTGTTGTCTTTATATGAGAAAAGAGTCCTTGTAATCACAACAAATTTTTCGTAAGGATCAATAAAGCAGTCTTAGTCTTAGTCTTAGTCTTAGAGGTAACTAGTCAGATACTCCTGCCCTTTCTGTTTTACTCTCAGTCAACAAATATTTTGCTACATTATAAACTGTATACCAGGTGACAGGGGAAGCCTTGTTTGGTAGAGTAATTTGTTAGGGGCGCATGAGTGTTGATACTTTCCTGAGCTAATTTCTGAAACATTCTTGTTTGTCTATTCATTTATTTAAACTTGCTTATGTACGAGAGTAATTATTCCCTTTTGACGTCATTTCTATACGCACATTATGATCTATGAGAAATTTTAAGCAAGCCTTATTAATTTTACAATAATGAAACATTTTTAAACTTATATAACTGTCAACCTCGAGTTTTCCCAATGTGGTCTATAAGCTGAGAATTTATTTCTCTTTTATATACATATACATTGAACATGTATGTACAAAGGAAACTCTTAGAGTCATTTTTGAAATAAAATTTAAATATACATAAATACTAGAATTGCTGGTATTAAAATATAGGATCTAGTTCCTTATCAAAAAGTGTAGAGAGTAGGAACTAAAACAACACTATTTAGATATATAAAAGTAAACGGTTTAGTAACTGTTAGCACAGCTTTTCAGTTATAATTTTGAAAAGAAAACATTATTTTCAGATTTTTTCTTCTTTATTATGAATGTTTCATTTAATTGTTTGTTAATAATGAAAGGTTTTTCTTATAGATAATCAAATATCTTTACATTCCTGTATCTGGATAGATGAGTTCCTTGAGTACTTTTTGGAATGCTTGTCTTAAAAATTGGATAGAGGACATTAGTTGGACACTAGCTAAACCATCACCACAAGCTCTAGTCTTGGAAAAACAGTTTGGTAAATAGATTTTTAAATAATTTGGCAAATAGATTTAATTTTTTTTTTGGTATGATTTTTACTTTTTTTTTTAAAATGTTTTTTTTACTGTTTTTTTTTATAAGTGCATTCTAATTTAAGAACAATTTGTCTTCTTCAGAATCTCAAGGTTGGGTAGTTGATGCACTATGCTTGTTGGCTGCTTCTCGGAATGGATTATTTGAACATCAACTTGTATCACTTTTAGAAATGATTGGTTACAGAAATGATTCTGAAATAACATCATATGATTGGCTTCAGTTTAGGTTATCAACTGATGGCACTTTGTTGGAATCATTAGATGGACGTTTAATCTTTTCTCACCAGAGCATACGAGAAATTGTGGAATGTAGTTTGTTTAGTAAGTTATGAATGTTACTTAATTTCATAGATAAAAAAAGTTTTTCTTTAATATTAAATGGCCTTTTAAGGGGATCTAATTTAGTAAGTACTTTTTTTCCTAAAGTCTTACTGGCAATTCTGTACGGTGTATATTTTTTTCTATAATCTTACTGGCTATTAAGTTACTTTGCACATTCTTTGTGGTGAAGGCTTGTGAGGATTGTGTTGTACATTGTGTAAAGTTTCTTTCAATCTAGATCTATGTTTTCTTTCTAGATGTTATTCCCCCAATGGCATCTGGTTCTGATTCAATCCATCATGAAGAAGTTGTTGGTAAAAGTCGACCATATCATTGTTTTCTTGCTGACTACTTCCTCCAACAACCATTAGACATTCAAGTCATGGAAGAGTTGCCATGGCAACATATGAAGCTAAGAAAATGTTCTGAGTTATCAAAGATTTTGACGAATTTCAGGTAAAGCTTGGTTTTTGGTTAGATGCAAAATCATTGACAGCAGTATTTGTATACTTGGGAAGATAATTGCTATAAATTATATATATATTTCAAAATAAAAATAATTACAAAGAGAATAAATGTCTAAAGTTAATCATTGCTTGAAATTAAATTTATATAGGAGGTGTGGTGACTGAGTGGTTAAGTTTTTGACTTTCTGAATTGGGGGTCTTAGGTTCAAATCCTTGTGAAGACTGGGATTTTTAGTTTTGGGATCTTTTGAGTCCACCCAGCTCTAATGGGTACTTGACATTAGTTGGGGAAAAGAAAAACCCTCACTTAACATAATCTGCCCCATAGATCACAAGGTTTGAAAGGGTGAACTTTACTTTAACTATGTATATTTATATATGAGGGTTGCACCGGATATTAATTTTTGGATATCTGCCTGGAGGTAAAAAGGAATATGGGATTTCTCAGTGTAGAATATATAAATGTATAATGTTAAGCTCTCATAGGTGCAATCTGGTTAGTATAGTGGGTAGATGTACATGTTCTTGTATATCAAGCCATCAGGTGTTCATGAGGCTTGTATTTTAAATCATGTAAATCTACACTTACACTAGTTACAGAGGTTAAAAATTTATTAACACTTCAGCAATTTTTTCTTTTGTTATTAGATCTAAATATAGAGATCAATTTCTTTGATGAGATTTTAAACTTTAAAGTAAGATTTTCCATTTTATAATAAGTTGATAGAATTAAAAAAAAAATGAAAGTAGCCTTTTTTCTAAAGGTTTTAATTCAAGGCAAATAAATATATATAAACAAAACACACATATTTTTGATTGTATTGTGCAAGAGCATATCTAAAAATGTCTTCCTTATAATTGATTTTATATTGAAGAAAGGTTTCTATAACAATAAAATAATTAGATCGAACCATAACTAAGGCCTTCAATTAGCTAGGTCTAGATCAAACAAATAAAACAATTATGAAAAGTTGTCAAAGGTTAATTATTTTGTTTAGTTTAATTTAATTATCTTTTTAAATTGGTAACTTTTAGTTCAACTACTTTTTAAAAATACAACACTGTTCTAGTTTAATTTTGTATGGGAATAGAGTTACATTCTCATAGTTTGTGTAAAAAAAGTTTATACTCATAGTTTGTGTAACAAAAGTTTATACTCTTAGGGGTGTGTCATGTACTCCACCCCCCTATGAGATTTATCTCCAAGTAAACTCATTTTCTTCATAAGATATATGACCTCTAGACAGCATCAACATGTCCAAATGTGGTCACCTGTCTATAAACTCAATATGATGGGCTAAAAAAAGGGGTGGGGAGATAGACCCACACTGCTAAAAAGTACATACTACTGTGTACTTTTCACTATCCGACCAACTATCCTGGCCAGAGCCAAATTTGGCTAGGCTTTGGTGCAACACTAATAGATATAGATATATTGATGTTTAGATAGATATAGATACAGAAACAGATATAGATAGATATAGAGAGACATATATAGATATATTGATATATAGATAGATACAGAGATAGATAGATATATAGTTGATATTTAGATATCAGATAATTACAAAGAGAATTTATAACTAAAGTTTCTTAACTCTTTCTCTCCGTTTTTTATTTTTCCACGTTTTGACGAATTTCTTCATTTTGTTCAATACTATTTCTCTACCCTGTTATGATTGAGCTTCAATAGCTTTGTCATTTGTTATCAGAAAATGTTTTATTTAGTCTAGAATTAAAGGGGAATAAATGCTCTTTTTAGATAACACAAAATAAAGTTTATAAAATTAAACAATAATTTAATTTCATGATGTCAAATCAACGATGTTATCGTCAATTAGGAGAGAAAGAGTTAATGTTAAGCTCTGAAGAAAAAATGTACAGGCTCTGTAAGAGGCTACAACTCTAGTTTCTTTTGGTTAGGGATGTTTTCTCATCTCTCACCATTCTTCACAAATCTAATGTCTAAAGACTCTTGACTTGAACTATTGTGTCACATGTTGCAGTTTGCTTGACAAATTCATGAAGTGTGAGACTCCACTATGGGAAGAAGATCTTCATTTATATTGGTCAGTGTGTCACAAGGCTGGAATAATTGCAGGCTCTGAGTACATGCAAACATTTAAAGCTGTTTGTAAGAAAAAGGTTTGTTTGGCAATTATTGGAATTCTGACATTTTTTCTTAGAATCACGTTGATATTGAAATATTATTTCAATGAATTTCTAAGAATATGTATATTTTCCTTTATGCATTAATAAATAATTGAATAGAAATAATCCAAATTGTTTTCTAAACATCTCATTCCAGTAAGACAAAGATAAGAGACTAATTAAGTTAATCAATTGGTGAAAGCTATTAGATTAGAGGTCACATTTATAAAAATACATTTCCACTGTCACTTAGTTCTAAGGGTTTTTTTTAAATAATTTTTTTTTAGAGAAAAAAAATTAAATAAATTAAAAATTATTTTTTTTTAATTTAATATTTCTTTTTCTTTATTTTTTAAATTTTTAGCGGCCCCCATTATAAGTTAGACATAATTTAAAACAAATAGTAATCTTGTAAAGTGTAATTTTTTATATTTTTTTTGCGTATATGTTTATTTTCCTGAGGATTCGAATAAGAGATTGAGCCTTTTCAAAACAATTAGACATCAGTTAGGCCAGGGGAGGCGCGGTGGCTGAGCGCTTGGCTTCTGAACCGGGGGTCCTGGTGAAGACTGGGATTTTCAACGTCGGAATCTTTGGGCGCCTCTGGGGAAAAGTAAAGGCGGTTGGTCGTTGTGCTGACTACATGACACCTTCGTTAACTGTAAACCACAAAAACATGAATTTTACATCATCTGCCCTATAGACCACAAGGTCTGAAAGGGGAACTAGTTAGGCCAGGTTCACATCTAACTTTACATTCTATTTCACCTATCCTTTTACCTGCTGGACCGTTGGGGCACTACACAAGATCTGTCAACCTTCTTTTTCCATTCTTATCTGTCATATGTCTATGATGTAATTTCATTTGGATGTTCTTTCTGAAAATATTGAAGCCTGCCTGATTGGATCACTTTGGGGGCTGATTTTGAGTTTGTGTTTCCACACAAACTGTCTTTTGTAACCTTGTTATTTTATGTTTTTGTTTTTAGTTAACAACCAAGTCACTAACAGAGGCTGCAGATGAAATTGTTGATTTTCAAGATGAAATGTTTCTACCAAGTATACACCCAAAGATTTCAATGAGTTGTTTAAATATTGTCTCAATTATTTGGTACATAGCAAACTATTTGCACAATAGTGGCTCAAAAGATCACTGTCTTGAATTACTGGAACTAATTATAATGCTTATCAAAGAGGTAGATATTTATTTTTGTCTCAATTATAAAAATTGTCTTAATGTTAAAAACATTTTAAGTATATCTGGTTGTGGATGTATTTTATTTATTTTTCTTTCAGTGCCCTTGCTTAACATCAGAGTTACAGTTATACCTGTGTCACTGTTACTATACATTTGGTACATTCTATCAAATATCTAGAGATTTTGACTTAGCTGAAACTAACTATAAGCTTTTCCAACTTGCTCTGATAGAGGCAGACAACATGGACAAGGAAAGCAGACATCAAAGTGATATTTCTTATCTTAAAAGTGAGTAGATTCACTAGTAGACAACACATTTTTTTATAGATAGCCTTTGTTCTCCTGATCTGCTAGTATTATCCTAGTTCTATTTCATTTTTTAAAGCATTCAATTTTTAAAATAGAAAGTTTATAGCAGCTTTTCTAGTTTGTGTTTTTTTTTCATTTGTCTAAATTTCTTAGATTTCTTAAATAGAAAAACTAACTTTAGTTCATCATTTGTATGTTTTATAGACTTCAGGTTCTTGAGGAGTTTTCTAGCTATCTAGTTGAGTTAACTTTTCTTTTATTCCATGTAAGTTCTGATTTGCTTTTTGCTTATTTTTCTCTAATAACTAATAGTGTTTGATTGTTGTTGCTTTTTTTAAATTATGATAACAAAATCATGTTCAGAGGAACAAAGGTGGACGATTCAAAAAAATATGATAAAATTACCCCTTCCCCCACTACTAAAAGGAAATTTGAAGACATTGCCTATAAATTGCTTACTATGACATGCATCTTACATTTTTCTGACAACCAGTTCAACTCCTAGCCTTCACATATGTTGCTCAGATAATGAGGCAGGCCAAACTTATCACAAAAGGCAAAGTGGGTAACTGGACCTTAATCAGTAAACTTTTAAAAGATGGGGTTTGTTTAAACTTGGTAAGCTACCTAGGAGAAGGAAAACTTTGAATCCAAAACCTTCACTGCCTTTCATCTAAACAAGTGAAAAACTTTGGGAGACAATCTTTAGGAAACATCAGTATCTGGTGATCCTTAGATAGCTTACAATACACAGTGCTACAATCTGTCTGGACCTGTGATGCTGTTGATACCAAACTTGAGGTTCCTTGCTACAATCTGTCTGGACCTGTGATGCTGTTGATACCAAACTTGAGGTTCCTTGCTACAATCTGTCTGGACCTGTGATGCTGTTGATACCAAACTTGAGGTTCCTTGCTACAATCTGTCTGGACCTGTGATGCTGTTGATACCAAACTTGAGGTTCCTTGCTACAATCTGTCTGGACCTGTGATGCTGTTGATACCAAACTTGAGGTTCCTTGCTACACTCTGTCTGGACCTGTGATGCTGTTGATACCAAACTTGAGGTTCCTTGCTACAATCTGTCTGGACCTGTGATGCTGTTGATACCAAACTTGAGGTTCCTTGCTACACTCTGTCTGGACCTGTGATGCTGTTGATACCAAACTTGAGGTTCCTTGCTACAATCTGTCTGGACCTGTGATGCTGTTGATACCAAACTTGAGGTTCCTTGCTACAATCTGTCTGGACCTGTGATGCTGTTGATACCAAACTTGAGGTTCCTTGCTACAATCTGTCTGGACCTGTGATGCTGTTGATACCAAACTTGAGGTTCCTTGCTACAATCTGTCTGGACCTGTGATGCTGTTGATACCAAACTTGAGGTTCCTTGCTACAGTTGTGTGGAGAAGGGATGCTGTGTGAAAGGCAACTTTCTGACTATAACTAATGCCTAGACTTTCATCTCATATGATTGTCATTCTAAGTAGCCAACATATACTAGCTATAGTCTGGGCTTTACTGGTTATTTATTTTTGCATCCTTCAATCTAACACAGTTTTGGCCCTTGAATTTTAGGTTGAAATATCTTTGTTCCTCTTGTGAAGATGTGCACGACAGAAAGCAATTTTGTCCTCTCCTCCACCTTGTTTTTTTTTTTTTTTTTTGGCTTCACTACATTAAAAAAATGTATATCTGTTTATTATCTTCTGATAATATAAGTGTGCAATATAAGTGCCTTTTAACCCAATTATTATTGAAAGCTTTTTTGGCATCCTCCATTGTCCCAGCCCCTCCTTAGTTTTCCATGTGAATTCTTGAAGCCCTTAAGAACAACACACACTTGTTTGTCTTTTAGAAATATCAATAATTTTATTACAAAGCTTTTATCAACTCAATGAAACTATAAAAAAATCCAACAAAGCATTAGGGTTTATTAAAAGAAATTTCTATAAATCAAATAAGAACATAAAACTAAAATGTTATTTAACCTTGGTTAGGCCAATAATAGAATATGCATCCACCGTGTGGGACCCCTCAACTCAAGAAAACATTAAGAAACTGGAACAAACACAAAATAGAGCAGTGAGATTCATAACAAACGAATATTCACATTTGACTAGGGTAACACCATTAGTAAAATCACTAAATTTAGAAAGCCTTCAGGACAGAAGACTCAAAAGTAAAGTAGCAATTATACATAAAACACTGAACCATAATCTTCAAATACAAAAACAAAATTTAATAAAATACTCTGAAAGACACAAAAATAAAGGCACATTCCTCGTCCCATATGCTAGGACAAATTTGTACAAATACTCCTTCTTCCCTAGTGCTATTAGAGCATGGAATGGGTTGCCTGAGCTAGCCAGAAAAACCAGTGACTTGGCAGAATTTAAGTCATTGGTTAATATGCATGACTAAATGCATGACGCGTAGGACGTAATCATCTTCTTTTTTGAAGTAACGTCTGTATTATATAAGATAAGATAAGATAAGAAGATCTGTCTTTCTGGTAAAAAGTTTGAACATGTTATTTCTCTAACACCCATTTTCAGATCAAGTTGAAACTTTGCACTATTGTTCATTCGCGAAGACAATACATGAATGAATAAAAAAAATTAACTAATTAGTCAATTTATAATTGATAATAAATTATTTTGTTTGATGCCAAAGGGAAATTAATCCTTCAGTGTTCACATATATAGTTAAATATATAGGCTTGTGTCCCCTTTGATAATTGTACACACTATTTCTCCCACACCCATTCTCAGATCAATTGGAAACTTTAAACAATTATTTATTATACCTAACAAAACATGAATTAATAAAACAAGTTATCCAATTAGTCAATTAATAATTGCTAACTAATTATTTTGTTTGATATTGAAAAAGAGAAATAGCTTCTACATTATTGAGATATAGCCATAAGTGTGGAGTTCTTGTCCTTATTTTTTTTTTACCAAGTATTTTTATATTTTACTTTATTTAATATTAATTATATTTACTCAGTAGAAAAAAAAAGGAATTTTGTTTGCAATTATACCAAAAGATGTTTATACACAAATAAATAAAAGTGACGTGACAAAATAGTGCAGACAAAATAGAGCGAAATTTTCAGGCAAAATAGCACAAGACAAAGTAGTTTGTACTTGTTTATCATGTGTATAAAAGTACTGTATTTTAGTAAGTGAAGATCCTGGGCAGGATTTTTTCTTGAGGTCTCTATCTTCTCCAACATTAAATAGATCTAAAAGTATTTGCAAAGAAAGAGAGTACTTTAAAATTGTATCTCACTCTCTTATCTCACCAACGTTTCCAATGCCTAACTTGCTAAAAACATTGAGTTCAATATATGACGATGTGTGTTTTATAGTATAATCAGAACTCTTGAATATCTGCATCATCTCTCTTTGATCAAACCAGGGCGTCTCAACATTGGTAAACTTAGGTGTGTCAGGATAGTTTAGCTGGCGATCACCTTTATTGTCTTTATCTCATTTTTTCCACCTGCCAATGTAAATATTGCCTTTGAAGGAATAAATGATGCTTGGCCAAATGTTGTAGGGAATTTGTATGACTATTGGAAGAACAAATATATTGGTCGCCAGAGACGAAAATGCAGAGTGACTCCTGTCAGGTGGGTTTAGTCGCTTAGGTAGGGTATGATATTATGGTCCCGTATCCCCAGCCTGAACAGAGTAACACAAGGACCTAAGGGTAATGGCATGTAAAATACGAACATTGAATAACAGTTATTCAACTGAACATTTAGTGAATAACAACAGTTGTCAACAGGAACAATATTTAATTATACTTAATTGTAATTCTCAAACATATTTACATATACATCAATATCATTGAAGTTAGCATTGTGTTAATAATTAGTCTAATATCACACCAATAAGTTTTCGTAACACCTTCACGCTCGCACTCCATCTCGGCGCCCAACAGAACCTCAACTCCCTACACCTCAACAACGATAGTTATTACACAACTCCAAGGGCGGAAAGACGACACCCTTTCCCATAGCCCAAAGCCTAACACTCCTTACAAGGGGGAAACAAACAACCAGCTACCCAGCTCACAAAAGAAGCTTTATCTCTCTTGCGGGAACTAAGGATTACGTATACACACACATACACACACACATAATATTCTAGACAACAAAACGCACTTAAAAGAAACTACTTCCTTTACGCTAAAACACCAATATTAAATGCAAAGAAAACTTCACGCGCGTACGACATCCCCCATCTCCCCCCTAACTGGATCTTGCGAAGACAAGTCCAGTCTTCAAAAAAGAAATTGAAAACTGAAGTATACAGACAGCAAAAGGAATTAGGAAACATTGCCCAAACCTGAAGCCGAAGAATACAACCTTCATAAAGTCAAAATTACATAATTATTCAAATAGATGATGTCGCAAAGAACAACACCCATCATACAACTATTATAACATTGCAATACATACTAAAAACAAGCAGTACATATTACATAGATATATACATACATATCAAGCAATAGCTATAATAAAATAGTCTTTTTGTGCGAATCACACCAGTCCAAAAATCTAACCGCCTTAGCAACGTCTGCTAAGTTCAAACCTTACATGTCCCATACCCAATTACCCATGGACTTCCCATTTGCCTCTAAAACCTCCACAAAACCAAACAAACCAAATTCCCTAAATCTATCCTTAAGCCTTTGCCAATTAACATTGAATGGTAAATTTCTAACAGTAACCGTATAACTATCCGGCAATAGCTTGTACCTACGGCGACCTTTCGAATCGCGACGACCCTCTAGTCATCTATGTCAAGATTGCTGGTCTTGGTCATTAATACTATCATTGGGATTTACATCCTCAACATCAGTCTCATTATTATGGGCACCAAATTCATTAGGGCACTCAACTGACTTATGACCTTGCTCACCACAACTGAAACAGACAATTACCTTTCTTCTAACCACTGGACTCCGCTTAATCACAGGCTCACAACATGCTGCTGCCACACACAGTTTCTTCTTTACTTATTGATACATTCGAATCAGCTACCTTAAAACCTTCGATTACCTCAAGCATGTTCCCTACCGTACTCTGTTTGTTTAAGACAAACTGCCTGTACACTTCCTTTGATACACTTTCAAGTATCCCGTCTTTATTCAAGAGATCTTTGATCTCATCTACTGTCTTTCCTACCTCGGCCATTTTGCACCAGTTGTCCAGTGCGGTCCCCCGCTCAGTCACATACCCACGGAAGTCATTCTGCCGTGGTTTGACCCGGTGGAACCTTTTGCGGCATGTCTCCTCATTGATATCTGCGTGGCGGAGAAGTGCCGTTTTGACATCCTCATACTTGTCGCTTAGGAACAGACTGTCCCTCAACATAAAGTTTTTGAGCGATGTCGTCAACTTGTACGACAACAGTAGGGACCACTCCTTACTCTCAATCTTACACCTTGCTGCCACGGCCTCAAAGTGCGTCAGGTATGCTAGAAGGTCATCGTCTTCCTTCATGCCTTGGAAGTTCTTGTCTAGCCTGTTCAAGACACTCTTTTGTCGCACCTCAACTGCCTGACCTACCACTGCACCTGCCTCTGGCGCCGACTTCTCTTTAAGCCGTGCCAACTCCAGTTCATCTTTTCTCTAGAGCTCCTCTCTAGCATCTCTCTCCTTCCACCTCTCGTGTTCCTCACGCCTGGCCTTCTCCTCCCGTTCATGTCTAGCGGCCTCATCCTCCTTCGCCTCTCTTCTCAACCTCTCTTCCTCTGCCTTAGCCTCTTTTCTCAATCTCTCTGCCTCTGCCTTCGCCTCTTTTCTCAATCTCTCCTCTCGCTCAAGTCTAGCCGTCTCTCGTTCATACTCCTCCTTTTTGGCTCTCTCATAGTCAACCTTCTGCTCTGCCACATACCTCTCCAACCTCTCACCATCATACCCGAGAGCACATCCGTCACTGATGAACTGGGCGGTTAGAGTCAACCTCGTCTCCATCACACAGACTATTAAATTCTAATTACAGTCTAACTATCACTAACAAAACCCAAAGTTATATCATAGAGTGGAACAAAAATAATATATTATTACTTAATTACAACGGAGCGACCGAAACCATGGGCGCATCGACAAAAACAGGGCCAAGGACTTATCTGCTCAGTATCCCGCGTCGGAAGAAATTCGCCTCACTCCAGGCTCCGCAGAAGAAAAGCCACAGACATCGCAAGCCACTGGAGCAGACCAACGGTTCTAACTTCAGGACGGTTCCGGTACACCAGCCAGCAAGACGCACAGATCCCGTCGACAGGCACTCGATCCACTCACACGTTGCCGCTCAGAGTCAGAGGATTCAGGCGTTGGTGGCAATAAATAAAAGAACAGGTTACAATAATTTTAAAGAGTAACTACACACTCTAAGTTTACTGAAACAAATGGGAACTAATCACTTTAGGCAAAATACAAGGGATGCCCAACTAATCTATCGTGTGCTGTACATAAAGCATCAGACCGCTCAAACGGCTTAAATGTATTTAATTTTATTTAATACATAAACATTACATATATGTTATATATCTTATGTTGGCCCTAACGGTCAAATCAAGGACACATTTACATATTGTTTGGACGAGCCCCCATTTCTGTCAGTTGGGTTTAGTCGCTTAGCTAGGGATGATATTATGGTCCCGTATCCCCAGCCTGAACAGAGTAACACAAGGACCTAAAAGTAATGGCATGTAAATGGTGCTCGAGATACCAAACAAAATAATTAACTACCAATAGTTAATTAACTAATTGGTAAATTTTTGCTATTGATTCTTGTGTTGTCAGGTATAAGAAATAATTGTGCAAAATTTCAACTTGATCCGAGATTGGGTGTGGGAGAAATAACAATAACAATATCAAACAGAGTAAGTTGATATAAGCTTTGTAAAAATGGGAAAAGGTTATTTCGAAAATATAAAATACCAAGTAATGTACGTGGGGTATCTAGGGCACTGGGAGCCTTCAACAATTATGTTTTTACAATTTGAATATCTAATGCTCTAAAATAGATTTACCGTCCAATATAGAGACCACATTTGAAATCACAATATTGAAATCACATATATTTGTCAAGCCAAACTTGTATTATGAATGAAACTAAATGAACCCATACAATTATTAGGTTATGTCTTCTTGTCTGCAGTATTTTATACGATTAGTGTCTACTAGATTTGGACTTGGATTTATTAATTAGTGTTTAATTATTTATTAATTAATTATAATCGATTAGTGTTTTAAATGTCTGTTCGCTGATGTTTCTGTAATTTATTCAAGTTGATGTGTTTACAAGAGGATCAACCCAAAAAAATACATTAAAATCTATTAATATTAAGGCTGGTTTTCGAGTCTGAAGAGTAATGAGGAATGCAGTATTTTCCGTGGCTATGCAGCCCCAACTGTGACCTACATATTTTGCCACATCTAGGGCAAGCATAACCCGGTGGTCGATTAAGATTTTCTTTTCGCCGTCTGCGTCTGTCCTAGGCAGCGTATTTTCTTTTGGTCTTAATTGTGTATCCCGCGTCCTTGATCAGTACAAATACACCATTCTTGAGCTATTGCAAATCATTTATGCAAACATGAACACAGTTTTTTTTAAACATTATTATTGCCAAGAGGATGTCTTTGACAGTTTTCTTGAGCCAATTGCTTTTAGCAAAGTGTAAGTAATAAAATAGAATTCAATGTAGAACTCTCAATGTGTGTATCATGACATGTGAGGTAGAAGTTTAAGCTTAGCTACAACTCAAGTTGAACTTTTTGTTGAGCCAGTGAAGAAGTTCACAGTTTAACACTATATCAAGTACTACCTCAACTGACTTCTTCAAGTTCAGGTCACCAGGATGTACCTTTGGTTTTATGTCAAATTATTATTTGTTCTCTTAGTTCATCCATTAGAAGCAAAATGCGGAAGTTTTAAACAGTTATTAGAGTAACCTAGCTAGAACAATACATTTTAAAGGACCAATATATGGTAAGTAAATAGTAGTCAATGTATTTCTGTTTGTTCCTCACGACTCTTTCCAAATTACTCCAAAATGTATCTCACTGGTCAAGGCTGTCCTACTGTATGGTTCTGAAACATGGAGAACAACTGAAGCCACAACACAAAAAAAAATGCAGACCTTCATCAACAGATGCCTGAGAAATATAGTAAAAATTCACTGGTATGACAAAGTAGAAAACACTAAACTGTGGGAGATGAGTGGACAGAAAAATATAGAAGTGCAGATCTTAGAGAGGAAGTGGAGATGGATTGGTCACACCCTTAGAAAAGATACCAGCAACAGAGCTAGGCAGGCCTTAGAGTGGAACCCCCAGGGAACAAGATGGAGAGGAAGACCAAAAAGAACATGACGACGCAGTGTATTTGAAGAAGCCGAGAGGACCGGGAAGAGCTGGGAAACCATAAAAAAACTAGCAAGAGACCGTGGAGAGTGGCGTGTTTTTGTCGAGGCCCTATGTTCCATGAGGAACTCCAAGGAGTGATGATGATATCTCACTGATAATTTCAGAAACATTGGTAGGCCTAACAATGAGCAGACTGATTTCTAGCAGGGACATAATCAAGTGTGTCTCTAGAGTATCGTCTAGTAGATTAGGGACAGAACCAAGTGTGTCTCTAGAGCAGCGGTTCTCAACCTTTTATGCTTGGCGACCCCTTTTTACACTCCCCCACTCTGCCGCGACCCCCCCCCCCCCGCAAATACACACAGCAATAGAAGAATAGACAAAAACAATCAAATTTTTTCGATGGTCTTTGGCGACCCCTGGCAAATCGTCAATCTATCCCCAAGGGGGTCGCGACCCACAGGTTGAGAAATCCTGCTCTAGAGTATCGTCTAGTAGATTAGGGACGGGGACAGAACCAAGTGTTTCTCTAGAGTACTGCATAGTAGATTAGGGGCAGCACCAAGTGTGTCTCTAGAGTACCGTCTGTGACAAGGTGGATAAAAGTTTTGGCCGTTTTGGGTGTCTAGGGGATTTTATGATTTGAGAACCCACACTTGCACATATAATCTACAGGCACAGCGTTATAATGCAGGCAACAAATACTATGATGTAAAATTATGTACAGTTTATTAAACAAGATAAATTTTTAAAAGGGGAAATGCTGTACAGTTGCTAGGATGTGATCTAGCGTATTTACAGGTATAAGTCTATCATCATTAGATTCGAGAACCAAGTGGTCTGAGTGTCATTAGGCTGGTTGCTTAGCTTTAGGTCCGGTGCTGCAATGAGGAGACGGGTGTGACTGGTACTGACGCTGTCTGCTGGTGTGCTGGCATGGTGGATCCAGGCTCCGGTTGCAGTCCAACGATGTATGGCTGCAGAGCTAAGCTGCGTCTATCAAGCCAGTTTCGAGTCTGTGGTTAGCGTTGTTACTTAGACTCTTGAAGGATGAGTAGGACTGATATCTGCAGATCTGGTGCCAACAAATCTGGTATCAGCTTTAGGTTGCTAAGACTCCAGGCTGGTGTTGCCTATAAATAAAAACACCAATCCAAAGTGAAATAAGGGAATGAAAATAAATCAGAGCTCAAGCAAAAGATAGATGCGCTCCCTGTCAGCTCTCCAGCAAGAATGAGATCGGACGATGAAATTTTGTCCATATAGACTTGGAGAGGGGTGTGTGACCGCGAATGTAGCCAGACTATCTGGCGTCTTTTGACAGAGATCCCCGTTTGACCGTGACGAAAGTTTCCGGGAATAGACATTGCGCGAAGGCGCGAGTTGAAAGTCCAGGAAATTTGCCCAGCTGGTCAGAGGATATGAAGGGGAGATTATCAGAACTCCGCCAGATCAGGGGAGATTATACCTTGATAATGGCTAGCGCTAGACGATCGGGGAGATCGCCGCCCGAGGTGTTGAGTTGAATGGGCTCTTTGAAGTGACCAGCCGTTCCCTAAAAGGGAGGGGTCAACGGATGCTTGCCAAGATAGGTAAAGGAGCGTACTCTCGTCAAGAGTCTAGTGTGGCACGTGTCAAGGTGGGGATAGTAAAATGTGACATCGATGCCAAAGGGGGTGGGGTTGGATTGGAGGGGTGATGGCTGTGTTTTTAGCGCTTGATTGGCTAAATTAGTAAAATTAATGTATACTGTGTTTAAATAAATTAATTAAGTGCTTGGACCTGAGTGATACCTTGAGTGAGCTAAAACGGTTTCTCGCACCGTCTAGTAGATTAGTGTGTCTCTAGAGTACTGTTTAGTAGATTAGGGACAGAACCAAGTGTGTCTCTAGAGTACTGTCTAGTAGATTAGGGACAGAACCAAATGTGTCTCTAGAGTATTTAGTAGATTAGAAACAGAACCAAGTGTGTCTCTAGAGAATTGTCTAGTGGATTAGGGACAGGACCAAGTGTGTCTCTAGAGTAGCCTTCTGTCTAGTAGATTAGGGGCAGAACGAAGTGTCTCTCTAAAATGAGCTTAAAATACTTTGTGCATTAAGAAATGAAACCTTTCAGTCGATTCCTTAGAAAAACAGATTTCAATTGAGACTTTTTCTAGTCTTAATACTACGACATTTTATTTGTTTTGTTTTAAATGTTATATTAAAAAAACATTTTCTTTTTAGAATCGAGGCCTATTTGACATTTTGTTTACTAATGAATGAATGTTTGTAAGAATCTCGCTAATTATATTCTAGGTCAACAAAAAGAACACATCAACGATACATTTTATTGTGGAATTTTTCTATTTTTAGCGGCCCCCTAAAGAGGAAAAGACGCTATTAGTTTTGTGTGGCCTGTCTGTCCGTCCGTCTGTCCCTCCGTCCGTCCCGTTTAGATCTCGTTAACTAGAACAGAAAGTGAAATCCGATATCATAATATTTTAGACCATTGAAAGTTCTGATGCAACGGCTACGTACTTTTTTCTTTTCTGAAAGGGAAAAATCTTAATTTTTTAAATCACTTATGCAAGCTGTTTTTTTCATTAAAAAAACACCACTTTTACAACTATTCACTATTAATAGTAACAAACACTTGAGGCTCTTTATTAGGGGAGGTCACTATTTATCATATTTGTAACACATTTATGCAAACGGTTGTAGATTTTTTGTAATTTTTTTTTATGTATTTGTATTGTTAAGTTATGTAAGTTATGTTATACTAAGTACTATATTTACAAAAAAAAAATGTTTAATATTTTTTTTTAAAGAGAAAAAAATCTATTTAGTATGCATATAAGTCAGACATAATTTAAAACAACAATTAATAAGTGGTTTTTCATATTATCTCGTGAACTGCAATGTTGTCTGGCGAGAGAAACACGTAACCACTAGTCTTAATACTACGGCATTTTATTTGTTTTGTAAATGTTATATAAAAAAAAATTGTCTTCTTAGAATCGAACTCTATTTGGCATTTTGTTTAGAATTTCATTCTGATAATATTGAAATCTGCCTTTTTACCTGCCTGGGTGGACCACTTCGGGGGCCGATTTTCAGTTTGTGTTTCCACACAAACTGTCTTTGTAACCTTTTTTTTTTTTTTTTTTTTGAGGTGGTGTTTTTGACGGTCGTTGACTTATAGCATCAACCTGCTGGTACACAACTAAACCCCAGTAGGCGTATTATATTTGAACTTGTAAAGCTTAAAATATCTTGAATAACTTCTTTTGTGAACAAAACTAAATAGAACTTTTATTACAATATATAAAAATTCAACTTGAGATAAAATGAAATCAAAGTAGTAGACTTTAGTAATAATATAAAATGGTGTTCTAAACAAAATCTAACCCACTACAATAATACTTCCTTTCAGTCTCACGTTCTGGAGTCGTCTATCCTAACTAAGACCGGTGACGACAATGCTACTTATCTTGCATCATTCAGAACTAATTGCTAAGTTCGTCCCACCGTCACCATAGAAACACACACACATTCCTTAACAAAAAAAGGGGGAGGGTAGAAGTTATGATGATTAGTAGTGAGCGAACCTCTGCACTTCGCTGCTAAACTATTGATCAATACAATGATGGTTTTGTATTATTTCTTCCTATTTGTTTTGTTGAGCGCTTGTCTCGCTACCAACTCTCAATCAAACACTACCCATATAGACCAATGAGTACAAGGCTACGTCAATAAAAGGCGGTAGTGTAATTATATACGAATAGATTAATGCAACCGAAGTACCGAAAATATCAAATAGTGTAAATCAAATATTCTGCAACTAAAGTAAATAGACTAAAAATATTCTATTGTCGTAGTTATCAGGTCAGGTTTGAATATTGAAAGTCAAAAGTCATGGTTCAACATTTCAGTGCGAGACGTCTACAATGTATCGAGTGAAAACTTGTTGAAGAGATTTCATAACACGATTCTTCTCGACTTTCTTCTCAAAACGGTTGAATTTGCATCTCTATGTTGACAATTTTTGCGAGACAAAAAACAAGACGTCTTACTTTAATACGAAAATAATATTTTGACGATCATGCCAATTACAGACGTACATACGAATTTTCAATTGAATGTCTCTCGTTTAGTAACAAGGGCCAGTGCTAGCTCTTGATTAGACTTCATTTGACTAGCTCTTGATTAGACTTCATTTGACATGTCTAGTAGCACATCTCACCCCTACAACCTTTTTTCAGATGAAATATTCTTACTATGAGAACAAATGCATTGTTGACGTCAGAAGGATGAATTTCAGAAGGCAGGAAAACGCTTAAATCCGGAGCTCCGTCAGACTCCTTACTGCTGTACCTTTTTTTTTCCAGTTTACAAAAAACTCCTGGAATTTAAAGCGTCTCCTCAAGCCCCATCGTTTACAAGGGGAAAGGGGTGGGGAGAACAAAATTTTGTTGTGAGGGGGGGGGGAACGACTCAGGCGCCACTGGTATAATGACTACATTTGTTGAGTTCACACATATAAAATTAAGTGCTTATTAAACTCTGTTACGTAACTAATTGTATTTCTCTGTACATTAAATACAATTTACAACCCGATCTTGAACTCCAACACATCAGGTAGACCTTGCCCAATCAGTCTACACGCACTGCAAGGCTATATTAGGTACAAGCCAGAACCAATTGATCACAATGTTTACTTGTCACTAATAGATTAGACAGATTGAATTACATTGATTACTAGACCTCCTACAAACTGTCATTGATTTTCTATTGAGCGCCTGACATTATCAGTGCTAGCTTGTTACACTGGATTCTTGGAGTATCTGTGTCAATTTTTTTGTTACCATCGATAACTTGGTTTGTGCTAAGAAATAATTTAACTCCAAGGAAATGTAGCAGAATAGATTTGTGTTGAGTTCATTTGTTCATATCAATCAATTTTGACCCGTTGAAAAGACTTCAATTCTAATGAAAGTTTGAACATGGTGATTAGGTAAAGTTGATCACATTGAAATATAGAAAATCTCAGCAACATTTTTTTTTCTTGTTTGTTTGCCTCTATATTCTACATATAATAAAAAAAAACACTTTAAAAAGTAAAATCTAACACTTAACAATGGAACACGTAAACATACTGGTTAATTGTCAATAATAATTTTAATCTCTCCATTAAACCTTCATAGCTACATGATTACCATTGGTTTCTTTCTTATTTCAACATCAAAATTTACTTTCTTTTTAATCATAGTTACTCTTTTCAAATATTCCACCAGACAAACTATTAGATGCGATCTAGAGTTTCGGGCCAGCTGCTGTCCTAAGCGTATCGTATTCTCTGTTTCTCCATAGTTGCTTTGACTAGGTTGTTGATGTTATAGTCTGATAATAATCTAGGACTTGTCTCAAAATGTGGGAATTTTTTTAAAAGCCATAGAAACTCCGGTGTACGCACATAAAAGTTAGATCACTTTGAGCACACTACTTATTTGTTAGTTTATTTTCTAAAGCGCATCCCTTACTTGTTGACCATACTCAATTCTCTTTGGTCCTTCTACTTGACATGTTCAGTTCTCTTTGATCCTTCTACTTGACATGTTCAGTTCTCTTTGATCCTTCTACTTGACATGTTCAGTTCTCTTTGATCCTTCTACTTGACATGTTCAGTTCTCTTTGGTCTTTCTACTTGACATGTTCAGTTCTCTTTGGTCCTTCTACTTGACATGTTCAGTTTTCTTTGGTTCTACTAGTTGGAATGTTCGTTCTCTTGGTGCTACTAGTTGGCTTGTTCAGTTCTCTTTGATCCTACTAGTTGGCATGTTCAGTTTTCTTTGGTCCTGCTAGTTGGCATGTTCAGTTCTCTTTGGTCCTACTAGTTGGCATGTTCATTTTTCTTTGGTCCAACTAGTTGGCATGCTCAGTTCTCTTTGGTCCTACTAGTTGGCATGTTTAGTTCTCTTTGGTACTTCTAGTTGACATGTTCAGTTTTCTTTGGTTCTTCTAATTGACATGTTCAGTTCTCTTTGGTCCTACTATTTGGAATGTTCAGTTCCCTTTTGTCCTACTAGTTAGCATGTTCAGTTCCCTTTTTTTCCTACTAGTTGGAATGTTCGTTCTCTTTGGTCCTACTAGTTGGCATGTTCAGTTCTCTTTGGTCCTACTAGTTGGCATGTTCAGTTTTCTTTGGTCCTACTAGTTAGCATGTTCAGTTCTCTTTGGTCCTACTAGTTGGCATGTTCAGTTTTCTTTGGTAATACTAGTTGGCATGTTCAGTTCTCTTTTGTCCTACTAGTTGGCATGTTCAGTTTTCTTTGGTCTTGCTAGTTGGCATGTTCAGTTCTCTATGGTCCTACTAGTTGGCATGTTCATTTCTTTTTTGTCCTACTAGTTGGCATGTTCAGTTCTCTTTGGTTTTACTATTTGGCATGTTCAGTTCTCTTTTGTCCTACTAGTTGGCATGTTCAGTTTTCTTTGGTCCTTCTAGTTGGCATGTTCAGTTCTCTTTGGTCCTACTAGTTGGCATGTTCAGTTCTCTTTGGTCCTACTAGTAGCATGTTCATTTTTCTTTGGTCCTAGTAGTTGGCATGCTCAGTTCTCTTTGGTCCTACTAGTTTGCATGTTCAGTTCTCTTAGGTCCTTCTAGTTGACATGTTCAGTTTTCTTTGGTTTTTCTAGTTGGCATATTAAGTTTTCTTTGGTCCTACTAGTTGGCATGTTCAGTTCTCTTTTGTCCTACTAGTTGGCATGTTCAGTTCTCTTTGGTCCTACTAGTTGGCATGTTCAGTTCTCTTTGGTCCCACTAGTTGGCATGTTCAGTTTTCTTTGGTCCTACTAGTTGGCATGTTCAGTTTTCTTTGGTTCTAATAATTGGCATGTTCAGTTCTCTTTGGTC
The DNA here is from genome assembly GCA_036873155.1 of Biomphalaria sudanica. NCBI lineage: Eukaryota > Metazoa > Mollusca > Gastropoda > Planorbidae > Biomphalaria > Biomphalaria sudanica. Next base: position 810,491 of record JAZGLO010002157.1, read on the forward strand.
TTACTATTTGGCATGTTCAGTTCTCTTTGGTCCTACTAGTTGACACGTTTAATTCTTTTTGGTCCTACTAGTTGGCATGTTTCATATCTTTGGTATTACTAGTTGGCATGTTCAGTTTTCTTTGGTCCCACTAGTTGGCATGTTCGTTCTCTTTGGTCCTACTAGTTGGCATGTTTAGTTATCTTTGGTTATACTAGTTGGCATGTTCAGTTATCTTTGGTCCTATTAGTTGGCATGTTCAGTTCTCTTTAATCCTACTAGTTAACATGTTCAGTTCTCTTTGGTCGTACTAGTTGACAAGTTCATTTCTCTTTGGTTTTTCTAGTTGGCATGTTTATTTTTGTTTGGTCCTACTAGTTGGCATGTTAAGTTTTCTTTAGTCCTACAAGTTGGCATGTTCGTTCTCTTTGGTCCTTCTAGTTGCCATGTTCAGTTCTCTTTAGATCTACTAGTTGGCATGTTCAGTTCTCTTTGGTCCTACTAGTTGGCATGTTCACTTCTCTTTGGTCTTACTAGTTCACATGTTCAGTTTTCTTTGGTCATTCTAGTTAGCATGTTCAGTTCTCTTTGGTCCTACTAGTAGCATGTTCAGTTTTCTTTGGTTTTTCTAGTTGGCATATTAAGTTTTCTTTGGTCCTACTAGTAGCATGTTCAGTTTTCTTTGGTTTTTCTAGTTGGCATATTAAGTTTTCTTTGGTCCTACTAGTTGGCATGTTCAGTTCTCTTTGGTCCTACTAGTTGGCAGGTACAGTTTTCTTTGTCCTATTAGTTGGTATGTGCAGTTCTCTTTGTTCCTATCTCTTGTGTGAGATGCTGCATGGGTAGAGTGGTTATCTGCTTAGCTAAAGCCACTCACTTTAAATAAAGATTGATCTTCTGTTTTCATCTGAAAGTTTCACCAAACAGTTGTTACATTTAGCTTTATTATTTATAGTTTTGTTTGATTTGTCAATTTCATGGATTATTTCATGTATGAAGTTAAAATAGAAAGTTCAATTAGTATAGAAATATTCTTGAAATAGAAAATACTATACTTGTTACCCATTTCTTATAGTTGTAATGTATTTATTGTATTGAGTTTTGAATGTTTAAACAGCCACCTCACTTTTTTAAAGAATTTGGATAAAATGTTTTGTATTATTTTTTTAATTCATAAATCTATTTTGGCAGAAATGATTTTCATTTGAAGTAACCTATACATCTTGATCTAGTCATGTAACACAAACAATTATTATTGTCTGATTTTGTTTGTTGGCTTTTTATGTTTGTTGGATTTAAAAACTGCACATCTTAATGGACAAATTTGTGGTAAACTTCAAAATCTGTTTGGTGTAGGGATAATATCAGGGTTAGTTTCAATTTTAGGGTCAATATTGATTGCTTTGGTATTAGAATAATGCTAGTATATTAGGCATAAAATTAATATTAAATTAATTGTTAGTTAGTGTTTCCTTTAATATTTATATGGATTATTTTAATATTAATTATGTAAGAATTTATGGCTCAGCTCAAATTTATTTCCTGTTTCTCCTCCTTTCAGTTGTCATTTATCCCACTTAAACCTAAATGTTCTCTTGAACTAGAAACTAATATTGTTTTATTTAAAATTCATTGTCTTGTATTTCTGTTTTATATTTTTTTACAGCTTTGCTTCTCTGCTGTTTAAGTAACATCCATATTGTTCACTACAAACTACTTGCAGCAGAAGAACTTTTGTTAGAAGCCAGAGAGTCTCTGAAAAAAGAACCCTATTCCTATTTGCTAAAGTCAACAATATTATTTAATCTGGCTTTAATAAGGTAATAGGTGGTATGCTTATTTTACTTTCTTTAAAATATGCATAGATTACATTATATAATACTATTTGACTAGCTCCAGTAGAGTTGTGTACTGTACAAGTATAGGTAAATAATGGCTGAAAGTTAAGATGCATACATAAGACCAAAGACTCTAAAACAAACATTTACTGCTGCAGGGGTGAACGACTGTATAGAAAATATGATGAACATGCATATACATAAGACCAGTAGTTTGTATTAGACATTTCTGATTGGTACATTTTGATGAGTTATTGTAATATACTATATACTATCAAATGGTGCATTTATGTTAAACTTGCTAACAATTGCATTTCACTTGAAGTCAGCTACTACTACTGAACAAAGTCATGTTTTGAATTATCCAACAGATTATTGTGTTCAAAGCAAATTAAGTTCTTTCATTATTTATATCAGATCTTGAATACAATTTTCTTCTCTTGCACATTTATTTCCCCTTAAGAAACAGATTTACATTGTTTGTCGAATATTTGCTAACAGCTGTTTGTGTGTCCACTCAGTCAAAGATTGTTGGTGGAGGCACAGATAGTTATACATTTTCACAGGCATGTTAGATTATAGCACAAGTATCAATGTATTATCATGACCTAAGAAATAATGCTCTGTGGTCTTTGAAATAAGAAATATGTATTATTATGATTTTATTTTATTTAGGGGAACTGATAAAGATTACAACCAAGCTGAATCACTTTTGAGACAGTCAGCTAAATTACGTATTCAGTGGTTTGGTGATGGTCACAACTTGGTAGCCAATGTTCAGACAGCTCTTGCTATGGTGTTGGCATGTCCTGGCAATGTCAAAGGGTAATAGACTCGTTATAAATCTGTATGGATAAAAACATTTGTTGTTGTTTAAATTGAATTAATCTTTGTCTATATGCTTCTTATTGTTTTAAAACATTGCATTATATTTTGCAGGTTTAATATACAGCAAGCTGAAGTATTATTAAGAAGAGCATTGTTGGTCTTTGAACGAAGTTTTAGTTCAACACATTACCTTGTATCTGGTGTCCTACATTATTTAGGTCAGTGCATTACAAGATTTACACTATTATGTTTATTCTGTTTAGGTCAGTTCTTTGCGTATTATACAATACTGAGATCATTTTATAGTGTCTTAAATAATTTATGTTAGTTATATTATGTATTAGCTTGTTTTTAAAGTGCCATATATTATTTAGTTTTTGTTTTTTTCCTTGGGTTTGATCCTTGCCCACTGCCATCCTTTACATACAGCCTTTATCTAGAGATGCACAGCACATTATACAAACTCAAATTATTTTTTCCTGTTAGTCATACCCAGTAAGCTTCAGGCAAGAGGGGCTCCTTAGTTTTGGTTGGCCTTTTCATACTTCATACTTTCCATACTTAGGAACGGCTTCGGGAGTTCACCCGGAGGAGGAGCTGGTGACCAATGGGCAGCTTGCAGTGCTACTTGTTGGCATAACCTGCAAAGCCACTGATTGCAAACTGAACCACCACCTTATGTTCCTTTGAAGCTTGCAGCACAGTGCTCTACCATGGCATAACATGAGAGGCCACTTATTCCAAAAAGCTTCTTCACCTGCCATTCCTCTGAACTGTGTGGAGAGTTGGGAACTGCTGTGTGGGTAACATCTTTCTGACCAGAGCTCAGTAGTTTTTCAAATGACTTAACATTTCATTATGTAGTAAATTTGTCCACACAAACTGCTCTTCATATTCTTTATGCTCTAAAAAAAAAGGAGATATCTCTCAGAAGTGGCTCGTTAGCTTTGGTTGGCTACCTACCTAGAAGAAGGAAATCTATTTATTTTTCATATTTTTATTTCTCTATCTAGAATATATGTATATCCACACAACTGTTCCCCCCCTCTCCAAGTACATATCTACTAATCTTATGCTTTTTAGTTTTGTATTGAAATATTTGAATCTCTGAATCTCAGAAAGCAATCAATAGTTGTCCACTATGAATTACTTGAAAATAAAATCAGAACAGTTCTGATATCAACTCCTCAAACACAGCCAGCATCACTTGAATGACTTGGGAACTAGTTCCAAGCCCTGACCCAGTTTTTACTAACATAAAAAAAAGATTTTAAAAAAATGTCTACACTAGCATGTGGCAAGGTAAACACCATAAAGAGTTTGGACTTAAAAATGGAAGAAAGTATAATCTTGTACTTTTTAATACATGTCAGCTTTAAAAAAACATATTGGGTTGAAATTGCATATACAAAGTCATATTTGATACATTTATTTGCTGCAGTTTCTATCTTGAAAATGGCTTAGTTGTTATATGTACACAGTAATAGGGGTTTAAATTTTCATTTTTTTTTTCTGCTGCAAATATTAGAATTAGTGATAAGTCAGGAAGTCAGCTAGGACTAAGCATTTTATATTGTTGATAGAACTTTGGGAGGAAGGGGCAATCTATAAGTATTCATTTTATAGGGGTCTCTATGCTTCAATAAATTTTAATTTTGGATGACAATTTCTTTTGTTTATTTTAAACAGTATTAAAATTATAATTTTGTCTCCAGGGCTAGTATTGAGTGAAAATAAGAATCCTCAATGTCAAATGGAAGCGCAAAAATATTTACAAAAGTCTTTGGACATTAGCCTGATAGAAATAGGTTTGCATTATTATTAATAATATTTTTTATTATATATATATATATATATATATATATATATATATATATATATATATATATATATATATATATATATATATATATATATGAATCTTCTATTAGAAGTAATATGAATTTAATATAATTATGTTTCTTAATTTTTAATGCTTAAAACTAAATTCTTTTAGGTGACAAAGATTTGGATGTCACATTTAAAAAGCCAAAAGAAAGATTTTTGAATGTAGCCAGTGGTGAATATGACCTTGGCTATTCCCTGTTTCATCACAACAGACCTCCTCATTGGAAACTGCCCAGTGTGGATATTTTCCAATTGAGTGCTGGCGCACATATTCAGGAAGCATTGAAGTGGAATATACCAAGCCATGCCTGGATTCCAGGTAGACATAAGCTACAGTCAGGCAACAGGCAAGCACTTTTATCTAGCAAACTAAAACATGCCACTGGAAAGTCTAGCAGTAAAAAAACATTATTAGCTGCCTCCTTTAGACCATCTCCAGTGGCTCTTTCTAGTTACATCAAGCGTGCTGACAGACTAAATGAGCCTAGCAATTGTTTGCTGCCAGAAAGAGCATCAAGTGTCAAGATGGACTTCCTGGAGGATGACTTAGCTACTAGTTCTAGGAAGAGACAACTGATTACAGTCAACTTGTTACAGGACACTGAGACTGATGATGAAATGGTAGCAAAAGATATAACAACTGCTGAGACATATAGAATAAAAAATGACAAGAAAAGTGTAAGAATAAGATCAGCTGATGCAACAAGAAAACTTTTTCAAAGATATGGAGGCTCCCAGATGGCTGGCAGCAAGACTATCACCACGCGCAACCTGTGGAGTGGTCAAAGTAGCAGAACATGTTCAAGTTCAGGCAGCCATTACTTTCATTGTAGTCTACCAGGATGCCATGATATTACGCTGAGCAACACTAACTCCATAGCAGGGCCTCACAGTGACCTGTCTAGTTTGCTGGGTCAACCACCCTGTCCAAGACCAGTCACTAAAAATATATACCATCGTTCAGCTTGGTATCATGTACCAGGGCGTTACCTAACGCCCCCAGAAAGTTTCGTTAAGAAACGAATGCAGAAAACAGACAATGCTAAAGATATTGAAGCTTTCATTCATGTCAAATCTCAGTGGTTGAACAAATCCAAAGTGAATTAAAGGGAGATAAATGTGTTTCTGGAAAATGTGCCTATACTAAATGTTCACTTGGCCTGTTTATCAGGTCAGTTTTGTAACTCAATTTATGAATATCTTTTTTGAAATACTGCATTCCTCACTAATCTTTGGACTCGAAGACAAGCCTTAGTATTATTAATTTATTATTTGATTAGATTGATTTCTTGTATGAAATGGATTGATTTCTTGTATGAGTGTTACTTATTTCTTAGACACATTTTCCATTCTGCATCAATCATTTTCCTTCTGCAATTTATAGACTTTCAAATTTAACATTAATATAAATAAACACATTTATTTGAATTCATATCTACCTATACTACATCTCCATCAGACAAAGTTAAGGCCCATGATTATTATGCTGATCAAACAAGACTTAGCATACTGGTTTTTTTGTTTCAAGCGAGACTCATTGACAAAAAAAAAATGTTGATCTATTGATATTTGCTATTCATTAAAAAGATGTACTTTAAATCAATCTTCGCTGTTCTTTAAGATCATGTACTTTGCATCAATCTATATTCTCATTCATTAAGATTATGTACTTTGCATCATATTTTGCTTTTTATAAAAATCTTGTGTACTTAACATCAACCTTATAATAGGCAGCATTTACAGACCACCAAACTCTAGTTTAGAATACATGCAGGAATTATGTAATCAGATTACTACACTTAAAGAGACAAATAAAAATGCAGTTTTTTGGATTATGGGTGACTTCAACCTACCTGATATAAATTGGAAAACACTAACCATAGATAAACACCAAAACCTTAAGGACATAAATGAGCTTTTCATAGAAACTTTACACAACCTAAGTTTAGATCAAATCATTAAAAAGCCAACTAGATTAAACAACACATTAGATCTCTTCTTAACCAACAGACCTGGATTAGTAGTTGATTATGATATTATCCCTGGTCTATCAGACCATGAGATCATAAAAATACACAGTCAGATAAAAGCAGTAGCCAATACAAAAACCAAAAGAAAAATCTTACTCTGGAATAAATGTAACCTAACACAACTACACCAAGCTGCATTAAACTTTCAACAAACATTCTTATTAGAAAAAGACATTAACCAACCAGTCGATGACCTCTGGAATTTCATTAAAAACCATCTTAAAAGCATTATAGAAAATCATATACCAACTAAATACACATCAAACAAAATAAATAAATGCTGGTTTAATAATAGACTAAAGAAGCTTTGTAAACAGAAGGAAAACCTATATAGAAAATTTAAAGAAACCAAGGCAGAAAGAGTTTACAAAAAGTATATAAAAATTAAACACCTAACCCAAAAAGTAAGCAGACAGCTGCAGAGTGAATACATAAACAATGTAATATCTAAAGATAACAACAAAAACCTATGGTCATACATTAAGTCTAAGAAAATGGAAACAACAGGCATAGCGCCATTAAAAGATGAACATAACATAATACATAATGATAATGAAACTAAAGCAAACATCCTAAACAAATACTTTGCATCAGCATTCTCAGCCCCAGGAGACAAAGACATATTTCTTAATTTGAACCAAGTAGACAACATAGAAGATTTAGTAGTACAAGAAAATGGAATTAAAAAACTATTAGCCAACACCAAACCAAATAAAGCGTCTGGACCTGATGGTACTCCAGCTAGATTACTCAAAGAACTAAGCAATGAGCTAGCCCCAGTGTTCAAAATACTCTTTCAAGCATCGCTTAACCAGGGCAGAGTACCAAAGGACTGGAAAGAAGCTAATGTCACCCCCCTATTTAAAAAAGGAGAAAAATCTGATCCAGGAAACTACAGACCAGTATCACTTACCAGCATCACATGTAAAATACTAGAACACATAATATGTAGCAATATCATAAACCACTTAGACAAACATAATGTCCTCACCCCATACCAACATGGCTTTAGGAAATATAGATCATGTGAAACACAACTAATAGGACTAATTGATGATTTTTCAAAAGGTTTAGATAATAGTGAACAAATAGATGCTATCTTACTAGATTTTTCCAAGGCTTTTGACAAAGTTCACCACCATAGTTTGCTTAAAAAATTAAAATATTTCGGCATTAACGGTCCACTGCATCAGTGGATTAAAGATTTTCTGATAGGGAGAGAACAAACTGTAATAATAAATGGCTCTAAATCAACACCAATAACAGTAAACTCAGGTGTATCTCAAGGAACAGTCTTGGGTCCACTACTATTTTTAATTTACATAAATGATTTACCAAATTGCATTAGTTCAGGAACAAAAGTCAGATTATTTGCAGACGATTGCATAATATATAGAACAATAAAAACAAAACAAGATACAGATATTTTACAAAGAGAATTAGATGAATTACAGAAATGGGAATCAAATTGGAGCATGTCTTTCCACCCAGAAAAATGTCAGTTGTTAAGAGTAACAAAAAAACTAAAACAAATTAATTCCACTTATCTTATTCATGGCAAACCAGTAACACAGACTAAAAACTCAAAATACCTAGGTGTTATAATAAATGAAAAACTGTCATGGAATCCACATATTGATGAAACTATAAAAAAATCCAACAAAGCATTATGGTTTATTAAAAGAAATTTCTATAAATCAAATAAGAACATAAAACTAAAATGTTATTTAACCTTGGTTAGGCCAATAATAGAATATGCATCCACCGTGTGGGACCCCTCAACTCAAGAAAACATTAAGAAACTGGAACAAACACAAAATAGAGCAGTGAGATTCATAACAAACGAATATTCACATTTGACTAGGGTAACACCATTAGTAAAATCACTAAATTTAGAAAGCCTTCAGGACAGAAGACTCAAAAGTAAAGTAGCAAATATACATAAAACACTAAACCATAATCTTCAAATACAAAAACAAAATTTAATAAAATACTCTGAAAGACACAAAAATAAAGGCACATTCCTCGTCCCATATGCTAGGACAAATTTGTACAAATACTCCTTCTTCCCTAGTGCTATTAGAGCATGGAATGGGTTGCCTGAGCTAGCCAGAAAAACCAGTGACTTGGCAGAATTTAAGTCATTGGTTAATATGCATGACTAAATGCATGACGCGTAGGACGTAATCATCTTCTTTTTTGAAGTAACATCTGTATTATATAAGATAAGATAAGATAAGATCTTTGCTGCTCATCAAAATCATGCATTTTTTATCTCATATTTTTCACATCTTATCTCAGTGGAAAACATTAACTATTTTGATTTGAAAAAAGCAAATTTTTTTTTTTTTTTAAATTCACCCTAGATATGGACAACATAAATATACACTTTAAAACAGTTTTGACCAAATACTATAGGTTCTTTTTTTTTTACAAATGTATAGAATATGATTTTGTTTCATCTCACAAAAATAAACAAACTACAAAACTTAATTTGCATTTTTATAATTTATTATTATTTGACATTATTCTATTTAAATACTTTATTATATTATGTACACCAGAAATAAACTCTTGTTTGTTGAGTTGTTCTTCTAAAGGCCTGACCTCAACTTTCACAATTCAACAAATGTTTGTTGAGTTGTTCTTCTAAAGGCCTGACCTCAACTTTCACAATTCAACAAATGTTTGTTGAGTTGTTCTTCTAAAGGCCTGACCGCAACTTTCACAAATTAACAAATGTTTGTTTGAGTTGTTCTTCTAAAGGCCTGACCTCAACTTTCACAATTCAACAAATGTTTGTTGAGTTGTTCTTCTAAAGGCCTGAACTCAACTTTCACAATTCAACAAATGTTTGTTGAGTTGTTCTTCTAAAGGCCTGACCTCAACTTTCACAATTCAACAAATGTTTCACCGTTGTACAGCTGTTATACGTCTTTTATCATGCTTTTGAAAGATCCCTTAAAATAGACGAAGATCTAGTAGGGCCTACCAGTTTTACAAAATCTATTTCAGAAAAATAGAGATGAGCTTGAACAACTTTTGAATCATTTGTGCCTTGCGGTAGACAAATCAGTTTCAATATTTTTTAGAGGCCCCCATAAAGAGAAAGCCGCAATCAGGTTTGTGTAGGATGTCCGTCTGTCACACTCAGATCTCAAAAACTAGAAGAGAAATGAAATATATTATTTCCCCATGCGTTGTGTCTCGCAAAGTTTAGGTGCAACAGCTACTTTTTGTTTTCTAAAAGCAACCGTTTTGTTTTTAAAATTAATTATGCAAGCAATTTTCTAAATAAAAATACACCACTTCTAAAACAATTCATAAATGTAACGAAGATTATGTTACCAATATGTGGACAAAGATAATGTTCAGTATATATTTGTAAAATGTATAAGAAATGTTTGCAACAAATGAAAATATGAATTGCGTTTTTTTAAGGTACACTACCCTAGGTACTAAAGTTTTAAGAAAACATTTATGTTTGTGTATGTGAGCTGGCGCTCCTAGATCTAATTTTTGACCTAATTTTATCTAATTTATATTATTTATATAGGCCAGGGCTATGATGTTTGTAATTTAGTGTTGAGTATTTTATAGTTTCCGCTATTTATAACTTTCTGCTAGTTTTAGTCTTTTTCTGTTATTTGTGTTTTACTCGTAGAGGAAAAGTAGTAGTAGTTTTTATAGCCTTAGAGCTGTGGGTGTTATTTCCTATTTTTCGTCCCTGGTTAGTTCTGCTTATTTTTGTCTTTGGTATTAGCGTTGGATTGGTTGTTATTTTTTAATATCAGTTTATGTGCAGGTCTGTAAACGGTATAGAGCCCCCATATGAGTTTAGAATAGAAATAACTTTTTATCTTCCTTTTTGTATTTTTGTAGGATTTAAATTTTGAGATTCTCTTTTTAATGCTGTTTAATTTGGTATATAATGTTGTGTAGTCCGTGTCTTTAGTAATTTGCTAGATTTTATTGTTGTGTACGGCTAGGTACAAATTAGGGCAATCGGTAGTCCAGTTTAGTTTTAGATAATTAGCGTGACGTCATGCTCTCCGATATGTTTTTCGCTGATCAGTTATAGCTAGCTCCGGAACCACGTTGAGCTCTCTTTTGTCTTGACCAGTGGTCAGTGCTCACAGTGGTGCCTGTATAAAGCTAATTGTGTGTTGTATAATTTCAGCTGGGACCGCCTGCTATAATTCCTGCCTAACTGTCTGCCGCAGTTATTACTGTTGTCTTATAGCTGTTGCCCTATAGCTGTTGTTTTATTGCTGCTGTACAGCTGCCATTATTTCTGTGTAGTAGCTTACGGCTGTAGTCCTGCCAAATAGCTGCTTTATTTGTTAGGTTCAGTTCGGTAGGGTTGATCAATCGTTTAGTAGTGTGTATATTTAGTTTTATTACTGTTGTTTTGGTTTCATGTAAATAAAGTATATATAAGTTCCTTTTATAATTTCAGTTTGTTATTTTATTTTTAGTTAGCTAGTTTAGTTTAGTTTAGTTTGATTGTGCTGTCTGGTTGCTTAGGCGACTCTAGCCCCTTGGTCGCAGACCGAGGTGCACAGATTGGGCCCAACCAGTAAAGCTACCACCTGCCTACTGTTGTAAATGAATAAATGTTGAGCAGCAGATAACAACAAGGCCTCACTCAGTAGCGCCACCCTGACCTGCTCACATGTATAAAGGCTGCATTTTATATGTAAATGTCAAGCGAATTTTTATGCAGCGACTTTCGTGCAGTAGCGTGTCGGCCGCGGCCATCTCATACAAAGATAGTCCCCTCAAAACGTTTTAAATAATCAGATTTGTATTTAGTTCCCTCCGTCAGGATAAAAGCCGCTTACTTTATGCGTTTTTTCTGTCTGTCGGTCTGTCCATCACCTTTACATTGAAAATCTTCCACTTTTAATTCTAGCTCCAAGATTTCTTTCTTTTTAATATCTTCTCTCTCTCTCTCTCTCTGTCATCATCTTCTCTCTTTCTGGCGTCTTCACTTGCTAATCGACTCTCTTCTCTTTTTTCTTGTTGGAGTTTCTGTGAAAAGAAGTTTTCTTTCTCTGTAGCAAGACATTGTCTCGAACAAGAATTGTTTTCTTGAGATCAAGGTTTGACTTCAGTTTGTAAATAAAATCAGTTTGTAGATAAAATCAGTTTGTAGATAAAATCAGTTTGTAGATATTGTTATCGTCACCTGAGATGAACTCCTATTGAAAAATCAGAGCAGGAAGGACTAGTTCTCCCGTAGTGCTCTGGCAAGAAACTTAGCCGTCCGGCGTAGTGCCTCATAGCTACCATACAAGTCGAGTGACTGCACAGACAGGTCCCTCCTTAGCTCGCGGAGCTGGGGACACTCGTACAAGACATGCGCCACTGTTTCAGCGCTATCTCCACAGTGGCGGCATCGGGAGTCAAAGTTCGTGCGGAACCGGGCAAAGTATGCCCCTATAGGACAGTGTTCCGTTCTGCATTGTGCAATAATCGATTGCTCTGACCTCTTCAGTCGCCACCATGGATCGTCGCGATCTGGGTGACGCATGTGCTGCCAGACACCACGTGCTCTGTCGGATTCCTCCCAGGACTTTAACCACTTCTCATGAATGAGTGCTCGGATTTGTGCCGTTGCTTGTAAGTACGTGCTTGGTGCTTCGAGGTGTGTGGCTGCCATTGCACCGTCCCTTGCGAGGGCGTCTGCCGTTTCATTGCCCTTCACGCCGCAATGTGAAGGCGCCCACTGCATAAAAACGACAGCTCCATTAGCCCGGCGGATGTTATCTGCGGCTCCGACTGCCTCTTCTATAACGGGTGACCCTCCCCCGCCGCCACCCATAGCCAGGAGACTGGAGCGAGAGTCGGTGACCAGCACCACCGTAGTGGCGCTAGTCTCATTTTGGAGCATTCGGGCCCTAATGGCTTCGAACGCTCTAGTTATCCCTGTCAATTCGGCGTCCATGGAGCATGCAGCGTAGCTGCATGGACCAGAGAGCCTGTCTTGTTCTATCCGGTCGGGGTATACTATAAGGGCCCTATACTCCGATCTATCGGGGTCCCTCATTGCCGAACCATCAGTGTAGCAGAAAATGGCATCCGATGGGTAGGACTTAATTGTTTTAGATGCCAAATTTTGTAGTATGGCTGGTGTTAATCGCCTCTTGGTGGCTCCCTCTTGTCCTAAAAAGGACAGGTTTATTTGTGGGGCCGGCAATCTCCTCCACGAGGGGCACCTACTAATTCTCCTAATAGGTATTCTGTCAGTGGAGAGTCCAGCTGTTTTAGACAAATTGGCCGCTATGTGGAGGAACGATCGCATTTTGATGCGGTTCCTCTATCTCCACTGACGCACTAAAATAGAGGTGGGTAGCCTAGAGTCGCCCCTTTTATAGCGCTTATAGGTTATGAGTACTGCCCTCTCCCTCCTAAGATATAGAGGCGCCACGTTTGTAAATATTTCAGCAGCATTTGTTGGGCTTGTCCGAAAGGTGCCACTGATGAACCTTAGAGCCTGTGCTTGTACTCGGTCGAGTGATTCGAGGGCAGTCTTACTAGCGTATTCTTAAACTGTATAGCTGTATTCAATTTGTGATCTGACTGCCCCGAGGTACAATGTGCGTAGCATGTCAGCTTTGGCACCCCACTTTGTGCTGGCCAGCTTTCTTAATAACGCTAACTTCTCCGAGGCCTTTCTTTCAACATCCTGGACATGCTGGAGCATTGACAGTTTTCTATCCAGGGTCACCCCTAGATATTTTGGCGTATTTTCACGCTGGAGTCGCAGCCCACCGAGTTGAAGCTCGAATGGAGCCTTAAGAATGTCGATCCCTAGGCTGAACAGGGACCAGGTTGTTTTGGCAACGTTTATCTGAATCTGCCATTTGTCGCAATACGAGGATATGGTTTGGAGGTCTGCTTGAAGTGAGGCCTGAATTTGGTCGGCTTCCTTCCCGGTCGACCAGAGGACAATAACATCAGCATATAGCAGTTTTTTTGACCGCAGTGAGCTGGGCAAATCGTTCAGAAAGGCCATGAAAAGTGTACAGGACAGGGCGGAGCCCTGAGGCAGGCCATTAAGTTGTTGTTTTGGCTTGCTAAGGGAGTGCTGGTATTTTGTACGTGTGCTCCTCCCTGACAGAAAGGATTGTATCCAATTGTATATCTTGCCCCGCACACCCATGGCTCTTAACTTTAGATAGAGGCCTTGCTTCCACACAAGGTCGTAAGCCTGTTTTAGGTCTATGAATACTGCATATGTGCTATCGGACCTCTGGAACCCGTCGGCCACTTCCTGTGCGAATGTTGTGACCTGGTCGATCGGGCTCAAGCCTGCCCTAAAGCCGGCCTGCTCTGGCGCCAGGGTACCGGCACTCTCAAAGGACCACACTAGCCGCTCGTTAACCATTCGCTCTGCAACTTTGCCAAGCGTTGAGGTTAGTGAAATGGGTCTGTAGGACTCCACGTTAGTCGCGTCTTTTCCTTTCTTAAGGACTGGTACAATGATAGCACTCTTCCAGGCCCCGGGCAGTCTGGACTCTGCCCAGGTTCGATTCATAAACTCCAGGAGTTTACCTCTTGCAATGCCCCCAAGGTGTTTTACCATCTCGGGGGTAACCTTATCTGGCCCCGGAGCTTTTCTGTTTTTACACTTTGCAATCGCTCTATCCAGCTCAGCACGACAGAAGGACGCATTGCACGTTGCTTGGCTTTCAGGCTCATCTGGCTCCCTCTCGAGCCTTTTACGTTCTTTGTTGAGGGCTTTGGACATGGCTGACTTCTTTTCGGGCTTGCTGATTTTAGCAAAATGTCGATTCAACAAGCCGGCCATTTTGGTTACCGTAGAGACGGGCCCTCTGGGTGACAATAGAGGGGCAGCCGTCCGCGCTGTGTCTTTGGCCTCTAGGTTTCGCAGAAGACGCCAGGCTTTCGAGAAGTCCCGAAGATCCATCCCGGCGCAGGCAGTGTTCCAATGGTCCGACCGGACACGTCGGGCCAATTCACTTGTGGCTCTACAGAGCCGATTGTACTCCCGCCGGATTTCAGGGGTACCCTTCCGTTCAGCAAGTCTCCGGGCTCGCTTACGTCTCAGGACCAGCTTATTCAATTCCTGAGACCACACTCGTTTCTGCCTTACGCCTGGGTAAGTCCGCGGAACAAACCTCTTGGCCGCACCCAACATAGCTGCTGTTAATTCGCCGTATATGGTATCAACGTCACTATCCTCCACTGCTAAATTCATAAGGGCAGTGTCGACTGCTGCCTCGTACGCTGGCCAGTTCGCCTTGGTGTAACTCCACTTCCGCGGAATTTTTGGGGTTACACCACTGGCCTCTGAGAGCGCTATTGTGACCAATATGGGTCTATGGTCGCTCCCATTGTCGTCCAGGACTTGGAAGTGTGTGAGATTCTAAATTGGCTGTAATTAACATAAGGTCAGGTCTAGATTGGCTGCCATTTCCAGTATGGTATAAGGTTGGAGGAGTAAGTTTATTTTGCAGACAGAACAAATTAGAATTATTAAGGAGTTCATGGACTTTATGTCCCGACGAGTCGGTTGAATCATAGCCCTACTGTTGAGACTTAGCGTTAAAATCTCCTGCGATGACGTTGTGAGAATCGATATTGGTACAGTCATATTCGAGACTTATTTCGTGCTTGGGAGGGTTGTACAGATTAGTTACCGTGAATTTACGCCCGAGTTTATGTACTTCGAGGGTGATGGCGTCGGTACGCCCATGCACTCGTGGACCGGGGACTTGTGTAGCAATCAGGTTGTTGCGTACATAAGTTATGATCCCCCGGCAGTCTGTGCACTTGCACTTAAATGCTGTATAACCGGTGATACTGGCATTGCGTTTGCCCGTTAGTGTTTCTTGTAATAAAGCCACATCTATAGCCCTCTCGTGGAGGAGTTTTGAGAGCTCTAACACCTTGGGTATTACCCCACAGATGTTAATTTGTAAGATCAGGAGGGTTCTAGTGTTTATGGGCCTAGTCCCTGTGGTGGGTTGGATCCCATTAATGTCAGTTTGGGTTGTTTGGAAGCCGGAGGCTCCCGTCACTATTTCCTTCCAGTCATATTTGCCTGCCGTGTATCTAAGTCGGCAGGAGGTTGTGGCAGACTTCCATCAACCTTGTTCGGATCGGGCCTCCGAAGGAGGTACGAATGCAGTGTTCGTTGAGAAGAGGACTTTGGTGGAGGAATTTTAGCCAATTTTTCACGACCTGACAAATTCACCCTCATCGAGGTCGCGGGGCGACTAGTAGTGGACTTTTCGTGGCCGGGCCTGACGCCCACTACCCGGCGCACGGAGCCTGTTCGGGTCTGCTCGTGCCCGCTTTTTCCCGTGTCTGTGTCTATCATAGTTGTATGGTTAAGGCCGTTGGCGGCCTTAGTTACTGCTCTAATGCAGCAGCGTGCATGGCCTATACTTGTGTCGCCACTAAGGACAAGGTTGGAAACCTGTCCAAGCAATCACCACCACAGTTTGGCATATAAGTTTTCTGCAGGGCAGGAGTGGGGTGGCACGCGTTTCTCGATATTCCCAGTGTCAGAGTTACCATTGGCTGCGGCGTATTCCTCCACTAGTGCGCCAGGGAACGGGCTAGATAGAGCCTAGCTCGTGGACGCCAACCTGTCCGCCCGACGCAGCCCGCTAAGGCCGCGCCAGTCAGTCCAGTCTTTGCCCAAAGAGAGACCCGCGAATCAGCCAGGTCCCAGGAGAACTCGACCAACCCTCGAGTTGGTGTCCAGCGCTATCCGCTTTTCGGAGAACCCGTAAGTCTCTTACTAACCGTTGCCCCGGGGCCCCACAGGGGGGGGGGGCTGGACATAACCCCTTTGTTTCCTTTTACACTTGCCGGCTGCTCATTCATCAGCGGCAAGCAACCAGTACTCTTGGCCACTCCAGGAGAGCGGAGTGTTCATCCGACAACCACGATGAGGTGGTACTGGAATTGCCGAGGTTATCGTCACCAGTTTCTTACTGTCCTGGGAGACTAGAATGAAAGTTGACAATTGTTAAGATGCAAGTTCTTTTTTAACTGTTAATTATTTCTATTCAAGGACAAGTATACGCTGTATTAGTACACTAAATATTTATTATACAAAACTTTATACAACTATTATATGTACTACAAGCTCTCACTCCAAGTTCTAACTACAAGTTCTCTCTACAACAAAGTTCTGCCTTTACTAGCATAGGTTCTAACTTTACTAGTTTATGTTCTAACTAACATTACAAAAATCAGGCCTTAAATACCTTTTTTCTCTCCACCCTTACTTTCACCTAGGCAGTTCATGTTTGAATTTTAGGACATCAAATTTAAGTTAGTTTTTCAGGTCTAAACTGATATACTGACCAACAGACAGACCACACACAAGTAATTGCGTATTTTCCCTGTTATGGCCCGCATATGAAAGTAAATAAAAATAGTTTTTTATGTAACAATCTAATGTCAAAATCATTTTTGTTTAACGCTAAACAATTAAATTAGTATCAGTCACAAATGTAATGGCTCATAGAAGTCGCAACGGTAATTGTAGTTCGTAGATGTCTTCTTGAGTGAAATTGTAGCGCCTAATGTCTCCAATGAAACTATGGACAATATAGATCTCCACTGAATTTATAATGTGTTGCATGAGCTGAAAAACACATGCCAAGATAACAGTTCAATATTATTGTGTGTCTTGATAAGGCCTAGTGATAGGGTATTACATGAACACCATTGGCAGGAAGACGAAGAAGTGAGTTCTTATCTTGAGTTAGGGCTTGGCTGTTCTAGTCTCACTATGTTATGTTCTATTGGGCAGCAGTTTTCATCCTTATAGATTTACTTTCCTATGCCGCCATGTCGTAGCGTGTTTCAGAACAAGGTCTTTATAAACAAAATACATACCATTGTTTGAAATGTACAGGCCTTCAACTAAAGGTAATCATGTATTTTATTGCGTTAATTTGTTACAGATAAAATATCAATTTAAGATTTATAGAAAGGTAGACATGGTTTTGTTTCTCATTAAACTATTCCCCGCTGGGTGAACCACTATTGGAACTTTGACAATCTTCTATATGTAGGCCTACTTAGCGTTTCTCGGTTAAAAATCAATTATAAATATGTATATAATTTTGATATATGAACACATGTATATAAATATAGTGACGATTTCAATGAGATGCCTTGAAATGAGGCTAACAGAAATCACTTTCGAATCACAAAGTAAACAAACTAAAGGAGCATGGGGTGTATCAAGCATAGGGCGTCAGATGGGCGCCAAAAGATGATGAAGACAAATGTTATTTTTTGCACATTTTTGAATGATCAGGCTATAGAAAAAATATCTTCTAGATGATGCAGAGTAACCACATATCTTAGATCCCAAGCAGCTTTGTGCAAACTTTTCTGTATAGAGTTTATGGTTGGGATAATGTTCATTAATGTGTAATTTAAAAAAAACACCTTTTTTTATCAGTCAAAGCACGAACTTCATCTGTTGTTACACTTGCTATCTTGTTCCAAGCCAACATTTTCAACACAGTTCTTGGACTGAATGTTTCGAAATATAGCGAAGAGTAATCTTCGTTTATTTAAAACTTTTTAGAATGACATGTTGAAACAATGTTTCTTTAGCCTCTTCATCAGAAGTGATAAGAAGCAGACATTTCAGTCATTTCTGTAGATATTTACAATTATTTATTTTAATATATTTGTATTTGTTATAGATATAATCTGTGTGCACACCCGATTTCTGTAAGTGTCCGCGGGCCTCATACACACTCCGGACACTTGTAGCCCGCATACTGTAATTTGCTCACCACTGCTGTAAGGGAATTCGGCGAAATTCGTCCTGAATCTTGGAAAATCGCTCTTTTCTGTATTAGAAAAGTAATTATCTTTAGTTTTCAATGTTTAGAAATAATGCAATCCCATTTTGCGGATTTTAAAATCAACGTTCTATTCAGTGCCGGATTTAATTTTGTGGAGGCTCCTGGGAAGAATTTTTGTGGAAGCCCCTACACTTTTCTGAAAGCTTTAATACAAAGCCAAATTTTATTATTCTTACCAATATTTAATGGGAAGTCATATTTTAGAAGACAGAAATAGAGTTCTTTTAATTTTTTTCTAAGTTTACTACTTTAATAAGAAAAATATAAAAAACACGTTATTAAAAAAAGAAAAGCTTATATGAATTGTCATTGTATCCATTAGTTTGGATCAGTCATGCAATTAAATTTGTAATAGATCTAGACTAACTATAAATCTGTGCGATTATTTTTACAAATTGTTTTTGTTTAGCGATTTCATGCTTGTAGCGAAGAGGGGAAGGGGAGAGAGTAAGAACGAGCTACCTGAGTGATCGCTTTTTTAATGTATTTATGAAAAAAAAGGTGAACGACCTGAATTTGAATTCATGGCGCACGCTTCCTAAAGCCGACATACTAACCACACTGCTGGTGAGGTGCTTATGACTATAGAAGATTTTATACTTAAGTATTGTTTGTTGCGACTTTAAAAAAGAGGTGACCTATAAAGGAGACTAATTCAGTTTATACCACCACTTCAGTCAAGTAATGTTTTTTTCTTTGTTCGAGATATCAAGCAAAATAATTAATTATCAATAGCTAGTTCACTGTTTTTTTTAATTGATTCTTATGTTGTCAGATAAAAGAAATAACTGCAAAATTTTAGCTTGATCCGAGATTTGCTGTCAGAGAAATAACGTGTACACATTTTTTATCAGCAAGACAGTGTTAGTTCAAATAAGCTTTGTTAAAAAAAGTTACAATATTTGGGGGAAAAAATTTTTTTCTTTGTTTTTTTTTGAGTTTGTGTAGAGTAAGACCATGGGTGTCCTACTGCCATAGATCCAAAACTGCATTTATTACTTTATTACTTATTTATTATTATTTTACGATCACGCTACAAGTGGACACTTCTTATCCACGGCAAAATTGCCATCCGTAAAATGTCTTCTTCTGTTACTAAAGACAATGAATGCACATCATGCTTGATGCGCCTTGATGAATCAATAGTTTTACTTCTAATTGAGTCCGTCAAAGTTTGTCACAGTTCGTGCATGTCGATGCTAATGTTTTAAGGCTATCTAATAGGGTAGCTTTCTTACTCATTCTTATTGCAATGACCGGTTCATTCATTTTGCTCTCGGCGAGGTTCATACTAGTTTACGCAGACTATCTCCATGTTATCCGATCTTGCATAATTTGATGACACATGCTTTTTTTAATGCCTGCAGTCCTCAGATCTCGCTTGCAGACATCTCTGTGGGTTAGCCTTGGGAATCTCTTGAGTCTGACTCCCTCAGCAAGCTTAGCATTGAGGATGTTTTAAGGAACTCTTCCTTCTGACATGTCCGAGCAAACGTAGTCTACTCTATGCCAAAAGAGCATAGATGCTATCATGGGCGTAGCCAGGATTTTTTTATGGGGGGGAGGTAGGGGGGAATTTTTGTCTCCCCCCCCCGGGGGCAAAAAATATATCTGTGTATGTGTGCGTACGTGTGTGTGTGTGTACATAATTAATCTTTATTACATTCTGACCCTTCATTCTTTCGGAAGACGTTTATTGTACCATAGAATAGGTTCTTCCTAGAGTTAGTGGAAAAATTGTTTTAAGGCTATCTAATAGGGCAGCTTTCTTACTCATTCTTATTACAATGACCGGTTCATTCATTTTGCTCTCGGCGAGGTTCATATTAGTTTACGCAGACTATCTCCATGTTGTCCGATATTGCATAATTTGCTGACACATGCTTTCTTTCTGCCATCAAGCACTATTTCCGGTATTAAAAGCCAACAAAATGCATATTCTGAGGTATCTACAGTGCATTATCCTGCTATTAAAAAGTTTTATTTCAAAAACCTTCCGTGCTATTCTTAATGACGTAGATCCTCCCGCGTCGTTCGGCGCATTGGACGGCAAGCTGCTTCCACAAAAATCTGTCACACTGGCAATTAGTGGCAAGGGTGGCAAGGTCTGAAGCCTCTTCCCACTTGCTCTGAGGACCTACATGAAAGTGTGGCGCCAAGTTGTAATAGGATGTCCCTGTTTTCGCATTCTTTGTAATGGCCTCCATGTCATAGTAACTCTTATTATGCGTAATTCATTTTGATGGAGAATATGTCCCGCAAACCTCATGCGACGCTCTGTCACAACCTTACTAAGGGGTTGATTTCTAGATCGACATAGGATTTCCTTGATTGAAACATGATCTCTTTAACTGACTCCTAAAATCCGTCTTAGCCATCTTTGTTGAGCCACATTTTTCAATTTCGGCCGATGAATATTCACTGCACTTTATTAATGAAGCCCCGCCACTGGTAGAAATGTGTAACCTCTCTTGGCTACGCTCTTGGAATTAGGTGACTGTAGCTTGCTTTAGATTTTATATCGAAAAGGGAAGTTTTATCGTCAAATCATTTTTTGGGGGGTTTTAAAGTAATTTGGTGACTGTAGTTTGCTTTAGAATAAAATTGAAGAGAGAGGTTTTCAACCTCAAAACTCTCTGTAAGGGGGTATTTAAACTCAAAACCCCCTTGGCTTGGCTACGCACATAAATTTTCGAGTGTGCAATTTGCTTTTTTTTATATATATTATGCTTTTTTTATATATTGAAGAGGAATTTTTTTAGCTTCAAACCCTGCTACAGGGGGGTTTTAAACTCAAAACCCCCTTGGTTGCGCTGGTGCAACTGATGGTTTAGTGTTAAATCTCACGTAAAATAAACAGAATCAAAGCAAATAATCAGTCACTAAATTCCGTCCCACCTTGCGGAAGGGGGATATCATTTCGGGGTGGGGATGGGGTTGAACCCCAAAACCTCCCGCTGGCCACGCCCATGGATGCTGTGCACTAGCGAATCCAGAACTTTGGTGTCGGGGGAATCGATTTTTTTCAAAACCCTAACCCTAACGCCCAGTAAACCCTAACCCTAAGCGTAAACGCAAATACAGCATTCTCCTGACATCTACAGCTCATTACTTGAGGTCAACAATTCTCAAAGATAGATTGAAATATTTGGTAATTCTTGCTATTGAGCGTGATCTATGTAGGAAACAGAAATATTATGATATACTGTATGACTTCGCTACACGCAAGGCTCGTAAAGTATTTCTGTACGTAGTAAAGAATGAATAAAATGCATAGACTAATTTATTTTCTAATACAAACTCTTAAATTTCACTTATTATCCGCATCCCTACTCAAACTTGGCCCCGCGAAATCCGTTTCACATAGGGCCCCACCATAGTAGATTACTTAGATTAGCTTCTAGTCCAAACCTCCCGCTGTACAAAGGGAGATGGGAGCGGGCAGAGTTTGATACATTTAAACGACAGTCCATCGCGCAGTCTATCATCCGTAGTGTGAACACTACTCTTGTTTTCTCGTGGACTATCCGCAAAGTGATCTTTCCTTTACTTCTTGTTTAAATTCTTGAGGGAAGAAGAGAATTATATATATATAGATTAGTGACATATTTTTTTTTTTTTTTGTAATTTCTTAACTAAAATACAAAAAGAAAACGTATTGGTTTGTCCGATGGCCGGACCTGGTACCCACCTGGTACAACCCTTTTTTATTGTATATTTCCTAATACTACAATGTGAGATTGGGACGGGCTGAAACTTAAGTGTAAGAGACATTTGAAGCAGTTAAGCATGTCAATTTATAAATAGGACTCGATCGTCTTCAGTTCACCCTAATGGTCAATGACGTCGTGTAGCGGAGCATGTAAAGCATGTTCACAGAGCGATGGTACTCGCCAGACATTAGACCCCTTTGACGTAAGAATCACGGTGAAATGCCTAGTATCACATTTCATGTACATATCAAAATAACACCGCTCTATGCAATTATAAATAGAAAAGTCACTAAATTTAATATTGGTAAACATTGATAAAAATATAGTTTCTGTTATATTTACTAGTTTTAATATTCAAATATAAGTCAACAAGGCCAGCAATGCAAATAAAATCGTTTTTTTTTTGCCCTTAAAAATACCACCTTGAATAATTGAAAGGTTTGAGAATCATTTTTTGCCTAAGTCCAATACTGTGTATGACAGATTTAAATTCTTCTCAAGAAAGCAGAAAGACGGAGAAACGTTTGAACAGTATTATACTGATTTAAAGAATTTGGCAAAAGAATGCAAGTTTGACAACCTTCGAGATGAACTCATCAGAGATCAAGTGGTATGTGGCATACAGTCGAATCGAGTGAGAGAGAGACTTCTGAGAGATGTAGACTTAACTTTAGAGAAAGCAGCAAGCATAATTCGTGCTGACGAGCATACCCAGAACCAAATGATAGATATGAAAGGACTACATGTGGATGCTGCTAATAAATTAAAGAAGACAGAAGATAGAAAGCCAGTCAAAACCTCACAGGAAAAAATGGAAAAGAATCATGTAACAAGTTTCATTAGAGATTGCAGATCTTGTGGTGAATCTCATGGAAAATACAATTGCCCAGCATTCGGACAGACATGCCGAAAATGTAAAAAGAGAAATCATTTCGCTGTAAAATGTCGCTCGAAACACTTCAAGGCTGTTGATTTACTGGAAGATGAAAGTCAGTAAAGCCAAGTAAATGAGTTGTGGTTTGAGGCAATTGGTACTGACAACAATGTCAAAGTTTGGATGGTTGATGTCAATATTATGGGAAAAATAATAGTCAATATGAAGAATGACACAGGAGAACAAGCTAATGTCAAATCAGAGTAAACGTGGAACACTTTAAAAACTGATACTCAGTTAAAGAATTCAAATACTACCATACGAGCATTGGGGGATGAAGCATTAGAACTGAAGGGAGTTGCATCGGTCGCATTTAAAGTTGGCGATGTAGAAGTTAAAGATGATCTGTACGTGATCAAGAAAAGTATAAATCCTATACTGAAGACATCTATTGCTTTAAAACTAATTGAAGTACACGATGTCAAGCAACAAAATGAAGTTCCACAAGTGTTGATGAAAAAATATTAGCAAGTATTCGAAGGACTCGGTACATACAAAATGAAGTATCACATTAAACTGACGTCAGATGCAAAGCCTGTTATTCAATGTGCGCGCAGAGTTGCACCATCACTCTATGAAGAATTGAAAAGAAAACTCACACAAATGCAACAAGATGGAGTGATCACAGAAGTGGATGAACCAACAGAATGGGTTCATAACTTGGTTATAGCAAGGAAGAAAGATAATTCTTTGAGGTTGTGTTTAGATCCCCGAGAACTGAACAAATATATAACGAGAGAACATTTCACTATACCAACATTTGATCAAATCAATAGTTCACTGGGAGCAGCAAAAGTGTTAAGTTTACTTGATCAAAAGGATGCATATTGGCAAGTGGAGTTGGATGAACCAAGCTCTTATTTATGTAAATTCAATACTCCGTTTGGAAGATAAACATTCTTGAGAATGCCTTTTGGTATATCCTCAGCTAGTGAAGTATTACAGAAACGTGCTTATCAAGTATTCGGAGACATCCCAGGTGTACATATCATGTCAGATGACATGCTGATTGTAGCAAAAGATAAAAAAGAACATGATCAAATTTTTGAAAAAGGTTCTGGAGAGAGCTAGGTAGAATAATGTAAAGTTCAACAATAATAAGATACAATATAAACTTTCTGGTGTTAATTATCTCGGAAGACAAATTGGAGCAGATGGTATTCGTCCAGATCCAGCTAAAATCAAAGCAATAATGGAGATGCCAGCACCAACAGATCAAACAGGAATTCAAAGACATGTCAACAATTACCAGTCCATTGCGTGAATTGCTAAAGAAAGATGTATTATGGCAGTGGAATGCAGAGCAAGAAAATGCTTTCCAACTAATAAATAAAACACTTAGTGAAGCTCCAGTTCTGCAATTGTTTAACCCTGAAAAACCAGTTACTTTTCAGTGTGACTCTTCTTCTAAAGGGTCTGGAGCATGTTTAATGCAAGAAGACAAACCAGTTGCGTATATGTCAAGATCATTGACAGAAACAGAGTGCAGATATGCAGAAATAGAAAAGGAAATGTTAGCTATAGTGTTTGCAGCTGAACATTTTCACCATTGTATTTTTGGAGGAACTGTGACTGTACAATCAGATCACAAACCTTTGCAAACTATTGTGACGAAGCCTTTACACAAGATTTCACCAAGACTTCAGTTGACTGTTGAGATATCAATTAACAGTAACTTAACACTAGAGGTTCAAAAATGCAAATAGCTGATACGTTATCGCGTGCGTACATCAATGGTCAAGAACAATCAAATTCAAATGATGACATGGTTATGAGAATTCATAGCGCAACAGCACAGTTTCCGGGAAGTGATCAGGAGATTATTGAAATTAGAAGGAAAACTGAATCTGATGCTAAATTAAAACTTGTAATCAATTATGTCAGAGAAGGTTGGCCAAAGATAAAAGCTCAATTTCATGAAACAGTGAAAGTGTATTGGTCATTTAAAGACAGTATTCATGAAGAGAATGGAATATTGTTTTATGAGAACAGAATTATAATTCCTTCAAGTTTGAGAAATGAAATTCTCGACAAGTTGCACACAGGTCATTTTGGTCTTGAGAAAACCAGATTTAAGGCAAGACAGAGAGTGTTTTGGCCAAGGATTGTCTAAAGATATTTTTATGACAATAATGAAATGTTCAACATGTGCAATGTGCAAAAGAAATAATGTGAAGGAAAAATTGCTACCTCATGCTGTACCAGACAGACCATGGAAAAAGGTTGCGACAGATTTGTTTGAATGGCGAAACAATGACTATTTGCTAGTTGTGGACTATTTCTCTAAATACCCTGAAATAAAAGATAACAACATCAAGTCACAGGTACCCTCAATCAAATGGACAAAGTGAGGTGTATGTTGGTATCGTAAAGCAGATATTCAACAAAGCATACAAAAGTGGGAAAGATCCTTATCTCGCTATGCTCGAGTATAGAAATACCCCGATAAGCGGACTGCTTTATTCGCCATCACAACTGCTGATGAGTAGAAGACTCAGGGACATCATTCCAACTGATCCCAAACTATTGAAACCATCGGTAGCTGAAAATGCAGAGACAATACTCAACGAACGACAGATGAAAAACAAAGTGAAATACGATGCAAAAGCAAGACTTCCTAAAGACTACTCTGTCGGGGAGAAGGTGAGAGTTCGTCTAGGACAAACATGGCAGAAAGCAGTCGTCACTAAGAAACACCCATCACCCAGATCTTACATCATAAAGACAAAATGATGGAAAAACATACAGACGAAATCAACGGTTTTTAAACAAGAGCTACGAAGAAGACATCTCTGGATATTATGATACCGACGAACAGCAAACTGTTAGAACAAACGAAACAGACAATTATAAACCAACATCTAGAGAACTTGTTGTGCCGGCCAAGACAACCAGAAGTGGTCGAGTTGTCAAAATTCCTTGTAAATATAAGTCTTAAGAACTTTAAAAGGAAGGATGTGATAATAGCTTCAAAAGGAAGGATGGGCTAATATTATATGATATTACGTCATTGTTTGTTGTTTATGTTTTGTGCGAAAGCAAAGAATCGGACGGAAATAAAAAGAGAGTTCTATATGTCTACCTTGATAAAGACAGTCTCGTTATTATCATTATTAATTAGTAACGTCTACACTCTACAGTCATTTATTATTAATCTGTGACAACAGAACAATAGATATATATCGAAGATGAGCTCATTTCTCATTTCCTATGGACACGAAGATGACTTTTAAGTCCAATCCTCGCTTTAAAAAGCCGACCGCATATACATATCTATCTATCTATGTATCTATGTATCTATGTATGTATGTATCTATCTATCTATCTATCTATCTATCTATCTATCTATCTATCTGTATGTATGTATGTATGTATGTGTGTGTGTGTATGTGAGTGAGTATCTAGTTACAGTTTATCAAGTTCTCTGCCTTAGCAAAAGTGCAATTTTGTTCTACTTTTGTTACTTCATGATGGGTGCCATCCGGTGAGACCTGCACCAACCGCACCCTAGTGACGCCATAATGATAATAAGAGAAAGACAGAGAGAGAGAGAGAGAGAGAGAGAGTATATAGTCTTCTTCTTCTTTGTTCTCATTGTTATGTTGGAGCGTTCAGATGACTAGACCTAGATATAGGAGATGAACTGCGCAGCAGTTTCCAAATCAGGGAGCTCTCCATATAGTTTTCTGTCTATTGGGGTATTTTGGGGCCAGTGTCTTGTACGGGCCTCTTGGTATATAATAAATATTGTATTTGTTTCTTATTTTTCAGACTAAAAGGATGACTTCGTTTCATGGTTATACCACCGATATCAATCGCGCGGTCCAAGAAGCTCTCAGGGTCCAGTTATCCAATCAACAGACAAAGAAAATGACCTTTCATACCTATGTGAATATCCCAGACAGCACGGGTTTCAATTCACCAGACTCCAATCTCACTATGTATTCATCGATACAAAAAGATTCCAACATTTCTGAAAACACATCTTTGTCGTCTGCTAGCTACTGGAAAATTGCAGAGCCAGATCCTAGAAATATAGCCACAGAAAGAAGACCCTTGCCTACACCAAAACACGTAGATCTTACAAATGTAGCCTCAAACAGAAGACCTTTGCCTACACCAAAACACGTAGATCAACATTTTTATGGGAAATCATCAAACTCTGGAATTTCTACAAATAGTCAGTTGCCAGCATCATTTCAACAACTGACAGGCGATCCAGCAGAAAACTTGGAAACAAGTCCAAAAGTTCAACGGGATAGAAACTACAGAAGATTATTAATTGTTGCTCTAGTGATTGCAATAATCATTGCCTGTTGTCTACTTCTCCTGGTCATATTACTGTCTGCTGGAGTAATCAATCAGTCAGCTACTGTAAGCAAGTTTAGTTATGTTTTAGTCATGTTTTAGTCATGTTTTAGTCATGTTTTAGTCATGTCAAGAAATGTTACGTAATAAACTATACTATGCTATTGATACATACTCTTTTTTTTCAACTCAATTTTGTAGGAGCAATAACATTCATTTTAGTTTATCTATTTTTCTTTTACGTAATTCGCATGTCAGTTATACGATTTAAGATAATTTCAAATATAATATTCATAAATTAATTTAGTAATTAATTCAGCAACACGAGCAATATGTCATCTAGATCTGCGGGATGAATACATCAAACTAATTAATAAAGATATGTACTTTATGTTTGTTTTAACGTACTATATCATTGTTTAAAATTTTTAACACATTAATTTTTAATTTTACATTTCTTTTCGTATTGTCAGGTACAATATCCAGTTTATCAAACCTCCATCAACCCGAAAATAAACAGCTCACAACTACAAGGAACGGAAGAGAAGACAACTCGTGTTAATATAGTAACAGGGGAAGTAACCACAAATCTTCAGCGCTATATGTCTTCCATTAGATCTACGCCTGTCATTAAAACCAATGAAATGGCCAAATTAACCTATCCCAGGATTATCATCGGAAACTAACAACATTCATTTCTAAATATCCATATGTTGAAAACAGCAGGCTTTATTTAACACTACATATCTTGACTAGTGGGAGATTTAAAAAACGGTTGGATTTTTGTTACATTCCTAAACATAAACACACACATAAACATGTGACAAGTTGTACAGAATATTACTTGTTAAAATAACGAACTAAGAAGAAAAACAAATATAAAATGTGACTTCTTTAAAACTAACAAAAAAACAAGTTCTCCTTTGTACAGCTTAGAGAGTGATTATTTTGTTCTTAATAATCGAATGAAAGCTAGATTTTAAAAAAGGTAAAAAAAATTCTCTGCCCCCCCCCCCCCGAACAAAATATCCCGGTTAAAGCGAATGCTCAAATCTATTATATTTTATAAGATTACAATGATAGACCTATAGGTCTGGGTAGAGATAAAGATAATAATTGTTGACCTCAAATAATTCTTCATTAGTTTGACACGTAAGAGGCTTCTTTCGCCAGATGTCACAACTACGGGTAATGTTAAAAAGTATTTAGGAAAGCAGTCTATCTTTCATTAGTAGACATAAGCTAAAATCTCTACCGGGGTCTTGACGGTATTCGGTAGAATATGTCATAAAGATTCCATTTCAACTACTAATTCTCGCCCACACATATCTGCTGGCTGGTCTGTTGATGACGTAAATGCTTGCTGGAGACTGTCGTATGTCATCACACTAAAGGCTCTTAAAGATCACAAGAAATCAAAATAGATTGTGGTTTTGATTTCAGCTGTTCAAAATCTCGGATTGCAAGGATTGAATTGTAGTGTCCACAGTTCTGTTGAAGCAATTTATCCTGTAGTCATCTTCAGCATTTCCAGGTGTGACGGTTTCCACAGATTTATCAAACTCCCTTTTAATTTGACGTTTGGCTGGAAAGATTGCAACAACTTCCATGTTTTCAGCCAATTCCAAGAATCTGAACAAACCCATCAACTCTCAGTTTCCTTAGTCAAGCCGTCAGGTTCTTACTCACGACATTGACATGGAAGAACACGTCATACCATAACACAAGTGAAACTATTTTTTTAAATTATTATCTTAGACTTTTTTAGTTGAATTTGATAGGGGTTTCAGTCAATATTTGGTTTGGTCAATATT
Source organism: Biomphalaria sudanica (assembly GCA_036873155.1). Lineage (NCBI taxonomy): Eukaryota > Metazoa > Mollusca > Gastropoda > Planorbidae > Biomphalaria > Biomphalaria sudanica. Next base: position 839,698 of record JAZGLO010002157.1, read on the forward strand.
TGGTTTGGTCAATATTTGGTTTGGTCAATATTTGTTTTGGTCATTGTTCCCTTTCCCCCTCTGTATTGAAATAAATATTTACAAATAACTTCAGTAATGGTTGGTAAGGCAACAAGACATGTCCACTATAGCAAGGACACCATCCAGAGCATGGAAACAAAAGTCGGTCACACTGCCCCCCGCACATCCATAGTCCTACATACAATCACTTTGGTTTCTCAGCCGGAAACACAAACAGCCTTCTTTATTTTTTTTTTTGGCACGGAGACATACTTCTAGCATCTTTTATTTGGAACTGGGGCTTTCCTACACTACGACACATTCTAGTTTCACTATTCCCCGCCCCGCCCTGCTCCCCCTCCCAAAAAATAATTAATATATACATTCTCTGACCATAATCAGCAATCTTTGGCATCTCAATTCAATATCAAAATATTTTGAAGGTTCTATTTTGGTTTTCGGTCGAAACCTTGGGTGAAACCTTTTCTTTTTGCACCCTGCGCATCGTAACGCTCTCCCACATAGACTTTTGATCCATGAACACTATTATCGTTATGTCTACCCGTAACAACAAAAAAACAACAACAATTAAACGATTAAAATACATTTTGAAGAACAAATCTTTTCTAAGAAGAAGAACTCCAAATTTACAACAATATTTCTCAAAAATGTAGAAGTGTCAAGAGCAGGGGTGTGTAAGATGTGAGATTGTGTGTGTGTTTATTTATTTTATTATTTGTCTGTTGTGAACTGTTTTATCACGGGGTCTTCAAGGGGGGGGGGGGTAATAAGTGTATCCAGTGATCAGTCAAATCAGTTGGAGAGCTGAACTGGTCTGAGTAGTGTGTTGATGGTTGTTTTTGATTATTCTGTTTAGAATACGGAGATACTATTCTGTGTGTGAATTGCATATTTTGGGAAAGGTATGGTGTTTGATGATACCCCTAAGATAGTACATTATTGAATCTAGTCTAAGCGCCCTTGAATATTTAATTTTGGTACATTTAATACTTTCTAGTATATTATGATTGTGTATTGTATATTATGTATGTCAATCATGGTATGTTGTAAATAAATACTAATTTACTACTCCTTTGTTGAGTGTGATCTATAATAATTATAATAATAGTAATATCGGAGAATTTACCACTGTGGCATCGCCTTCGTGTTGAATATGAATAGAGAATCATGGATAGACTTTAGATCAAGTTCCAGAACTAAATCTAGAATCTAGACTAGATCTAGAAATCTAGAAATAGAATCTAGATCTAGACTAAAATTCTTATGACTTAACACGTTTAATCTTAAAATTTCTAGATCTAGAACTAGATCTAGGTCAATATTATGATCAGGATTAGTAGGCCTACTACTGGGTTAAAGTGCACTTATGCTGTTCGCATCAGATTCACTTCTTGAAATGATAATACTGCTTACATAATAAATACATCTGCACCCCTAAGCTATTAGAAGATAAATTATTTACTTATTGGATTATACATGTAAATTTTGTTCAAATTGTCTAATACAATTAAATCTAAATCTAGATCTATGTCTGGCCTCTAGTTAGTCTAATTTAGATTGTTGTCAAGTGTATAATGATGATATGTGAAAACTGTGCCACTATATAAGTACTTCGTTTTTTTTTAAACTTACAAGTTAAGCGAAGTTCGTATCAAAATTCGTTTTTAAAAACATTTCAATCAATATTTCATTCCATGAGCTAGTCAATAAATCGAAAATATATTTTATAATACATTATACTTTTTCCAATGTGACCTTAGATGCAATTTTTTGGTACCAATGCGCGAATCTATGAATGAAGCTTGAGTTATTAATGAAGAAGTCTGTGGCCTTTTAAAAAAAAACATTATTTCCCCTGCAGTTTTTCACTGAAAAGTTTTTTTTTGTTGTTGTTGAAAACTTTGAATGATCTAAAATATCATGATGTCCGATTTTCTCTTCTAATTTCTGAGATCTAAACGGGACGGACAGACAAACGGACGGACGGACCGACAGACAACACAAAATAAATAGCGTCTGCTCCCCTTTCGGGGGCCGCTAAAAATAAAACCGTTTGCACGATTATGTTAAAAACACAATGAAAAATATTCCCCCTTTTGAATATGATCTCCTCTTTTGTTGTTTACTATAAAAATGGTGTATTTTTTATGAAAAAACTGCTCGCATCGTTAATTTTTAAATTAAACTTTTCGTTTTCAGACAAGAAAAAAGTAGCCATTGCATCAGAAGTTTAAAAGATCAAAAATATCATGATATTGGATTCTCAATATCTTTTTTACTTTTTGTAAAGATATTTAAATGTCGGCTTCCAAAAACATGATCGGTCGAAATTTCAATTGAAAAATCTTTCTGCTAAATTTAACCGCTGTGATTTCTATCTTGAAAATGGCTAAGTTGTTCTATGTAACGAAATGTTATAACAGGTTGCATTTTTTTTTATCGTCCACCTCAAGTGTGAGAGTTAGTGATAATCAGTCACTCAGTGAATGAGTCAGTCATCAAGACTTTGAGTTATATATAGTTAGAGATTATTATATATTTAGGTCAAACATTGGGGCTAGATGAATGAAACACCATTGACATGTGGTTACAGTTCCATGACCTCTCTATGGACTTTGGTCTGAATGTAAAGTGATGCTCGACGAGGGAACTGCTGCTTATACAAAATGAAGTCTTGCCAGTTAGGACGGTCGTTTCAATGTATGCAAGACGCCGTGAACGCCATTGGCTGGGAAGAAAAATGAATCGATTGTGGCCGCTGTAATGCCATGAGCATCCATCTAGTGCCAAACTGGTGTGTTCTGTGGAATCCGTGTGTACATAGGGATGACATATTTTATTCAACTGTTGATTACACATGCTTGTAATACACTCAAGTGTGCATGATATCTAGTTAGTATTAATGGAAATCAAAGTCTAAAATTTACATAAAGTATTCGCTTTTTCGGCTCGTACGTACTGGTATCGATCTGTTCCATAGTATCGTAAGAGGTGAGTCAATCAACATTGTTCTCCATCCTCTAGAAGTCAGTGCTTTCATCGGGGAAAGGGGGGGGGGGCTCTGTGAAATCATCGGGCATTTTTTAATTATACGTTTTGATAAATAAAAAAAAAAATATTTATCTAATTCTGGAGAGTCAAATTCTCTAGATTCTGGAGAGTCAAATTCTCTTAGATTCTGGAGAGTTAAAACAAACACAAACCCTGCATGGAGCACTGAAATGGCGAAAGAAACTGTTTCGATCACTTTAGCTACAAATACGTTCTCCATCTATTGCAGTTAGTATTTAGTTCTAACCCATTTTTAAATGGAGAAGTTTTTAAAAAGACTAAATCAGTGGGGTCAGAAGAAAGACTCTCTTTGTATACTATACAGTGCCTTTCTTCTAGTCAACTAAATTAGAATAAGCAGACGCTGAGTAGGCCTAGACATTTCAACACTGTGTTACTCTGATATTTGTTGGCAATTATTTTAGTTTGTATAGAGCGAGTCAGGATGCTAGCTCTCTTTCAATGAGTGACGTTAATAGAAATCATTTGGCATAGTGTTGGGTACATCCACGCTTCCATGATAGATAAACACTTCTTTGTTCTCAAATAAACACATACACTCCGTAATTAATAAATTATAGAAGAATTCTTCACAAGTTGAAATAAAGCAACTTAATTCAATAAATCCAACAAGACTAAATAAATACATTTTAAAATCCCATTATGGAATTCATATCAAAGGGACATTCACCCAAACTAGAAGTATGAATTCAATGAATGAACCTCGACTTTAGGCTCGACTTTCCTGTTTACTTTTGTGACGTTTACGCTTGAGATTTCTACACTAGCATCGTGATATTTAGTACAAGCTATTGTGAGGGCCTACATTTAGTTCTATTTATAGTTCAAATATTCGTGTATTTGTTGTTGTTTTTTTCAAAGCTAATTGACATTTTATAATTATTAGAATATTATTCTTTGTTTTTTTTTTCCAGAACGTCAATGTTTGTTTTTGTTTGTCTGTTAGACAATAGGGATCGAATTGAAATATTGTTTTTTTAAAACTATAATACGAATGTAGTTCTACGAATTAAAATATTTTTGTGTATTGTGATAACGTGGATGTTGGCGAACAAACTAAAATATAGGTGTCCGATTCTGAAGAGAGTGTGCCTAGGTTTATTTGCATCAAGTTTTTTGAATTCACATGTTTATAGTGTTAGAAAAAGAAATCTGCATCTAAAATGATAATAGTCTTGGCACAGATACAACTGGTGCATGCGGGGGTCTTGCTCAGTAGGAGACTAGTTAACCCTACAGAACACTGTCAGATACCTGCCCCGCGCTATGAAGGATTAATCCCAGCACGGAGCTTTAGGGCCTGGAGGCTTACAGATGGAAGGGGAAGTGCACGTACATGTTTCGCACCAATAAGCCCAGAGGCTAGTCTAGGACACTAATAACTTATCCTTAAACATTTATTTCAGTGGAAGCACTACAGTTGCTACTTAGAAGAGGTTAATAGATGTGAAGCTGCAAAAAAATTTGCTAGAATTTGTCTACTTAGAATCCAGGGGGGGGGGCAGCTTTTTTAAAAAACCTATATTGAGTTGTTTGAGTTAAAAACTCTCAGCTCTGACATTCACTGAGTTTAATGTTAACAACAACGTTGCAATCTATTTTCGTACGGAAAGAAATTTAATTTATTGAAATAAAAAATTTGGTTTGGAATGTTTCGTGTTTTTCTTTTTCAGCTAGCTGATTAAGACATGGAACTATACTTAGATATTCTTAATGCTAAAAGCAATACATTTATTCTGCAATACTAGAGTGTTACCAGCCATGTCGTTCAATAAACACAATACACATGATGCACCAATAATCATGGAACAAATGAATAAAAAGCGTTGTGTCATCTGAAATGTGGCTCTTCTTAAATGATTTATGTGTTGTTGGTCATGTTCTAGACATGTTGTTTTTGCAAATATGACCAAAGGGTTATATATGAAGACTAGAGAATATCACGTGACGTATTGTTTATTTATACAGCATCGAAGGTTCAGAAAAATAAAAAAAAAGGGTGGTACATCTTAGTATTGAGTTGTGTTGGTGACTCACTAGGACACTCACTCACTAGGACACTCGACTCACTAGGACACTCACTCACTAGGACACTCGACTCACTAGGACACTCACTCACTAGGACACTCGACTCACTAGGACACTCACTCACTAGGACACTCGACTCACTAGGACACTCACTCACTAGGACACTCGACTCACTAGGACACTCACTCACTAGGACATTCGACTCACTAGGACACTCACTCACTAGTGTAGCTCAACGGATGAGGATTGCTAATTGACAACACTTTATTATTCAAGAACTGAAAAAGTAATTTAAGGTTAGGGTTAGCCAACATAGTTTGTTATGTCTCTTGAATAAATATAACCAAGGCAGTTTAAAAAGTTCATTATAAACTCCAGAAATTACTAGCAGACAAATATTTTAACATTTTATCCAGACATCAAAGATACCCAACTTGTTTGTTTACATTTAAAAATTATCATATTTTGGTACACTATTCGGTGTGACTTTGTAACCTGCCCTTAAAGGTCAGCACACATACATCAAACTTTTGCTTCTATAAAGAGTTATTTAAAAGACCTTGTTTCTTTATACTTAGAAGGTTGATTTATTTACTACACAAGACATTTTTTTAAAGATATTTGATTTGTAAATAGCAGAAACTCTAGATAAAAGTAAAGTGCTAGAAGAGATAGAAGAAAGAAATAGAAGAAATAGAAGAGAACCTAAGAAAAACAAATCTACAAATCGCCTATAAAGGACGAGTTTGACCAAGGAGTCATGTGCAAATTCCGTCGGTTTAGGAGGTTTAGTATCGTTACTTTTGAGGAGGTTTAGTATCGTTGCTTTTGAGGAGGTTTAGTATCGTTGCTTTTATGGAGATTTAGTATCGTTCCTTTTGAGGAGGTTTAGTATCGTTGCTTTTGAGGAGGTTTAGTATCGTTCCTTTTGAGGAGGTTTAGTATCGTTGCTTTTGAGGAGGTTTAGTATCGTTGCTTTTGAGGAGGTTTAGTATCGTTGCTTTTGAGGAGGTTTAGTATCGTTGCTTTTGAGGAGGTTTAGTATCGTTCCTTTTGAGGAGGTTTAGTATCGTTGCTTTTGAGGAGGTTTAGTATCGTTGCTTTTGAGGAAGTTTAGTATCGTTGCTTTTGAGGAGGTTTAGTATCGTTGCTTTTATGGAGATTTAGTATCGTTCCTTTTGAGGAGGTTTAGTATCGTTGCTTTTGAGGAGGTTTAGTATCGTTGCTTTTGAGGAGGTTTAGTATCGTTGCTTTTGAGGAGGTTTAGTATCGTTGCTTTTATGGAGATTTAGTATCGTTCCTTTTGAGGAGGTTTAGTATCGTTGCTTTTGAGGAGGTTTAGTATCGTTCCTTTTGAGGAGGTTTAGTATCGTTGCTTTTGAGGAAGTTTAGTATCGTTGCTTTTGAGGAGGTTTAGTATCGTTGCTTTTGAGGAGGTTTAGTATCGTTCCTTTTGAGGAGGTTTAGTATCGTTGCTTTTGAGGAGGTTTAGTATCGTTGCTTTTGAGGAGGTTTAGTATCGTTGCTTTTGAGGAGGTTTAGTATCGTTACTTTTGAGGAGGTTTAGTATCGTTACTACAGCAATCTTCTAGAGTGTGTAGCCCTAGTCTTTCAGTCTCAGAATTCAACATTTAGCTGGGAGTCTGGTGATACGATTGCATGCGTATATTTGTCTTTGTACATAATAAAACTGATTTCTAAAACTAAAGTTTTAGAAAAAAACATTCAAGAAATTCTAAACCTGTTACAGAGGATTAATAGCTCCAATACTTCATGACATATCAAATGACTGAAACATGAGTACAGGGAAGCGTCCAGCGATTAGAAAATCGTCTTTCCTTCTTAACATAAGTGATATCCTTAGGTAGGCCCTCACACAGGGTAACACTTCAAATGGATTTCTGAGGCGACAAGAATCTCCTTCAGTTGAATAGATTATGGTTTTGGCAAAGATATTTTTCTTTGCACATTTGAATGATGATTTGAATATTACGAACGTTTACTTTGTAGGTAGAAGTTCACAGTGGTGTACCGAGAGTGCCAGGCGCCCAGTAGTGTACGTCATCATTATTTGCATAAGAAAAGTCCCCAGTAAACAATACAAAACGTACATAAAATAAATAAATTGAGTTAACGAACAAACCACAGAAATATATGAGCGTCTGTATCTCCGTCCGAAGCTGTACTAAGAATATGAAGCAACTCTCGTGTCAGGTTCAAGACGTGAAAATAGATTTAAATGTATTCAAGTTGATTTTCTACAAATAAAAACTATAAACAAAACTATTATTTTCCTTTTGAAATATTATGAAATGAAACACAGAGTCGTAAAACATTAACTTAGGAACATGGTGCAATCATAATTTGGTACTAGCCAACAGACTTACATACACCTTGACACATTTAGATAGGTCTAGATCTTTGTAGGGGTACACAACTAAATAGGTCTAGATCTCTGTGAGGGCACACAACTAAATAGGTCTAGATCTCTGTAGCAACACTCTCTATGGCTCAATTATTTACAAAGTAAAAAGCAGTCTCTTAATAAAGCATTCATGATTCTGTAAGTATAAATGACAAATACAACAATGGTTCAATGTTCCAACTCTAAATTGTATTATTATCTTTTCTTGAAAGCCATCCTCCTCTAAATTAAAACGTAAGTCGCTGCTTCTGGAACAAATCTCTTTTGAGTGTGTGTGTGTGCACTATTGATCGTTCCTGTCATGTTTTGGCTACTTGAGGAATCCACTGATTGGATGGGAGACTCCCCCCCCCACTCCCCACGGCTTGTATTGATTCACACGCTGCTGTTTTTTTTTTTTTTTTTTTTTGTAAGTGCCGGTTCTGTTTCCTATGTAACTAGAGACCAAAGAGATCTATTGTGATCTAATTAATGAAGGGTCATTACTAGAACATTGGACTCATTGGAAACAGATTTTAGTCCGAGGTTATTTTTGGTAACAATGCCAACTCATCATTTTTTCTGCTGTAATATGAACTGATATTATAAGTTTTCAATAGTGTTAGGTTTAGTCAAACGCGCCTGATTCTTAATGGTACTATGATCTTGAATCCTGCTAGACATCCTAGTAAATAATCGTAATAAATCTGTTCAAAATGTTGATAGTGACAAGCAAAAAATGTTCAACATTTATAGAGGTAGATAATAAAGGTGGTTAGCCTTTTAGTTCTTAGTTGTACACCTTACAGCAATGACGTAACTCTATCCTGATAGCCAGGAGGTGATGCAGGGGACAGAGAGCAGGATGGTCTGCCGTGTGGCCTGTTTTAGTTTTTCCTTTCTTCTTCGTTCTTAGGATTATGTTGGAGAGTTCAGAGATCAAAACCAATGTCTGAGTGAGATAAACTGCACAGTGATTTCCAGATCAGGCAGCTCTCCACATAGAGTTTTTCTGCTATACTGGTGTCAGTGTCTTATTCGGGCCTCCTGATCGATAATGCAGTTTTGAAGGACATGGTCTGCATTCTCTGTTGAAACTCCTCACGGGTAAATTTCACTAGTCCCAATTTTTAGCTGTTTTTATATATACAAGTATTGAATATGATAATGTATCAGATGTATCTGGTGGCATATAGGTGATGTATCCCAGTTTCAAGGTGATGTATCTCAGTTTCAAGGTGACGTCTTAGTTGAGGAAAAAAGAGAGAGTCACAAGAGTTGACGGCTCTCCAGATGTGTTACTATATCAAAGAAAACGATTCTCCGCGATGCTCGATGTCTCCTAAGCCTCTAAGTACTGGGAATTTAAGAATACAATAAACTGACTTGATGATTTCCCTTGGTTGGAAAATTTCAGACAGGTTTTTTTTTCCAGTTAAGTGGTATGGAACTTTTTCATTTGCATGGGAAGTACATTGATCGGACTTTGTTTCTTAAGTGTGGAGTTATATCACTTGTCGTATCTGGTGTTGTATATGATTTTGTTATGGTGTTATTTTTTGTGCTTTATCTGGTGGGTTTGTATCCGGTGTCTTGTGTGTATGTTTGGCGTTAGTGGTTTTCGTCTTGTATTTCGTAGTGCATCTGGGGCTACACAACTGGGGCTACACAACTGGGGCTACACAACCGGGGCTACACATAGTGTTGTATGAAGTTGTATAGGATTGGTTCACATTCTTTAGAGCTGATCAAACATTGATATATCTTAAAATTTATTGGCTCCCTTTTCTTCTCCCTACGGTTACAGTCTTATCTAATCTTAAAATTTCAATTTCAATTAAAATTTCATTTACACAAAAATAATTAATCATCCATGTTCATCCATTGTCTATTGAGACAGAATGAGCCATACTCATTTTTTGATCTTAAGAAAATTATGCTCAGTACTTACATGCTCAGTACGTGCATGCTCAGTATTTCCATTGAGACGTTTGTTCTTATTTCAAACGTTATCATTTCAAATTGGGTTCTTATATTTCAGTTTTTAGTTGATAAAATATTTGTACAATAAACAAAAGTCCCTTCGAACAACTGCTTTTATTTTTGTATTTTATTTTGTATTTCAGATTTTAAAAAATGAATTTAATTCAACAGAAAAGAGATCAGTGTTAGCCTTGATTTGATCTTTGTTCAATGCAAATGTGGAAAGTCTCTAGGAGCAACGTTAACATTGCCTGGATTGAAATGTGCAAGTAATTCAGTGGAACTCTTCCATTCATTTTGATCTCAGTGGAAATGTTGCGCAATTCACCACAAAGTTGACACTATCTAATAGCTGAATGTCTTAGTTAACTTCCACTTCTTGTTGAGAACATTGAACTTCACTATTTCTTATCTGTGCAGGAGACTTTTTAACCGTCATCATTCAGGCGCCTGTTGATCCGCTTTCTTACATTCAAAATTTAATTTTTTCTATTTCCGCAAAGTGCGCTGCGTCTCTCCCAATCGCAAAAATTTCGTTCTCAAATTTCAAAGATTCCTTCGGGTCCGGGATGAACTTCCTGCGACGCCGGTTTTCTTCTGGGGATCTCCAGGGAGAGGCAAACGAAAAAGAAGATCCACCTCTCGTTGGAGCCCTCAATTTTAAGAAAGGTCCAAGCCCTAGTGCTCCCAATTCTCCGAGTAAGAGCGCCCCTAGTGGCAACATTGGACAAAGGTTTTTTTCATCGACAGCCAAGCCTACCATTAACAAAGATCGATGCAAAACGCTTCTGGTAATCGATGATGAGCACACGGACTGGTAAGTTTGATTCTTTGGAACTGTTTTAACTTTGCGGTAGTATCATTACACGTGTCTAATGGGCGCTTTATCTATCTATCTATCTATCTATCTATCTATCTATCTATCTATCTATCTATCTATCTATCTATTTGTCTGTCTGTCTGTCTGTCTATACGTATGTATATATACATGTATGTATGCAGGTTTGTATTTATGCATGAATGTGTTTACTTATATAACTGTGTATGTATGCTAGAAGTATTTATGTATCATCATCATCATTGGCCTCCTTCAGTCGTAGGACGACTATGGTTCATCTCAGAGCACACTTCCTCATGTGGCTGTGGAGCCCTATTTTGGAGAGACACTCCCGTCCAAAGATAGCGCAAGTTAGGGTCCCTAACATATATGTATCACTAGCGGATCCAGAACTTAGGAGTGGGGGGGGGGAGATTTTTTCCCAAACCCTAACCCTAACACCCAGGTAACCCTAACCCTCAGCATAAACGCGCGAACAGCATCTTCTAGAGGGATCGTGTCACCAACCAGGAAGTTTTGACACGTTCCAACATGCACAGCATCTATGCTCTCCTTCAACAGAGAAGAATACGCTGGCTCGGTCATGTCACTCGCATGCCAGATGGAAGCCCAAGTTCGGACAACATGGAGAACTTCGCCGAATGCAAGAGAAACGAAGCTGCGTCAGCCAAGAGAAAGAAAAAGAAATATCCCTTGTCAGCTAGCCCTAGGACAGATGCACGAACTGTGGCAAACTTTACCGCTCCAGCATCAGCTTGATCAGTCACACCAGATTCTGCCCCCATCTCAAGACGTTACCAAAGCCAGACTCATCCATTGTCTTCCGAGACAGAAGGAGCCATAAATATATATATTTAACAAAGTTTAACAAACATCTAAATCCCATCCACTAGATTAGTAAACACTAACTTAGACCCGCAGGCCGCAGGTAATGTCAGGCTAGTTAATAGTAAAAAAAAAAACAACACTTGAGGCTCTTTATTAGGGGAGACAACTATTTACCATATTTTTAACACATTTATGCAAACGGTTGTAGATTTTTTGTCAAATGTTTTTATTTTATTTTTCTTTTTAAGTTATGTAAGTTCTTTTATACTTAGTACTATATTTACACACACAAAATTCATTATTATTTTTTAAAGAAAAAAAATCTTATTAGTATGCATATAAGTTAGACATAATTTAAAACAACAATTAATAAGTTTATATACACATTTTATTGCGTGATTGAAGGGACTACAGTGAGCTAATGATCAGATACCAGCTATTCATTATAAGACAGGCCAGGTTCACATCTAATTACACATTCACTTTCACCTATCCCTTGGTCTGCAGGACCGCTTTCATTTGTCTTTGATAGAATTTCATTCTGATAATATTGAAACCTGCCTGGGTGGACAATTTCGGGGACGGATTTTCAGTTTTGCGTTTCCACACTAACTGTCTTTGTAACCTTGTTCATTTTGTATTTTAGTTAAGAAATTACAAACAAAAAAAAATGTCACTAATATAATTTATATAGGCTATAAATTAAATTCCTATATCGAGTCGCTCCACTCCTATTCTTTAATGCCAAATGTAATCATTAGCAGAAATTTTAAAAAATGAGCGAGCATTAACGTTTTCACTCTACCGCCCTCTCCCCTTTCTAGACGAAAACATGACGTTTTAATACATAATAGTCAAATAATCTTATTCTAAATATGTGGGATATCTTATCTTTTCAAGTAACAATTCGGTTGTATTTGCAATGTAGTAAGGGCCTGTAAATATTATAATATTTTTCAAGTAAAACATTTTCAAAAAGTCCCTTTTGAATAAGATGAATAATAAGCTGTAGATATCAGGAGAATGCGTTTCTGCCGTGAAGAATGCATGAAAACGCTTTTGCCATAGGGGCTTCGCCCCCGACCCTACTGGGGTAGCTTACAACGCTCCCACAGACCTCCTAGCTGTCAAGAGAAAGGCCTCAAATTGGTTTTTTGTTTTTCACCAAATGTTGAGAAACACTCTTTTTTAAATTCTAATATTTATATCTATATCTATATATATCTATATATATCTATATATATCTATATATATCTATATATATATCTATATATATCTATATCTATATGTTACATATGTATATATGTATACATATGTTACCCGCTACCCGCGGGTCTTTATTTGCGCATTATTGTCGATATAGTCACAATTAAACGAAATAATAATGTAATAAGTAAAGCGAATGTGTCAATGTAAAATTAGTGTGAATGAAGCTATTAAATCAGAATAGCTAATAGGCTTAAATCCATTTGTTCAAAATAAAAAATTTGCTTGTAGGCCTACATATATTTGATTAAAATTTGAGATGAATAGACTTAATTTTGTATGTTCATGTGTATAAAGTATAAAGTAGATCTTGAGGTAGACATAGATCTAAATCTACACTAATCTAGAGTTAAAAATTGGCTTTTATAGAGTTCATTCTGTGCTGCGCATGCGTGAACTTTTTTTCATCAATGAATATAGACCTATCTCAACACGGCTACGCAGCTATAGCGAACAGCGAACGAATGTATTAAAAATGCTTTAGAAAAACAAATTTTAATGTTAATTTGATTAAAATATGAAATAAATGGACAATAATTAGTATGTTTATGTGTTAAAGCATAAAACTATCTTTGCGAAAAGAAGTTTTACCATCTTAGAGTTCAATAAGAGTTTTAGACCTAGGCCTAGGAATTGACTCAGTAGAGAGATGTGTTAATGTGTAACCATTTGGTAATGTCTAATGAAAGAATGTTCGCCAGGAAATCTGTAGTCACAGATATCAGGAACTAATTTATATAAAAAAGGCTTTTGAATAATCTAGTGGATTGGATTTAGATGTATGTTAAACGTAGCTAATGATCCTTTCACGTTATTTCTCATTCGCTACGAAAATAAAATTAGTTTTGCGAAAATGGGTTTACCCGAAGTCTATACATTCTTATCTATTAAAAACGAAAAGAGCGATAGCTTTGTTAAATGAATGGGATTATAAAGTGAGCAATTAAACGAAATAATTTTTAGTACGCGATTCATGAATGATGATAGATCTTGGCCTATCTCAACCCGGCTTCGCAGCTTTCGTAAACGAATGCAGCTTTAGAAAACCAAATTTGAATGTTTATTTGATCAAAATATCAAATGAATGGACTATAATTATTATGTTTATGTGTTAAAGTATAAAACTATCTGTGCGAAGAGAAGTTTTATCATCTTAGAGTTGAATTAGAGTTTTAGATCTAGGGAAGGGATTATAAAGTAAACAATTAAACGAATTAATTTTTAATACGCGATTCATTACGGTATTGTCTAATGAAAAAATGTTCGTCAGGAAATCTGTATTCACAGATATAAGGAACTAATTTATGTAAAAAATGCTTTTGAAACACAAAATTGAAGGTTAATTTTATTATATAATGAAATCAATGGACCTTCTTTTGTATTTTCATGTGGCAAAGTAAAAAACTATCTGCGCAAAGTGTATTTCTTATAATTAGATCTAGGTCTAAATCCTTTCGATCTTTCGATCAACAATGTAGACAAGGCCTAGATCCATAAAATACTTTAGCTGTAATAGAGTCGGACAGTCAAGGATCAGAATATGTATGTTTGTTACAGTATATTTGTAGGCTTCGTCGTACCGACCTGTAATGTGGGAACCAGCTATTGGTCTCCACTGCCCACGGGTTGTGACGTTGCAGGTCAGTGTTCAGGCCTTTTATGACGAATGGTCTCGATTAGATACACACGGTAGATCAAAATCTAGTGTATTTCTGCAGCAGACGAGCTAGTTAGATACACACAGTAGATCAAAATCTAGTGTACTTCTGCAGGCGGCGAGCTAGTTAGATACACTCGGTAGATCAAAATCTAGTGTACTTCTGCAGCCGACGAGCTAGTTAGATACACACAGTAGATCAACATCTACTTTACTTCTACAGCCGACGACCTAGTTAGATACACACGGTAGATCAACATCTACTGTACTTCTACAGCCGAGGAGCTAGTTAGATACAGACGGCAGATCAAAATCTAGTGTACTTCTGCAGCCGACGAGCTAGTTAGATACACACGGTAGATCAACATCTATTTTACTTCTGCAGCCGACGACCTAGTTAGATACACACGGTAGATCAACATCTACTGTACTTCTACAGCCGAGGAGCTAGTTAGATACACACGGTAGATCAACATCTAGTGTACTTCGGCAGCCGACGAGCTAGTTAGATACACACGGTAGATCAACATCTACTTTACTTCTGCAGCCGACGACCTAGTTAGATACACACGGTAGATCAACATCTACTGTACTTCTACAGCCGAGGAGCTAGTTAGATACACACGGTAGATAGACATCTAGTGTATTTCGGCAGCCGACGAGCTAGTTAGATACACACGGTAGATCAACATCTACTTTACTTCTGCAGCCGACGACCTAGTTAGATACACATGCTAGATCAACATCTACTTTACTTCTGCAGCCGACGAGCTAGTTAGATACACACGGTAGCTCAACATCTACTTTACTTCTGCAGCCGACGAGCTAGCTAGATACATGCGGTAGATCAAAATCTAGTGTACTTCTGCAGCCGACGATCGAGTTAGATACACACGGTAGCTCAACATCTACTTTACTTCTGCAGCCGACGAGCTAGTTAGATACATACGGTAGATCAAAATCTAGTGTACGTCTGCAGCCGACGAGCTAGTTAGATACACTCGGTAGATAAAAATCTAGTGTACTTTTGCAGCCGACGAGCTAGTTACATACACACGGTAGCTCAACATCTACTTTACTTCAGAAGCCGACTAGCTAGTTAGATACACACGGTAGATCAAAATCTAGTGTACTTCTGCAGCCGACGAGCTAGTTAGATACACTCGGTAGATCAAAATCTAGTGTACTTCTGCAGCCGAGGAGCTAGTTAGATACACACACACGGTAGATCAACATCTAGTGTACTTCTGCAGCCGACGACCTAGTTAGATACACACGGTAGATCAACATCTAGTGTACTTCTGCAGCCAAGGAGCCAGTTAGATACACACACACGGTAGATCCAAATCTAGTGTTCTTTTGCAGCCGACGAGCTAGTTAGATACACACGGTAGATCAAAATCCACTAAACTTCTGCAGCCAAGGAGCCAGTTAGATACACACACACGGTAGATCAACAACTAGTGTACTTCTGCAGCCGACGAGCTAGTTAGATACACACAGTAGATCAACATTTAGTGTACTTATGCAGCCAACGAGCTAGTTATATACATTCGGTAGATCAAAATCTAGTGTACTTCTGCAGCCGACGAGCTAGTTAGATACACACGGTAGATCAACATCTACTCTACTTCTGCAGCCGACGACCTAGTTAGATACACACGGTAGATCAACATCTACTTTACTTCTGCAGCCGACGACCTAGTTAGAAACACACGGTAGATCAACATCTAGTGTACTTCTTCAGCCGACGAGCTAATTAGATACACACGGTAGCTCAACATCTACTTTACTTCTGCAGCCGACGAGCTAGTTAGATACACACGGTAGATCAAAATCTAGTGTACTTCTGCAGCCGACGATCGAGTTACATACACACGGTAGATCAACATCTAGTGTACTTCTTCAGCCGACGAGCTAGTTAGATAAACACGGTAGCTCAACATCTACTTTACTTCTGCAGCCGACGAGCTAGTTAGATACACACGGTAGCTCAACATCTACTTTACTTCTGCAGCCGACGAGCTAGTTAGATACACACGGTAGATCAAAATCTAGTGTACTTTTGCAGCCGAGGAGCTAGTTAGATTATTATGGTAGATTAGCATCTAGTGTACCTCTGCAGCCGACGACCTAGTTAGATACACACGGTAGATTAACAACTAGTGTACTTCTGCAGCCGACAAGCTAGTTAGATACACACAGTAGATCAACATCTAGTGTACTTATGCAGCCAACGAGCTAGTTATATACACTCGGTAGATCAAAATCTAGTGTACTTCTGCAGCCGACGAGCTAGTTAGATACACACGGTAGATCAACATCTACTCTACTTCTGCAGCCGACGACCTAGTTAGATACACACGGTAGATCAACATCTACTTTACTTCTGCAGCCGACGACCTAGTTAGATACACACGGTAGATTAACATCTAGTGTACTTCTTCAGCCGACGAGCTAGTTAGATACACACGGTAGCTCAACATCTACTTTACTTCTGCAGCCGACAAGCTAGTTAGATACACACGGTAGATCAAAATCTAGTGTACTTCTGCAGCCGACGATCGAGTTACATACACACGGTAGATCAACATCTAGTGTACTTCTTCAGCCGACGAGCTAGTAAGATACACACGGTAGATCAAAATCTAGTGTACTTCTGCAGCCGACGATCGAGTTAGATACACACGGTAGATCAACATCTAGTGTACTTTTGCAGCCGACGAGCTAGTTACATACACACGGTAGCTCAACATCTACTTTACTTCAGAAGCCGACTAGCTAGTTAGATACACACGGTAGATCAAAATCTAGTGTACTTCTGCAGCCGACGAGCTAGTTAGATACACTCGGTAGATCAAAATCTAGTGTACTTCTGCAGCCGAGGAGCTAGTTAGATACACACACACGGTAGATCAACATCTAGTGTACTTCTGCAGCCGACGACCTAGTTAGATACACACGGTAGATCAACATCTAGTGTACTTCTGCAGCCAAGGAGCCAGTTAGATACACACACACGGTAGATCAACATCTAGTGTACTTCTGCAGCCGACGAGCTAGTTAGATACACATTGTAGATCAACATCTAGTTTACTTCTGCAGCCGAGGAGCTAGTTAGATACACACGGTAGATCCAAATCTAGTGTTCTTTTGCAGCCGACGAGCTAGTTAGATACACACGGTAGATCAAAATCCACTAAACTTCTGCAGCCGACGAGCTAGTTAGATACACACGGTAGATCAAAATCTACTTTACTTCTGCAGCCGACGAGCCAGTTATGTACACACGGTAGATCAAAATCTAGTGTACTTCTGCAGCCGACGAGCTAGTTAGATACACACGGTAGATGAACATCTACTGTACTTTTGCAGCCGAGGAGCTAGTTAGATACATTCGGTAGATCAAAATCTAGTGTACTTCTGCAGCCGACGACCTAGTTAGATACACACGGTAGATCAACATCTAGTGTACTTCTGCAGCCAAGGAGCCAGTTAGATACACACACACGGTAGATCAACATCTAGTGTACTTCTGCAGCCGACGAGCAAGTTAGATACACATTGTAGATCAACATCTAGTGTACTTCTGCAGCCAAGGAGCCAGTTAGATACACACACACGGTAGATCAACATCTAGTGTACTTCTGCAGCCGACGAGCTAGTTAGATACACATTGTAGATCAACATCTAGTGTACTTCTGCAGCCGAGGAGCTAGTTAGATAAACACGGTAGATCCAAATCTAGTGTTCTTTTGCAGCCGACGAGCTAGTTAGATACACACGGTAGATCAAAATCCACTAAACTTCTGCAGCCGACGAGCTAGTTAGATACACACGGTAGATCAAAATCTACTTTACTTTTGCAGCCGAGGAGCTAGTTAGATACATTCGGTAGATCAAAATCTAGTGTACTTCTGCAGCCGACGACCTAGTTAGATACACACGGTAGATCAACATCTAGTGTACTTCTGCAGCCAAGGAGCCAGTTAGATACACACACACGGTAGATCAACATCTAGTGTACTTCTGCAGCCGACGAGCTAGTTAGATACACATTGTAGATCAACATCTAGTGTTCTTTTGCAGCCGACGAGCTAGTTAGATACACACGGTAGATCAAAATCCACTAAACTCTTGCAGCCGACGAGCTAGTTAGATACACACGGTAGATCTAAATCTACTTTACTTCTGCAGCCGACGAGCCAGTTATGTACACACGGTAGATCAAAATCTAGTGTACTTCTGCAGCCGACGAGCTAGTTAGATACACACGGTAGATCAACATCTACTGTACTTTTGCAGCCGAGGAGCTAGTTAGATACACACGGTAGATCAACATCTAGTGTACTTCTGCAGCCAAGGAGCCAGTTAGATACACACACACGGTAGATCAACATCTAGTGTACTTCTGCAGCCGACGAGCTAGTTAGATACACATTGTAGATCAACATCTAGTGTACTTCTGCAGCCGAGGAGCTAGTTAGATACACACGGTAGATCAACATCTACTTTACTTCTGCAGCCGACGACCTAGTTAGAAACACACGGTAGATCAACATCTAGTGTACTTCTTCAGCCGACGAGCTAATTAGATACACACGGTAGCTCAACATCTACTTTACTTCTGCAGCCGACGAGCTAGTTAGATACACACGGTAGATCAAAATCTAGTGTACTTCTGCAGCCGACGATCGAGTTACATACACACGGTAGATCAACATCTAGTGTACTTCTTCAGCCGACGAGCTAGTTAGATAAACACGGTAGCTCAACATCTACTTTACTTCTGCAGCCGACGAGCTAGTTAGATACACACGGTAGCTCAACATCTACTTTACTTCTGCAGCCGACGAGCTAGTTAGATACACACGGTAGATCAAAATCTAGTGTACTTTTGCAGCCGAGGAGCTAGTTAGATTATTATGGTAGATTAGCATCTAGTGTACCTCTGCAGCCGACGACCTAGTTAGATACACACGGTAGATTAACAACTAGTGTACTTCTGCAGCCGACAAGCTAGTTAGATACACACAGTAGATCAACATCTAGTGTACTTATGCAGCCAACGAGCTAGTTATATACACTCGGTAGATCAAAATCTAGTGTACTTCTGCAGCCGACGAGCTAGTTAGATACACACGGTAGATCAACATCTACTCTACTTCTGCAGCCGACGACCTAGTTAGATACACACGGTAGATTAACATCTAGTGTACTTCTTCAGCCGACGAGCTAGTTAGATACACACGGTAGCTCAACATCTACTTTACTTCTGCAGCCGACAAGCTAGTTAGATACACACGGTAGATCAAAATCTAGTGTACTTCTGCAGCCGACGATCGAGTTACATACACACGGTAGATCAACATCTAGTGTACTTCTTCAGCCGACGAGCTAGTAAGATACACACGGTAGATCAAAATCTAGTGTACTTCTGCAGCCGACGATCGAGTTAGATACACACGGTAGATCAACATCTAGTGTACTTTTGCAGCCGACGAGCTAGTTACATACACACGGTAGCTCAACATCTACTTTACTTCAGAAGCCGACTAGCTAGTTAGATACACACGGTAGATCAAAATCTAGTGTACTTCTGCAGCCGACGAGCTAGTTAGATACACTCGGTAGATCAAAATCTAGTGTACTTCTGCAGCCGAGGAGCTAGTTAGATACACACACACGGTAGATCAACATCTAGTGTACTTCTGCAGCCGACGACCTAGTTAGATACACACGGTAGATCAACATCTAGTGTACTTCTGCAGCCAAGGAGCCAGTTAGATACACACACACGGTAGATCAACATCTAGTGTACTTCTGCAGCCGACGAGCTAGTTAGATACACATTGTAGATCAACATCTAGTTTACTTCTGCAGCCGAGGAGCTAGTTAGATACACACGGTAGATCCAAATCTAGTGTTCTTTTGCAGCCGACGAGCTAGTTAGATACACACGGTAGATCAAAATCCACTAAACTTCTGCAGCCGACGAGCTAGTTAGATACACACGGTAGATCAAAATCTACTTTACTTCTGCAGCCGACGAGCCAGTTATGTACACACGGTAGATCAAAATCTAGTGTACTTCTGCAGCCGACGAGCTAGTTAGATACACACGGTAGATGAACATCTACTGTACTTTTGCAGCCGAGGAGCTAGTTAGATACATTCGGTAGATCAAAATCTAGTGTACTTCTGCAGCCGACGACCTAGTTAGATACACACGGTAGATCAACATCTAGTGTACTTCTGCAGCCAAGGAGCCAGTTAGATACACACACACGGTAGATCAACATCTAGTGTACTTCTGCAGCCGACGAGCAAGTTAGATACACATTGTAGATCAACATCTAGTGTACTTCTGCAGCCAAGGAGCCAGTTAGATACACACACACGGTAGATCAACATCTAGTGTACTTCTGCAGCCGACGAGCTAGTTAGATACACATTGTAGATCAACATCTAGTGTACTTCTGCAGCCGAGGAGCTAGTTAGATAAACACGGTAGATCCAAATCTAGTGTTCTTTTGCAGCCGACGAGCTAGTTAGATACACACGGTAGATCAAAATCCACTAAACTTCTGCAGCCGACGAGCTAGTTAGATACACACGGTAGATCAAAATCTACTTTACTTTTGCAGCCGAGGAGCTAGTTAGATACATTCGGTAGATCAAAATCTAGTGTACTTCTGCAGCCGACGACCTAGTTAGATACACACGGTAGATCAACATCTAGTGTACTTCTGCAGCCAAGGAGCCAGTTAGATACACACACACGGTAGATCAACATCTAGTGTACTTCTGCAGCCGACGAGCTAGTTAGATACACATTGTAGATCAACATCTAGTGTTCTTTTGCAGCCGACGAGCTAGTTAGATACACACGGTAGATCAAAATCCACTAAACTCTTGCAGCCGACGAGCTAGTTAGATACACACGGTAGATCTAAATCTACTTTACTTCTGCAGCCGACGAGCCAGTTATGTACACACGGTAGATCAAAATCTAGTGTACTTCTGCAGCCGACGAGCTAGTTAGATACACACGGTAGATCAACATCTACTGTACTTTTGCAGCCGAGGAGCTAGTTAGATACACACGGTAGATCAACATCTAGTGTACTTCTGCAGCCAAGGAGCCAGTTAGATACACACACACGGTAGATCAACATCTAGTGTACTTCTGCAGCCGACGAGCTAGTTAGATACACATTGTAGATCAACATCTAGTGTACTTCTGCAGCCGAGGAGCTAGTTAGATACACACGGTAGATCCAAATCTAGTGTTCTTTTGCAGCCGACGAGCCAGTTAGATACACACGGTAGATCAAAATCCACTAAACTTCTGCAGCCGACGAGCTAGTTAGATACACACGGTAGATCAAAATCTACTTTACTTCTGCAGCCGACGAGCCAGTTATGTACACACGGTAGATCAAAATCTAGTGTACTTCTGCAGCCGACGAGCTAGTTAGATACACACGGTAGATGAACATCTACTGTACTTTTGCAGCCGAGGAGCTAGTTAGATACACTCGGTAGATCAAAATCTAGTGTACTTCTGCAGCCGACGAGCTAGTTAGATACACATGGTAGATCAAAATCTAGTGTACTTCTGCAGCCGACGAGCTAGTTAGATACACTCGGTAGATCAACATCTATTGTACTTCTGCAGCCGACGAGCTAGTTAGGTACACACGGTAGATTAAATTCTAGTGTACTTCTGCAGCCGACGAGCTAGTGAGATACACATGGTAGATCAACATCTAGTGTACTTCTGCAGCCGACGACCTAGTTAGATACACAAGGTAGATCAACATCTAGTGTACTTCTGCAGCCGAGGAGCTAGTTAGATACACACACACGGTAGATCATCTACTTTACTTCTGCAGCCGACGAGCAAGTTAGATACACTTGGTAGATCAACATCTACTTTACTTCTGCAGCCGACGAGCTAGTTAGATACACTCGGTAGGTCAACATCTACTTTACTTCTGCAGCCGACGACCTAGTTAGATACACATTTTAGATCAACATCTACTTTACTTCTGCAGCCGACGAGCTAGTTAGATACACTCGGTAGGTCAACATCTACTTTACTTCTGCAGCCGACGAGCTAGTTAGATACACACGGTAGATCAAAATTTACGTCCTTTCTTTTTTTTTTGTTTTTTGTCAGGTCAAAATATTTTAGAGGCAAAAAACTTTTTGGTGACTGGGACATTAGAGTGGAACAAGCCCAATTTTCAGAACTAAATTTAGCAGCATATTCAGACAGTGGAGCTATGGTGGACATTCAAGTCACAAGAAATGGCAATAAAGTAGTTAGGTAGGTAGTAAATATATCATTTTTATCTATCTTATTTTATATTATACAGACGTTACTTCAAAAAAAGAAGATGATTACGCCCTCCGCGTCATGCATTTAGTCATGCATATTAATCAATGACTTAAATTCTGCCAAGTCACTGGTTTTCCTGGCTAGCTACGGCAACCCATTCCATGCTCTAATAGTATTAGGGAAGAAGGAGCACTTGTACCAATTTGTCCCAGCATATGGAACGAGGAATGTGCCTTTATCTTTGTGTCTTTCTGAGTATTTTATTTTAGGTCTATCTTATGTATTTTTCATTACGTTTTTTTCACGTTTCTTAATGATTTCTTTACGTAACTTTGGCTTTACTACTTTGTGTATTATTATTATTATTAATAGCATTTGTCTTCAGTGCAACATTAGAATCAATAGAGTACGGCTGTCTAGAATAATTGGTAAAAATTGATCTGCCTTTTGTATTGATTTACACTTCTATGCGTTACTAATACATCTTTCAAGACTAAACCGCAGCACAGGGTATCATGGCAGAAGCATCGCTCCCAATATTGGCACCAATAAGATCTAAACATGTTTAGACTTATGTGCTTGAAAGTCGTCAAGCTTTCCAGGTCCTAGATTGTGACATAGCTTCTTGGTATGTTGTAAGATCAACTTTTTGCCACTATACCAAGCCGAAATAAGTAAGATTTGCCACTCTTATCTTTAAATGCAGTTTACATTTACAAAACCTTTTGAACGCGACTACATTTATTGGCATGAGAACACCTTACGTCCATTATGCAAAAGACTTCCCTGGACCACTTTGTCATCCAGGGGACTTAGAGGTTTGCACTGGGGTTTTATGCCTCCTCATGTGGCTGGTGAGACCTATGTGAGCCCGGAATGTTCGGCTGCACACTGGGCAGGTTGTTCCAGCTGGAGCTAGTGTCGTGGGCCTTGCTTTTCTTCTCTGGCGTTTTTCTTCCGACAGCGTGGTTCTCTTTTCCTCAGCAACCTGTGCGCCAGTTTTCACAGTGCGACGCCATGATGCTCTGTCATGTGCCTCTGTCTCACAGGTGCCTGGTTCTATGCTGAACGTCTTCAGAGAAGCTTTGAGGGTGTCCCTGAAGCGCTTTCTTTGACCTCCTTGCGAGCGCTTTCCTTTGCTTAGTTGGCCATACAATATTCGTTTAGAGATGCGTGGTCTTCCATTCTGCAGACATATCCTGCAAATCGCATCTGGGACTGCATCAGGATTGTGGGGATGCTTTGCAGACACGCTCTTCGAAGGACTTCTGTATCTGGTATTTTGTCTTGCCATTTGACAGTCAGTATTTTTCTTAGACATGTCATGTGGAAGTGGTTCAGTTGCTTTGCATGTTTTCTGTACACTGTCCATGTTTCTGAGGCACAGAGCAATATAGGGAGGATGACGGCTCTATGGACCCCTAGCTATGTATTTGGGATGATACCACATCTGTTCCAGACATTTTTAGAGAGTCTGCCATAGGAATCACTGGCTTTGGCGATGCGCAGGTCAATTTCACTATCGATTTTTCCGTTTCTGGAAAGTGTGCTGCCAAGATATGTGAATTTTTCCACTGCGTTTATATCCTGTCCATTTATAGTGATGCTTAGATCCGAGTAGGCTTTCCCAGGAGCAGGTAAATATAAGACTTCAGTCTTGTTTGTGTTAATGGTAAGACCAAAGTCTGGGCATGCTCTTGAGAAGTCACTGACGATGCTCATTTTCAGAGCAGGCATTTAGGGCACAGTCGTCAGCAAATAGCAAGTCTCAGATTACTGCTGAACTGGTTTTTGATTTTGCTTTAAGCCGCCTCGGGTTGAATAGGCCACCATCAAATCTGTATGATATATTTATCCCGTTTTCTCTATTTGTGAATGCATCTGTCAGCATAGCGGAGAACATGATACTGAACAGTGTAGGTGCTAGGACACAGCTTTGTTTTAACCCGTTTGATACTTCGAAGGGCTCTGATGGTTCTCCACTTTCTTGGATACGAGCCTTCATGCTATCATGAAATAGTCTCACCATGGTTATGAATTTTCGTGGACAGCCATACTTTGACATCTTCCAGAGTCCTTCTCTGCTAACAGTGTCGAATGCCATTGTTAGGTCGACATATATAGAGAAAAGGTCAGCGTTTTGTTCTTGGCATTTTTCCTGGAGCTGCCTTGCTGCAAAGATCATGTCAATGGTTGCACGCTCTTTTCTGAAGCCGCACTGGCTTTCTGGTAATAGACCATGTTCTATGTGTTGCATGAGCCGATTTTGTAGGATTTTCCCAGCAATAGATAGAAGAGATATTTCTCTGTGGTTGTCGCAGATTTGGCGGTTTCCTTTTCGCTTGTATAAATGAACAATTATAGCATCTTTAAAGTATTGTGGTATAGACTCTTTTTCCGACATTTTAAAAAGAGCTTATGAAGTCTTTCAATCAGGGCTAATCCACCTTTTTTGTAGACCTCTGCGGGAATGGGGTCAGCTCATGGGGCTTTTCAGCTTTCAAGCTGTTGAATGGCAAGATCGGTTTCCTTTAAGGGGGTCATCCATTTTTTCATTTATTGGTACTTGCTGTAGTCTGTCTATGACCGCTTAATTTATGATGGAAGGTGTATTAAAAACCTTTTCGAAGTGCTCGGTCTAGCGTTTTAGGATTTCTTCCTTATCTCTCAATAGGATTGTCCAATCAGCATTTAATAGAGGGGATGAGCCTGACTTTGTGGGTCCATAGATTTCGTTTATGGCATGGAAGAAGTTCTTCATGTCGTGCTTGTCAGCAAATTCCTGTATTGTTTCCACTTTCTTGCTAAGCCAGGTATTTTGCATTTGGCGTAACTGTTTTTGCACATTTTTGCGTATGTTAGTGAAAGCATCTTTTGTGGACTGGGAGGAAGTCAAAATAATGGAGAAAAGACACCCCATTGATTTCAGATCAGAGAACAATGAAGATTATAACAAACCGTTCTCGTTTGAAGAACTGACGGACTCGCTGGACAAATCACACGACACAGCGCCAGGAGAAGATTATATCCATTATCAGTTCCTCAAGCATATTCCCGAACCCTCATTGGCAAAGCTTTTAGGGCGGATGAAGACTGACATTCCATTGGTACATAAGAGCCTAAAGCTTTTGGACCAAATAACAGCTGACCATAGGAATGTCTCCTTCATTTGGATCCTCTCCCATGTGGGCATAGAGGGAAACGAAACGGCAGACAGAAAAGCAAAGAGAGCCCTAAATCAAGCGGTCTCAGGAACCCAAATCCCCTGATCAGACCTGAGACAGAGACTTGCCTCTGCCACCTATCGAGAGTAGCAGGATCGGTGGGAAGCTGAGACCCACAAAAAACTCAGACAGACTGTGGCGGATGTCAGGTGGCGGCCCACATCTAAGGGTCTGACAGGGCGTGGAAGCACGACCATGTCCAGACTTTAGGATTGGCCACACCTACATCACGTTCTCCTTTGTGCTGAAGAGAGAGGTGCCCCCACTTTGTGAGTACTATGACTCTAGTCTCACCGTGGAACATATACTCATTGATTGTCCCAGATACCAGGATATTTAGGGGGAAATATTTTAGAGCTATGGCCAAATTTTGATTCACGTGCCCCCGCTGCGGGGAAGAAGAGGAAACCGTGCCTAATATTCTGTTTGACTGCCCCAGATTTGCTGATCTCCCCCTCGACAGGTCTGGGAAACCCAAAATTTCTCGACCGATAAGGTAACATGTATGCACAACGCAAAGCAGAGGGGTTTCTGTCCAGGGCTTTTGAAAAAGAGGATTTGAGCCTTTCAAGCCTTCACTCAAATGGAGTTTGTGTTCATGATGATGCCTTAGTTTATCACGGGCCTAAGTTTATGTAACATAAAAGTCTACTTAGTTTAATACGGACATAATTTTATGTAACATAAAAGTCTACTTAGTTTAATACGGGCCTAGGTTTATGTAACATAAAAGTCTACTTAGTTTAACACGAGTCTAAGTTTATGTAACATAAAGGTCTACTTAGTTTAATACGGGCCTAGGTTTATGTAACATAAAAGTCTACTTAGTTTAATACGGGCCTAAATTTATGTAACATAAAGGTCTACTTAGTTTAATACGGGCCTAAGTTTATGTAACATAAGAGCCTACTTAGTTTAATACGGGCATAAGTTTATGTAACATAAAAGTCTACTTAGTTTAATACGGGTCTAGGTTTATGTAACATAAAAGTCTACCTAGTTTATAACGAGCCTAAGTTTATGTAACAGAAAGGTCTACTTAGTTTAATACGGGTCTAAGTTTATGTAACATAAAAGTCTACCTAGTTTATAACGAGCCTAAGTTTATGTAACATAAAGGTCTACTTAGTTTAATACGGGCCTAGGTTTATGTAACATAAAGGTCTACTTAGTTTATAACGAGCCTAAGTTTATGTAACATAAAAGTCTACTTAGTTTAATACGGGCCTAAGTTTATGTAACATAAAAGTCTACTTAGTTTAATACGGGCCTAAGTTTATGTAACATAAGAGCCTACTTAGTTTAATACGGGCATAAGTTTATGTAACATAAAAGTCTACTTAGTTTAATACGGGTCTAGGTTTATGTAACATAAAAGTCTACCTAGTTTATAGCGAGCCTAAGTTTATGTAACAGAAAGGTCTACTTAGTTTAATACGGGCCTAAGTTTATGTAACATAAGAGCCTACTTAGTTTAATACGGGCCTAAGTTTATGTAACATAAAAGTCTACTTAGTTTAATACGGGCCTAAGTTTATGTAACATAAAAGTCTACTTAGTTTAATACGGGCCTAAGTTTATGTAACATAAAAGTCTACTTAGTTTAATACGGGCCTAAGTTTATGTAACATAAAAGTCTACTTAGTTTAATACGGGCCTAAGTTTATGTAACATAAAAGTCTACTTAGTTTAATACGGGCCTAAGTTTATGTAACATAAAAGTCTATTTAGTTTAATACGGGCCTAAGTTTATGTAACATAAAAGTCTACTTAGTTTAATACGGGCCTAAGTTTATGTAACATAAAAGTCTACTTAGTTTAATACGGGCCTAAGTTTATGTAACATAAAAGTCTACTTAGTTTAATACGGGCCTAAGTTTATGTAACGTAAGAGCCTACTTAGTTTAATACGGGCATAAGTTTATGTAACATAAAAGTCTACTTAGTTTAATACGGGTCTAGGTTTATGTAACATAAAAGTCTACCTAGTTTATAACGAGCCTAAGTTTATGTAACAGAAAGGTCTACTTAGTTTAATACGGGTCTAAGTTTATGTAACATAAAAGTCTACCTAGTTTATAACAAGCCTAAGTTTATGTAACATAAAGGTCTACTTAGTTTAATACGGGCCTAGGTTTATGTAACATAAAGGTCTACTTAGTTTATAACGAGCCTAAGTTTATGTAACATAAAAGTCTACTTAGTTTAATACGGGCCTAAGTTTATGTAACATAAAAGTCTACTTAGTTTAATACGGGCCTAAGTTTATGTAACATAAAGGTCTACTTAGTTTAATACGGGCCTAGGTTTATGTAACATAAAAGTCTACTTAGTTTAACACGAGTCTAAGTTTATGTAACATAAAGGTCTACTTAGTTTAATACGGGCCTAGGTTTATGTAACATAAAGGTCTACTTAGTTTAATACGGGCCTAAGTTTATGTAACATAAAAGTCTACTTAGTTTAATACGGGCCTAAGTTTATGTAACATAAAAGTCTACTTAGTTTATTACGGGCCTAAGTTTATGTAACATAAAAGTCTACTTAGTTTAATACGGGTCTTAGTTTATGTAACATAAAAGTCTATTTAGTTTAATACGGGCCTAAGTTTATGTAACATAAAAGTCTACTTAGTTTAATACGGGTCTAAGTTTATGTAACATAAAAGTCTACTTAGTTTAATACGGGCCTAAGTTTATGTAACATAAAAGTCTACTTAGTTTAATACGGGCCTAAGTTTATGTAACATAAAAGTCTACTTAGTTTAATACGGGCCTAAGTTTATGTAACATAAAAGTCTACTTAGTTTAATACGGGCCTAAGTTTATGTAACATAAAAGTCTACTTAGTTTAATACGGGCCTAAGTTTATGTAACATAAAAGTCTACTTAGTTTAATACGGGCCTAGGTCTATGTAACATACAAGTCTACTTGAATACGGGCCTAAGTTTATGTAACATAAAAGTCTACTTGAATACGGGCCTAAGTTTATGTAACATAAAAGTCTACTTAGTTTAATACGGGCCTAGGTTTATGTAACATAAAAGTCTACTTGAATACGGGCCTAAGTTTATGTAACATAAAAGTCTACTTAGTTTAATACGGGCCTAAGTTTATGTAACATAAAAGTCTACTTAGTTTAATACGGGTCTAAGTTTATGTAACATAAAAGTCTACTTAGTTTAATACGGGCCTAAGTTTATGTAACATAAAAGTCTACTTGAATACGGGCCTAAGTTTATGTAACATAAAAGTCTACTTGAATACGGGCCTAAGTTTATGTAACATAAAAGTCTACTTAGTTTAATACGGGCCTAGGTTTATGTAACATAAAAGTCTACTTGAATACGGGCCTAAGTTTATGTAACATAAAAGTCTACTTAGTTTAATACGGGCCTAAGTTTATGTAACATAAAAGTCTACTTAGTTTAATACGGGTCTAAGTTTATGTAACATAAAAGTCTACTTAGTTTAATACGGGCCTAAGTTTATGTAACATAAAAGTCTACTTAGTTTAATACGGGCCTAAGTTTATGTAACATAAAAGTCTACTTAGTTTAATACGGGCCTAAGTTTATGTAACATAAAAGTCTACTTAGTTTAATACGGGCCTAAGTTTATGTAACATAAAAGTCTACTTAGTTTAATACGGGCCTAAGTTTATGTAACATAAGAGCCTACTTAGTTTAATACGGGCATAAGTTTATGTAACATAAAAGTCTACTTAGTTTAATACGGGTCTAGGTTTATGTAACATAAAAGTCTACCTAGTTTATAACGAGCCTAAGTTTATGTAACAGAAAGGTCTACTTAGTTTAATACGGGTCTAAGTTTATGTAACATAAAAGTCTACCTAGTTTATAACGAGCCTAAGTTTATGTAACATAAAGGTCTACTTAGTTTAATACGGGCCTAGGTTTATGTAACATAAAGGTCTACTTAGTTTATAACGAGCCTAAGTTTATGTAACATAAAAGTCTACTTAGTTTAATACGGGCCTAAGTTTATGTAACATAAAGGTCTACTTAGTTTAATACGGGCCTAGGTTTATGTAACATAAAGGTCTACTTAGTTTAATACGGGCCTAAGTTTATGTAACATAAAAGTCTACTTAGTTTAATACGGGCCTAAGTTTATGTAACATAAGAGCCTACTTAGTTTAATACGGGCCTAAGTTTATGTAACATAAAAGTCTACTTAGTTTAATACGGGCCTAAGTTTATGTAACATAAAAGTCTACTTAGTTTAATACGGGCCTAAGTTTATGTAACATAAAAGTCTACTTAGTTTAATACGGGCCTAAGTTTATGTAACATAAAAGTCTACTTAGTTTAATACGGGCCTAAGTTTATGTAACATAAAAGTCTACTTAGTTTAATACGGGCCTAAGTTTATGTAACATAAAAGTCTATTTAGTTTAATACGGGCCTAAGTTTATGTAACATAAAAGTCTACTTAGTTTAATACGGGCCTAAGTTTATGTAACATAAAAGTCTACTTAGTTTAATACGGGCCTAAGTTTATGTAACATAAAAGTCTACTTAGTTTAATACGGGCCTAAGTTTATGTAACGTAAGAGCCTACTTAGTTTAATACGGGCATAAGTTTATGTAACATAAAAGTCTACTTAGTTTAATACGGGTCTAGGTTTATGTAACATAAAAGTCTACCTAGTTTATAACGAGCCTAAGTTTATGTAACAGAAAGGTCTACTTAGTTTAATACGGGTCTAAGTTTATGTAACATAAAAGTCTACCTAGTTTATAACAAGCCTAAGTTTATGTAACATAAAGGTCTACTTAGTTTAATACGGGCCTAGGTTTATGTAACATAAAGGTCTACTTAGTTTATAACGAGCCTAAGTTTATGTAACATAAAAGTCTACTTAGTTTAATACGGGCCTAAGTTTATGTAACATAAAAGTCTACTTAGTTTAATACGGGCCTAAGTTTATGTAACATAAAGGTCTACTTAGTTTAATACGGGCCTAGGTTTATGTAACATAAAAGTCTACTTAGTTTAACACGAGTCTAAGTTTATGTAACATAAAGGTCTACTTAGTTTAATACGGGCCTAGGTTTATGTAACATAAAGGTCTACTTAGTTTAATACGGGCCTAAGTTTATGTAACATAAAAGTCTACTTAGTTTAATACGGGCCTAAGTTTATGTAACATAAAAGTCTACTTAGTTTATTACGGGCCTAAGTTTATGTAACATAAAAGTCTACTTAGTTTAATACGGGTCTAAGTTTATGTAACATAAAAGTCTATTTAGTTTAATACGGGCCTAAGTTTATGTAACATAAAAGTCTACTTAGTTTAATACGGGTCTAAGTTTATGTAACATAAAAGTCTACTTAGTTTAATACGGGCCTAAGTTTATGTAACATAAAAGTCTACTTAGTTTAATACGGGCCTAAGTTTATGTAACATAAAAGTCTACTTAGTTTAATACGGGCCTAAGTTTATGTAACATAAAAGTCTACTTAGTTTAATACGGGCCTAAGTTTATGTAACATAAAAGTCTACTTAGTTTAATACGGGCCTAAGTTTATGTAAC
This sequence comes from Biomphalaria sudanica, assembly GCA_036873155.1. NCBI lineage: Eukaryota > Metazoa > Mollusca > Gastropoda > Planorbidae > Biomphalaria > Biomphalaria sudanica. The sequence continues at coordinate 870,927 of JAZGLO010002157.1, forward strand.
ATAAAAGTCTACTTAGTTTAATACGGGCCTAGGTCTATGTAACATACAAGTCTACTTGAATACGGGCCTAAGTTTATGTAACATAAAAGTCTACTTGAATACGGGCCTAAGTTTATGTAACATAAAAGTCTACTTAGTTTAATACGGGCCTAGGTTTATGTAACATAAAAGTCTACTTGAATACGGGCCTAAGTTTATGTAACATAAAAGTCTACTTAGTTTAATACGGGCCTAAGTTTATGTAACATAAAAGTCTACTTAGTTTAATACGGGTCTAAGTTTATGTAACATAAAAGTCTACTTAGTTTAATACGGGCCTAAGTTTATGTAACATAAAAGTCTACTTGAATACGGGCCTAAGTTTATGTAACATAAAAGTCTACTTGAATACGGGCCTAAGTTTATGTAACATAAAAGTCTACTTAGTTTAATACGGGCCTAGGTTTATGTAACATAAAAGTCTACTTGAATACGGGCCTAAGTTTATGTAACATAAAAGTCTACTTAGTTTAATACGGGCCTAAGTTTATGTAACATAAAAGTCTACTTAGTTTAATACGGGTCTAAGTTTATGTAACATAAAAGTCTACTTAGTTTAATACGGGCCTAAGTTTATGTAACATAAAAGTCTACTTAGTTTAATACGGGCCTAAGTTTATGTAACATAAAAGTCTACTTAGTTTAATACGGGCCTAAGTTTATGTAACATAAAAGTCTACTTAGTTTAATACGGGCCTAAGTTTATGTAACATAAAAGTCTACTTAGTTTAATACGGGCCTAAGTTTATGTAACATAAAAGTCTACTTAGTTTAATACGGGCCTAGGTTTATGTAACATAAAAGTCTACTTGAATACGGGCCTAAGTTTATGTAACATAAAAGTCTACTTGAATACGGGCCTAAGTTTATGTAACATAAAAGTCTACTTAGTTTAATACGGGCCTAGGTTTATGTAACATAAAAGTCTACTTGAATACGGGCCTAAGTTTATGTAACATAAAAGTCTACTTGAATACGGGCCTAAGTTTATGTAACATAAAAGTCTACTTGAATACGGGCCTAAGTTTATGTAACATAAAAGTCTACTTGAATACGGGCCTAAGTTTATGTAACATAAAAGTCTACTTGAATACGGGCCTAAGTTTATGTAACATAAGAGCCTATTTAGTTTAATAGCTTAAGAATATTCCGAAGTCTCAAATGAAAACTTTAAGAAGCCAACGGTCAGCTGACCGAAACAATGACATTATTTTGGTGTTTTTATTGTCTACTTTCACTTCGAGTGGGGAGATCGCAGAAATACAGGGCACAAGAAAAGTGAAAGAGGAGACGGCGAGGGAGGCTGGAAGCAATGGGAGCTCGCTCAATGTAAACAAGCAAGGTGTAGGAAGAAGAAGACTTTAGTAAAAAAAAGATAGTGAGCCGAGGGACAAAAATGTTTTTTGAGAGATAAATACAAAAAGGGAACGAGAGATTGTGATCAACATGATGGAACTGAAGGACTGGGGGGACTTGCTTGGGAGTTTGTAGGTTCCAAAAGCGGTGGCTAATGAGTGAAAAAAAAACAGTCAGTGCAGTCAGTTTAAAGACGTGATGAAAATAAAGGGTAAAGGCGAATACAAATTGGATGAAAGAAAGCCACAGGACTATAGGAGTGTGCAATCTAGATAGTGAGACATTTGTGGACAAACCACACAAAGATACAGACACGTTTTACAAAGAGAATTGGAGGGATTACAAAAATAGGAATCAATAGGAGCATGTCTTTCCACCCAGACAAATGTCAGTTGTTAAGAGTAACAAGAAAGCTAAAACAAATTAATTCCATTTATCTTATTCATGGCAAACCAGTAACACAGACTAAAAACGCAAAATACCTAGGTGTTATAATAAATGAAAAACTGTCATGGAATCCCCATAGTGATGAAACTATAAAAAAATCAAACAAAGCATTAGGGTTTATTAAAAGAAATTTCTATAAATCAAACTAAAATGTTATTTAACCTTGGTTAGGCCAGTAATAGAATATGCACCCTCTGTTTGGGACCCCTCAACTCAAGAAAACATTAAGAAACTGGAACAGACACAAAAAAGAGCAGTGAGATTCATAACAAACGAATATTCACATTTGACTAGGGTAACACCTTTAGTAAAATCACTAAATTTAGAAAGCCTTCAGGATAGAAGACTTAAAAGTAAAGTAGCAATTATACATAAAACACTAAACCATAATCTTCAAATACAAAAACAAAATTTAATAAAATACTCAGAAAGACACAAAGATAAAGGCACATTCCTCGTTCCATATACTAGGACAAATTTGTACAAATACTCTTTCTTCCCTTGCGCTATTTGAGCATGGAATGGGTTGCCTGAGCTAGCCAGGAAAATCAGTGGCTTGGAAGAATTTAAGTCATTGGTTAATATGCATGACTAAATGCATGACGCGTAGGACGTACTCATCTACTTTTTTGAAGTAACGTCTGTATTAGATAAGATAAGATAATGGTCTGATACGTTGTGTGTGTGTGTGTGTTTGTAGCCTAATGTCTAAGATGGTTGAGTATAATGTGTATATGAATTAATTTTATAATTTGTGCCAATTGAGTTCTATGAAGAGTTCTTGACATATAGCCATTCACTAACTCATTCCTCAGATCTTTCAAGCCAGACTTTGTATTAATACGTCAACATGTCAGAGACGCTCATGAAGACTGGAGAAATTTATTGTTAGGTTTTAAATACGGAGCCATTCCAAGCGTGAACTCTTTAAGTGCGGAGTACAATTTCCTGGATAAACCTTGGGTGGTAAGTTTTTATTGTGAAGAAAACACCTTTTTTTGTAAAGAATTTTAGCTACCAAACCAATTACATAATCTTTTTTTACTGCAGCAACCTTTATAGCTTGAATAGGAATTGGTCAGAAAACTATGTGTTAAAAAAAAACCTATGATTTGACATCTCGGATCTGCAAGGAGTAATAAAAACAGAACTATGATTTGACATCTCAGATCTGCAATGAGTAATAAAAACAGAACTATGATTGGACATCTCAGATCTGCAATGAGTAATAAAAACAGAACTATGATTGGACATCTCGGATCTGCAATCAAGCGATTTATTTCTCTTACGAATTTGCTAATAAGAATTTACGCTATTTTTAACGCTTTACCCAAATTTTCAATGGAAGTTTGCAAATTATAATAGTGTTGTATAAACCGGGAACTTGTGTATTTGTCGTATGTGCTGTTAGCATTGTAATCTCTTCTATTGAATTAAAAAAACAGTGTTTTTGAATATCATAAAAAAGGACCGCAAGAGCTACAAACACACCTCGTTTCTTATTCCAAACGACCTCAAGAGCTACAAACACACCTCGTTTCTTACTCCAAACGACCTCAAGAGCTACAAACACACCTAGTCTCTTTCTCCAAACGACAGCAAGAGCTACAAGCACACCTCGTCTCTCCCTCCAAACGACCGCAAGAGCCACAAGAGCACCTCGTCTCTCCCTCCAAACGACCGCAAGAGCCACAAACACACCTCGTCTCTCCCTCCAAACGACCGCAAGAGCCACAAGCACACCTCGTCTCTCCCTCCAAACGACCGCAAGAGCCACAAGCACACCTCGTCTCTCCCTCCAAACGACCGCAAGAGCCACAAGCACACCTCGTCTCTCCCTCCAAACGACCGCAAGAGCCACAAGCACACCTCGTCTCTCCCTCCAAACGACCGCAAGAGCCACAAGCACACCTCGTCTCTCCCTACAATCTTATGAACACATGAGACGAACACCAAGAAAATTGTTGTGGCCCAAAATATTTCCAACAATAAATCTCTTTTGTCTGTTTCATGAATTTTCACCCAAAACTTTACATATAAAAGCTTTAACGTCAAAATCTTTAATAAAATAAACTTTTCCACTTCATAACGCTTTCCAAAACTTGTCTCTCTGACACTAGTGTCATTTTCATTTAAGTTATTCATGAACTATTCGTTAAGGATGGCGCTTCTATGACTAGGGGAATCCTAGACCACCAGACAAGGTTTGGGAAACAGATAAGCAGATGACATACTCTAATTAAAGAGAAGTGCTTAAGTTTAAACCAGTCGACCATTACCCGTGGGCCTTAGTTTGGATATCACGTGATCTAGTGCATTGGATTAATGTCAAACATGGTATGATGCTACATTTTCCCTTTTTAGCGGCTCCCGAAAGGGGAATAGCCGCTATTAGTTTTGTGTGGTCTGTCTGTCCGTCCGTCCGTCCTGTTTAGATTTCATCTCATAAAGTAGAAAAGAAAATCCGATATCATGATATTTTAGATCTTTTAAAGTTCTGATGCAACGGCTACCTTTTTTTTTTTTTGAAAGCGAAAAATTTAATTTTAAATCCACTATGAAAGCATTTTTTTTCATTAAAATACACCCCTTTTTTTTTTTTTTTTTTTACACAAATAGAATATTAATCGTAACTCGTTTTTCCCGTTTTTGGTACAAAAAATTTGCATCGAAGGTCACAATGGAATAAGTATCAATGGATCATTATAAAATAGATTTTCCATTTATTAACTAACTCATGGAATTATTACTGATTCAAATGTTGTTGTTTTTTAATAATTTTAATACGAATTTCGTTTTAGTTGAAAGTTTTAAAAAAAGAACTACTTTTATAGCGCGTAGTCTACACTTGGCAGTCTAAATAAGACTAAATAGAGCCCAGATCTAGATATATTTATAATATATATATATATATATATATATATATATATATATATATATATATATATATATATATATATATATATATATATATATATATATATATATATATATATATTTATATTATAAATGTATTAATAATTTGAACACAATTTTAATTATTAAGGCAATAACTTATCTTATGACAGCTTAGGGGTGCAGATTGCAGATTTATTTATTATGTAAACAGTATCACATTAAAAAATGAATCGGATACGAACAGCATAGTAGCCTACACCTTTACACGGTAACAAAAGGCCTACTATTCGTGATTATAATATTGGCCTAGGTCTAGTAATTTTAAGACTAAACGTGTAAATTCATACGAGTTCTAGTCTAGATATAGTAGATTCTATATCAATATTCTATATCTAGTTCTAGATCTAGATCTAGACTTAGATTTAGACTTAGATCTTGAATCTATATTTTTTTCTAAAACTAGATCTAGATCTAGCTAAATCTATGTCTAGTTTGTATGACAAATGACAATGGAGATATTATTATTTTTTTTTTTTGCGAAGGGAAAGTCTTGCTTTTCAAGTCATTTGTAATATTTTGTACAAGTCGACCCACGGTGTAGCATACGCCGTTATTTTGCAGGGCCAATGCAACCTATGCGAGCGCAGTGGGCCCCGCACTTTCAAAGGACCCGCGCTAATTCTAGGTGCAAATTATTAAATTAACCCATTTTTTAACTTGTTAACAGAATTCCCGCAGCCTCCTGATTTACCAGGAGCTCCTTGAAATCTCCTGAAAGTGCAAAATACACGAAAAATTCCTGGAAATCTCCGGAAATTATTAAAATCTTTTGAAAACTCAAAAAAGTCTACTGAAAACATTTTCATTTTATGTTGTCATTCAAAATGAAAAACGCTAATCCTACGCGCGATGAAAAAAAAGGCATTATGCAATACCCGTAATAGTGGAATCTGGTGAAAGAAGCTTCTCGCGCCTCAAACTAATGAAGAATTACTTGAGGTCAACAATTCTCGAAGATAGATTGAAACATTTGGTAATTCTTGCTATTGAGCGTGATCTATGTAGAAAATAAAATGTTTATGATATAGGGGGCCTACTGTAGGCCTATGACTTTGCTACACGCAAGGCTCATAAAGTAGTTCTGTACGTAGTAAAGAATGAATAAAATGCAAAGAGGAATTTATTTTCAAATACAAACTCTTAAATTTCACTTATTATCCGTATCCCTACCCAAACTTGGCCCTGCGAAATCCGTTTCTATAGGACCCCACAACGGTTAATTTCGGCCCTGCTATTTAGTGACTAAAACTACGTGGAAATAAAAAAGTTAACCGTTGTGACCAAGAAGTCATGGCCCTACTACCCTATTTTGTGACGGGTGAATACTACTTGTTCTCCCACCTCCTCTTTTTTTTTCGTTCGGTAACTCTAGTCCGTCCGATTAGCAGAAATAAAAGAATGAACTTTCCTTTACTTCTTGCGTGTCCAAACTCTTGAGCCATGAAGAGAATTATATATAGATACATCTGTACTCTGTAGCTAGCTCACTACCTTAAGTGCTAAAGTAGGTCAAGCATTTTTTTTTCGTGTTGCCAATTTATCTAATTTTGTAAGAAGAATAAATCTTTTTAGTTTCTCTTTATTACATGTAACATGTTAATAATTTTAAATGTTTGGTAAAGGTTAATAATTATTAATTTAAAAAAAATATAAGTGGAAACTAAATGAATATATGGTGATGCTGTGGCTGAGGGGTAAAGCACTTGGAACCGGAATCCCGTGTTTGAATCCTGATGAAGACTCTCGGTGGACCATTTCGGGGGCCAATTTTGAATTAGTGTTTCCACACAAAATGTCTTTGTAACCTTGTTAACTAATTGTTTAGAAAAATTGAAATTTGTAAGTTAATGTTAATTTAATGTGTGGTGGAAATAAATTCCGAAATTGGAATATTAAAAGACGTATGATGAATTCATCTGGATTGGAAAATTGGACAACATCCGGCTTGTCTTCGAGTCCCAAGATTATTGAGGAATGCAATATTTCCTCTGGCTACGTAGCCCCAGCTGCGACATGTAGCGCAGGCGAACCATAGACCACCGGTGGTCGACTAAGATTTTCTTTTCGCCGTCTACGTCTGTTCTCGGCAAAGGATTTTCTTTTGATCACAAATGTGTATCCAGCGGTCTTTACAAGTAAGCTCCAGCTGTATCGTTCTGATGCCGCCTGCTACCACGTGCTCTCTTCTATGTCAGTTTATAAGCAAGTTGGCGCCTAAGCTGGTCTTCTAAGCGTTTCAGGTACCTCTGTTACGTTGACCACCTTTCAGCTCACCAAATTTTTAAAAAAAAACTGCTTTTGGCACATGTTAGTCTCCCATACGGGTCAGACAGTTACGCTGGACAGGACTAACTGGGAAGGGTATCAAGAAAGTGGTGGTGATCATACATTGAATGAGTGCACCTTTGAATGTATCGTTTCATTTTGTTTTGTTTTTTTCTTGGACTATTTGACACACTAGTGTCTGTGTTACTGTGTGTTTCAGTTTGCCCAGTTGATTGACATCCAGAAGAGACTGGGTAAGGATGTGTTTCCTTTGATAGAGCAGGCGTACTACCCCAACCACAAGGAAATGGTGAGTAATATGTGGGTGAGTCATCAACTTTTACTATCATTACATTCCGTGGTCAGTTCAAGCACGATTGGTCAAACTTTTGATCCATCGCCTGTTTGTACAGCATTTGGTTTCGTTAGTCAAATGTGAACAGTTTCTGGGCAAAGAAAATGTTTCGAATTGTTAGAACTAATACCAAAAAGAAAAGTTCAATTTTAATTTTTTATTTTGTTCTTCACTTAGCATGATTCTTATGAATAGATGATTTTCTAGCTTGGTTCTAGCTTGGTTATTCAATCAACAAAAATGATCACACTGTGATAGGAAATCATTAGTCACTTTATAAACTCAGATTTAAAACTTGTTAAACTAGAAGTACAATTACATTTGACCAATGAAATCTTATGTAGAAGTTATTCTTATTGAAATTTTAAAATCATTTCGTTTCTTCTCGTTTATTTTTGTAGATATCAATCAATCTAAATATAGCTCTATAACCTCTCGTCATGCGCCTTCTGTGTGCATCTCTTTTTTTTTTCATTTAAGCACGGCATGTAATAATAGAAAGGTGAAGGCTTCTAATGCAGAGAACTAATTTTGATATTCCAGAGACTCAATGTTGACTCTGGTGTTGATGGGGAGAAAGGGTGACTCTATTGAACGGGATCCATACTAATGATGACTGATTGTATACACGAGATTTATAATCATTGATATCAATGCAAGCACCAAGAGAATGGTAGAATCCCATAATATTACATATTTCAGCATTTCAATAGAATACATTTTCAAAAAATCAAAGAAATGCCCTAAAAAATAGCCAGTCACACTTCATGCTCCCGTAAGGATAGGTCTGCCTGGTTTGAATTTTCAAGAAAGTCGGAGAGAGCGGAAATATTTCAATGTAGTCAAGAACTGAAATGAGATATGAATGTGCGTCTTTTGTTGTTGTTATTTTATTGCTTACGCGTAATACTCAGTAGGAGGCATATGACCTTCAGAGTTACATGGAACGATGACTTAGCCCGATTACTAAACTGTGGATGAGGCAGAAGCTACAAAACGTTTGGTTTATATAAATTTGAATCAGAGCAAAAAAACAACTCTTTTGTTTCGTGAATACTTAGAACTGGAAATATAGAAATGTATTCGATTGACATTGCATTGCAGGCTTTGACTCGTTTACATTTTCTAGTAAACTTACACACACAGACACACACACTCGGAATCCGGTATGCTATAGAATTTCTTAGGCGACTTTATAATTAACCGTCAGCTATGCTAAAAAAAGAAGACAATTTTCAATAAAATCATAAAAATGTGTTTTCTCATTTAATATCTTGCTACCAGGTTGATGCAACCCCCTTTCTAAGTCTCACTCAGATTGGAAGAAAAAGATTTAAATAAGAGTCCCCAGAGAGAGTCTTTTTTCCCAACTACGTTCTGTTAGAAGGCCCGCCATAGAGTTAAACGAATATTTTAAAACGTTTATATCAACTCACTGTCTGTCTTTCTGGTCAAAAGTTTGTACACGTTATTTCTCCCACACCAAATCTTGGATCAAGCGGAAAATTTTACAATCATTTCGAATTCAAGTCGTACAACTATTTTAAAAATGTATTTCAAAAGCGAAGATGGTAACATTCACACAGATAGAAAGCTCAATGCATGTAGTAGCGTTAAACAAATACTATTGTATAATGAACATAATCTAGTAGTGTTATGATCTATTGGTATGTTTCATTATATACACCGTCAGTTTTTACTTTTCATGAGGCGCGGTGGATGAGCGGTAAAAGACCGGGGTTCGAATCCTGATGAAGACAGGGATTTTTAATTTCGGGATCTTCGGGCGCCTCTGAGTCCACCAAGCTCTAATGGGACCTGACGTTAGTTGGGGAAAAGTAAGGCGGTTGGTCGTTGTGCTGGCCACATGACACCCTTGTTAACCGTAGGCCACAAAAAGAGATGACCTTTACATCATCTGCTCTGAAAGGGTCTGAAAGGGGAACTTTACTTTTTTTTGAGTAAATGCGACTTTACTACCTACCATATTTCTCAGAAGATATTAGATTATTATTCATTAGATCATCATTCGCACTTCTTGCAGGACTTCAATATGTGAGAAGAATAGTGTTCCCTGAGTCAATGCATAGTTTAATTCACTCATTTGTCCACTGGTCACTTCTCAGTGAAAACACTTTTCAACGTGGGCTCGGGAATAGAAAAGAAAAATTCACAAACTGTAAGTGCTCTGAGTAACAAGTTTGACTAAAACATCTTAGTATACACAAACTGTAAGTGCTCTGAGTAACAAGTTTGACTAAAACATCTTAGTATACACAAACTGTAAGTGCTCTGAGTAACTAGTTTGACTAAAACATCTTAGTATACACAAACTGTAAGTGCTCTGAGTAACTAGTTTGACTAAAACATCTTAGTATACACAAACTGTAAGTGCTCTGAGTAACTAGTTTGACTAAAACATCTTAGTATACACAAACTGTAAGTGCTCTGAGTAACAAGTTTGACTAAAACATCTTAGTATACACAAACTGTAAGTGCTCTGAGTAACAAGTTTGACTAAAACATCTTAGTATACACGCACAGCACGGTGACTGAATTATCAAACAAAAACTTGCCATCTTTCTATCTTGAAAATTATTTCAACTAGCAGCAGCAGCACTGGTCAAATAATGGAACAATGTTGACATAAATACCTCCTCTCTTTTCTGTATGCATGACAATAAATCATCGAATGTAGTGACTATTCATCTTTTTAGAAACATTAGAATTTCTGGAATCCATCCATTATTCCAAATATTCAATGCTTCTTCGGTGTGCAGATTGAGTTTGTTTCACAAAAGCCATGTATTCGTCATTCAGAGTTGTTCAGAAGTCTTCATTTGATCTGAGAATTTACGTTTCCACTTTATTTGACACGTAGCACTAACGTTAGCCGACATCTTGAATACATAGTCTAATCATTAAACACAAAACATAACCACAGCGAGCACACAGCGTTGTTTGGTTGCTATGTACAAGATCTCCTTCAGTCATAGAATGACTATAGTTAATCTCGTAGAGATTCTGGAGAGATTTCTCGCCAACAAATACCGCAGGTTAAGATGACATTTTAGCCATTTTACGTTTAGCATGTTTTTCTTCCAGAGCCAATGCTTTTCGCTGTCTATATCTTTCTTTGTCACCATCTCTCTCCATTTCGTGCGGTCTTAAGCTATGTCTTCCCAGTAGTCAGCAATGATGACCACTGCTTTGGAGTCATGTATAACATCCACATTCTGTTCCCATGTTGTCCGATCTTGCGTGATTTCCTACCACACATTTTCTTTGAAGCCAGTAGTCCACAGATCTCGCTTGCAGACACCTCTGTGGGTTAGCCTTGGGAATTTCTTGGGTCTGAATCCCTCAGCAAGCTCAGCGATGAGGATGTTCTTTGAAATTCTTCCATCTGGCATGCGGGTAAATTAAAATAATTTAGTTTGAGGACGTTAGGTCTAAGGGTTTCTAACGACACCGTAAACCAGCGCGCATTACAGAACACTCAGGTAGCTTACAATAAAAAAGAGGATCTATTTGACTAACAAGATAAAAATGTTTAATGTAACAAAAGATGAAGCGGGAAAGGATAAATAAGGTGGGCAGAATAATTATAAAGCCTAAAGTAATCGGTATAGCAATAACTATAAATGATGTGATCAAATAATCATCTTGAATGCTGATGATAAAATATAAAGTGCCCATCGTCCCTAAGACTTAGCTCTAATAGTCCTGCATTAGCTGTGTTGTCCTTTCAGATGCTTATCCTTCTGCCTTGGTGCTGTAGACTGTTCATTCTAGTTCCTTAGCGAAAGTGTCAGCTTGGGAGGTGCCAGCTCCAGCTGAAAACTCCCGTTGAGGTTAGAATGGCCCGGTCGCTGTTGTACGTTCTCGAAGTGTAAGGGACGCAGCGGAGGCGGGACAAAATCAACAATGAAGATGCAGGCTGCGGAGCTGAGAATTGACTTCAGATGTAGACATGAGTACTTTGTGTTCGCTGATGTATAGGTTCCTTCCTCCAACCACCGAGATGGTTTCAATAGGAACAAGCAACAGGAATTTAGATTCAGTAAGAGAAATGCGTAAGGATCAGAAACACAGGAATACAGGAATTAAGAATCCAGAACAGGAAAACAGGAACCAGTCGGTGTCTGTAGCCGCAATCAGCCTGAAATAAAAACACCGAGCTTAATACATTCATTAGACTAAAGGGCATTGTGTTCTCCTTGGTCCTAGCCGTCAATACATAAGTCACAGAAGTTCTATTGCAGGTTAATGAGATCAAATCAGTACAAGGGGAATGATCACAACACAGCCGAGAAGATAAACATGATCAAGTGGACAGTGGTCAACTACCACGACGTCATGTAAACCATACAGCCGTTGGCCAAGAACAATGGATGAAACTTAGATGTAGAGAGGGCCTGTTCAAAGGGCCCAACTCTTGTCTAAACAAAATGAATAAGGGGAAATAACTGATTGTCATTTTCTAAACGCAGTGTCAATTCGTTAGGAAGATCAAAGCATTCAGTCGAGATGAAAGAAATAGAATATAATGTATGTATATACATAGCTGCGTCAATGGTCAATTGAGCAAGATAGAAATAATAATATCAACACAAATTGGACATAAGTTATTGCTATAAATAAATATGTACACATGAAATAATTATCTAAATTTAGACTTTTCTTACAACTGTGAGAAATACACATAATACACAATTCGTAGCTTTAAAGAATATACAAAATTACAATAGGACTTAGTTTAAAGTAAAAACAAAAAAAAAATCTGTTGTTGATTGTTTGTTACTTTTTTCATTTCTCTTTCTTGATAAGACAACTTCTACGTTGCCTTGTCTTAGATTCAGTCATTGTATAGAATGCTTAGGCATTGTACAATATTTCTTAGTTTACCTGAAAACGCCATGCATTCTATAGCGCCCCTATATATATATATATATATATATATATATATATATATTATTGTAAACCTGGTGGTGACACAGATGGGGGTAGTCCTGTGTGTGTTCTTAGCCTTCCCAAATCGCCCCAGTCCAGCGCAGGACGAGCGGTCAACTGTGACCAGTGACATTACACGCCAGTTCGGCAACGACCTGTGTGTAAATATTACGCACGCAAGTCACGGCGATTGTGATCATTCTGAGTGGTCAAGAACGTTCCACCCGATTCTAGAAGGCCAGTAGAGACACTATATAAGAGCGAGTGTGTCAGAAAGACGGCACTTCATGTTACCTCGCAATGTGACCAGACGAGGCGAAGTTAGAGACAGACGGTGTGTTAAGTCAGGCGGAGCAAGGCTAGGTTTTGGACAGTTAGTGTGATGTTGTTGCCAACTGTACTGTATTTGTAATGTATTTGAAATTAAACTGTTACTGTTACTTTGGAGCCCTGATAAGTTGTGAGGTTCTTTAAGTTCGTTGTGTCGTGTGGTGCAGTTTGAAGAGAGCCTGGATAGTAGGAGAGACGTAACAATATATATATATATAAGCTATTTGTATGCGTATGTCTCCTAGTTGAGTATAGTTGAATACTTTTCTACTTGTGAAAATATAATATATAATTCAACAATCTAGGACTTCAAATGGAAAAAAAAAAGATTAAATAAAATCTATGAAGGAAAAATTTTTTTAATAAATCTTTAAACATTTTGTTTTCAAGCGGAAAAAGAAAGTCCTTGTACTCTATTCATTCATTTTAAATAGGATAAAATTGAAGATATCGTTGTCAAGATATTGGTTCAATGTCATATCTGAAAACACTTTCAAAAATACATTTGATCAATGATATGTTTTTAAAATATGTGAATCATTAGCAATTTAAAACTAAATGCCGGGTATGCAAGCAAACTGGTCCTCTGTTAAACGTAGAATTGCTCACTACTGAGCACGGCCCCAGTAAATAAAGAGAATGGTTTGAACTGAGAGGTACCACTGACACACATATCATTACACAATTTCCTGGCTGTTGTCTGCATTAAAAGTCATCATTGAAAAATACCTCAAATAATATTTGGATTAGTTTGTTTATATTTGTGACAATTTTTTAAATTCGGTATATTCTTATTTATATAATCTATGTCTATATATCTTTGTGTATTGTATTCATTGTTGTTTCTGTTCTTTATCTTACTGTGTGCTTCAGTTAACATAGGACTATTTGCCATACTATATGCCTTTTGTTTAAATCCAACATTAGCATTTATAATAATTTCTTAGTACGCTTTTCTTCAAAACAAATGTATATCTCTCAGAACAACAAAACATATATGCAACATTGAGAGCATCATCATTCAGATGAACATGACAGATATACACACCATTCAGATTATGGGAGCACCGGATAGTTATTTTTATTATCCGTCAGGAGCAGGATATGGTCGGATAGTCAAACATGATATTCGGTCGGAGGCAGAGCCGGGCACCTACATGACTTTTAAATAGCTCGTGTTACTGAACAATTGGCAAATCTCCAAATAACATACCTTTATTCTTATTTATTGTTCTTATTACTTTTATTTACCTTATTGATTTAGACTCTATTGATAAATTAAAGTTTAACAGCATTTATGAACAGAAAGGTTTATCACAAGTATTTGTAACATATGAGTTGGTGTGTGTATGTAGGAGGCCACCAACTGTAAAGGCGTATGTGGGATGGTCAATTTAGAATATGTAAACGTATATTTAACTAAGGATTGACATTATCAGCATGTTGTCTTAACGTAGTCGACTGTCTATCTTATAAACTCAATGATTAGGGCTTAACAATGACGAAAAGGATGGGAGATAGACCCGCGCCATTAGACAGAAGTTACTAAAGTGTACCAGCTATCCTGCAGTAATATTCGGCCGGATATGGATATAGTCAAATCGAAAAAAATGGCCGGATATTCGGCTGGAGCCGGATCGACTATCCTGTGCACTCCTAATTCAGATGAACCTGGTAGGTATACACACCATTTCGATGGACATGATAGGTATACTCACCATTTCGATGGACATGATAGGCATACTCACCATTTCGATAGACACGATAGGTATACACACCATTTCGATGGACATGATAGATTTGCATATACACACCGTCCAGATGAACATGACAGGTTTACACAGGTCAAATCTTGCTTTTGAAAATACTCTATAGATTCCAGTAAAAAAAGATTTTAAATGAAAGATTGTTTCTTAGCTTTAATGTATTTGAAACGAAAATGTCATGATTTATTCTTATCTTAAATTCAACACTTAAGCTTTCAATCCAGAGCCGATTAGTTCTATAGTGTTCTGAACTTGAGAACAATGTCCCCTGGTCTGAACTTGAGAACCTGAACTTATAAACAATGTCTCCTTGTTTGAACTTGAGAACCTGAACTTATGAACAATGTCTCCTGGTCTGAACTTGAGAACAATGTCTCCTAATCTGAACTTGAGAACAATGTCTCCTGATCTGAACTTGAGATCAATGTCTCCTGATCTGAACTTGAGAACAATGTCTCCTGATCTGAATTTGAAAACAATGTCTCCTGGTCTGAACTTGAGAACAATGTGTCCTGATCTGAACTTGAGAACAATGTCTCCTGATCTAAACTTGAGAACAATGTCTCCTGGTCTGAACTTGAGAACAATGTCTCCTGGTCTGAACTTGAGAACAATGTCTCCTGATCTGAACTTGAGAACAATGTCTCCTGGTCTGAACTTGAGAACAATGTCTCCTGATCTGAACTTGAGAACAATGTCTCCTGATCTGAACTTGAGAACAATGTCTCCTGATCTGAACTTGAGAACAATGTCTCCTGATCTGAACTTGAGAACAATGTCTCCTGGTCTGAACTTGAGAACAATGTCTCCTGATCAGATTTTGAGAACAATGTTTCCTGATCTGAACTTGAGAACAATGTCTCCTGGTCTGAACTTGAGAACAATGTCTCCTGGTCTTGTTGATGATGAGGATGCAAGAAAAACTGTAGCTCTAAACAATGAGCTGAAAAGATGAAATGTTGACAGCCGCACTGCAAGAAACACAATCCGTTGCATGACAGACTACACTTTCTTTTGGAAAGGGAAATCTAAAAATGAGACGCGATTGTGTGGAATGGTATTGCTGCGAAGAACTACTTCCTGTAATAGGCAATTCAACAGAAGCAGCTCTCTTGCATTATTTGAGAAATAGATCATGGAAGAGTTAATAATTATATGTTTTTCTGACCTGTCGTCTACTAACGGTCTGTTGAACAAAACAGATAAACGGGAACTATTTAGACTAGTTTTTCCTAGAAAGACAAAACGTAAACAGCTGTTCTAATAAAATAATGTAAGTATTTAATTTATTTTACCATAAAAAAGAATGTTATCTCTATTCATTTCTATTCTATAGAACATATCTTCAGGACTAATAATAACATTGCATGCTTTTAATCTCTTACTCGATATTTCCTCTCCTACATGTTATTTCTTAGAATTGCATTCCAAGTTAGCATTAATGTTCATTTTTTTAATATCAATATTTATCTTGATATTATTTAGACATTTCTGAAGAATAGTCTTCCTTTTTTCTAATGCTTTTGAATCTTTCAATCATCGTTGTGTAGTCTTGTTTTATTTATACCTTTGATTCTTTCATTATTTGACTTTCTTTTTCCCTCGTATTAAACACGTGTATTTGAGTTTCATTTTCTAAATTTGTACGTTTATATATATATATATATATATATATATATATATATATATATATATATATATATATTATATATAATATGGTGTGTGTTTTTGTGTGTGGGTGTGTAATTAATCTTTATTACATTCTGACCATCCTATCTTTCGGAAGACGTTTATTGTACCCTACTTTAGGTTCTTCCTGGAGTAAGTGGAAAAACTGTAGACACACCGCAATGGGGTCTGGGCGAGCGCTGTGAGCACCCCCAGCGGTGTTCACGGCGGGGCCCCGCCGCCAGGAACTATTTCCGGTATTTAAAACAAAAAAATGCATATTCTGAGGTATCTACAGTGCATTATCCTGCAATCACAAAATCTGCTATTGTTACTTACCGTTCGGCGCATTGGGCGTCTAGCTATCCTCACAAAAATCTGTCCTTTGCAATGTCTGAAGTATCTTCCCACCTGATGTCCACTACTCTGAGGTCCTCCATGAAAGTGTGGCGCCATGTTATACTAGGATATCCTGTTTACTCTCTCCTCGTAATGGCCTCAATGTCATCGCAACTCTTGGTATGCGTCATTTATTTTCTCGGAGAACATGTCCCGCCATGCGACCCTCTGTCACAACATCACTAAGTGGTTGACTCCCAGTTTGGCATAGAATTTCCTTGATTCTGATCCGATCTCTATAACTGACTCCTAAAATCCATCTCAGCCATCTTTGTTGAGCAGATGACTTCCATGCTATTCACTGCTATTCACTGCACTTTATTAATGAAGCCCAGCGACTGGTAGACATTTGTAACCTCTCTTGGCTACCTTTTGGAATTTGGTGACTGTAGTTTGCTTTAGATTGTTTTCAATCTTAAAACTATCTGTATAGGGATTTTAAAGTCAAAACCATCTAGAAGGGTTTTAAACTTAAAGTCCTCTGGAGGAAGGGGGTTAAACTCAAAACCTCCCTTGGCTGCTCTGAGGAGAGTGACGGATTAATATTAAAATCTCACCTAAAATAAACAAAATCAAGGCAAAAAAAAAACAGTCACAGTATTACACCAGGCTTCACAACACAACCTAAACTTCATAAAACTTCACAACACTAAAGTACAATGTACACTTCACAAGACTAAAGTACAATGTACACTTCACAAGACTAAAGTACATTGCAGGTCAGTGTTAAGGCCTTCTTTAATGAATGGTCTCGGACGGATAGGCCTAGTCACTAATTATTTACCTTTTGATTTTTTAAATTATTTTCAAAAGTTCAAAGTGTTTTTCCTGGCTACCAAATACCACGAGAAACGTTTCAAAATGTTTCATTCTTTAGACATAAGGGGAAAAACTTTAATTGAAACAATATGTAAAGAAATGTGATGTTTTCTTCAAGAATAATAATATACATTAAGAAGTATAAATAGTATGAAAGATAGATGGATAGAAATAGATGAAAATAATATAGGTTTATTATTATTATTATGATAGAAACGAAAGATTAATTCATTCTCTGGCGCTGCCAGGGTCGAGTTTCGTTAAAGGGAAACAAAATTAATTGTAGTCCCTTTATCAGTTTATTATTGTAATTATTATTTTATCGTTATATATTTATTTATTTATTTATATGGTAGGAAGATAAGGGTTATGTGTACATTTATTCAGTTAATACCCTCTACAGCTTATCACGCCCAAATTTCCAGTGGTGGTCAAGATTGGACATGCACATTCTGGACTTGGAAAGGTAAGACAATTACAACTTTTTCCGTTACGAATGTATTTTTTGCCATTTTATGATAAGTATCTCCCCGTTTTTTAAAGACCGTTTGAAGCGCACAGCTTTCGTGTAGATTACATAAGTTTGACTTTAGAGAAGCGGACGTGCTCTTGAT
This sequence comes from Biomphalaria sudanica, assembly GCA_036873155.1. Taxonomy (NCBI): domain Eukaryota; kingdom Metazoa; phylum Mollusca; class Gastropoda; family Planorbidae; genus Biomphalaria; species Biomphalaria sudanica. Next base: position 888,896 of record JAZGLO010002157.1, read on the forward strand.
GTTATTTTTTACTAGTAAACATTTTGATGTGAATCTTTTAAAAGTAAAGTTTCCCGTTTCAGACCTTGCGATCTATTGGGCAGATGATGTTAAGGTCATTTAGGTAGATCAAAATCTTAAAACACCTCACAGCACATATGACTTGACACAGCTCTACATTCAGTGCATAGCACTGATGACTTGACACAGATCTACATTCAGTGCAAAGCACTGATGACTTGACACAGATCTACATTCAGTGCAAAGCACTGATGACTTGACACAGATCCACAGTCAGTGCATAGCACTCATGACTTGACACACATCTACAGTCAGTACATAGCACTGATGACTTGACACAGATCTACATTCAGTGCAACACTGATGACTTGACACAGATCTACATTCAGTGCAAAGCACTGATGACTTGACACAGATCTACATTCAGTGCATAGCACTGATGACTTGACACAGATCTACATTCAGTGCATAGCACTGATGACTTGACACAGATCCACATTCAGTGCAAAGCACTGATGATTTGACACAGATCCACATTCAGTGCATAGCACTGATGACTTGACACACATTTACAGTCAGTGCATAGCACTGATAACTTGCCACAGATCCACAGTCAGTGCATAGTACTGATGACTTGACACACATCTACAGTCAGTGCATAGCACTGATGACTTGACACAGCTATACGTTCAGTTTACAACACAAATGACTTGACACAGATGACACCAAATGTAAATTACAAATAATAACACTAGTTTAATGAATATAGTGATGACACAATGTAGACTCAATGAGACTCCACTGACTCCATTTACTTTTGACTCCATTTACTTTTGACTACATTTACTTTTGACTCCATTTAATTTTCTATACTGGATAGTTTACTACTAAGGATGTCAATGCTAGAACGAGACCTACCGTATCCAATCAAGTTTCAATGGACTATCTGATACATTCCTCAAGCTGACTTTAGGCCATAATGACATTTATCTTTTATATACTGATAGCAGTGATTTCTGCTGGTCACAGACTGGAGGTGGAATTTCAAAAGTTTTTATGTATTTCTTTACCTTTGAACTACTTGTGCTGGATTGAAAAGTAATCCCGTCATTTTTTTGTTTGCAACAGAAACTTAAATGCTACATTTGTTTATACAAACTGTTATTACAGAATTTTAAAAATATTCTTTGTGTACAATTGTTACGTAAAGAATTATTTACTCTCCAATGTTTCTAAAACGTATGGCTACGGGTAAGTCCAAACAAAATGAGTAAATTGTGTCAACTTGTGTGTGTGTGTATATTTAGATCAAAGTAGACAGTGTTCAAACATTCCACGAGGTGGCAAGCATCGTGGCTGTGACGTCAACCTATGCTACCAGCGAACCTTATGTGGACAGTCAGTATGATATCCATCTGCAAAAAATTGGCACCAATTATAAAGCCTATTTGTGAGTGGTGAACATGGCCAAGAAGTTGATTGTTGTTCAGTCCACTCTATACCTACAATATATGTTTCATGTTATGTATACACTGTAGTCATTTCTTAATGTAGGCACACTGACAATATAATCAGCTGTTCATCTGTATAACTTGTAGTCATCCCTTGCTATAGGACACACTGACAATATAATCAGCTGTTGATCTTTATACACTGTAGTCATCCCTTGCTATAGGACACACTGCCAATATAATCAGCTGTTGATCTGTATACATTGTAGTCATCCCTTGTTATAGGACATATTGACAATATAATCAGTTGTTGATCTTTATACATTGTAGTCACCCCTTGTTATTAGACATATTGACAATATAATCAGCTGTTGATCTTTATTAACTGTAATCCGATACACTTATTAACAAGTAACATCATTTGATTTCACGGGGAATCAAAGTAAAAATTGTGTCTACTTTTTGTCAACCTCTTGTTTTTCCTTGTTCTTCAAAAGTGTATTATAGTATCAACTGTCAATGTCAATTTCTTGACTTATGTTTTTGTTACAAAATGTTATCAAAATTAAAAAAACAAAACAAAAGAAATAATTTTTCTTGAAGCAAAACTCTGTAGACTAAAAGTAAACTGCAAACGTCGTACAAGTTGTTTTTGTTTATTTAGTCAAGATTTAAAAGGAATAAAATGTGAACGAATTTGTAAGAGAACATGACATTATAAGACTTGATACAACATGACATTATAAGACTTGATACAACATGACATTATAAGACTTGATACAACATGACATTATAAGACTTGATACAACATAAACATTATAAGACTTGATACAACATGACATTATAAGACTTGATACAACATGACATTATAAGACTTGATACAACATAAACATAAGAAACCCAAGCCCGGCTGAAAAAAGAGAAGGATTGCGCGAAAACAACACTAGCTACACCAAACAACAAATCAACAGTGACGGACCTGGGAGAAGATAGACCTCCAGCTGGAAGGTTTACGAGCTTTTCATAGAAACTTTACACAATTTAAGTCTAGATCGAATTAAAAAAAAAAAACAAATAGATTAAACGACACATTAGATCTCCTCTTCTTGACTAACAGACCTGGATTAGTAGCAGATTATGATATTATCCCTGGGCTATCGGACAATGATATCGTTAAAATACAAAGTCAGATAAAAGCAGTAGCAGATATAAAACCTAAAAGAAAATATTTCTCTGGAGCAAATGCAACCTAACACAACTACACCAAGCTGCATTAATCATTATACAAACATTCTTATCAGAAAAAGACATTAATCAACCAGTTGATGACCTCATCGAATTCCATTAAAAACATTATAGAAAATCATATACTTATCAAACAAAATAAATAAATGCTGGTTTAATAATAGATTTAAGAAGCTTTGCTAAAAGAATGAAAACCTATATAGAAAATAAGGCAGAAAGTATATTAAAATTGAAACCTAACCCAAAAAGTAAGTAGACAGCTGCAGAGTGAATACATAAACAATGTAATATCTAAGGATAAAAATAAAACCTATTGTCAAGCATTAAGTCTAAGAAAATGGAAACAACAGGGGTAGCACCATTAAAATGAGAAGATAACACATGATGATGGTGAAACTAGAGCTAACATGTTAATTAATACTGAGCATCAGCATTCTCAGCTCCAGGAGACAAAAGCATATTACTTTGAACCAAGTAGACAACATAGGAGATATAGAAGTACAAGAAAATGAGATCCAAAAACTGTTAGCGATCATTAAACCAAATAAAGCGTCTGGATCTGATGGTATTCCAGTTAAATTCTCAAAGAACTAAGCAATGAGCTAGCACCAGTGTTCAAAATACTTTTTCAGGCATCGCTTAACCAGGGCAGAGTACCAAAGGACTGGAAAGAAGCTAACGTCACCCCCCCCCCCATTTAAAAAGGAGAAAAATCTGACCCAGGAAAATACAGAACAGTATCACTAACCAGCATCACATGTAAAATCCTAAAACACATAATATGTAGCAACATCATAAACCACTTAGACAAACATAATGTCCTTACTCCATACCAACATAGCTTTAGGAAATGTAGATCATGTGAAACACAACTTATAGGACTAATTGATGATTTTTCAAAAGGTTTAGATAACAGTGAGCAAATAGATGCTATCTTATTAGATTTTTCCTAAGCTTTTGACAAAATTTATCACCATAGTTTGCTTAAAAAATGAAAATATTTTTGCATTGATGATTCATTGCATCCTTGGATTACACACATTGGCTTCCTCCAGTCGTAGAACGACTATGTTTCATCTCGAACACTTTTTCATATGGCTGTGGAGCCCTATTTTGGATAGACACTCCCGTCCACATATATTGCCGGTCAATGTGGCGATCGCTTCTCTTCAAGAGCTGAGGCCCATGTTTCCAATCTGCTTGGTATGGTGGATTTTTTTTGTGGAAGAAGATACCAACATACCAATGAGTGATCTATGTCACAGTGATAGGACCTGTTAAGTTTGACAAATTTTAAGCACTTTTGTCTTACCATGATTAGATCTAGTTGGTGTCAGTGTTTGGAGCGAGGATGCCTCCAAGATACTCTGTGCTGTGGTTTAGTCTTGAAATACACAGAGGGAGTGTATTGAGCAAACCTCGAGGAGTCTTTGTCCATTTTCATTTACTTTTCCGACACCAAAACGCCCAATACAGCTGTCCCATGCAGAGGTGTCAGATCCAACGCGTGCATTGAGGATGATAACCTGTTCCTTATTTGGGATCTCACTGAGAGCAGACGAAAGGTCGTCGTAGAACATGTCTTTGGCCTCTGGTGTGGAACTCAAGGTAGGAGCGTAGGCATTTATCGAAGTTACGTATCCAATGTTAAGGCGTAGTGATAGGAGTCTTTCTGAACCGTTGCACTTCAGCTCTACCGTGTTCCCTTCCTTCACTTTGCCTTGCCAGAAGAAGGTGTAGTCTTTTTCTTTGACGAGTTTCCTGGAGGGCAGCAATGTCTACTTTAAGCTAGGACCGTTCATCATTTATTAATGCGGATTTTCTGGTATTTTCTATGTCTGGTAAGTTTACATTAAGTCCAGTTTGTAAAGTACGCACATTCCATGTGCCCAGTTTAAGAGTGGAGCTCCTGTTTTTTTTTTCTTCATGTCGACTGGTACATTGGCTTTGTGCCTGCTTTTCAGATTTTGTCCTATCCTCGTGTACCCAAACGAGGATGACAGGCATGACGAGACAGCACCTTATTGGCTGGGGGCTGCCCAGCTTAAGGCGGGCGGTAGCTGTCCATTGGAATCCTAGGATCCCTCCCACCGACAGAAGTGGCCCCTGGCGCCCTGCTCTACTTCAATTGAGCATTTAATCTTATAACCAGTAACTGCCACTTCCCGTGTTTGGCCGACGCCAAAGGCAAAGCTGAAGTGTCCTCTCCAGTTTTTGGATTTGGGCTCTGAGTAAGCCAGATGAAAGCCTGAGTATTGTCTATGGTCGGAACGATGTCGCCCACACAGCAGTTCCTCCTCTCCGCGCAGCTGATGAGACCTAAGGAACGGAATATCCGATACAGTTTGGGATCAGTAGCGCCGCAGGCTCTGCCAGGCTGTAGCACAGTGTGCAGCAATCTGCCTTAAGGTCACCAGCTCCTGATTTTTCCTCAGGGTTGGATGGGTAGCCAACCAAGTCTAAAGAGCCCCTCCTGCCCAAAGCTTACTGGTTTAGGATCCAGTTGCTCGCCTTTGCCCCTTCTCCTGTAAGTGATAACAGTTCCGCCGGGCTCAGTATCTGACCCACACGTGAAGGCCAGGAATTGGTTGGTAGTCAGAGGCTATTTGAGAATCATTTTATAGGTAATGGTGGGCTTAAAGCCATTATCATTTCCGGTGTTAACAATCCTTGGATTAAGGATGTTCTAATCGGGAGAAAACAAATTAAAATAATAAATGGCTCTAAATCAACACCAATAACAGTCAACTCAGGTGTACCTCAAGGAACAGTCATAGGTCCACTAATATTTTTGATTTACATAAATGATTCACCAAATTGCATTAGTTCAGGAACAAAAGTCAGATTATTTGCAGACGATTGCATAATATATAGAACAATAAAAACAACACAAGAGACAGAAATGTTACAAAGAGAATTAGATGAATTACAGAAATAGGAATCTAATTGGAGCATGTCTTTCCACCTAGAAAAATGTTAATAGTAACAAAAAAAAAACTAAAACAAATTAATTCCACTTATCTTATTCACGATAAACCAGTAACACAGACTAAAACGCAAAATACCTAGGTGTTATAATAAATGAAAAACTGTCATGGAATCCACATATTGATGAAACTATTTAAATAATCAAACAAAGCATTTGGATTTATTTTAAAAATTTCTATAATTCAAATTAGAACATAAAACTAAAATGTTTTTAACCTTAATAGAACATATATCCTCTGTTTGGGACCCCTCAACTCAATAAAACATCAAGAAACTAGAGCAGACACAAAATAGAGCAGTGAGATTCATAACAAATGAATATTTACATTTGACTAGAGTAACACCTTTAGTAAAATCACTAAATTTAGAAAGCCTTCAGGATAGACGACTTAAAAGTAAAGTAGCAATTATACATAAAACACAGAACCATAATCTTCAAATACAAAAACAAAATCTTATAAAATACTTATAAAGACACAAAGATAAAGGTACATTCCTCGTTCCATATGCTAGGACTGATTTGTACAAATGCTCCTTCTTCCCTAGTGCTATTAGAGCATGGAATGATGCCTGAGCTAGCCAGGAAAACCAGTGACTCTGCAGAATTTAAGTCGTTGGTTAACATGCTTGACTAGATGTATGACGCGTAGGACGTAATCATCTTCTTTACTGAAGTAACGTCTGTATTTTGTAAGATAAGATAAGATAGGTGTCGTTGAAAGTCGAATTTCAACTGGAAGCCGACCGGTCGAAGACCATAATCTCTACCAGGACCACCACCACCATCGGTACATGGTATGTCCGGACCATTTATGAGGCTGGGAGGACAGCACTATTTGCAGCGGAGATGAAAATGTTCAACCTCACCATCTTAGGAGTCAGCGGAGATGAAAATGTTCAACCTTACCATCTTAGGAGTCAGCGAATCAAGATGACTGGTTCCTGGGCAGAAAAGACTTCGGGTGAGTTATTTTTATACTCAGGACAAGAGCAAGAGGCTACACACAGTCATGGAATAGCCCTGACGCTGTCTAAACAGCACTTATGGGATGGGAAGCGCATGGACCACGGATAATAACAGCCTCATTCCACACAGTGCAGAAGAGGATTAACTTAGATACGGTGGTATCCATGTTGCCTTGTGTACAGTTCCTTCAAGTCGCTCTCACCTAGTCCCTGCTTTCCCATGATCTCTTTAAGCTACGACCCAACGAACAAGGAGAAGGACAATTTTTACAACAGACTCACTACCACCATCCTTCATAACAGACCTAAAAAGAATATCCTCATCTTAATGGGCGACTAAGGTTGGCAATGACAACAGAGGATATGAAGAGATCATGGGAAAGCATGAAGATCAAGGAAAGAAGAGAGAAGAAAGCAGGCGTGAACAAAAGTAAAATAAGAGCAGCCAAAAGGAACAGCGCAAAAATAATATGGTGAAATAGATAGAAATATCAAGCGTAGCATCAGAACAGACAGGCGGCAAAAGATCAAAAGAAGCAGCCCTTCAGAACAGACAGGCAGAACTACATTGAAGCACTGGCAAAAGAAGCAGCCCTTCAGAACAGTACCAAAGACCTGTACTCAGTCATCAAAAAGATATCTGGAAAATAAATTTGCCAAGTCAGAGAGAATGGTGAAGTGATAACAGATGAAGAAGGACAAAAGAAGAAAAGGATTCAGCATTTCCAGGAGCTACTGAGCAGACCAACTCCTGCAAACCAACCAATCAAGCGATTGAAGAACGGCAAATCTGCTGGACCTGACAGCATCCCACTTGAAGCGCTGAAGGCAGACATTGTTCACAATAAAGGCGTCTATCAACATACCCATTATAGTCCAAGGCGAGGCGCTGTAAGAGGTGGAAAGCTTCACATATCTCGACAGTATCCTAAACAACCATAGAGAAACCATGTCAGAAACCGTATTGGTAAAGTTCGAACAGCCTTCTATCAACTGAAGAACACCTGGGGATCTAGGGAAATAAGCTACACCACCAAGATCAGGCTCTTTAACTGCATCGCCTGAGGAAGATGACGACTGCCCTTCGTTGACTTCAACATGCCTAAGAACGTATATAAAACCAAGAGTTTATCTCATCAGACCTTGGTCGTCCAAACTCAGGCACAAAAATTCCTTATTCGATATCCCAACAATTTGTTTTAAGAATGTAAATTACAAGTGGAACATAAACAACCCCAAGAATTGCAAGTATTCTATGTTTGGTATCTGTGGCATTTTACGTCTCGAGAGACGATCTTTTCCCTTTGCAACTTCTTGTGTGACTAAAGAGGCCAATCCTTGATACACAGCTGCGATCGCAGGTTGGGCATATATAATCACCAGGCGCCGTTGCATTTTCACCCTTCTTTCTGCTTCTGTTGTGTATGGCATCTGCAATCTTTGACCCTTCCTTTATGCTCTCTCTCCATGAGGATCTGTCCAGTGCCACCTCTTCCCAGTTGCCAGTGTCGATTTTGAAGAGCTTCATGTCGCGTTTGCATACATCCGTATAACGTAAAAGTGGGCGACCAGCGGCTCTCCTGCCTTCTATCAGATCGCCATACAGGATGTCCTGTGGAAGTCGACCTTCTGGCATTCTACGAACGTGGCCAAGCCAGCCAAGGCGTCTGCTGCTGATAACAGAGCGGATGTCCTGGCACCCTGCTCTTTGTAGCACTTCCTCATTGGTTATATTATCTTGCCACCTTATTTTAAAGATCCGCCTTAGGCATCGGAGGTGGAAAACATTCAGCTTTTTTTCCTGCCATGAGTAGGTTGACCATGTTTCACTTCCGTACAGCAAGGTGCTCAACACACAGGTCCGGTAGACTAGGGCTTTAGTACTGTTAGTCAGCAATATGTTGTCCCAGACTCTTTTCTGCAGCCGTGACATGGTGGCCATTGCCTTGGCTATCCTGTTGTTTATGTCTTTATCCAGTAGAGTGTTGTTGGATATGATGGAGCCAAGGTAACAAAAGTGATCAACAATTTCTAGTGGTTGGCCATTAATGCTTACTTGAGGTGCAGTGTTTGTGTTTTGGACAAGTATCTTAGTCTTGCTTTGACTGATGTTTAAGCCGAACTTCTGGCAAGCAGCAGATAATTTGTCAACCAGGCACTGTAGCTGAATATCAGAATCAGCCACAATAGCTGCATCATCAGCATACAGAAGTTCCCTGACGAGTAGCTTCTTAACCTTGGTTTTTGCCCGCAGCCTTGAAACATTAAATAGTTTTCCAGAGGATCTTGTATGGAGAAACACACCTTCGTTTATGTCATTGTACGCATAATGCAGTAGACAGGAGAAGAATATGCCAAACAGAGTAGGTGCGAGCACACATCCCTGCTTGACACCACTGCAAACCTCAAAAGGTGCTGATTGGGCTCCATTGAATTTGACAGTGCATTTAGTTTCCTTGTGAAAACACTCAATGAACTGTAGTAGTTTGGGAGGGCAACCTATTTTCCTCAGGAGTTTGAAAAGGCCACTTCTGCTGACCATGTCAAAAGCTTTAGTCAGATCAACAAAAACGATGTAAAGGGGTCTGTCTCTCTCTCTGAATTTCTCCTGCAGTAGTCGTAGAGAAGATATCATGTCTACAGTGGATCTACCACTCCTGAATCCACACTGAGACTCTGGGTAGACTCTAGAAGCTATCACTTGCAGCCTAGATAGTGCCACTCTAGCAAAGATCTTGCCCACTATACTGAGGAGAGAGATACCCCTGTAATTGTTGCAGTCACTCCGATCCCCTTTGTTCTTGTATATTGTGACTATAGTTGCGTCACGCATGTCCTGTGGGACATGACCTGTTTCCCAACAGCGGCAGAGGAGAATATAGAGTTCAGGGAGCAGGAGTGATTCGTTGACTTTCACTACTTCCACTGGGATACCATCACTCCCAGGAGATTTTCTATTTTTTATGTTTGGTATAAGAATACAGATACCACAGGAAGTCAATGATGTCATTAATAGATCTACTAAAGGATATTTTAGTCCTCTTTAAACTCAATCAACCATTATCGAAGTCTTCCAACACTCAATTGAATGATGTCAACTATTAACGCTCCTCGGACTAATAACATTTTTAGGAAAAGTTTCATATTCAAATGTTTTTTGACACGTAGTTTTCATTGACCCTATCCATTAGTTATTGCTATAGTTTTGTATCCATAGGTTTTGAAGCAATGATTTGGACAATTACACTTACAGAGACTATGAGATGTTACAATATTTTAGTTTCCAAAGACTGGATCGAATCTTAAATTGTGGATCATTTCATTTCATTTTTTTTTTAAATAATAGGCTTTGCAGATAATATCTTTTTGTCTAAAATCACTGATTATTATACGAGTATTCCATTAATTAAAAGTATAGACGTAATAAGAATAATTTATTAGTTTTCAAACTTGTTCTATCCAGTTTGAGTGAAAGGAGAGTAACGTGCTATTTCTTGTGGCCTTCAGTTGTGAAACAATGTCTTAAATTTTCTCTATCTGGACAGCAAGCCACCGAGCCTTACATACCTTAACGTATCCCTATCTTTTGGGTATCTGGTTTCTAAATAGATTTCACGAAAGATGTCCTTGTCTAGCGTGACATGACTATCTAGTTGTACTAGTCACAAGTTGATGTGTTCATTCTGTCTCCTGTTAGGTGAGAATAGGCAATCATTACGACTTCCAAGATCTGGCTGGGGTAGTAGCTGTAACAAAAGGTTATTCCACCACAGAACCTTTCATTGATGCCAAGTATGATCTACACATACAAAAGATAGGGAACTCCTACAAGGCCTTTATGTAAGTCCGCATTTTTGTCTGTTTGTGATGGCTCAATTGGCTGCCACAAGATGAAGGTTTCACCCAGAATCGAAATAATGTCCAACTCATTGGTTCAGATTAATAGAGACAAATAATGTGTTTGGATTCATAATAAACATTTTGTGTAGGAAAAAACAACAACAACAACTAAAGCGTTAAGAGAACTAAAGAATTTAGTTCTTGAATTTGGGAGAAAAAATACTAGAATGAATTTCGTTTAGGTTTTGACAAATTCTGGCAATAATTTATTAAAGATTGAAATTGAAAAAAAAATGGGTGAAACACTCGTCAAAGGAAATTAAGATTTTTTCTTGTTCCTCTTCCCATGTAGTTGAAGTAGTAGATCAAGTAGTTCTAGAAATACTTGTAGACAATTAGTTTGTGTTTAGCTTGATTTATAGTTTAGTTGGTTTAATATTTTATGGTTTAATAGATTAGTTGGTTTAATAGATTAGTTGGTTTAATAGATTAGTTGGTTTAATAGTTTAGTTGGTTTATAGTTTAGTTGGTTTAATAGTTGGTTTAATAGTTTAGTTGGTTTAATAGTTGGTTTAATAGTTTAGTTGGTTTAATAGTTGGTTTAATAGTTTAGTTGGTTTAATAGTTTAGTTGGTTTAATAGTTTAGTTGGTTTAATAGTTTAGTTGGTTTAATAGTTTAGTTGGTTTAATAGTTGGTTTAATAGTTTAGTTGGTTTAATAGATTAGTTGGTTTAATAGTTTAGTTGGTTTAATAGTTTAGTTGGTTTTTAGTTTAGTTGGTTTATAGTTTAGTTGGTTTAATAGTTGGTTTAATAGTTTAGTTGGTTTAATAGATTAGTTGGTTTGATAGATTAGTTGGTTTAATAGTTTAGTTGGTTTAATAGTTTAGTTGGTTTAATAGTTTAGTTGGTTTATAGTTTAGTTGGTTTAATAGTTCAGTTTTTTTAATAGTTTAGTTGGTTTAATAGTTCAGTTTTTTTAATAGTTTAGTTGGTTTAATAGTTCAGTTTTTTTAATAGTTTAGTTGGTTTAATAGTTCAAGAAGCATGTTCGTTGAACATCGTCATAGTTTCTCAACTTATAACTCTCTCTCTCTCTCTCTCTCTCTCTCTCTCTCTCTCTCTATATATATATATATATATATATATATATATATATATATATATATATATATATATATATATGTATATATATATATATATTCCTCTCTCTCTTGCACACACACACACAGCTCAATACAATAGTCAATAAATATGTAATAATATGCAAACACTCAATATGTAAACACTTTCATAACATAAGACAACAAACTAAATGCATACCCAAGGCAAGGAAGATCAAATCGTATCTCCCATTGAGTTTTCTCATTTCTTCGGGAGATCTAACGTATATGTCTGTCCTGCCCATATTTCTTCGGGAGATCTAACGTATATGTCTGTCCTGCCCATATTTCTTCGGGAGATCTAACGTATATGTCTGTCCTGTCCATATTACTTTGAGAGATCTAACGTATATGTCTGTCCTGCCCATATTTCTTCGGGAGATCTAACGTATATGTCTGTCCTGCCCATATTTCTTCGGGAGATCTAACGTATATGTCTGTCATGTCCTCATTTCTTCGGCAGATCTAACGTATATGTCTGTCCTGCCCATATTTCTTTGGGAGATCTAACGTATATGTCTGTCATGTCCTCATTTCTTCGGGAGATCTAACGTATATGTCTGTCCTGCCCATATTTCTTCGGGAGATCTAACGTATATGTCTGTCCTGTCCATATTACTTTAGGAGATCTAACGTATATGTCTATCCTGTCCATATTTCTTTGGAAGATCTAACATATATGTCTGTCATGTCCATATTTCTTCGGGAGATCTAACGTATATGTCTGCTTTAAGGTGGCAATTCAACAAATACCCGCTATGCTTAGTCCGGAAGGTCCACCTATTCGTTCCTGAAGTAACTGTCTTCATTATTCTGTCTCGCTGAAGTAGCATTTTATTTAACGGAATTAGTAAGTCACAAACTAGGTATATGAAACAAATTCCTAGAGATTTCAGATTTCACTGGGTTCTGGGCGTTAAGAGGATTTCACTATCAACTGTAGAAAGTGTCACATTCAATGTTTCTGTACATTGTGTTTAGCAATAATTTATCATTGAAGGAAATGTGAAATCATTTAAGTCATTTTAAGCACATGTCAGTCTATTGTCTGTTAAATTATCGTTCAAAAGAACAGCGTTTTATATTGTCAGTTGAATGACATGTGTCAGACACAGCTTTTTATATTGTCAGTTGAATGATATGTGTCGGACACAGCTTTTTATATTGTCCATTAAAACTTGACAAGCTTATTATAATATTAGCTAAATTTTCTGAAGTTAAATAAACAACTTATACATTTAACTTCCTGGAGGCAAAGTGTGACATACAGTTTACATTGAATCAATTCAGTCATTGTTCTTTTTTCAGCGTAGGTTTTATGTTGCTTCTCTTTTGTGTGTATGTATAATGTTGTTGTTCTGTTTTAATTTGTAAGGTTATTTTAATTAGTCACTATCCCAATAGTTCACATATTTGATCTATTTGTTATTGTTGATAGTTTTTTTCCGCTTCATTTCAAACCAAAGTTGTCAGCTCTTAGCATAACAAGTTTAAAATACAATGTTCACATTCGGTTTGACTTGATTTGACACGTTGTCATGAAAGAAATTATTAAACAACTTACCGTCATCTTTGAACATGTGCAGGGTCTTTGATTTGGTTTGAAAGAGAAACCTTTGTATTAAGGAACAGCATACTAGCCACTTTATCTCTGTCTCCATGTCTCATATTTGAACCAATATGTTTCGTCATTCTGAGTGTATGACTCAGTCTACTTCATTGGATCTGCTGGACTATATCTGGTAGAAAAAGGCGTTCTTGATTTAATCAGCAGCTTCTCAATGTTAATCAGCATTTTCTCAATTGTCAAATCCATTAAAAGGATGGCAGGTGTCTCAAATTTCTGGAGTTTGTTAGTTTCTCTGTATTGGTTTTATTCCGTGCTACTATTTAGTCCTATGATGTCGCTTAGCCGATGTACCTGCTATCTGATTGATTGAAAATCATGATTAAAATAATTGTTTAGTGCTTTTGTTATATAAGCTTCTCAGAGTTGTGGTTCTTTGCATTGCAGTCATAGACATAAATAAATATAGACTGGCCGATTAAAGAGTTTTATGAAACAAAAATTTGTGACTTGCAATTTTGTGTACTTTATTATACAACATTTATGAGCAGTATAAAAGTTAAGTATTCATATCTATTTCAGCCATAACCTATAGAAGTATTACAATAGTTTTGTTTAATCTCTAACAATGAAGATCATGCAACTTTTCATAATACGGAAATCCGACAACAATAGATATACATGTTTTGAAGTTACATGAAGTTACTTCCTTCGGCCAGTCTATATTTTTATATGTCTATGATTGCAGTCAAGTTAAGCTGATTTTTAAGATAATCAAATACATTTCCAAATAAAAATTAAACCGGAAGATGATTTGATTAAATTCACGTCCCCCAATAGTTTACATTCATATCTAATGAATGCGATTATTTTTAAATGCTCCGATGTGCATTATCAGATTGCTGTTCTTGCAACGAGCTGAAAAAGGGAAGAGAAGGCTGTCATTGAATGATTTATTTGTGTTTACATATTAGAAAAAAAAAGGCATGTTCCTGCACAACTTAGTCGACACCAAAAGTGGATTGTTCACTACGTCTCCCTTTTCTTTCTCGTGTCAAAACGTTCTGCGTTTGTGATTGGCCAAATCATACCCGCTGCAAAACAACATTCAAGCCCATTACAGACGTACGTTCTTGTACATGTCTCTCGAATGTTTCTCACATTTCATTATCATCACCTGACTGTGTCATTGTGCCATTTCACCCATTCCTTTTTTATTTAGTCTGCGCTCTCTTTACTTGAATGAAATGTGTAGAAACCAATTTTATTTCATCCTGTAGACACCGATATTATTTCATAATTTAGACATCAGGAGTATCTCATGCTATAGACACCAGGATTATCTCATCATGTAGACACCCGGAGTATCTCATACTGTAAACACTTGGATTATCTCATCATGTAGACACCAGGAGTATCTCATCCTGTAGACACTAGGATTATCTCATCCTGTAGACACCAGGAGTATCTCATCATGTAGACATTAGGATTATCTCATCATGTAGACACCAGGATTACCTCATCATGTAGACACCAGGAGTATCTCATCATGTAGACACTAGGATTATCTCATCAAGTAGACACCAGGATTACCTCATCATGTAGACACCAGGAGTATCTCATCATGTAGACATTAGGATTATCTCATCATGTAGACACCAGGATTACCTCATCATGTAGACACCAGGATTATCTCATCATGTAGACACCAGGAGTATCTCATCATGTAGACACCAGGATTATCTCATCATGTAGACACCAGGAGTATCTCATCATGTAGACACTAGGATTATCTCATCAAGTAGACACCAGGATTACCTCATCATGTAGACACCAGGATTATCTCATCATGTAGACACCATGAGTATCTCATCCTGTAGACACTTGGATTATCTAATCTTGTGATAATGCATTGAGTATTAAAGAAAATTCATGGCCTTTTACCTTTAACATATCTGGACAAATCTAATCCCTGCCCAGTTTTAATGTTAATGTGTTTAATGACTGTCTTCTGGAGTAGTCTCTGCTTTCATAAGTACTTTAAAATTAGAAGAGTTGTGTCCACAACTTCAAAATATTCCCATTATCATTACAGTTTTAATTGATCCGTGGTCATAAGTTTTTAGATATAACAGTTCTTTTGTCTTCCCTCTAGTTTTCATGTTAATTCTTATGAATATCTTGTCATTCCATGGAGATTTTGTTTTCACTCTCCTTCTCATTGACTCTCACATGCAAGTTACACAATCATTCAATCTAATTCAGTTGAGCTGAGGTTGTCGTTCTTATTACTTCTTATTTATTTTTATTTTTTTTGCTTTTTTTTTTTACACTAAATATTAATTGCTTCTGTTTGTGTTCAATTTATTTTGAATGCACTCAAGCGATACTTCTTATTCAAAACTAATCCTCAACACTTCCTAACAACTAAATGTACGTGATAGTGTCTCTGAACTAGAAGCATGTTTCTTTGTTGTCCAATGTAGTTAGAATGTACGGGATAGTGTCTCTGACCTAGAAGCATGTTTCTTTGTTGTCCCATGTAGTTAGAATGTACGGGATAGTGTCTCTGACCTAGAAGCATGTTTCTTTGTTGTCCCATGTAGTTAGAATGTATATGTTTGTATCTTTCCTTTATTAGACATTACATTGACATCTATTCTAATGTGTTTGTAAAACTATGTTACTATCATGAAGTCAAAGGTCAGAGAGTAAATAGAGCATTCAATAACGAAATTACTATTTTATTTTCCTTCTCTTCTAAATGAAACAATGAGTGAATCCAATTGATAGATTTTATATTTCATTTGAGTTAAAACAATGAGTGACTCCTAATGATAGATTTTATATTTCATTTGAGTTAAAACAATTGAGTGAATCCTAATGATAGATTTTATATTTCATTTGAGTTAAAACAATTGAGTGAATCCTAATGATAGATTTTATATTTCATTTGAGTTAAAACAATGAGTGACTCCTAATGATAGATTTTATATTTCATTTGAGTTAAAACAATTGAGTGAATCCTAATGATAGATTTTATATTTCATTTGAGTTAAAACAATTGAGTGACTACTAATGATAGATTTTATATTTCATTTGAGTTAAAACAATTGAGTGAATCCTAATGATAGATTTTATATTTCATTTGAGTTAAAACAATTGAGTGACTCCTAATGATAGTTTTTATATTTTATTTGAGTTAAAACAATTGAGTGACTCCTAATGATAGATTTTATGATAGTCCCCTTTTATTTTAGTTAGAACTTTTATATTATTTATTGCTGTTATTTTTATAAAGGAGAAAGTCTCTATCCGGCAATTGGAAAGCTAATACAGGATCGGCTATGTTGGAACAAATAGCAATGAATGACAGGTGAGCTTAGATTCACAATGTCATTTTAAAAACACACAGAACATCATTGTATACTATGACATGCCATCTGCTTGTCAGTACATTGAAATGTCATCCATATTTGGGCGTAGTTACAGCAACAATACTTAGAACATTCAAGTCTCAAAAATATGAAAAATAAAAAATAAAAACACGCACAAGACGCTCTTCCTGTTTGTTTGTTTTGCGATTATTTGCTTCGATCAAACAAAAAGAAATATTTTAAAAAAAAAATTTTTTTATTTAGTAAATGTAAGCCACTTTTTTTTTTTTACCATCTTTGGACTTTGTTGATGTCCAAGGGCTGAGCCGAAGGCTCTTCGAGCCCTAATTTTGAAAAAAACAAACCTGTTTGGGCGCCAAACAATAAAAAAAAAAAAAACCTGTGAGAACAAAGTTCTATTTGAGAGAGACCCGAGTCAATGCCTATGTAAAGCATTGCTGTTTCCAATGCCTTTGGCCCCCGACGCATGCTTGGCTGCACATGGCCGACGGCCGAGGGCACCGGGAGCCTCCGCCATTTTCCTTTGTTGTACCAAGCTAACTGTGCGGGACCCGCCATTTATGTAACGGTCCCTTTGAGGAACAGCGCATGGATGTGGGACGTGTTTGTGGGGACTTTTTTACAACCCCGCCCGTGCAAGAGGTTGACTCTCGTCTACCTGTGGGCATCCCCACGGGAGTTATGTTTCGCCATTCATTTAGTCTAGCTACCTTCTCAAGTAGCCGTTTCCACCCAGGTGCCACGATGAGGCAGAACAGCGTACCCGGGCCCTCTTTGGACCTGCAGTGCTTATAAACACGTATCCAAGAAAGCAAACGCGTCACTTGTTTCTAATAACAGCGGGTGTTGGTTAAAATAACATTTTTGTAAGCCATTGTGTCAAGCGTGTGGTATGGCGTCATTTTAGACTATAATGTTCTCTACTAAGTAAGGTAAGCTAATCGTGTCTCATCATTCACTCTTCAATAAACATATGCCAGGATTATTGCCTAGGGGTTAATGCTAAATTTCTTGTTTGAAAGTTTCAGATCTAAATCTTGAGTTATTTATATACAAAAATGAATAATTAAAATGCTTAACCTTTTATAGCGACGCCAAAAACAAACAACCAAGTTACACACAAAAAAGTATATATATTTTTTTAAACTAAGCTTCTATTAAGTGTCTCAATTCGTTTGGATCAGTCAAAGGGGTACCGATGACCAAGTGTATTTCTCTAGTACTTCGTTTCACATCAGGTTTTGGTCTGGTCGCTGTGTTTCCAGATAAAAAGACACATTTTTCAGATGTCGTCTATATCTCTACCTCCCGACCCTCCCTACCCCCCCCTCTGCCTCTACGCCATTTTCAGCCGACTCACCCCAACTTGCGTCCATTTTATTCATTCCCTCCAAGCGGTGAAGCAGAGAGGACACACTCTCCAGTCTCTGCTTTCAAAACTATTTTCTTTTCTTCTTGGATTGGTGGTATGTAAACTAGTAGAGTGCTTAAAAACCACTGTACTTTAGTGAGAATACATTTTTTATGTATTTTATTCATATGTTCAATTTGTGTATATTAATTCACATGGACTAACATAAGTTGGATGTTTACTATTTTTATACTTTGTTTTACTAATGTTTGACCACATTTTATCAAATAACTATTCTCAGATGACGCGCTGACATAATGTGATTGATTTATTGTAGGACAGGGTAAACTCCAATGAGAACGGCGTAACAGCACTGTTAAGGTCAACTCATGCACGTCACCAGCATAGAGGAAAGTAGCTGCCATCAGATGGCCTCTGAAAGAGACGGAGAGCTCTCACGAAGGTTGCAGAAAACAATTATTTAAGGCTCAAAGAAAACCCTTGCCGAAGACGGTCAGAAGACGAAAAGAAAACTTAAATGGACCCCAGCGAACGACGGCTTTGTCTGCATTAGATGTGACTAAATATGCAGGTCGCAAGTGGGTCTGCGTAGCTATGCGAAACATTGCACTTATCCTTACTTGGCGTCATGGACAGGAAATAGTTTTTAAAAAAATCTCAAGCAAACTTCTGTCAGAGTGAATAGTTCAAAGAAAAATTGGACACATTTTTTCTTGAACAAACTATTTCAATGCTGACGCTGTTGTTGGACAGTTGACAGTCTGTGGATCAAGTCTAGACTAATCACTCATTTCTTTTTTTTTTAATTGCATTTATAGGTTTAAGCTTTGGGTGGATGAGTGTAGTCAATTGTTTGGAGGTTTGGACATAGTGGCAGTTGAGGCTATACAGGGAAAGGATGGCAAGGAACACATCATTGAGGTAGCTACACTAGTGACAATGTCATTGTCTACATGTTGAACATAGTTGAACACTTATCATTGAGGTAGCTACACTAGTGACAATGTCATTGTCTACATGTTGAACATAGTTGAACACTTATCATTGAGGTAGCTACACTAGCGACAATGTCATTGTCTACATGTTGAACATAGTTGAACACTTATCATTGAGGTAGCTACACTAGTGACAATGTCATTGTCTACATGTTGAACATAGTTGAACACTTATCATTAAGAATATGCTAGCTTCGTTTATAATTATTTCACATAATGAAACTCCCCATGCTCCGCCCACACACAACTACTTTAGACAAGTACACTATGGTAGCCCATTGTCTTGTTTCAACAATAGAACAGTTTGATGAAGACACTCCACAATTTTGTCCTGACGTCTCACATACCCATACTTCTAATTGTTGAAATAGTTAGTACATGTTTCTATTCACCGAACAATTCACTAACTATGGTTCTCCCCTCACAATTAGGACAAGGCTAAACTTGTGTAATGCCCACGAGCGAGTCGTCTCATTATGTTCCCTTTTGCCCCCCCCCCCCATGTCTCCCCTTCCCCCTCATATAACTGCCCTATATGGACAAATTCACCTTTTTACCATCTGAATATATTTTCGGCCCTGATGTTTTGAATATAGAGAAACGATCTGATCTCTCCAGCTTCTTATCTATTGGAGGAACTTCTAAGACGCAAGAAGAACTAATCTTAAATTAACTTGGATGTCACCTGGACATAAGGAGCATGGGGGAATGTATTTTAATGTTCTTTCATCTCGCCACGATGTTTTGACTAATCTCTCATGTCCTGGTCACGTTGTAATTTTGTGAATGCTTTCTATAACTTAGGCCTAAATGACCAGTCACACCTTCATATTTCCGCAGGCCAGGCTATTAAAGTCTTTCCTATATTACTAGTCTTTCCTGTTGGCCATACTCCGTCTACTCATATTTATTCTGAAATTCTGGGGACTAATTCTGGTAAGGGATTATGGCATTTATTCGGTTACTGTGCGTTTCCATTCATGGTCAAGCACATAAATGTCTATTATATTTAATTTCTCACCTGTATACGTTTTTAAAAATCATTCCTGTAATATATTTGACCACCTAGATATTGTAATGGTGCTTTACTGTTGTAGAGATGTGTTCGACTTCGACAATTACTAAGAGATGTGGGATAGTCCTGTACGGGCGTATTACAAATAATGCGAGTATTCTGGGCCAAGACCATCACGTTACAGAGTCCGTCAACTTAAGTGCGTCGCTATGCTAAATGCGTCTATTTACAATACTCATTTCATATATACAGACTTGCTTGAGCAACCCATTGCATTGGCTCAAGGGACCGTGACCAAACGAATGTGATTAAATGATCATCTAGTTATTGGGGGTCTCCAGACAGAAGGGTCGTTGAAGAGCCAATTCTTCATTCTGGCCACGGGATAAAAGCCTTTAAAAGAAAAATCTCCAACCTTTTTGGACATCCGTGGCCGAGAGGCTATACGCACTTGATCAATCAAAGGGGTGCGATTTCGAATTCCAATCAGAGTTACTTTTATTATTACTTTTTAAAAGGCAGCACTCCAACATGTCCACAAGAGAGTTTGCACCGTGCACTGACCAGCATGAGAGTTGACATACAAAAGCAATTTTTTTTAAATATTCTTTTCAACGCAAAATGTATCTTTGTAGTAGAAAAGGGGATATTCTTTTTTTTAATGTCAAAAATGTATTACCTAGTGACTCATGCAGTGGCGTACCTTCCATGTACACAGGGCCTATGCTGGTCCCCAAACAATGTTTGTGTGTTTATTTTGTTGTTTGTTTTTTAAGGGACATCGTCAGATCGCTATTAGTTTTGTGTCCTCTTTCTTTTGGTTTGTCACTTTCTATCGAACAAAAAACTTAAATAGAAAACTTATTGAGAAGTTGATTTCTCTTTTGTACAAAAAATAATTAATGTAGGCCTAAGTGAGAAATATCATTATCTATAATATGATGTTCAATTTGTTTTTAAGTTAAAAATAACGCCAAATGATTATCTGAAATCGATTTTCTGGCTTATATTACATTTACTTTCTTGACCTATGGATAATAGGTTGTTCTTTTTTTTTTCAATTTAAAAAATGATTCTTTTACATTTTATTACTTTGGAAAATCAAAACAAGATTATGGCTTGAATATTCCGTATCCATTGGCGGCCGCCTCTGAGTTTTGTTCTTGACAGTATTTTCTCATCAGTCAAAATAATGCTTCAGATGCTCAATTCTACTTTTGTAAAGAAAGAAAATACACAAATATAACTTAATAAAAATCTGTGTATAGTAAGATTTTCACAACAATGACATTTGTCTCATTAGGTGAACGGCTCATCCATGACCTTGCTAGGAGAAGCTCAAGAAGAAGACAGACGCCTGATTGCAGAGCTGGTGCTAGCCAAAATGCAGACGATGTGCAAGCCAGTTTCCATGTCCTTAAGGTGAGAACTTAAAGTCACTGAATACATTTGTTTTGTAGACAGGATAGTTAGTTCCAGTTTTGTCTCTAGGCTCATTTGTTTTGTAGACAAGGATAGTTAGTTCCAGTTTTGTCTCTAGGCTCATTGTTTTGTACTGTATAGACAGGATAGTTAGTTAATTTGTTTTGTACTGTGCAGACAGTCTTTAAGACTAGACTAGACTAGCAATAGCAGTAATGACCTGCTTTGAAGAGTTAACTAGTAGACCTATTAGCTAAGATCCGTTACATATTTCAGTTGAATTCATCTACTCAATGAGCCTAGAAGAAAAGTGAAAAGCACTGGATTTTTTACAAAGCTTATATCTACTCAGTCTGTCAGTCTGTCTGGTAAAAAGTTTGCACACCCATTGGTAAATAATTATTTTGTTTGATATCTCAAACAAGGGAAAGAAATTGTATTTGACTGAGGTGTTGATATAAGCTGAATTAATCCCCTTAAATCACCGCATTAAAGTAAGTTTGAAACAATAGACAACTATAAATTCTTCTATTTTCATACACACCTCACTAGCAGAGTGGTTAGAATGCCGGCTTGATGAGGATTGAGTAATTCAGGCCGTTCCTCCTTTTTTAAATAAATGCTTTTAAAAAATGATTATGGTAAAAGAAGCCTACTCTAACGCAGGGAAAGGAATCCAATGGACTCTCACACAAAAGCAGGAAGATCTGGAATTCGCTGATGACATAGCCCTATTATCACACAGACTACAGGATATGCAAGAAAAGGTCACATCTTTAAGCAAAGTAGGAAAAATAGTAGGCTCAAAATAAACCACCAAAAAACAAAAGTATTTAAAGTAAACATTAAACAAATTGGAGACATAGTACTGGATTTTATATACCTTGGGAGTGTAGTCAGTATATCAGTTGGAACAGATGAAGACATTAGACGCCGTATAAATCTAGCGCGTCAGACATTTACACAGCTAAAACTAACCTGGAAATCTCCTCACATCTCAAACAAGACTAAACTAAGAATCTTTAACTCTAATGTCAAGGCTGTCCTACTGTATGCTTCTGAAACATGGAGAACAACTGAAGCAACAACAACAAAAAATACAGACCTTCATCAACAGATGCCTGAGAAATATCC
Organism: Biomphalaria sudanica; assembly: GCA_036873155.1. Taxonomy (NCBI): domain Eukaryota; kingdom Metazoa; phylum Mollusca; class Gastropoda; family Planorbidae; genus Biomphalaria; species Biomphalaria sudanica. The sequence continues at coordinate 911,452 of JAZGLO010002157.1, forward strand.
TAAAAATACACTGGTATGACAAAGTAGAAAACACCAAACTGTGGGAGATGAGTGGTCAGAAAAATATAGAAGTGCAGATCTTAGAGAGGAAGTGGAGATGGATTGGTCACACGCTTAGAAAAGATACCAGCAACAGAGCTAGGCAGGCCTCAGAGTGGAACCCCCAGGGAACAAGACGCAGAGGAAGACCAAAAAGAACATGGCGTCGCAGTGTACTTGAAGAAGCAGAAAAGACCGGAAAGAGCTGGGAAACCATCAAAAACCTAGCGAGAGACCGTGGAGAGTGGCGTGTTTTTGTCGAGGCCCTATGTTCCATGAGGAACTCAAAGGAGTGATGATGATGATGATGATAAAGATGATGATGGTAAAATTAACCCAGATATTCTTTTCTTTCCCCCCCCCCCCCCTTCTTTTCCCAACTGGTCCAGATAATAGATAATATCATATTGCATTTAGAAAGCTAAAAGCATGAAATGGCGCTAAACATAAAACAATTGATATAATTTGTTTCTAATCACCCAGTTTTTTTGTTGTTGGTCTAGACTCTAGATCTATTACTAACGTAATTGCATGACTGATCCAAAGTAATTGATACAATTACACTCCAAATAAACTTTGTTTAAAAAAAAAGAATTTTTTAATAACCCACTTACTTGGATTGCTTTCTAGTATATAACAGTTAGTTAGAAGTGCTGACTTTTTAATATAATAAATAGAAAAAAATATATTTATATATTCTCTTCATGGCTCAACCATCCTGACACCACCAAGAAGTCATGGAAAGATCACTCTTTTATTTCTGCAAGTCGGACTAGACTTACCTCAAGTAACTTTAGCGGAAAAAAAGAGAGGGGGGAGGAGAACAAGTAGCATTCACCCGTCACTAAATAGCAGTGCCGGACTTAACCATTGTAAGGCTCTATGGGTAGGGATACGAATAATAAGTGAAAATTAAGAGTTTGTATTTGAAAATAAATTCGTCTTTGCATTTTATTCATTCTTTACTAGTACAGAATTACTTTACGAGCCTTGCGTGTGGCGAAGTCATACAGTATATCATAAAAATTCTGTTTCCTACATAGATCACGCTCAATAGCAAGAATTACCAAATGTTTCAATCTATCTACAAGAATTGTTGACCTCAAGTAATTCTTCATTAGTTTGAGGCGCAAGAAGCTTCTTTCACCAGATTACACAATTACGGGTAATGCATAATGCCGTTTTTACTTATCGCGCTTAGGATTGGCGTTTTCCATATTGAATGACACCCCGAAATGACAATTTTGTCTATATTTCAGATTTTCATGAGATTTTGTTTAATTTCCGGGGATTTCCAGGAGCACCTGGTAAATCATGAGGCCGCGGAAAATCTGTTATAAGTTATAAAATGGTTTAATTTAATAATTTACGCCTAGGATTAGCGTGGGGCCTATGACAGTGCGGGGCCCACTGCGGTTGTAAGTTGCAGTGCCCTAAGGCCGGCCCTGCAAAAAGCGGCTTGGTTCGACTAGTAGTTTATATTTGTAGGATTGTTTGCACTTTTTGTTGTTCTTGACAAAACCATCACTATATCTGTAAACAATATTTTCAGTAAAGCTACTAGCAGTCACGCCATTATGCATCAGATGAACGGTAGTCCACAAAATCCGGCATCATCGAGTCCATCTGTTAAACCTCCACAGAATCGGCCTGCTGATGGGTAAGTAAATAAGGAATTTAAAAAGATTAAACACGGTTATAATTGTATAGGTCAGTTACTGGAAACTGTGTATGTTTGAAACTTGAGCGCTGATGGATCCATAACACTGAGTCAAGTTGCTATATAGTTTGAAAATAGTGAATTTGCCATGGCAACATTAAAAGACATTAAATGTCAAATTTCTTGAAAACTCGTTAAAGACGTTTTTGAGAACCCAAGTTACTAAATACGAGGAAGATGTTAAAACGACAAAGCCTGTTGCAGTTTTACGTGCCTCGAATCACCAAAAATGTCTCTGACAATTCAGTAGCTACCGTCGCAAACTTTATTTATTAGACCTTCTCTTCCTAGGAGAGGCGTTGTGGTCGTGTGGACACCAGGAGAATGAATTTCTGAAGCTCAGAATGCAAAATAAAAAATACGCTTAGCTCTTGAAACCTTTGAGAGAGCATACGACGCTCCTCCAGTGAAAGTTAATTTTTTGTTAGAGGGAAGGGGGGTCTTCTCTAGTTAAAGTTTCAGAAAAATAAAATACTGAAAGTCTATAAATAGCTCGCTTTTATTTTTTTTTTATCCAGTGCCCATTAGAGAGGAGATTTTTTGAAAGCCTTTTTTAGCACTGCAGACTCCAATGTTAAAGTTCTTGCTTTTTTGTTCTAAGTAACATCAATGTGGACTTAAATATGTGGACCATTTAGAAATCCTTCAAAATGCCATTAGGCCCATAGGGTTTTAATAGCAAAGTTCTGAATTAAATAGACGTTTTATTCAAAATAGAGGAGGCATAACACTAGTGGAAGGAATGATAATATTCTAAAGAATCTAAAGTGTATATATATCAGAGGGAGAGAGAGAAATAAGATAGATAGATAGATAGATAGATAGATAGATAGATAGATAGATAGATAGATAGATAGATAGATAGAAGGTTAGATAGATAGAGAGAGAGAGAGAGAGAGAGAGTGTGTGTGTGTGTTCCAGTGTCCTATTGCCTCACTTGGGAGCGGATCCTTCTGGTGTAGATTTTGTAGCCTGTTAGCGTCCAAGTGCTAGGCGCTTTGCGTGCTTGCTTTTTCTGTGGCCGCCTAGGTGGTTTGATGAATATTTACAACTTTGCCAGTGGTCAGTCCAACAGTCCGCTCCGCATACAACTTTTTGACTTTGACATCCAGTCTGTCACACTGACAATGATGAAGTCCTTTGATGCCAGTGCTTGGATCTAGGATGCATTTACGTTGTTTTTTTTTTTATGTGGTAACTGGAAGAGAGTATTTGTGGGCTGCGCACATTTCTAATAGCAATGCGCCATGGTTGTTGCAGTGACCAATGACATTATTTTTAAAGGAGGGTGGTAGCTTTGTTCACTACATGAGTCAAATGAAACTTATAAAGCGAAAACATTTTTTTTCTTTTCTGTCAATGTTTTTATTTCACACAATTTTTATGGTGATTATATTTCAGGTCATTACAGCAGTCACCGAATCAATCACGTGGTCCTCCTGGTCATCAACCATCTCACATGAGCAATCCACCACCTCAGCCATTTCCAGCTCCCAATGTTGCACCTCCAGGACTTGCTCGAATGGGGAGCAGAGATGAGGAGGACACCATGAAAAATTTGAGGAAAACGTTTGCTGGAATTTTCGGCGACATGTAGTCAACATCTTCATTTCATACTTTGATACTGCACGCAGGATAGAATCGCAAAATGTGTTCATGGTGGCCGAATATGTTGTCTGGATTTTTAAAAAATCTAATAAAACATTACCATCAATTGATAATCAACCATAAGTTTTAGAGGCAGACATTAGGCAGTTGGATGGCAGTTTGAAATATTTGACCACAGACATTTTTTCAACGAAAATGTAATATGAGAGATTGGTGATACTTGAAAATCAAAGGAAATGCAATATCCAAATACATTGCTCAAATATTTCCAACGAGAGAACACTAGAGAGTAATAACTTGTATAATTGTATAATTAGATCAAATCGTATTTTATGAGTGTAAGCGTGCAGAACTAGTTAGGTCATGGACTTTCTACTTCGTATACAGATTTAGTGTTGTAGCTCAGTGCGCTGAATGTCTCTTAGAAATGTCGCAGTAGTCAAGTTTTAAAATAGACTCTTTCATTGCTCAATTTTTTAAAAATCCTCTCGTACATTCTTTAAGCTGTTTTAAACTGGTCTTGTTAAAAACAAAATAATTAAGAAACATTTGTTTCATTTATATCTATTTCACTGGCAACAATTCCATTCTATGCATGACATGGGGCCATTGGGACCTTTAGCACATTGGCACAGCGCAGCGACAAGTCGTTCATCAAAACTAAAAACTGGACGTCCTGAAGTTTCCATTGCTACACATTGAGTCTATGCAAGTAGATTGGGGGGGGGGGGGGGAGAGCTGGACTACAAAGAAAACTGACAGTTAATTCTAAAAATGTTGTAATAGTTTGTCATGATTCTAGAATTGAAAACGAGTGTAGTGACTTTTGAACTGGCATACAAATCAGTCAGCATCAAACAGGCGAGTTTCATTTAAAAACAAAGAGCATGCTAGTTATTTATTACCGAACTGCTCAGGAGAAGTTTTATTTTGTAAGTTCTTGATGCAAGTATTTCATCAGCCTTTAGTCTTTGACTAATTCTAGATATCTCGATCAGTTCCGGGTTTATTGAATCTCTGAAAAATGAATATATCTACACTCCATAGTTACTCAACTAAATACAATGCATAGTATACCTTCTATCAGTGAGACTAATTGTTGCATCTATAGACATTTTGTTTTCTCAACACAAGTGACTGCAATACAACCCACTTGATTCTTATAGATAAGTCAATAGTCGATTGCTATGTTATCCAAACCTTTGTTTTTTAATGTGCCGAACCTTTTTTGTGAGGAAGGTAATAAGGAAATAAGAAACTTGAGAATAGCTTGCGATCAGCACAAAATACTATTGAATATCTACATTATAATTATATTTATTCTGTTTGTATATAGTCTAGTTTATTTGAACATTGATGTTCTTTCGTTGTGATTTCATTACTAATAGATGTAGCTAGTTGATACAATTCTATCTCAAACATTTTGTGACCTGTTCCTGTAACGGATGTACAAGCATTGATTATACATGCTTAGTAAAAAACTCAATATGTGTAATATTTGCTTGAAATCTAGATTCCTAAAAAAGTTCTTCGAATATAGAGCTACTAAGCATATAAAAAAAATGTAAACAATAAGCGTACTTCACTTAAAAGTGATAGTTCTACGCTTTAAAACATGTAGAATGTGACTACTGTCCCCTGAACAGCCTATATTATTATAGTTCAATATTGGATGCCCTATGACTGAGTTACTGTCAATATTGTGTGAAGGTATGTCTGCGACAGTTTAGTATGTATGTATGTATGCAAAAGAGAGAGGGGGAGAGAGAGAGAAGGAATGTATATAATAAATAATCAAAGCCTCACATTTCTGGTGTATCGACGCAGTTACAAAACGCTTAGAGACAATATGACGAAATGTTGACCTCTGTATACAAACTAGAAAGAAAACCCCAGAAAAAATATTGTCTGAATTAAACCCAAGACTTACTCAGAGATTTGGGACAGCTAGTTTGTGTAGGACATCTAATGAAAAGCTGATGAGTGAGTAGGCCTAATGACTACTCAACATGCGGCGCCCATGGTGCTTCTCGATCTAAATTCTGGGTAAAACAAAAAGTAACGATCACAGTTCCAGAGTATGAACATCTTTGACTTTTACGTCTGCTAAAAAAAACATTTTTGTTTCTAGAATTTAGTTACGTCTCACAGTTCTACCACCTATGTTGTTAGTGATTTGAAACAAAAGGCAAGTAAAAAGTTTTTTAAAATTACTTTTTAAAAAACAAAGCTTATAATAAGTGTAATTGTATCAATTATTTTGACCAATCAGGTAATTAATTTTAATAGATCTAAAATAAGAATAATGAATGTGTGCGTTTAGAAATTTATTTTTTTTTGTTAAGCGCAATTTCATGCTTTTAACATGCTAAACGCGCTATTGCCCAATCGAATGTGTGGACCAGTTGGGAAGGGGGTTATACATGCTGTTTTTTTTTAAAGCAATAACAAAAAAGGTGCTCAACATGAAATTGAACTTTAAGGTTCAAGCCTTTTTTGATGGAAGGCAGACATGCTAACCACTGAGCTAGAGAAGTGCTTATAAAAATGGTAGTTTTTATAGTCATCTATTGCTAGTTTCAAATTGTATGCGACGACCTGACCTGACCTATTAAAACAAAATTAATTACGTTAAAATAATTGGTCAGTTTTTCGATTAAGTCATGTGTTGTTTGAGACAAATAATACTTGTGCATTCCAGTTTCAACTTGATCCTAGACTGGAAAGTGGGAGAACGTGTACTATATGTGTACCAGACAGACGGTGAGTTGATAGAAGCGTTATAACAAGGGTGACTAACCCTAAATCTATGGAATTTATGAAATACATACACTAGATTATAGTGCCACTATTGTTCAAACCAACAAACAAAAGAGAAAGAGGAAATGTATCTCATTCCTTAGGTCAAACCTGTACCGAGCTAGGGAAGAAATACAAAATCGTGGTGTGGAAAGGAATGCTAGTTGTAAGTGTGTGTGTTGGTGGCGTAGAAAGGAATGCTAGTTGTATGAGTATGAAGAGTATGTGTGTTGTTGTTGTTGTTTCTGACGCAGTTCGCATCTCGTGCCAAATTCTGTGCTAGTCAAATGTGTAGTAACCATACTAAGTGTGTTACTGACTTCATCTTGAGATTGATAGAGACATAAACGAGTTTGGGATAGAGAGGGGGAAGAGGGATGTAGATCTAGTTAGATAGATAATATCTGTAACTAATTGATTCGATATGAGAAAAAAGAAATAAAATGATTGTTTAATGCAGTTTTAACAAAGACAACTATTGAAGAACATTTGACTGGCTTAGTGCTGCATCCAGATTTCATTGACACACAGAATAGGAGACCCTAGGACATGTAGCTTATTAATGTGTATACTAGCACTTAGAAACGGGCAAAAATCAATACTTTTGCCATACTTTATTTATACTTAGAAATACAATTGAAAAATAACAAAATCATTTCTTTGTGGAAATGAACACAAAAGGTTTATAATTTCCTATATGTAGGTTCTTCCGTTTTCTAGAAATAAAAAGCATTCCAGTGAAAAATAAAGGTGACCACGGCCGTTGTCTGATGACCCAGGTATTCCTGTCCGATGACCCAGTTAGTGCTGTTGCAAAAACAAAATTTTGAGTAAATGGGAGAATAGAATGATACAAGAGCTCTAGATCTAGTTTGTTTGCGTGCTATCTAGATGTTGTTTTAGCTTTTTAGAAAAGACCTATCTCTTGGTACAGTAGGCCTGCTGATAGTAAGTGTACTTGCTGTTCTTCTATAGACATCATTAGATCTTCATATTTTACTTCTTGATATACTAATTTCCGAGAATCTCTTTTTCATCTATACATAAATTGTATTGAATTGAAATGTACTGAGCAGTATATTTATTTGAAATAGAGACTGGTCCAAGGGGAATTATCGCCTTTAAATTATACTTGATGCTTCAAATATCTTAGTTTTGATATGGTCTTTTTTTCACTAGCAAATGTAGGCTATTAATAATTGTTGATCTAGATACGTAGTTCTTATCTACAATGTTTGGTTTATTTACTTGCAATAAACTTGGATATAAATTTCATTCACTAGCCTTTTTGTCTTTTAGTTAGTTAGTAGTTAGTCTGTTATTTTCCTGATGTCATAAGGGACAAGCAGTATTCTCTTGAACAGATATTGATGTAAACAAGCTCCATGAAGAAATACTTTTTAAAAAAAATAGAAGTTTGAAGAAAGGCTAATAATTATGTTACCATCCACCAGACTATAGAAGAAAATAAAAGTTGAACGACATAGATTCGAACACCAGGGCTCTAGCCTCATAAAGTTGATATATTGACCACTGTACCATAGAAATGCTTTTGAAAATAGAAGGTTTTATAGTTATCTATTGTTAGTTTCAAACTTTAAAAATAAAGTATAAAGGGGACTAATTCAACTTATACCACCACATCAGTCAAAATAATTAATTATCAATAGTTAATTATCTAATTGGTTAATTTTTAGCGGCCCCTCGAATGGGAAAAGCTGCTATTGTTTTTGTGTGGTCTGTCAGTCCGTCCCTCCATCCCGTTTAGATCTCAAAACCAAAAGAAAATGAAAATTAGACATTATGATATTTTAGACCTTTCAAAGTTCTTATGCAACGACTACTTTTTTCTATGCAAGCAGATTTTTCATAACAAGTACACCACATTTACATGAAAAACTTCAGGGGATGTAGGTTTTGTTTTAAAATCACAGACTTCTTCATTAATAACTCAAGTTTCATTCATAGATTCGCGCACTGGAAAAAAAATGGCTCAATATCAAATCTTAATATTTGCATCTATGTACATCTATAAATTACTAGCAGTAAACAGCGGCTACGCCCGTTAGTTTGTTCACAGACTTTATATTGTTTATTATAGCCGGAACATCCCTTTATTTTGTTTTAATAATCGGGACAGATTTTAACTATCAACCTAACATATTTAGCTCGTGAATTAGAGTATCTGTTACAATGAAATTTCACGGCCTGCTCTCTCTTTCCATCCTCTCTCTCTCACTCTCTTTCCTTAGTCCTTCGTATACACTATGATTTTTCTTCGGCTTCTCAATCACTCTAATACTATATTTCGACCTTTGGTTACTTTTACTTTTTTTTTCAACCTTTAATCTTAAAGCTAGCAATTGGCGGTATAAGACACTGCATACATCTCTTCATACCATCAGTTTCAGACCTGGAGGATGATATACATTTTCCGAAGGCTTCAATTGAATGCCACTTTCCTGTTCCCCTTTCTACATTTATAATGGTATTTTGTTTTCTAATTAAAAAGAAATATCAATTTGGTTTTATTCATTGTAATTGTTTATCTGAAGTAATCTGAACCCATTTAAATGTAGCGAAATAGATCTCGATTGATTTTTTTAAAGTTACTTGGTACAAAACAATGGAAATGTTTCTATAGAGCACCCTTGTTAGGAACAAAATGTGATCTCTTAATGTTACCTAGTAGCGGGTATAACTAAAGTAGTCTATGAGATGTATCGTCAATAGCTTTCAAGTTGAAAATATGTCAAATCTGGTATTAATGAGCGCCTATGAGGTAAAAGGAATTTGTGTTCGAAATTTCATGCGGATCCGTACGACAGTTTAAGAGATTTCTTGATCAATGAATCAGCCCGTGAGTCAGTGGTATTTAGCGTTTGATGTCAAATTTCTGCATTTCTGGTCGTGGTCTTCGGGTAGCAACGTGAGTGGTATCGTGCCATTTAATAGTTGTGTCTGAATATTATGGAACAGTAGAACAAATGAAAAGTTGAAGTGGAAAGATCTTTAATTTTTGTGGAACATGATAACCAGCCGACGGAAATGAAATGATTCTACGACGAATCCGTGAATAAACTAACTCTGTCTGAGTTTGTAAAAAGTTTGAACATGTTTTTTCTGTCATGTCTCATTCTCTGATTAAGTTAAAACTTTGCACAATAAATCACTGAACCTGATAAGACATGAATCGATCAAAAAAGTTAGTTAATTAATTTTTGATAATTAATTATAGCATGTGAATATGGCTAGGGCTGGAAGCAAGAAGGGCTGGAAGCAAGGGCTGGAAGCAAGAAGGGCTGGAAGCAAGAAGGGCTGGAAGCAAGGGCTGGAAGCAAGAAGGGCTGGAAGCAAGGGCTGGAAGCAAGAAGGGCTGGAAGCAAGGGCTGGAAGCAAGAAGGGCTGGAAGCAAGGGCTGGAAGCAAGAAGGGCTGGAAGCAAGAAGGGCTGGAAGCAAGAAGGGATGGAAGCAAGGGCTGGAAGCAAGAAGGGCTGGAAGCAAGAAGGGCTGGAAGCAAGGGCTGGAAGCAAGAAGGGCTGGAAGCAAGAAGGGCTGGAAGCAAGGGCTGGAAGCAAGAAGGGCTGGAAGCAAGAAGGGCTGGAAGCAAGGGCTGGAAGCAAGAAGGGCTGGAAGCAAGAAGGGCTGGAAGCAAGGGCTGGAAGCAAGAAGAGATGGAAGCAAGAAGGGCTGGAAGCAAGAAGGGCTGGAAGCAAGGGCTGGAAGCAAGAAGGACTGGAAGCAAGGGCTGGAAGCAAGAAGGGCTGGAAGCAACAAGGGATGGAAGCAAGAAGGGCTGGAAGCAAGAAGGGCTGGAAGCAAGAAGGGATGGAAGCAAGGGCTGGAAGCAAGAAGGGCTGGAAGCAAGAAGGGCTGGAAGCAATAAGGGATGGAAGCAAGGGCTGGAAGCAAGAAGGGCTGGAAGCAAGAAGGGCTGGAAGCAAGAAGGGATGGAAGCAAGGGCTGGAAGCAAGAAGGGCTGGAAGCAAGAAGGGCTGGAAGCAAGAAGGGCTGGAAGCAAGAAGGGGTGGAAGCAAGAAGGGTTGGAAGCAAGGGCTGGAAGCAAGGGCTGGAAGCAAGAAGGGCTGGAAGCAAGGGCTGGAAGCAAGAAGGGCTGGAAGCAAGAAGGGCTGGAAGCAAGGGCTGGAAGCAAGAAGGGCTGGAGGCAAGGGCTGGAAGCAAGAAGGGCTGGAAGTAAGGGCTGGAAGCAAGAAGGGCTGGAAGCAAGAAGGGCTGGAAGCAAGAAGGGGTGGAAGCAAGGGCTGGAAGCAAGAAGGGGTGGAAGCAAGGGCTGGAAGCAAGAAGGGGTGGAAGCAAGGGTTGGAAGCAAGAAGGGGTGGAAGCAAGGGCTGGAAGCAAGAAGGGCTGGAAGCAAGAAGGGCTGGAAGCAAGAAGGGGTTGAAGCAAGGGCTGGAAGCAAGGGCTGGAAGCAAGAAGGGCTGGAAGCAAGAAGGGCTGGAAGCAAGAAGGGCTGGAAGCAAGAAGGGCTGGAAGCAAGAAGGGCTGGAAGCAAGAAGGGGTGGAAGCAAGAAGGGGTGGAAGCAAGAAGGGGTGGAAGCAAGGGCTGGAAGCAAGAGCTGGAAGCAAGAAGGGCTGGAAGCAAGAAGGGGTGGAAGCAAGGGCTGGAAGCAAGAAGGGCTGGAAGCAAGAAGGGATGGAAGCAAGGGCTGGAAGCAAGAAGGGCTGGAAGCAAGAAGGATAGTAAAGGAACAGCAACCGACGGATTTACAAGACATGACGATCATTCCCTAGTTGTACGCTCATGGAATTTAATTAATGTAGTTTGCTTTTTTTAAGGAAGAGGGCGTTTTAAAATCAAAACTCCTCTTGGCTACGCTTATGGAATTCGGTGACTGTATCTTGCTTTAGTTTTTAAAATAAAGAGGGAGGGTTTTAACCTCAAAGCCCGCTGGAAGGAGTTTTAAACACAGAACCCTCTTAGCTGCGAGCATTGAATTTGCTGACTGTAGTTTGCTTTAGTTTTTTATTCAAGAGGTTTTTTTTTTAACTTCAAAACCCTCTTATCAACGCTAATGTTGCTTTTTACCCCCCCCCCCCCCTTTTCTATATCATACAAGCCGTTCCTCCTCCTTTGTATGTAGCCTTCAAGGGTTGTTTCTTCCAGAACAGCTCGCTAAAGGTATTTGTTTCAGTCCGAGGTCTTCGGGTTTCATAGTGGAAGGGAAGCAATCATAAGAATACGAATGCAAAGTAGAAAGTCATTTTTAGTGGCCTTCCAAAGAGGAAAAGTTAGTATCGTCTGTAACCTTTAAATCTAAAAAAACAACAACAACAAAACAAATGCGCTATTAAAAATTCCATTTGCCATATTCTATATCGTGAATATTATGGTGTTAAGACTCCCTGTGGTCTACTGAAATATCATCTTTTGGACTTTACAAAAGATAGTAAACAAACCATGGGTTCAGTGCCGTATTCTAGAACTATTAGTGGAGGGACAAACACTCTTCAGTAGTATAGAACTATATAATATAAATTAGAATTACATTTTTTAAAAAATACTATCACCTCCCATATACAACTTATAGAGCAATTATTTTTCTATTAACAAATAATGAATATTAGCTTTTTAAAAAGTGGTTTATTTCGTCTTATGATCTTGACATGGTGGCATCTAATCGAACCAAATCCGAACTTTGTGTTCGATTTCCATCTCTAATTGATTTAAGAAACATTTAAAGTATCACCTTCAAAGACTAGATCTAAAGACATATCATTAGAGTATTATAAAGAACTAGTCGACCGACGGCGTAGCATACGCCGCTATTTTGCAGGGCCGGCCTTAGTCCACTGCAACCTATGCGCCCGCAGTGGGCCCCGCACTTTCATAGGACCCGCGCTAATTCTAGGTGTATAAATTATTAAATTAAACCATTTAATAACTTACAACAGATTTCCCGCGGCCTACTGTCGATTTACCAGGAGCTCCTGGAAATCTTCTGAAATTGTAAAATATACGAAAAGTCCTGGAGATCTCCGGAAATTATTATAAATCTTTTGAAAACTCAAAAAAATCTCCTGAAAAATATAGACATTTTGGGGTGCCATTCAATATGGAAAACCACTATCCTACCACTATTAAGCATTATCCGTAATTATGTGATCTGGTGAAAGAAGCTTCTCGCGCCTCAAACTAATAAAGAATTACTTGAGGTCAACAATTCTTGTAGTGGATTGAAACATTTGGTAATTCTTGCTATTGAGCATGATCTACGTAGGAAATAAAATGTGTATGATATACTGTATGACTTCGCTACACGCAAGGCTCGTAAAGTAGTTTTGTACGTAGTAAAAAATGAATAAAATGCAAAGACGAATTGTGCTATTCTTACTGACTTAGACCCTCACGCGCCGTTCGGCGCATTTGCTGGCAAGCTGTTTCCACAAAACTCTGTCACTGGCAATGTCCGAAGCCTCTTCCCACCTGCTCTGAGGACCTACATGAATGTGTGGCGCCAAGTTGTACTAGGATGTCATCGCAACTCTTATTATGCGTTATTCATTTTGTCGGAGAACATGTCCCGCAAACTTCATGCGACGCTCTGTCACAATCTTACTAAGGGGTCGACTCCCATTTCGGCATAGGATTTCCTTGATTTACATCCGATCTCTATAACTGACTCCTAAAATCTGTCTTAGCCATCTTTGTAGAGCCAAATTTAGTGCTTTTCTATTTCATTGCACTTTCCTAATGGAGCCCAGCCACGGATAGACATGTGTAACTTCTCATGGTGCAGCTCACTCGTAACACATTTTTTTTCTAGAAAAAAAAAAGGGGGGGAGGGCATCATTTTTTATTTTCGCCACAACCCTCGCGGCGGCCCTGATAATATATACTATTTATTTATATTTCAACCTATTTTCATATATATCATGTACGTGTGTTTATGCTTAGAATTAGGGCTTACTGGGCGTTAGGGTTAAGGATTCGGAAAAAAAATCGCCAACCAACACTCCAAAGTTCTGGATACTGATATTTTTCTATTGTATAAAAAATTTTGAGACTATAACTCACAATATATACTTGAATCCTAAAAATGCAAAAAATTTAGAGTCGAATCTAATTGGCCCACTTAATTTCTCCTCCCAATTCCGAAATTTTTGTTTAGAGATTTGATATATAGTTCTGTAACAAAACAAAGTTACAAACATGCCTATTGAATAAAAGGTATCAAGTACAAATGAGCTTTTTTTAAAATATTATTTTTCGAATATTTTTTTTTCGGCGGCAATCCTCAAAGTCTTAAATTAAATATGTGGGGTATCTTTTCAAGGAACAAATCGGTTGTATTTGTAATGTAGTAAGGGCCTGTAAATTCATATTAGAATATTTTTCAAGTAAAACATTTTTCAAAAGGTCCATTTTTAATCGGATGAATGCGCCTCTGCAGTGAAGAATGCAAGAAAACGCTTTTTGCGTCGGGGCTTCTCTCCGGACCCCAATGGAGGAGCTTACAGAGCTCCCCCAGACCACCTTGCTGTCCAGAGAAAGGCCTCAACATTTGTTTTTTTGTTGTTTTTTTTTTATTATTTTTCGAAAATGTTTTTTTTTCGGCGACGATCCTCAAAGCCTTAATCTAAATATGTGGGGTATCTTATCTGAAAAACATTTTCAAAAGGTCCTTTTTGAATAGAATGAATAATGAGATGTAGATGTCAGGAGAATGCGTTTTTGCTGTGAAGAATGCTACAAAACGCTTTTGGCATCGCCCTGGACCTCACTGAGGGAGCTAACAGCGCATCCCCAGACTCCCTAGTTGTCAAGAGAAAAGGCTCAACATGTCTTTTTTTTTTTTGCGCCAAAGGTTGAGAAACACTTTTTTTTTTATTCTAAAATATATATAATATATATATATTAGAATAAAATATATATATATATATATATATATATAGCGTGGTTGAGAGGCTAAGCGCGCTGGCAGAGTTGTGCTTACTGAGCGCCTAAAGGCAGCACGGAAAAACCTTCTCCTAGATACCCCCTCCGCCCACTGGTCCACAAATGAGATTGGACCAAAGCGCTCTAAGCATGCTATAAGCATGAAAGTAGCGTCATATAAAAGCCATAATTTATATATATATATATATATATATATATATATATATATATATATATATATATATATATATATATATATATATATATATATATATATATATATATATATATCATGGGCGTAACCCCCCCCCCCGAAATGAAATCCCCCTCCGTAAGGAGGGGGGGGAGTCGGGGGTTATTGACTGATTTTTTGCTATGATTTTGTTTATTTTAGGGGAGATTTTAATTTAATACTAAACGGGGTATGCAGCTAAAAACCACCTCTTCAATATAAAAAAGCGAATTACGCACTCAAAATACTATGAGCGTAGCCAAAGGGGTTTTGAGTTTAAACTCCCCTTCAGCGCGGCTTGAATCTAGAAAATACATCTTCAATATAAAAAAAGCAAATTACGCACTCAAAATGCTATGAGCGTAGCCAAAGGGGTTTTGAGTTTACCCCCCCCCCCCCTTCAGCGGGGTTTGAGGTTAACAATATATATCTTCTTGACGCAATAGAAAAAAGTCAGAGAGAAAAAGAAGACAAAGTGATAGGAAAAAATGTGGTAACGATATGAAGAAAACGAAAGAAAATGAAAAGATCAGGACAAGATGTTGAAATAAATAAACAAAACAGACAATGCCAAGGACGACGCCATATTTAAGATCACCGATGTCAACAAAATAATAAAAATTACTATGTGCTATAATTTAGCGGAAGAAAGATAGGCTATATACGGTAAAATTAAATCGGTCACAACGTTGCCATTGCCGGAAGTGTTAATGCACTCGAGCAATGTTTCCTAATGGCATTCGTCTCAAATAGCCTCTGACAACCAGTCCAACTCCAGGCTTTCACCTGTGGTTGAGTCCGGCGGAACTGTTTTCACTAACAGGAAAAGGGTCGAAGACGAGTAACTGGCAACTAAACCAGTAAGCTTCTGGCAGGAGGAGCTGGAATCGTTAGCCACGGAGACTGATGAAGAATGGAAACTATGAATGCAAACCTCTGCTGCCATGCAGCTATACCCAATCATGAAAAAGGCATTGGGAGTCCAGGCTGATGAAAAATCAGGAACAGACAACCCTTAGACACTTTGCAGCACTCAGTGCTACACCCTAGCAGAAAATGCAACGCCGCTGACCTCCCAAACTGTATCGGCACTTGCTGTTCCTTTGGATACATAAACTGCATGGATAGGGGGAGCTGATGTGTGGGCGACATCGTTCCGACTACAGCTAATGCTCAAGCATTCATCTAATTTCTCTGAGATGATCCATAGTCGCTTCGTGACTGAAGGAGTCCATTAACAATAAATAATTATCTTCACCCCCCTTTTTTTAAATAATAAAATGTAACTTATAACAATAGTCATTTCTAATTTCTCTCCACGTTGCTTGCAATGCATAACCTAATCGCTTTAAACATTAGAAAAAAATGAGTTGAAATAATTAGCACTTTAGTAGTCACCTACAACGGGTGAAATGCAACGTTCAGCATGCTTGTTTGTTTACATCGAACAGCTGACTAGACCCTAGCCATCGTATTTCCTCTTAAGGAACAGCTGTCAATCAATTGGTTGAACTATGACCTATTTGACCTATATCTTTACTAAGTCTTTTTTTTTTTTTTTCTAAATCAACTATTTCGACCTTATTATATATCTTTAAAATAATCTGAAAATTTAGCAAAAGCGAATCGTATTTAATTATTAAATTTAAAAAATATCCTGCAAATAATGTTATGAAAAATGATAAGGGGGAGGGCTTAAATCGGTCACGTGACATAACGTAATCCCTTGGCAGAAGAGCTCCGCCATAGCTGCTGTTGTTGTTTTGGAAAGTCCGTCTAGTAGTGAAGATAAAAAAAGTTTTAAGATGTCGTCCCCAAGTCCTGGGAAGCGTCGAATGGACACAGATGTAGTTAAACTGTATCCTTTTTTTTTCTGTTACATATACTTGATGAGTTATTTGTGTATGATACATGAATCAAATCTAGATCAATGAACCTCTTTAATTACTAGACTAGTACTCTAAAAGATCTTATGACTTAGTTATTGGCATAATCATTCTTAGTTCTATCTAGACTAGTGACTAGATAGATCTACTATGATCTAGCCCTAGCACTGTAGCAGCTGCTTGTTTATAGGACTCGGATCTTATTTCAGAATTTAAACAAGATTGAGAGTTAGTTCTTAGCTTGTACTTCTAGGTCTAAATTAGTGTAGAGTTTGGTATTAATAATTTCATTGTTTATCAAATGATCCAGAACCTAAAAAAACATTTAAAAAAAAATATCAGTCCTACTAGATCTATCTAATCAATGACGCAATTTCCACACTTTACTCACCAGACTTACCCCCCCCCCCCCCAACCTTTTCCGCCACCACTCTTAAAAAACAACAACATTGGACTTTTCTTCTTTGTTAGCTAAACATTAAAATTTACTAAAGCTTTCTTTATATTACATGCAGGAAAATACAAATATTAGACTAGTTCTAGTTTCTGCATCAACTAGATTTTAGATAGAAAAGATCTTTTAAAATGTGCATTTACTCAGTTACTGAGCCTAGACTAGACATTGAGTAATAAAAATTGATGGTAAAAATTATAATGTAAATCTATACCAAAATATCTAAAACTAGATCTAGACCTTAATTCAATTTAAAAATTTAATTCAGGATTAAATATTCTGGACCTCCAGGTCCAGGTTATAGATCAAGATTTTTCAAGTCAAATGTGACTGTTGGCTGAGTATGGTTGCTAACTTTAAATATACAGTTGCTACACAGTATAGATTGCCCAAAATTAAATAGATCTAGATCTATATGAGATGCCTACAAATTATTTACTATTATATTATGTTATTGATATCATTAGAAAGCTCATTCCTTGACTTAATTCAGCATAGAAAGTAAACATGAGGTCACTATTCTTGGTGGTCTCAATGAATTCATGGTTAAATTTTATGGCCCTTCAGGAAGTAAGTTTTTTTTTTCTTATTTTAATCAGCTTAGACTAGACTTAGTGTATAGCCTGTACATACAGTTGTAATCTGTTTTATGCACCAATATTACTATTAATCATAGTGTGCCACAGCACACCATTCAGAACCAGACATTGTTTTGAAGTGATAACATAGCTCTTTCCAAGTATGGAAGCTGACAGTAGTAGATCTGTTTGTCAAAGATTGAACTCTTTGTCCAATCATCACTCATATTGCGTTGTTAAACATCCTCATGTTCTCTGATTCCTTTTAGCTGAGTTGCTTGCCTAGACATTTTTACTACAACTAGTGACCAAAGTGGAGAATTTGGTAGCTCAACAAAAGAGGAGACAGTAGTCAAGGAATTTGATGAGCTTAGTTACTGGGGCTTGTTTTGGTTTGAGATCCTTTAGAGCTTCATCTAATTCTTTCATTTTCAGATTTGCTGTTTTCCTGGATTTTTGCTTGGACATCTTTAATTCTGCTTTCATTGATTTTTTTTATGACCCACACTTTGAAAATATTTTATTTTATTTTGCTGCTTTCTTTACCTTTCAGGGGTTGGTTGTCAGTTTCTATAAGTATGGGAGTTGATCTGTTTTCTTCTTGGTTTAGGAATTTTGCAATGCGCCAGAGCTTGTTGCTATCTCCACCTACAATTAGTTGTTCAGTTTTTTCATGCCAACTTCTCCTAATAACATGAGCTTCTTTTAGTGTTATATAATTTTTTAAGCTAGGGTTATTTTCTACTGCGTTTCTGGCTTCTACAAGGGCATTGTGGAGTTGTAGGTAATCAAACCAGTTGCAAATATAACCTTTTTTTGCTCCTCCTTAGCTGCTAGAACAGTTCCTTTGACGAAAGCTGAGTATGATTCGTTCACCTGGTTTGACTTACAGTTTATTGATGCGATGTATAGGCTCTAGTTTGCTGTTTTGTAGTTCCATCTGGGGATAATGGAGTTTTGTGTTTTTTAGGCAGTATCAATACAGATGAGTATAGGCCTGTGGTCACTTGTGGCTTGCTGGTCAGCTACATCTCTTGTGCATTTTTTTTAGATATTGTTGATAGCAAAGTCTAGATCTGGAGTGGAAGATGTTAACCAGGCTCTTGAAAAGAAGGTTGGTTTATCATCAGGATTATTTGACAAGATAAGACTGTTCTGCTTTCTATTCTTCTATTTCTTCTCCCTTGGCATTGAGATCTGGGTAGCTCCAGCTCGGAGTGTGACTGTTCTTATCCCCTATAACCAGTAATTCTTCATGGTTGTTGATTTGTATGCATTTTTTATTAAGTTCCTTGTCTGGGGGCAGTAGCAGTTGTAGATATTTAGGTTTCCCTATGGAAGAATCAGCTTGAGACTAAGTTCAAGCCTATTGTTATGACATTAACAGTGTCTATATAGAGGGCTCTCTTTCTCTACATGCAAATTAGTTGACAACTACAACAGGTAAGGTCATACAACAGTCACATCATCAACTGGGAGGAAAAATATGCCTGCAGAGAACAGTTTGAATAGCTTTAAAGAATGCTAATTCCTAGCAATATTTCACCCAACATTTGTACAGATATACTTCCACCAACAATGTTGTGAGAGAACATCTAATAGGAATAAACATAGTACTCTGTATACTAATATTCTTAATGCACTTAGTGTGCACCAACCAAATTTAAAGAAAAACTATACCTATTACAAGTTGTCCTGTCATAATTAACATGTATTATCTCATCTCAGAACACAACAGAACAAGACAAAATATGTTATGGAAGCTAAAAATAGGGACTAGTAAGATCCGACCAACTATGTCTTTCTAAGGTGGATACTCTATCCAGAGGTCTGAATAAGACACTGACACCAAAACAAACTCCCCATAGAGCAAAAACTATATGCCATATTTGGGAACTACTGCACAGATCATTATAAATGAGAACAAAGAAGAACTGTGCTCTTGCACACAATTCAAATCTGTGCCAAAAGACATTGCTATGGAGCTCTGCTTAAGTATACAAGTGTTGAAAGTAAACCAGTATGTGTGTTCAATAATCTAGTCACTCACATTTGTAATTATGCATCTTCAGTGTGTCCCTTTCATTGAGTTGCTTGCCTTAGATGATATATAATATTTATAAAGTTTGTATAATTTGTAGTTATAAATTTGATAATTTCAGCTCCATATGAAGGAGGGGTATGGAAAGTTCGAGTAGATCTACCCGATAAATATCCTTTTAAATCACCTTCCATAGGTAAGTGTCACATTGTTATTATTGCACAATTGACATTTATGTGAGTTCTTTTTACAAAGCTTGTAATTTACTCTGTCTGTCTGTCTGGTAAAAAGTTTGTACTTGTTATTTCTCCGACATCCAATCTCAGATCAAGATGAAATTTTGCAGACAAGAATCAATAAAAAATTAACAATTTGTTAATTAATATTGGTAATTAATTATTTTGTTTAATATCTCAAACAGGTGAAAGAAATTGTACTTGAATGATGTGATGGTATAAGCTGAATTAGTCCCCTTTATAGGTTGACGCTGAAATTTTGCACAATTATTTCTTTTACCTGACAACACAAGAATCAATTAAAAAATTGAACTGAGTCTGATTTCAGGCCATTCCGCTTTTAAAAAAAAAAAGTTTTTTATACATGTATTAAAATGTGATCACCCAAATACCCTCCCTCTTTCTCTCCCACTCTTTTCCCAACATGTTTAGGCAAGTGATTGGATCATAGCTTATTGAGAAAACTAAAAGCATGAAATAGCGCTAAACAAAATCAATTGATAAAAATATTTTTAATCGCACAGATTTCTTATTATTATAAGTCTAGATATATTACACATTTAATTAGATGACTGATCCAAACTAACTAATACAACTAAGCTTACTATAAGCTTTTTTTTTTTTTATATTTTTTAAAATATTTTTCTTGTTTCCTATGATAATTCCAAGTTAACTTAATTAACAATAATTGCTTACAAATGCATAGACGGTCTAAAAAATGACAATTATAGATTTTCTGGTTCTGATAAGCATAATAATAAAAATGGCAATGTCTTTGATTATGAAAATTAAGAATGAGTGCAGGGTTTCAGATGACTACGATACCATAACTGCGATCTGCATATTTTTTCACAACTTATGCAGACAAAGCCTTTGTCTGCCAGAGGTCTAAATAAGTTTTCTTGATGTCTTCTGCTCCTATCTTCCACAATAGCTTTTCTTTTGGCCTCTGTGTGTCATCTGCTGCCAGCTACTTTCCTCTATGCCAGTGATAAGCATATATCTTTAAAAACTTTTGCACATTTTTAATTTTATAAACCAATTTCTTTTAAACAGTTTATCATATCTTTTCTTGTAATTACAGATGTTTTTTTTCCCATCAGTGAATTCCCAGACTATTCCCCTGCCCCCTCTCATTTTTCAAAACTTCCAATAAAACATTTTAACAATCTCCCATAAAGGTTCTTTTCTCCTGAAAATTCTAGTATTTCTTTGGATAGCTTTTTCCAAATTCCTTTTCCTACATTCAATTTATCCTTCTGTTTAAAAGTTATATCCAGAAGTATTTGGTAGGCTTTGTGCTGCTTTTTGTCTGTAACCCTTTTTAAAATTGCATCTTGTGCATCTTAATGTTCTCCCTCAAAGTATTTTTGCCTGAATCCCCCGCCCCCCAATACAATGGCCATCATTTAATTGCTCACCTCCCTAAATTCACAGATGCTTTTGGCCCACAAATTTAAGTGCTACTAATCCCCCCCCCCCAACCAAAAAAAACTTCCCATAAACAATTTCTGATTATTCTTTGGTTTCTCAGTACTATATCTTATACTATATTTTATATTGCAATATTTAAAAATTGTAATATTACAAAAGCAGGCTTCTTGGTACCCAAACATGTTTATGAGTGTTATATTATCACAATACACTAACAATACTGATGTTTAAAAGTTACACTCCATTTTTATTAACTTGAAACAAGGAGAGAACAACCAGCAGAGACTAATTCACAGTGAATACACACTACTGACACACTTAAGAGTAAACTGTGAACATGTGAACATACTGAACAGTAGAACAAGGGAGACTACAAGGAAACAAACACACACACAACATACATAAACATATATACACATAAATGTAACAATGAGTGACTTAATAAACAGATCTATATACATATATTTTCTTTTATTTTGTTACACATAGAAATCACATCTAAATCTGTGTTGACTTAATTAATGAAAAAAGTAGCATCCTTTTTAACACTATAAACATTTATATAAAGCAAAACAAATTATCATAGTATGTTTTACAGAGAACAGTTAAAAACAGCATATTTTAACTCCTAATAAGTCAGATTATTTTTCTGCTGTTCTTCTAAGAACACTGCCTTTGGATAGCTTAATTTTAGTTTTTTTCAGATTCTTCTAGTGCATTATCTGCTTCCTTCACTTTCTTAAGCAAGGTAATTGTTTCAGATTTTGAGTTGACATAAACAATGAAGTTCACTGTAAAACCAGCTTTAGCCAAGACAAAGGAAATGATGCAAGACAGTCCAACAAGGAGAAAATTTAAATTATTAAGTGATTCTTCACATGCCAGTAGCTGATAAATTCTGAATGAAAATTATCAAAGTTGGAAATCTTTCTTTTCAAAACAAGAATGGACCATTCAGGACAAGAATTAAAGGGAACCAGGTGTCAGAAAAGATATAACACTATACCTGATTTAAACAAAATACTTTATTCTTAATAATCTACTCATTCAATAGCAAGAAGATTATCTTGAAACTAGAGAGCTAATTATTAACAAAGTGGTGGCCAAGCTACATATGCTTTGACTTTTTGATAATGCTATTGAGCAAGCTCTCTTCAGATCAAAGTAGCATGGTATTTCAATTGAAAAAGGAATAAGAAATAAGAACAAAAAATGTCAAAATGACTGAATAGCTAGTTAAGAAGATTGAAAGTGACCAATGCGATAGCAGATATAATTTGTGGTGATTCAACCAAAAAGTCTTTTATTAAAGACAGATAATGAATTCTTAATGTCATTTTCAAAATTAGTAGCTGTTATTGAATGATAATGAATTTGGCAGGAAAAGTTAAATGTTTCATTAAAAGGGAAAGTTTTGATTTAGAGACAATGACATGACGAATTAAAAAACAAGACTAGGATTTAGGAAGTAAGCAAAGAAGATTTTTGGCAGCCATGGAGTAAGGTCAGCTTTAGTAACTGAAGTAGAGATTTAGCTTGATGACATTCGATGGTTTCCTTCTTATTTTTGAATCTTGGCCTAAGGTACTTTGCTATGCTGCTGCATGTAGTAAGCGTGGTCGAGAGGCTAAGTATGTTTTAGCTTGGCTTGGCAATCTATGAAGGGGGCTCAAGGTTCGACACCCGACTCGAGCAGAGTTGTTTGCTGAGCGTCTAAAGGCAGCATGAAAACCTTCTCCCAGATACCCCCTCTTCCCCACTGGTCCACAACTGAGATTGGACCATAGTGCTCTGAGCATGCTATAAGCATATTAATTATTATTTATGTCAACTCAAAATCTCAAACAATTACCTTGCTTAAGAAAGTGAAGGAAGCAGATAATGCACTAGAAGAATCTGAAAAAAACTAACATTAAGCTATCCAAAGGCAGTGTTCTTAGAAGAACAGCAGAAAAATAATCTGACTTATTAGGAGTTAAATTTTTTTTTCATTTTGTGGCAGTATGCGTTCTTTAGGGGAAACAAATGTCAATAGGTCTATCTTTAAAAAGTTAGAATGTAAATAATTATTTCTTAAAAACTTTTATAT
Source organism: Biomphalaria sudanica (assembly GCA_036873155.1). Classification (NCBI taxonomy): domain Eukaryota; kingdom Metazoa; phylum Mollusca; class Gastropoda; family Planorbidae; genus Biomphalaria; species Biomphalaria sudanica. The sequence goes on from JAZGLO010002157.1 coordinate 934,466, forward strand.
GCCTCTACTTTTAATGTCAATTTTTGGTTTTGTTTTTATCTTAAGGATTTATGAATCGTGTATACCATCCCAACATCGACGAAGTGTAAGTCATTTTGTTTTGTTTTATATCTTGTTTATATTTTAGGTCTATTGACATTATATGTGATCTTAATATTTTAAAAAAAATATCTTAAATCATTTTTCATGTTGTTATTGTAAGAAATGGGACACTAAGAGTATTGTTATAACCTTGCAATGCCCACCACCATCCAAGCTAATGTAGTTGGTGTGCACTATTGACATTGTTTATATTGTTATAACTCTGCCATGCGCACCACCATCCATGCTAGTGCAGAAGGTGCGCACTTCTAGAAACCAGACTAGGAAGGATGTTTACATTAGGAAGAAGAGAACAATTTCTGCCCAAGTCTAGAACCAATATGAAGATGCTGTGTTCAAGGCAGATGTCCTATGTGTTTGTCATGTCTCCATGTAAATTAACATCCATCTCTCTTTGAGTTGCTTCCCTTAAGTTATTACAATATGAGTAGCTTGTCATGTGTTAACAAAGTGTGTAAATAAATTCACTCATGAATCTGTCCTTATAGTGTTTGTGTTGTTTAGTTAGTGTAGAGTTCCTAGTTTAACATACATTGATATGGTCTAGACTAAGAAAGGATGTTTACATTAGGAAGAAGATAACGAAGTTTAACCCAAGTCTAGAGCTGATGAAACTATGCTCAAGGCAGACATTGTTATTATGTGTTTGTGATGTCCTGTGAATAAACATGTTATATTCATAGAGTTGCCACCCTTAAGTTATTACAGTATCATCTGTTAACTCACAAATCAGAATAAGTATGCATATTGATGAAATAATGAGTTGTTTTTTTTAACATGAAATCTATTGAGCATAAATCATTAAATGAAAATTACTTCACACCTTTACCATGCCACATGTAAATTAACTTATTTGTATCAGCATTTACTCTTCAGTCAAATAACTAGTTTTCTTGTCACTCTTTATTTCCATTGAAAGACACAGTAAAGTACTTCAAAACTTTTTTTAAAAGGTTTGCTTTACAAAAAATTTCAATTGTGAAGAGCTTTTTTTTTGGAAAGGCAAAACAGTATGAAAGTGTTTTGGAAATGTAATAAAGCAGGAAATAAAATATGAATGTACCAAACCAAGTTTTTATTAATTTGGCTTTTTAAAATATAAGAATGTAACATATTTTTTCCTTACTGCAATGATACAAGTATATATATTTGTGTATATTTATATACATCTTCTGAATCAAGTAACTAAGTGACATTTAGTATGCACTTTAATAGTGCTCCCTCTCTCTGCCTAGCTATCAATATTCCAAGGAATGTTTTCATCAACTCAGTTGCAAGAACTGCTGAAAGAAAAAAAAAAGTTTTTTCTCCTAAACCTTTTGCATTGCTGTGCGTTAGGACTTTTGAATCAGAGTGACCCCTGTCCTAGATGAATTCTTTATTAGGTTTATGAGCCATCCCACTGAAGGTTTCCATGACATAAAACTTAAGCAGGCCAGGCGCTGACATTGGTTGTCAAGTTGTTAAGAAAAACTAAAAAATCAACAACTTTTAAAGAGCATACTACAGTACCTACTTTTTAAAAAACTTTAGCACATTTTTTAAACTTAGAATGCATTTCTTGTCATTGCTGCACTGGTTTTGAATGAGCATGCTTGTTATAATACTAAGTTTGTCCATTTCTAATCAATTCTTCTGATCTTTTTGTCTTCAGATCTGGTACAGTTTGCTTAGATGTCATAAACCAGGCTTGGACTGCTCTATATGGTAATGTGAATGTGTATATCTTAGTTTTGATTTAACTTTTTTATCTCCATTATTTTTTTCCACATATGGGCGTAATTAATTTTTCCACCCTTTCTCAGTGAGCTACCATGCTTTGATTAAACTTATAACTTTTTTAAATTGTTATTAGAAAATGCAAAGATTTTATAGAAGCAAAGCAGAATGCATGCCCTTTTCGTATGACACAAATAAATGTTTATGAAACCAAAAAATATAAATAAGCCTTTTTAAAAAAAAAAAAAAAAAAAGCTTATCTAAAGGGGAAAAACTCTGACCCTTAAAACTATATCAATAATGTACAAGCTATTTCCCTTATTTAATATCAAACAAAATAATTAATTACCAATATTTAATTGACTGATGGAATATTTTTGTATTGATGCATGTTTTGTTAGATAAAATAAATAATTTGTAAAGTATTAACTTGATTGGAGACAGAGCGTTAACAATTGTTTAACTCTTTGGCTCCGCAACAACACACAGGACATTGATTTAAAAAAAGGGGAGAAAGTCGAACCAACACTGGAGGCATCGGCTATTTAAAATTATTTTTTTTTGTTTATATTTCTCCGATTTATGTTTTTTATTGCTTAATTTTTTATCTAGAATAGTTTCCCTTTGTTAAACATCAGGAATTTCCTTCATTTAACTTGTTTTTATTTTGTACGAAGTTTGTAAAGAGATTACATTTATTTTTTCGGTTTGCATGTTTTTTTAACATGGAGCTCCAACCAAGACCATATAACATTTGTAGATCTAAATATTTCTTTGATGAAGAAGTATAATAATTCAGATGAAAGTGATTTTGTTTCATCTGATGGTGATATTAATAAATCTAATTATATAGTCTAGATCTAGTAAATTAATGTATAGATCTACCATAGGTCTAGATCTAGTAATGATGAAGTTTATCAGCTGATGAAGCAGCTCCACCCCCAGCTAATGTTCAATGTAGATCTAGAACTAGTTTAGCTGTCTCTACATCATCTAGATCTAAATCTAATCAGATAGAGGTAGATCTCTAGATCTATCATCTAGGCACTGAAACAGATCAATTTCAGATTTGTTTCATCAAGAAATTGGGTTGTCAACCTAGACTTAGTCAGCACTATTGAGGTGGAATGTTGTTTTTTTCATTGACAATCACATTGTTGATAGTCTTGTCAGCAAAAAAAATAGCTATGCTGACCATTTAATTAAATTGAACACCAATGCTGGAATGAGATCCATTTTCAGAGAATGGAGACCTATAACTATAAAGAAAAACAGAGTATGTAATCACTGTAGGTCAGGGAGAACGGTTTATGTTTGCGCTGGATGAGAGTCGAACCCACACATTCATATTGACTGCGTCCATGAATATCGCAACTAGAAGGAATATTTATATACTAAGTACATGAAAAATTTAAGAAGAAAATTTAATAAATATATATAAATATACGCTGTACAGTTGGGCTAGTTTTAGGGTAAAAGTTTTTTGTTCCAAGAGTGTTGCTTTTTTTATGGGCTTTTTCATTAAAGTAGTGACATTGGATTATTAGTTCCAGTTTATATTTTTCGCATCTATTGCTGTTTCTTCTATGGTGTTCAGTAAACAAATGGATAAAAATGAAAAAAAAAGCTATTTGGATTCAATTTAAACAATAAATTTCTTGCAACATGCACTTGGATGGATATTTTCAAAGTCAGTTGGTGAGTTTTTAATTTTTATATTCAAAACCCAAAATTACAAAAACAACATCAATTTCTCTTTAATTCTATATCAAATTTATTATTTTCCAATAATAAATAAAAAGTTATACAAGTTATATCGAAGCAAAGTAGTGCACTCTGAAATGAGGGAAAAATCAATTCCGTCCAAAGGTGGAGAATAATTCTGGAGTCAAATAGTTAATGGGACTAAACCCAACAAATTTATCCATATCTGTGAATTGTGAAGGATTAGTTTTCCTTGTTGGTATCAAATAAAATAATTAATTACCATTAATTAATTGACTAATTGGTTACTTTTTATTTTATTGATTCATGTCTTGTCAATCAATAATTGTGCAAAGTTTCAACTTTATCCGAGAATCGTATTGGGAGAAATAATGTGTACACACTTTTTTTTTTTAATTCTAATATTAGTTTATGAAAATGGAAAATGTCAACTTCTGGCTTTGGACAAGTCTTAACAACTAGATCTAGACTAGAGCTAAGTAAACATATCTATATATATATAACACATTTAAAACATACAATGGAAGTCTTTACCTAATTATATGTCACTACCATTGGAAAAATGAAAACTAACCAACTGTGGACAAGTCAACACCTCTAGCTATAGACTAGATGTTGGAAATATATTGTGATCCATATAAAAAATATTATTTTTTACAATATTTATTCATGTTATCACAAAATTTTATATTTAAAACATTTAAAAACACATAAAATGATAGTCTTGCATTCATTATTCCATGTTGCTACCATTCGAAACATCAGTCTAAGAGACTTTTCAAGCTCCCACTCTTTAAAAACATCTTTGTCTTTAAAACCACATTGAAATGTCTGGCAAAGGGAAACTATTCAAGTTAGACTTGAATGCAATTAAAAACGTATATAGGGAAGAAAACAATAATTTTATAGCACCAAATAAGCCATCTTTGATTTGCATACTAAGGCCAGGTCTAATCAACTCAAGGAGAATTGTTACACAGACCAAGATGTAATTTTATTTTAAAAAAAATAGTTATACACTTATGAAAAGCAGATGATTTCATCTAAAATTACTCTTTTATTCTCAGATCTGTCCAATATTTTTGAATCTTTTCTGCCACAACTGCTCACCTACCCAAATCCAATAGACCCACTCAATGGTGATGCTGCAGCTTTATACCTTCACAAGCCTGAAGAATACAAAAAGAGGGTTCGAGGTAACTTTCATTTACAAGTAAAATATTTAGTGGTTGTATTAGTGCACATCAATGGTTGCCATAATCTTTTTTTCTTGGGTAAGTCAATTTATTAAAAGAAATCAAATATCATTGTCTTTTTTCATCTCTGATATAATAATCATAAAAAAAAAATTTTCCAGTGAGTAAGACTGAAGTATAAATTATCTTGTGGTAAATTTAATTTCCCAATTAAATTTATTTAACAATTCTATGTAGTAATAAACAGAAAAAACAGTATGACATTTATAAATAGGCATATGTGATAAAAATTGTGTGAAAAAATAACAATTCCGGCAGAATGACAAAAAAATTATGGCCTGGAACTAAAGTTAGAATTTAAAAATTATAATGTTCACTATTTGGAGAATATGTATGTGCCTTTGAAAAGAAAGTGAAATTAAACAAATAGCAACTATCAAGATTCGAAATGATAATTATTTGAAACAAAATACTAGAAAAAAAACAACTTCAGGTCCTTAATTTCTAGATAGTCCCCTAAATGACACCAAATCATCTTTCTAAAAATGTCTAGATAATATCCTAAAAATAAAACAAAAATTAGAAACTAAATGCTAGAAATCTAAATAGTTGAGTGATAATTTGTAGAGATGTAATGTCTAATCTGCGTCTGTATGATTTGTACTGTTCAGCAAATAGGTTGTGTGTTTCTGTACGCGTCAGATTACTTGCGAGCTCATGGCTACAGACATGCAGACAATTAACATAAAACTCCACAAAAAGAGTGAACAACCAACAGGCATATAAAAAGAAGTATAATTGTTTAATTCACAACGGGAGCAGTCTAGTCTCAGTCACTATCACGTACAATGTTATCTCTATGAAAGCCTAGTCTCAACTGTGTGTTTAATCTATCTAAAGCTACAATCTAGCTTTGGATTAATGTCGTCACACTTATGCGTTCACTATCAGTCACCTAAAGTGCATCTCTTTATTGGGGGGGGGGGGGAATCATTCAACCAAGCGGAGCTTGATCACATGGCACCTTTCTAAATCCATTTTCTGTTCTTTCTTAAAAAAACTTTAGTTTGTTCTTTAAATTATTTGTTCATTGACCCAGCTATTTAAATGTTATCAGGTCATATTTTGATCCGGCCAAATAGTAAAAATTTAGTACTTACATTTCTATTAATATGTATAAAGTTATCCATTAACCCTTAATACGCGTGTGGTAGTTTAGCCTCTAAACATCAGAATAGTAATTCCATTTTGTTTTATAATAAGGCTTGCCTTTGAGTCCAAAGATTAATGAGGAATGCTACACAGCTCCAGCTGAAACCTACATATTTAGCCACAACCAGGGCTAACCATTGTCCACCATCTGCGTCTATCCTCTGCAGCAGATTTTCCTTTGGTCTCAAATGTGTATCCCGCGGCCTTTGTGAGTGACCTCCAGCTGTCTCGTTCTGAGGTCGCATGCAACCAGATGCTCTCTTCTGTGTCAGCTAAATCAAGTTGGCGCCTAAGCTGGTCTTTAAAGCATTTCTGTGGGGCACCTCTGTTGCATCAACCACCTTTTAGCTCACCAAAAAAGACTGCTTTTGGCATACGTTCGTCCCCCATACGGGATATGTGCCTTGCCCAGACCATAAGAAGTCCCTCTATACTGTCCATACTGGCATTCGCAAGGACATCGCTGTTTGTAGTTCGGTCTTGCCACCGTATGTCCATAATGGAGCGCAAGCATCTTTGGTAGAAGTGCTCAAGTAGTCTTATTTGCTTTTTGTATAATACCCATGTCTCAGATCCATATAGAAGGGCTGAGTCTACCACCGCTTGATAGACGTTGATTTTTGTAGGTAGGCAGAGCAATTTATTCCGCCAAACTCTCGCCTGAAGGCATCCAAAGCACTACTGGCCCTGGCCGGATGGTTATCAACTTCCCTTGATAGCGAGGCGTCATTTGATACTATACTTCCTAGATATATGAAGTGGTCTACCACGTTAGGGGGCTGTCCATTTAACGGTGATCTTTGGGGCTAAGTAGGTTTTATTGGGTGATTTTTCTGGAATATGACTTCTGTTTTCCCAAGGTTTATAGATAAACCGAAAGAGGCGGCAGCGTACGCGAATTTGTTGACTGCAATATGGAGATCATGTTCATTGTGAGCTAGCAGGTTGCAATCATTGTCATAGAGAAGCTGTTATGACCATTTCTTTTGTTTTTGTATGGGATAGTAGACGTCGAAGATTGTAAAATAGATCAGCACTTTAAGGGTTAATATCTGTTATTAACGTTTATCTTTTTAAAAAATAATGTGCTTAAAAATATATAAGTATGAACCAAACATCTTTTATTACAAAGACAAGGTGTGTTAATATAAATAGAAATGAAACTTTACATTATAAATGGGCATTAACATACATAACAGCAATGACTGTAACATTTATTTACTTTGTTTGTCTTAACCTTTGAGTGATTAACATGTTATATTCTTCAACTACGTCACGCTGACCAAACGTCTGTCTAGCTGTGTGGATTTATTTCCAAAGGTAGAGATGAACAACTCTCACCCCTATTATTTGTTTCGTCCATCACATTGAGTTCATAGATAGACAGGTGACCACATTAAGAAATAGGATGGATGTAATGTCAATATGTTGACACTGTCTAGTGGTCATGTCTTGTGAGGAAACTGAGTTTGATGACTTGAAGAAAAATCTTAATTAGGGGGCTGGACTTCAACTGGGTAATGAGTTTACTTACTTTAAGATAAATCTCAATTAGGGGGCTTTATTTCTTTAGCCTATGGATGGATGAAAGCAACTTGCTAAGACAACATATTGACATTGTAAATGTTGAATTACTTTTCTTAACGTGTTAACTTCAAATCTTAATCCTGCATTGAGTGTCTTGATAACCATATTCTTAATAATTTATGAGTGTCAGGTAACTCCTTGTTATTACTTAAGATATGTACTTAGCCATTATCACTATCAGGTCCTAGATGCCAGTACCAGAAGCTTTTTGTGGCCTTAAAAACAAAAGCCTGATGACCAGTTGATGGTCTGAAATATATGAACTTGTACAACTACCCACTATACAACCCATATTGCACTTTACCTTTGAAAGTGTTACATTAGTACAATATACATCTCTCAGTTAAACAAGTTAATCAGATTAGTTTGTAATATGTTAATAAATGTGGATCAACTTTAATTCATCAATGAGTTTAAAAAAAACAATTAGGTGAAAAGTAAAGAAATATACAATAAGCTATTTAGTAGTTTTGCAAAATGTTCAGTATATAGAGCTATGTAATAGACATGTGGGTATGGTATCTGGGTCCAGCAGAATATCCAACCAAATCCAGTGTGTTCAGATAGAGCTTTTAACCATGTTATCGGCAAACTTTTGTAATTTCTAGAACCAATGGTTTCCTTATTTTAGATCTAAACTGTGCTAAAAAAAATAAGTACCTTTTATAGGATTAAAGCACCAGATAAGTAATCTTAATGTGTGTATTTCAAGTAATTCAAACATGACATTTAGAATTAGTTTATTAAGTCTCATTTTTAAGCTTTACTTTAATTTTACTTTTGAAAAAAACTATTGGAGAACAAGTTAAATTAACAAATTTGACCAGCTTATAGTTTCTTTCTTACTGATCTAATGTTAAAAATAATTCTTTTATTTTGTTTCTCCATCTTTAACTGACAATGTCAGAGTCAAATGAACAGAAATAAGCATTTCTGTATATTAAGACAGCACAGTTTCTTATGTCTTATGATTTAGAGTTTCTTTGCGCATATAACATGTTGTGAGTCTAAAAAAAATAAGACTTCATAAAGCATTGATGGTTGCCAAAGTCTTCACATGTATAGTTATAAGTTAATTATTAAGTTATAGCAAAATCTTACTTAAGATTGTTTTAAATGAACTTTATTTTTAAGTGATAAATAATAGAAATGAATTTGTATAAATTAGGTTGACCATACAGTAAATGATGTGGTGTTTCGTCTTTTTGTTTTGTATACAGAATTTGTTAATGCCTTTCTATAAAAGGACTCAGCACATTTTTTTAAATAGGTTACTCCATCTTTATGTAACATGTAGGCATAAATAGCCACCCTTTTTATACTAGTCATGATACCTGACTAAATATAGGAAATAAATTTATTTTTAAAGATGATTTATTTCATTGCAAGTGGTTGGACTGGATAAAAAAATAAAGCTTAAAAATTTCAAGTTGCTCGAAATGTAAAAACAACTCTATTTAGTCTATACTTAGCTTATATTCATTCCAAACATATTTTTCTCTATAGACTATGTACAGCGGTATGCTACAGAAGAAGCTCTTAGGGAAGCTGAACATGCCTCTTCTTCCAGCGAATCATCCATGAGTGACTTTTCAGAAGATGAAGCTCAAGACATGGAATTATAATAGTGGGACTGTGACCCTTGTGTGGGGGTCCTTTCACTTAGACTTTTTTTTTTTTTTTTTTTAAATTGTACAATCCCTTCAAACTCATAATGTATATAGGCTTGTGTCCCAAAAATAATGTTGAGGGTTTGGCCATCTGTGACAGTGGAAACATTAAATTGATTGAAATGTATCCCTTTTAAGAATATTAATTATTTATTTTAATTCTTATCTATAATACTAGTATTTTTAAATGTATACAAAAAATATGAAACTTGTTAATTAATTTTAAGGGCATTATAAATGGGAAAGTTTTAAGTAATTGATTTCTTTCTTAGAAAATAATGAGCCATGAAAGATATAAGTTGTATCTATTGTCACAGATGGTAATGTATAACTGAATTGTACATAATGATTGGTCACGTTTGTTTAAAAAAAAAAATTCAAGCAAATTTTAAAAAGTTAAATTGTTGCAGTTTAAGGAGTTTTTTTTTTTTTGCTAAGTTTTTATTTAAAACAATGTGTCTGTTAGATTTTGTTGTTGTCTGTGGGTTGTAGGTAACTCCCTCCAACAGTAACATTGTCAATCATTGCTTTGTGAACAATGCTGGAAATGAAGCTTTATTTACCCCTATGACTTGTGTAATAGTGAGACATTGGGCCTTGTATAGTAGTTCAATGTTGTTCTCTCAGTTTTTACTGAATGATGCAGTAAACAAGATTATAGATCTAATTGATTGTTGTTTTCACATCTCATCTTATTTTGTCTTTGCTTATCAGCTAGTAGACCATGAAGTAGGACATTTGTTGTTTTTTTCTTTTCACTTTATTTACATTGTCTCTATATCTTAACACTAATTGTGTATTTATATTTCTTCATTGTAACTTTTCAATGTTTTAACTTTATAAATCAGCAAAAAAGAGTAGCTAGTTCTGAGTTTATGATGCTACATGTCTGTCACTTTTGATCAATAGTTTTGTTTAAAATGTATTTGTTTTTCATTGTTCTCATGTCAACCAGTATCTGTATGTATTCACCCCATCTACCTTTAATACCATTGGTTTGCCTGATATGTCTTTCATTTTTTGTTAGAGCTTTCTCTTGCTCCGTTAAGTGGACGCTGAAGGATGTTGAATGGCCACTCTTACATTGATTTTTGTATCATTTTATTTTTGAGTTAAAGGTTTAGTATACTTTATCAGACTTTAAATAGTGGCCTTAAGCTTTAAATCCAAATACATTTTTTTTTTTATTATACATAATTCATTTAAAAAGGAATTTATTTCAGTATTAACTATTACAAAATAATTCCCTATGACTTTTCTTAATTTGAGAAATGGATAGTAAAAAGAAACCCAAACTAGTTCATTGAAAGATCAAATTAGTTCAATAAGGATATTTCATTTAGGAGCCATTTCACATCCATAGCTATTTTAATCAAGAGTCATAGTACATGTGCTCTGTTTTAATTTTGTCTGTATTTTTCAAAGGTCATCATTGTAATTGCCTCTGAATTGTGTATGTATTCCTACAACAGGCTGCCAGTGTCACAAAGTTCAATGGCATAATTCATTCAGATGTTTCACACATTGGCCTACTTTTTCTTTTTGCATGAACCTAACTCAACATAGCATCAACATGTGTAATGATATTTGTATTTGATTATAAGAAGACAATACTAAGAAAATATATCCATTTATGTAATTCACAGAAACCCCATCTCCTTTTTCTAAACTAATATTTGCACTATTTTTGTAGCTGTTCCATAGTTCAAGTGTAAGCTGAAAACACTCATGTTAGAAATTATACTATTTTTTTTTTACAAAGAAGAAATTAATCTATAAGTAATTTCTATGTTCTTTTTGTTTTATTTTCTTTTTAGCCTTATTAGTTTGTTTTTGTTTTTATTTATTTTTAAACTCCTAAAAATTTTTTAAACCCTTTTTTAATTTTAAAGAAAGCAATGTCTTATTACATCAATAAATATATTTATGACAATTTTGTTTTCATGCACATTTCATTGTCTTACATGTGTCATGGACATTTTCATCATCTTCATAGAAACAAAGTCTATATAATTATGCACCTGAAGATTCAAATAAACTTTTCAGGAATTAAAAACTTTTATATTTTTTTCAGTTAGCAGAAATACACTGGGTAATGTAATCCTGGTCAGGATGTACTAGTTCAACTCTAACCTTGATGAACTTAGGACTCCAAATTAAAAACAAACAAATACTGATAACATTCACCTGCACAATTTAGTGAGTGGAAAAAATAATGGTGTCAAATTTTAATATAATACGGGGGGGGGGGGGGGGGGGGGTTGAGTTTAAACCCCGCTTCAGAGGGGTTTGATGCTAAAAAAATACTTCATAGCCAAGCCAATGGAGGGGTTTTGAGTTTAAACCCTTTTACAGATGGCTTTTTTTTAAAGTTTAAAACCCCCTAGAGATGGTTTTGAGATTAAAATTCCCCTACAGAGAGTTTTGATGTGGAAAACCTCTATCATCAATATTATTCTAAAGCAAACTAGTTACCAAGTTCTATGACCGTAACAAACTCCAGGGATTTTTTAGTTTAAAACACCCAACAGATGATTTGTAAAATGTTTGACATATTTCGGATGTTCCTGCAGAGTTGAAGATAGTTTACTTCCTAGTCAAAACCTCCCGCAGGACGACGGGGGATGGGAGCGGGCATAAATCCAAACGACAATCCAGCGCGCAAGCCGCATGACCACGCAGCCATCCGATAAAACTTTCATTTTCGATATAAAATCTAAAGCAAACTACAGTCACCTAATTCCAAGAGCGTATTCAAGAGAGGTTACACATTTCTACCAGTGGCGGGGCTCCATTAATAAAGTGCAGTGAATAGTCATCTGCCGAAATTGAAAAACACTAAATGTGGTTCAACAAAGATGGCTAAGACAGATTTTAGGAGTCAGTTATAAAGATGGGTCTAATTCAAGAAAATCCTATGCCGAACTGGGAGTCGACCCCTTAGTAAGATTGTGACAGCGTCGCATGTGGTTTGCGGGACATGTTCTCCGACAAAATGAATTACGCATAATAAGAGTTGCGATGACATCCTAGTACAACTTGGCACCACACATTCATGGAGTTCCTGAGAGCCGGTTTGAAGAGGCTTCAGAAATTACCAGTGACAGATTTGTGTGGAAACAGCTTGACGGCAAATGCGCCGAGACAGATTTTTGTGGAAACAGCTTGACGGCAAATGCGCCGAACGGCGTGGGAGAGTCTAAGTCAGTAAGAATAGCACATTAGGTTTTTGAAATAAAACTTTTTAATAGCAGGAAAATGCATTTTGTTGGCTTTCAATACAAGAAATAGTACTTGGCTTCAAGTACTCCCCAGACTCCCTTGCTGGCAATGGCTGGGAGTCTACAATTTTTCCACTAACACCAGCAAGAACCTATTCTAGGGCACAATAAACGTCTTCCGAAAGAATGAAGGGTCAGAATGTAATAAAGATTATGTACACACTTAAATTTTTTTTTCTCGCGGGGGGGGGGGGGGAGGAAAAAAATCCTGGCTACGCCCATGAACGATACAAATTCATTTTCATTACATACTCACCCTCAACCCCCCCCCCCCCCCAAAAAAAAAAAAGATACTGCAGTAGAACAAAAAAAGTATTGTACATTCAATTTTAATAGTATGGTATACGGCAAAACTCAGAATTTACATCCGGAGCCAGTGACCCTTGGGCAGCTTGCAACACACTGCACCCTGGCATAGCTTGCAATGCAGCTGATCCCAAACTGTATTGGCACTTGCTATTCCTTTGAACAAATCAACTGTGGGGAGAACTGCTGTGTAGGCAACATTGTTCAGAACATAGCTAATGACCAGGCATTCATCTCTATTAGCAGAGAAAGACTCTGAAGTCAAAGTATGGGTGTCCACAAAAATTCATAACCATGGTGAGACTATTTCATGATGGCTCGTGCCCAGGAAAGCGGAGAGCCATCAGAGCCCTTCGAAGTATCAAACGGGGTAAAACAAGTCTGTGTCCTAGCACCTACACTGTTCGATATCATGTTCTCTGCTATGCTGACATATGCATTCACAAATAGAGAAAACAGCGGGATAAATATAACATACAGATTTGATGGTGGCTTATTCAACCCGAGGCTGCTCAAAGCAAAATCAAAAATAAAATCAGCAGTAGACTTGCTACTTGCTGACGACTGTGCCCTAAATGCCTTCTCTGAAAATGATATGCAGAGCATCGTCAGTGACTTCTTAAGAGCATGCTCAGACTTTGGCCTTACCACAAACACAGGAAAAAGACTGAAGTCTTATATTTGCCTACTCGGATCAAAGAATAAAGATAAATGGACATGATATAAACGCAGTGGACAGATTCACATACCTTAGCAGCACACTCTACAGAAACGGAAAGATCGCCAAGGCCAGTGCATCGTATGTCAGACTGTCTAAAAACGTCTGGAACAGACGTGTTATCACCACAAATACAAAGCTAGGGATCTATCGAGCTGTCATCCTCCCTACATTGCTCTATGCATCAGAAACGTGGACAGTGTACAGAAAACATGCAAAGAAACTGAACCACTTCCACATGACATCTAAGAAAAATACTGAATGTCAAATGGCAAGACAAAATACAAGATACTGAAGTCCTTCGAAGAGCTGGTCTGCAAAGCATCCACACAATCCTGATGCAGTCCCAGCTGCGATGGGCAGTACACGTCTGCAGAATCTCTAAACGACTCTTGTATGGCCAACTAAGCGAAGGAAAGCACCCTCAAAGCTTCTCTGAAGGCGTAGAGCATAGAGCCAACCACCTGGGAGATAGAGGCACATGACAGAGCATCATGGAGTCGCGGTGTAAAAACTGGCGCACAGGATGCTGAGGAAAAGAGAGCAACACTGGCAGAAGAAAAACGCCAGAGAAGAAAAGCGAGGCCAATGACACTAGCTCTAGCTAGAATAACCTGCCCAGTGTGCAGCCGAACATTCCGGGCTCACCAGCTACAAGAGGAGGCATAAAACCCCAGTTCAAAGCCCTCAGCCCCTAGGATGACATAGTGGTCATCTTCGAGCCATGATGGACGAACTAATGAGAGTCCATTGTTGTTTCACGACAGACCTTTCAGGTATTATCCCAGTCATAATACAGAATGTTGTAAGTTTATGGTCTCAAAAGTAAAAATCTTGCATATCCCTCAACACTAAAATCAGACGGATCCCTGATCATGATCACATTCTTATATGCTTGTGAATCTTGGACACTGACTGCAGAACTAGAGAGGAGGATCCTACCATTGGAATTGGGAAGCAACAGAAAGATCATAGGCATCACATACTACAAAGACAAAGAGATTAGATATTGGATTTGTTCAGCAATTGGATCCTAAGATAACCTACCTAACTATTGTCAATGAAATGCTAACTAAAACTTTATGGCCATATCCAAAGGGCTCACAAAAACAGTATCAGGAAAAAGAAGAGAGACATAATGTGATCAGAAAACAAAAGAATGGATTGGCCTGTCATTGAAAGAGATTCTATCAAAGGAAAAGACAGGAATGGCCTCAATTCACGATCTTCAGATCTTTTGTGGGGCCACAATGGTCCAACAGACTAAGGGATAGGTGAAGTTGTTTATTGTAGTTTACATGGAAATATGAAACATTAGGAAATATAATTTAGATTGAAAAATGCTAATATTATCTAGTATTTAATATGTTCTAAAACAATGTAAAATACTGGTACAATAAAAAAAAATCTGTTAAATTTTTTAAGGTTATGAAAACTAAAAAGGCTTCTGCTTAAAGAAACAGGCTAATGTTGTTTGTTGGCCTCCTTCAGTCATAGAAAGACTGGTTCATCTTGTAGAACACTTTTTCATGTGACCTTTTCTAGAGAGATATTCTAATCTCTTTAAAAAGGTTTATGTAATTTTAAAAATCTCTTAATGACTTTCATTCAGTCCAATCTCAGGAACTGAATAAAGTCTTTAAATAAACATTTATTATAATAAACTCATGCTGATTTACAATTAAAAAACATGACACTTTATTTTGACATTAATTTACAACTGTTCAGTGGATTGAAGAAATGGTTCGTGACCAGATTTCTTTGATGACCATGACTTAATGACTTTACGGAAGCATCGCAAACCTTCCACCATTGGACTCTGAGAAAAAAATAAGATAAAGTAGAGGTAAATAAAAAGGTGATTAAATTAAATGACTTTTAATTATAAGTTGTTTTAAGGTTTCTTTACATGTATTATAGAAAGTAAAGTTTTGTCCTGCTATTGAAATATTTAAAAGAAACAAAAAAAATCATTGGTTTTTGCTGCTCGAAATAGATGCAATGGCTATTTAAAAAGCATGCCAATAGTATGCACATAAAAAAGAACCAATTTTATTACAAGATGGAAAAAGGCAGTTTATGGCACAAAGATTACTAGAGTTCTAAAATACTAATTTTAATATTGTCTTCAACATGCTTCAATTGATGCAGCAAAGGCTACTTGAAACTCATCTGAAAGTTAGCCATTCAAAAAAATGATAAAGTATGCTCCCTATTGAGGTCAGACAGACCATTTGCTGTACTACATTTCATGTCTGCCTTTATTTAAGTGCTAGGGTTATTGAAAACTGACTCATGGTGAGGGGTCACACATTTAATGATAAAGTACTTTATTTTTAAAAAATATATATTTTACTGTTTTCATTGAGCATGCCAAGCCTGCATTTTTGTCCATTAAACCAGGGGCAATAACTTTGATAGCAGCTATCCAAGCAAGATAAGAATGTGGATTCGTCTGCCCAGATTCATTCGTGGCCATAGCTAAAACTGGTAAAGATGATGGTTGTATCCAAGGGCACCAATGATTATGTTCTTCAATAGGATCAAAGGCCTGTTGAAAAAACAAAAAAACAATATCATATAGTTTAAATGAGTTTTCAAAATGAAATACTCTGATTATATTACCTAAATTAGGAAAAACAATGGCATGGTAGTTTCAATTCCTTACATCCAAAATAAATGAGTCCACTGTATTTTATTGTGTTAGATACTGTACAAAATAATTCCTTCTGTTCTGTACAGTTATAACAACTTCATATAAATAAATTTTGACTTTGTGCCTATAATTATTTATTATTATTAACATTATGAAATATCCAAGATTTGTCCTTGATTGTTAGCTTTGCCCTATCATCACTATCCATTCTTAACTAGAAAAACATAAAAAATACTGTAGTAAAAAACAAAGTTTATATAAAGTGTAATTGCATCAATTTATTTGGATCAGTCAAGTAATTAAATCTGTAATAGATCTAGGGATTCTATACAAACAACAATAAATCTGTGCAACTAGAAATATTTTTACCAATCGTTTTTGTTTAGCGCAATTTTATGCTTTAAGCTTTCACAATATTCTGTGATCCTATCACTTATCTTGATCAGTTGGGGAAAATTGGAGGTGGGGGGGGGGGGGGGGGGGAGGAGGAGAAAAAAAGGGATATCTGAGTGAATAATACCATATTGGCTTGTTAAAAGCATTTACAAAAAAAAAAGGGGGGGGTGTGTGAACAACCTGGGTTGGAAATCATGGCTCAAGCCGCCTCCAACATCCTAACCACTTTGCTAGTGAGGATATTGGAAAATAGAAGATTGTATAGTTATCTTTGAAGTGGCAACCTATAAATGGGGCTAATTCAGATTATACCATCATTTCCCTTGTTTGAGATACCAAACAATATAATTGATTACCAATAGTTAATTAGCTAATTGATTAATTATTTTTATTTGATTCTTCTGTTAGCAGAAGAAATAAATGTAATAAATTTCAGCTTGATCTGAGACTGCAGAGTGAGTTAATTTAAGCTTTGTAAAAAGAATTATTCTAGGATGTCTTTCATTCTGCAGATGTGGCCACCAAAGTTATCACAGCATCAATGTGGCTATGCATATTTTTTGCAGACCTGCTCTTCTGTGTTGGATATCCTTTCCTGTCATTTGGAATAGCCTACTGCAGATCATGTGAAAGTGTTTGACCTTACTGTTTTTTCATCTGTATAATATCAACGTCTCAGAGGTATTATGTAATGTTTAGAGGATAAAAGCTAGATAGACCGTTAGCTTTATTAATTTGGTGATGCTATGTCTGTTCCATACATTATAGGATTCAGTGGCCTTGGCAATTTTATTTCATGTCTGATGTTTCCTCTATCAAAATCTGAAAGCTGTTATCATCACACATTTTCTGTCATTGTTATTATAATGCTAAGATCAGTTTCCGTCAGTGTTAGGGATCATCCATTTTCATATTTATTGGCACTTGCTTGAACCTTTAGTAGAAGAGGTAAGCCTAATTACAAAGGCCCATTTTCCTCTTGGATGGCATAGAAGTCTCTCTTAATGTTGAGTTTGTGAATTTTTATTTTTTTTACAGAGCCATGTAGCTAGCTTACTAATTTTACTTACTAAGCAATAAATAAAGCAAAGAAACTCAATCCATGAAATTATAATACTTTAATTAAACTTAATTTTTAAAATGAACAGGCACAAACTCTGTTTTGACCTGTCCTTTAGACTATCTTTGACTAGGAGAAGAGTCTCTTGCTTCTTTTGTCAGCTTTTCTTTTTTCCCTGCAAAAAGATCTTTATGAGCCCTGATTCTCTTTGCCAATGGTCAGAAGGTCATTATGGGGCCAGACTGCCACTGTGATCATGTTCTGGATTACTTCATTAGTGATGCCATCTCTATAAATGATGCCTAGAATCTTGTTCAAGCATCTCATTTCCATGACTAAGATGCTCTGCTGTTTGATTGCAAGATTCAAAAGCATAACCTTGATTTTTTTGTCAAGAGTTATGCCTTTGTCTTTCCAAATGGACTTCAGCTGATGTGGACAGTGCATTTCTGGCTGGCAATTCAGGTCTGGTTCCTTCATTTGAAATGTATGGTGAACTGTTCTAATGATAATGAACTGCATTACTTCAATATTATTGTGACAGTCCTTGCAAAGGTTAAGCTTTTTTCTGTTTCACCAGATCAGGAATTCTTGGGGCAGACTTTGCAAGATCACAGTGAATGTCATCTTCTGCATTAAGTCTAACTCTGTATTTTAATTTAATAATTAACAGGGTGGAAAACCATATTTCACAAATATATATTATTGGCAATGGCAGAAGAAGGTGCAACACAAAAATTGGAAATGATTGCAAACACTTGATCCAGATTTGTGTAACTGATATTGCATAGCCAATAGCCAGCTCATTTTGTGATCTCCGATAACATCTTTATCTATGAATGTAAATGGATTTATGGCAAGTGCAAACAAGATGTCAGGTAATGTTCTGCATTTTGCACCACAGCAAGATTTGGTTAATCTAGCAGTCACTATTTATGGTAATGGCATAAATCAATGTTATCACTGTTTTGAGTGGGAAAGCATCCAGGAAATTTGTTTTCTCACAAGCCTAAATATTGTGTTAATATAAGAGCGTTGTGTCAACACATATAGTGATGTCTGTTGCTGTTACACTGACCATTCATTTGCCCATTACTCCTTTCCTGATATGTTCGTTGGTGCCAAAGACTCAAAACTCATTTTACCTTAAAAATTATTTTTTTTAGATTACCGGTACTTGAAAATTATCAATCCTTATTCATTTTTCCCATTTAAAGTCTTACATAAAAAAACATTAAACACGCAAACACATGAATATACCAACTGTACTATAAACAAGTTTTTAATCTGATCAATATTAAATGTTTTCAATTGTTTTAAAAAACTGTGCAAATAAAAAGTTATTTTTTTTTGGCACAAACACTTTATAGAAAAATTATTTTTTATTATCTGCTTTGCCTCACACAAATTAAAATAAATAATAATAATAATAGTAGTGTCAGTGTTAGATGAGCTATTTGAAACTTTAATCTAGATCAGGGGTGGGCAAATTACGTACCGCGGGCCACATGCGCCAGCCAGAGACTTTTATGCGGCCCTCGGACACCTAAAGAAATCAGGTGTGCCCACAGGTAATACATATAAAAATGCAAATATATTTAAAAATTAATAATTCTAAAATCTAAATAAATTATTGAAACTTCTGATTCTTATCACTCCAAGCCTCTACGGGAGGACTGATCCTTCCAGCCTTGCCACCAATCGGAGTTCATCTCAGATTCTTATCACTTATGATGAAGAGTCTAATGAAACATTGTTGCTACATGTCATTCTAAAAAGTTTAAAGTAAATGAAGATCATTTTTCTTGGCAATCAAGACACCCAGTCAAAAGATACAACTCAGGTCAGCATTTATTCAATGTTAAGAAGAACTGTGTTGAAAGTGTAGGGTTAGCTTATAACAAGATGGCATGTGTAACAACTGATGGAGCCCGTGCTTTGACTGAGAAAAGTAGAACAATATCCCAACCATAAACTCTGAACGGGAAAGTTTGCACAAAGCTGCATTGGATATCAAACATATTATTGACCTAACTATACCAGAATTCAAACCTATCAGAGCTAAGGGATTTCATCACAGATAATTTGTAGAAGTACTTAAGATTTGAAAACAAAACATTCCTACGTTCGGAACCACAGTAGTATCCGCTGGCCTAGCATGGGCAAGATGGTATTGAGCAGAATATGGTATCTTGGTATCTTGAGGAAGAAATTATGTTCATTGAAAGACATTGACTTTGACTAATAATTCTAATGAAGAGTGGAAGACAGAATTCACTTTTTACATCGGAAGTAATGCAATATATGTGCATGTTAAATCTTTTTAAACAAAGTTTTCCCATTTCTCCAGGCACACAAGTGAAAACATATTTTGTCATTTTCCTTTGTTGAAAGGTGAAACTTTTTCAAGTGAAATGTTGAAAAGTATAAGACTTATTTGGATTCCGCAGGAGTTTTATGGGTGCCAGAAGCTGTATTTCCACACTTAAAAAAAAACTTTCACAATAATAGGGTCCATATACACCTGTGAACAAGTTTTTAGTTTTTTTTTTGTTTGAAAATAAACAAGTGTAAATTCCGGATCACGAAGCACGAATGTAAACTGTTCAATACCTCACATATAGTAGGGCCTACACGTTTACACTTGTGGTGATGTAAAAAAAGACTTTATGAAAATAAATAAAAAATATTTGTAAAATTAGTTTCAGAAATGGCTCTTGTTGTAATTCCTCAATTGGAAGTGTAAAAAATGAAATGTAAATGTAGAATACATGTGAATTAAAAGATATTATACACAGTTAGCTAGCATATTTTTCTGATTTGTAATTACATGATATTTCATATACATATATGTGGCCCCCCATTCCCCAATTATTGTAAATGTGGCCCTCGAAGGAAAAAAGGTTGCCCACCCCCTTATCTAGAAATATTAATGATTTTCTGGCACACACTATATAAACCCTTAATTAATTTGGAGGTGACCGGCCATTTCATCCCTGGTCACTTCATCCTCTGACTTTTCATCTATGGTTACTTCATCCCTGATCATTTCATTCTTAATTAAATATTTTTCCTTAGTTGTGATGTTAAGGCTTTGACTTAAAGCACTAATTTCATCTAATATACAAATAGTTTAGAATGGTTTTTGGCTATTTTCGACATAAGAGTGTGAAAGTTTTCCTCCTTCCTTCTTGCTGAGAAATCTAAATATATATGTAAATAAGTAGATATATATCTGAGTGTGTTATAGTGCTTCTATTTCATGCCTATAGTATCATGCATATTCCACATGACGTAATGATCTAAGGCTTTGGTGTGGTGGAAGTAGTGAAAATCTTTTGAGAGATAAAGAACAATTAGACTGATTAGAATAATAATGATCATGCTGCTGATAGCTTATCATCAATCTTTTGAAAGATAAGAATGATTAGAATACTTATGCCACTGTTAACTTATCTCCTGACCTCCATCTTTCACTTTAACTTTTTTTTGTCAATCAACCTATCTTGATTATGGGTGTTTCATTTTTAACCTTGAAATAAAGTAGTTCCCCCTTTCAGACCTTGTGATCTATAGGGCAGATGATATTAAGGTCATATGTTTCTTTAGCCAACGGTTAACGAGATAACATTTTGTTTACTTGAATAAATGCTAATGTCATCCACCCTCTGGAGCTGATTCATAGCACCTGTTCATAGCGCTTATATTAGCTTTGTTTTAATCCCTATTTTAACATTTAAGTTATGAACTATGTTATTGGACTTTCATCTGGTATTTGTGTTTATATTTCATATTTCTTTCTACTTCAAGCATACATATGTACTAGGTCACATACAGAGCAGCATAGTATAGCAATATGAATCACACTTTTTGTCAGCATAGTATAGCAATATGAATCACACTTTTTGTCAGCATAGTATAGCAATATGAATCACACTTTTTGTCAGCATAGTATAGCAATATGAATCACACTTTTTGTCAGCATAGTATAGCAATATGAATCACATTTTTGTCAAAAAGTAAATATATGAAATATTCCTGATTTCATAATTTTTATAATTACTCTTTGTTTGATAAAAAGCTCAGAGGATGAAATAACCAGGGCTGAAGCGACCAAAAACCATTTTAGGAAGGCTACTTCATTAAAGTTAAAATCCTATTGTCTAGCCATGCTAGGAAGATAGTTAAAACAGGCTTTTTCATTTACTATAGCTTTGTATCTTTGTTGTATATCTCTTGAGATAATATTTAATCACACTTATGCCTCATGCTTTCCCACCAAAATTTTGTATTAAAAAAATTTGTTCCATATACCAAAGCCAACATTCTAAGTAACAGTAAATTGATGAATTGAGACATATTAGTGAAAAGTTCATTTTTAAGCAGCCACCGTGGAAACATTCTGATTCTTTTTAGTGAATAAAATTTGAACAGCAAGAACAAAAAGGCTTACTTTGGCAATTTTTCTTTTCTTAACAGTGGGCTCTCCCTCCTGATCTTCATGCTCTGTTACATGTTCTGAGCTATAGGAACAATGGGACATAGGTAGGTAATTCCAAATACCAATCTGTCTCAGACACATGCAGCACTGTAGGACATCTTTTTTTGATAAGCTAGACACAAAACAAAATATATTTTTAATATATTTAAGTGTTTATATAAATAATTCAATAAAAATAAAAAATTGATTGAAATTTAATTTAAACAATAAATATTATAATTACTTAATGAACACGTTCACTGAAATCAAGATAAAATAAGATTTCTATAGACAAGTGTCAATACTTTTTTGAACATGCTTTTGTGACCAACAGATACATTCTGAGGTCCAACAATTTTTCAATATTAGATGTTGGTGGTAAACACTTATAACACTTCAACTATAGAAATACATTTTTACTTTTGAAATATGTACTCATTTAAAAAAAAAAAAAAAAGCATTTGGTAGCACCAAGTACCAAAAAAAAGGATCCCTATTTTAATAATTGGATGCTTTTCAAAGCTCACTATAAACAGCATCAATAACTGCACACCATAAATGCAAGATCTTAACTAAAGAGAATGCAAATTAATGAAAACAAAAAAGATGTTTTAACAATATTAATATACATAAATGTCAACACATCAATGCTTTTACATAACAGGTTCAGAGAGTAGATTTAAGAAGATTTTAAAGAGAGTTTGTGTTATCAACGATCTAGGAATATGTCTGTTGTCATTTCATTGTAATATTACTTTTTCAAGATGAAAAAGTATACTGGTCAAACCAGATTTTTCATTGTGGCCAATTAGCTGGTAATTTTTTTCCCCAAATTATACATAAATTATCAAATTTCTAGGAAAATAAGTCCATACAGATTCCAGGTTTTCATTTTTGTTTTTTTTTAACCTATGAAGAATTTCAAGCTGACAAGATGAATTGTAAATCTTAAGCATATCGATAAGGTGTGTACCAGCACGGTGTTACACACAAGGCATGAACAGATCTAAGACAAGGATATTGACATTCTAAAGATACAACAGAGTTCTGCTTAAGTTTGAGAAGAAGCTGTGGTTAAGATGGACTGTGATCTATGTTTGTGATGTCCTGTGAAATAAGACCTCCCCTTATTGCGTTGCCTTCCTTATGGGTGTCAGAAGTGGGATCATAAGCGACTTAATGGAGAGGAGGTAGGATTTGAATTTCAAATGCAATCTGCGAAACTGCTTGATGAACTTCAATTGAAAGATCCGAAACAAAAGTTCTGATGGTGAGGATTGAGATGCATTGAAAAGAATAAGGAAACTCTAGAAGAGCACCTACGGCAAACTCTGAAGATGGGGATATGGAAACGTGCGAGCCTGATGAGGTGCTAGGTTTTTATAATGCATGCAGGAATAAATAGACACAGAAAGGTGCATGAACAAATGCACATAGGTAGAGTGCAATCTGGGTTGTAAAGTTGTATGTGTTTAAATATTTTAGACCATCAACTGGTCATCCTGCTTATGTTTTAAAGGCCACAAACCACTTCTGGTACTGGTATCTAGGGCCTGATACTGATAGCGGTGGCTAAGTACATATCACAAGTAATAACAGTAATAACGAGGAGTTACTTGACAATCCAAAATGATTAAAAATATGGTTATCAAATCAAGACACTCAATGCAGGAATAAGATTTGAAGTTAACCCCTCAGGAAAAGTAATTAAACAGTAATATTTATTTACAGTGTCAATACGCTGCAAGTTGCATTATTCCATTCTAGATGGTCAATGTTTATAAATAAATTCAGTGTCATGGACTAAACAAATAAGGAGTAGGAGGTGGTTAGCTCTCCCTTTAAATATAGCCCTTGTCAGTGTCTTTTATGTTGATACGCTATGCTCAATTCTGAGCCTTGTACTTCTATATACATCAAAATTAGATACTGGCTTACTGGACTATGAAAAATAGTTATATGCTCATGGTTTGTGTAGCAAAAGGTCATTTGTTTAGGTATATGTTTTATAAATCAGCCTCCTAATTCAGATATAATTTCCAAGTAAGCAAACTCAGTTACCTGTGTAGAGGTGCGGCTTGAGGTCCCCCCAATTAAGATTTTTCTCCACGTAAACAAACTCAGTTCCCTCATAAGGTGTGACTTCTAAACAGTGTTAACATGTTGACATTATGTCCATGCTATCTGATACTTAATATGGTCCTATGTTTATCTATGAACTCAATGTGTGATGGACTAGACAAATAGAGGGGGTAGGAGTTGTTCATCTCTAGCTCTGGAGATAAACCTGCAGAACTAGACAGATGTCTGTCTGGTCTGCGTGAGGTAGTTAAGGAATATAACAAGTTAAATGTCAGGACAAATGAAGTAAAAAAAATGTGCCAGCCATTGCTACTTATGGGCATTTAAAATGTAAAGTTTCATCATTTTTACCTTGTCTTTGTCATAAAAGATTTTTGGTGTAAATTCAGTTACAACAATGCATCTTAAAACAGACATTAATAGAATTGTGTCCACTTTATACATATTAATACAAATGTTGACATTACAGTGTACTATTTGCTGTCTGGCCAACTAGCCTGCAGTGATAATCGGCTGGAGGTGATCAATGAGAATGGTCGAGGAACATTCCATCGGTTTCTGGAAGGCCAGTGGGGACCCTATATAGAGAGCAGAGGTGTCCCAATCAAAGGATTCACTACAGCCCGGTTCACTACAGCACGGTTCACTGCAGATGACTTGGTTCAGCGGTGTGGTTCTGTACAGTGCATTACAGTGGTTTGGTGTGGTGCCTGTCATGTCAAGTCAAGACATCTCACCAGTTCAGGACAATATCTTGATCTGTGATCAAGTCCAACACAATGAGCACAGTATGTAAGGTCAGTCCTGAACAGTTGAACTCAGTGTAAGTCTGGGACAAGGGGGAGAGGCAGTGCAAGAGTTGATATGCGGTACGTTTGTTCACGGAGATATATTTGTATAGTCTATGTTAAGTGCTGCCAATTGTACAGTATTGGCTGTGATTTATTTGACATTAAACTGTTACGTTTCTTTGGAGCTCTGAATTGTCAAGTTCTTTAAGTTAGTGGTGTCATGTGGAGCAGATTGCAGAGAGCCTGAATAGTGAAATTCATTACAATACTATTCAAAAAACATGCTGAAAGTTGAACTTTTCCTTGCAAAAGTCAATGAAAGTCTCACATGTAAAATTTGTTACAAACCTTTCCTTTTATGGGAATGTGAACACCTGATAATGATAATAATAATAAGGCTTCTCTTCGAGTCCAAAGATTAATGAGGAATGCAATATTGTGAACGCCTGATACATACACATTAAAACACAAATCTTTAGCTGAGCATAAAATTTTTCATTGCTAATTATATTTTTACTAAAGTAATTTTTAACTAAGTGAAATAATTGATATTTACCAATAAGTCCAGCCAGCAAAAGCAAGAGTTACAACTTGGGCTGTAGAATCATAGTCAGGCAGTAAATGTCGCTTACAGTAAGCTCCAGCTTGACCTTCATCATAACCCTTCAAGTGAACAAGAATTCATCATCTAAACACTGCCTAGGGCAAACAATTTACAAACATAAAATACACTGACAGTTATTGATCCCAACTAATAGTACAATCATAATGCAGTCATAAATTTTGTGGCTATTTAATAATTAATTTAAAATAAAGTTTCTGAACTTGAGAAAAGAACATTTGCTATTTACTCTACCAACTTATTCACAGCCATAAAAGTATCTCACTCAGGTGTGTTGGTATCTTATTAATACTTTCACTCAGCCAGAAAAGGAATGAATGAAGTAACACCAGATGCAGCTGAAATTTTGAACTAGTGAAGAAATCACTCATAGAGAAGCTCAATAATTTTGGAAGAAAATGGCCACCAGTTTAATTTTATCAGAGCTGTGCTTCAAGGAGAAATGAATGAGCTGGCAATTTGATTACAGTACGTGAGACTTTTTATTCAACTCTAATTTTTTTTTAATTTAAATTACTGTCAGTTTAAAAAAAAACAATATTACAGCAAAAGACTTATTGTTTATTTTTTATTAAACAGCCTATTAATAATATCAATACAGTAGAACGTCGTTTATCCGACTCAATTGGGACCGGACACCGTTCGGATACGCGATTGTTCGGATAACCGAAAACCGAAGCGATCCATGCAGTATATGCAACCGGACACTATACGAATATTGAAAATCATCACATGTGGGACACGTGCGTGAAGAACGAGCAAAATAGGTGACAAATGTCGCAATTTTACCTTTATTGTGGAAAATAATCACTTATTTTTCGTATTCATACAGTATATGTGCATCACAGTACATGTGGTTGATAAAAAAAAAAAAAAAAAAAAACTGGTCCGGATATTTGACGCTCCGGATAATAAACGTTCGGATAAACGACGTTCTACTGTATGTAGTTAAAAATACCTTTGTTGATTTGAAAAATAAAACAACTTTATAAAAGCAATTAAAAATAATTTTTAAATGTAGTAAAAATATTTTAAAAAACAACAAATAAACAGCAAATATGGTGATTAGTGTTTAATCAGGGATATCTTTAAATTCATACAATTTATATCTTAGTCTTAATAGTGATTTTAACTAAATATTATTGGGTTCAAAAGCTGAACCAAGCAGCCAGTTTAATGCTGGTTTTACATTCAATGAGATGTCACAATGAGCAACTTGTTTCCATCTTGAATCAATAAATGACAGAGTGAACTTTCATTAGTTTAAATACAATGTAGAATTTAAATTTATGTATCAAATGTACATTAAAATTAGAGCAACAATTGAACTGATTAACCCAAATTCAATTATATCATCACTAACTGCCAGGTTTCCACTGTCAATATAGTTTGGAATTTTCTTTGACTCAACACTGCAAGTGTCTCTATCTGCAGCTGCACAGATTAGGTCAGATCTGACCATATTTAAAAACGAATTTAACACAAAAGTTAGCTGTGGCAATCATACTCTCCCAACTTGACTACTGCAATGCCATGCTGGCATGTATACCTGATGATAAAGTTGCTAAGCTGTGGTAAATTCAGAACACTTCATCATCAGTGTATCTACAGCTAAGAAATGCCCTTGTACCTTAGTAAACTGAGCCCTGCACTCCTAGACTCAAACTCAATGATGATAGTTGTGCTGTTTTTTTCCCTCAAGGTATGGTTTGTGGGCTGTACAAGGACCAAAAAGTTGGAGTTCTCTCCCCATTCAGCTCAGACAAACCACATGCTTCACTGCATTCAAGAAGAACATTAAGACCTACTTACAAAAATTTCTTAGATTAATACTTAAACTCTTGTTTTTATGTTACTCTATTCTACATCTGATCAGCGATAACCTTATAACAAAAATATATCCTCATAGAGATGATAAACAACATTTAATATGGGATACTGATATAAGTTCATTGTGGAGAATTTTAAAAATATGATCAGGGATAATTAAGGGTTATAGACACATATCTTATTTTACATATATTTGATATGCGATTTACACCATTCTACAAATGTTTTCAACCAAATTTCCACTTTTCCAAAAGGTGAAATGATGTCTCAGAATGATTTTTTTTTCCCTTTTCTAGTGCCATCAGAATATCTCATGGGTGTTGTTTCTCTCATGGAAAGGTTAACAAATGTACTATCCCACCTCAGCTTTGCAATGCCACCATCATATCCCTGTACAAAAAGAGTGACAAATCTCATAGCTCCGATTAAGTGGCTGTCAGTAGCTGGAAGAAATTCATGGCAGAATACTTGTTGACAGACTAACCAATTTTATATAAGGCAAAGTGCTGAGTAGAGAAATAGACAAGTATCTTGATAAGGCCAAAAGGTCACCTCCATTTAAGAGTATGGTGGAAAAGGTCTATTCACCTAACATCAAAAATCAATATGCTCACCAAACTTTGGTATGATTCTAAGGCCTGGGTGCTCTATAGAAGGCATCTAAAGCTCCTGCAACACTTCCATTAATGTTGTCTTCACTCCATAATGGGCATACTATGGCAAGACTACCTTACAAATGTTATGCTGGAGGTCAGTGAGGACAATACAGAAGCAATGGCTAAGAAGAAAGTAGCTGGTAGCAGATGGCCTCTGAAAAAGACAGAGAACTTTCACAAAGGACATGGGACACACATTTGAGACCCCAAAGAACAGACACAGAAGATGTAAAAAAAACAACTTAAATAGACCCCTGGCTTTGTCTGCATCAAATGTTGAAAAATATGCAGGTCGCAACTTGCTAATCTTCAGAATTGAAGACATTAACATTGTTATTATTAGTATTTGTCATTAAACCAGATCTTTTAATATTGTTATAACTCTGCCATGCGCACCGCAATCCAGGCTAGTGCAGAATGAAGGTTCGCACTAATAGTGACAAGATTAAGTCTGATGTTGACACTAGAGAGAGAACGATTTCCGCCCAAAGGAGAGCTGATGTAAAGATGCTGTGCTCAAGACATGTTGTTATACATGTATTTGTGATGTCCTGTAAATAAACATTGGTGTGCCTTGTTGAGTTGCCTCACTTAAGTTATTACAATATCATCAAAATACTTTTTACTCACATATTCCTTTTTTTATTTTACTCTCCACCACTTTATCTTCACCAATCTAAGTTACTGCGTAAATATTTACATTTTCAAATGTCATATTAATCACAGATAAATGACAAACAGTTTGTATAAACTGTGTGTACTCACAAGACTTTGAAGCTTAGATAATGCTATGCATGGAAGTTTGTCTTGGACAACCATTAAAGCTTTGACCCTCTCAGTAAAACCAACCATCAGTAATGTTGGATCTTCCACTGGGACATGACAAAAATGCTCTGAAGATAACAAATTGAATGACACTGAACAACCACAATACAAATGCTTAGTACTTAGATAAAACTATACTTTCAATAATATAGACAATTACTGTTTTAACAATAAAGGCATGTAAAGACACTGGGCACATCCAACACAGACAAAAAAAGTCATTCCGAATCTCATGCTTTAACCCATTATTGTATTTTCGTTTGAATAATTTAAATTTAAATATGTAAATTCCCTGGATGACAAAAAGACACAATAGATTTTTTTTTTGTTGAGATGTGAAAATACAATCTGTCTAATAATTAGAACACTGGGAAGATTTGATATAAAAGAGTGCTTATGTAATGAAATGTGCATTCATCGTTCATGATTATATATAATATATAATGCATAAAATAAAAAAATATGAAAGGAATCTTTTCCAAATGGCATCACTATTTATTATGAAATGATACAAAGCAATAGTGGTGTTAAGTTTTTAGTTATTTCCCAACAAAATGTTTTCTAGGTGACAGAATCTTTATTTTTTCTTCATCCCTTAAAAATATTCTTATCAATGACTTTTCCTATTTTACTTACTTCCAACATAAAAAAACGTATGTCATTGTCACAAATCAATCAATAGTGCTAATGTCGCAATCTAAGATGGTGCCAGATGTTACGATTATACTTGAGCTATATTGCACTATCAATGATCGTAATTGCCGAGGATCTTGAAATCGTCTTTTAATAAGATGATCGTATAGAAGTAGCTAGATCTAGTTGATAATACGATCATTCAGAATGTTGCCAGTTGATAAGAGGATCATCTATAAGTTTCCAGTTGATAAGAGGATCATCTAGAAGTTGCCAATCGTTAAGTCGATCTAAGTATGTTACTATATTCAATGAAGAAACTTCTCATCGTCTAAAACAATTACTTTAATTCAGAACTTGAAAAAGCTATTCACAAATAATTACAATGGTTAAATTTACTTGTATAAAATAACTGATCTACACAATAATATAATTGAGTTCTAATACTAAACTCTAGTACATGTTTTCTCTAACACGTTCCATACAAGACTGACTAAAAATCTAGAACCTTTCCCTGGGTATAGCGTTGTCACATGTCTAACAGCCCTCGTTGCAATGCAAACCAATAAATGCAGCTCAAAGTACAATAATTAATATTTCAAAACCAATCACATTTATTTCCAAACATGATCCTGCTGCGTGATAGAAAATTTCCCAGAGGTAGCTCAAGTTCTGCTGACGAGCTAAATATAGATACTGTGTATGTGACAGTCATCAAGTTTGCACCTGCCATTTGTTCCTTGTCATCAAGAAATTTCAATGTATGATAACTGTTTGTCCATCACAAAATTTTCATTTCTGTCTTACCAACAAACACAGGCAACCTACACACGTTATAGGCCTTCTTGCACATTTCTCTAGTACATTAAAAATTTAAATTATTAAGTGATTCTTCACATGCCAGTAGCTGATAAATTCTGAATGAAAATTATCAAAGTTGGAAATCTTTCTTTTCAAAACAAGAATGGACCATTCAGGACAAGAATTAAAGGGAACCAGATGTCAGAAAAGATATAACACTATACCTGATTTAAACAAAATACTTTATTCTTAATAATCTACTCATTCAATAGCAAGAAGATTATCTTTGCTATGCTGTCGCATGTAGTAAGCGTGGTCGAGAGGCTAAGTATGTTTGAGCTTGGCTTGGCTATCTATGAAGGGGTTCAAGGTTCGACACCTAACTTGAGCAGAGTTGTGTTTACTGAGCGCCTATAGGCAGCACGGAAAACCTTCTCCCAGATACCTCCTTCCCCTCACTGGTCCACAAATTGAGATTGGACCATAGCATGAAAGTATCGCTATATAAAAGTATGATGCACAAATAACTCTAAAGATATGTAGAGAATGTAGAAGTGGCCTCTAAGATCAAGTTTCTTCTCTCTATTCATAACTTGATTAGGTATGTTGTATACATCCCAATTTATTCTAGTGGTGTCAGAAACTCAAAATACTTTATCTGCCAGTTGATATTATTCATGAAGTTAACAAATGAAATCTGGCAAGATCATGTGTTGTAGTGCATTAAAAAAAAAACCTGAAGAAAGTAGATCTATGTTCAGGACATCTGCAACAATTTAGCTGTAGCACCCACATCTCACAAAGAAGACATATCACTTCCTCCAAAGTAATAAACTTTTTAAAAAAATTCTTCAACTATGAAAATGGCAGTGGCATAAGGATAAATTTTCTCAATAAAATCAATGCATTGTGCATACATGAACAAAGAGAAAGTACTGAATTTTAAATGTTTACTAGAAATTAATTTACTTTGCTACTTTTGTTAATCTCCTATGTTTTTTCTTAAATTAATTGTAAGCTGTTAACCAGGTTGAATCATTTTTCAAATGTTGAGGTTACGTTGTCATGGATAATTACGGGGTACAAATTCTGTAGTTATTCATTGACACCATCTTAATTTATTATCTGCTTGAGTTTGGCTGGAATTCGGGCTGAAGCTGAAATCTATTCAGTAACATTTTTCGGTAAACTGGACCATTTACACACCTTTTATGGACTTCAGCACAGCGCTAGGATGTCCTCAACAAAATAACTGAAACTAGCCTTAATCTTATCTTATCTTATATAATACAGACGTTACTTCAAAAAAGAAGATGATTACGTCCTACGCGTCATGCATTTAGTCATGCATATTAACCAATGACTTAAATTCTGCCAAGTCACTGGTTTTTCTGGCTAGCTCAGGCAACCCATTCCATGCTCTAATAGCACTAGGGAAGAAGGAGTATTTGTACAAATTTGTCCTAGCATATGGGATGAGGAATGTGCCTTTATTTTTGTGTCTTTCAGAGTATTTTATTAGATTTTGTTTTTGTATTTGAAGATTATGGTTCAGTGTTTTATGTATAATTGCTACTTTACTTTTGAGTCTTCTGTCCTGAAGGCTTCCTAAATTTAGTGATTTTACTAATGGTGTTACTCTAGTCAAATGTGAATATTCGTTTGTTATGAATCTCACTGCTCTATTTTGTGTTTGTTCCAGTTTCTTAATGTTTTCTTGAGTTGAGGGGTCCCAAACGGTGGATGCATATTCTATTATTGGCCTAACCAAGGTTAAATAACATTTTAGTTTTATGTTATTTGATTTATAGAAATTTCTTTTAATAAACCCTAATGCTTTGTTTGATTTTTTTATAGTTTCATCAATATGTGGATTCCATGACAGTTTTTCATTTATTATAACACCTAGGTATTTTGCATTTTTAGTCTGTGTTACTGGTTTGCCATGAATAAGATAAGTGGAATTAATTTGTTTTAGTTTTTTTGTTACTCTTAACAACTGACATTTTTCTGGGTGGAAAGACATGCTCCAATTTGATTCCCATTTCTGTAATTCATCTAATTCTCTTTGTAAAATATCTGTGTCTTGTATTGTTTTTATTGTTCTATATATTATGCAATCGTCTGCAAATAATCTGATTTTTGTTCCTGAAATAATGCAATTTGGTAAATCATTTATGTAAATTAAAAATAGTAGTGGACCCAAGACTGTTCCTTGAGGTACACCTGAGTTTACTGTTATTGGTGTTGATTTAGAGCCATTTATTATTACAGTTTGTTCTCTCCCTATCAGAAAATCTTTAATCCACTGATGCAGTGGACCATTAATGCTGAAATATTTTAATTTTTTAAGCAAACTATGGTGGTGAACTTTGTCAAAAGTTAAGCGCCTGAGAAGTCATTAAGATAGTTAAGGATTCATTTTTTAAAATTATATAAACTCTAAAGACATTGACAGGAACAGATGAAAGCTCTTTTACTAGGTCTGAAGCAGGCGAATTATTTGTTGCTTTGCAGTCTTCATTTGTTCATCTACCTTGGGTTTTTGCCCCCTATATTAACTGAATTAAGGACGCGTAAAAAAACAAGTGACTGTAAATTCGAGAATGCTCACTTCAACAGAAAAGATTAAAAAACATTCTTAAATACTAGTTGAGAAAACATCGCTGAAGCCAGTGTTACCTTTACAGTATGCATGTGCTCAGATTTTGGTGATTAGCACAGAACTCAAAGACGTGTTAGCCACAAGATGCCAGATGAAAAAGGTGAACATTCTGTATTAACTAATTGTGGATGGCTGCCTGGTTGTGCGGTTTGCGTGCTGGAGTGTCGTTCAGATTTATCGATGGTCCAGGGTTCAAACCCTGCCCGCTCCCATCCCCCGTCATCCTGCGATAGGTTTGGATTAGGAAGTAATTGTCTTTAACGCTGAAGGAACATTCAAAACATGTAAAACATTTTACAAACAAACATTTTAACACACAAGAAAGAGCTACGGATGGAAATGTTTTCTTTCTTGGACGGGATATTTCAAGAAATAATAACCTGACATGAGCATTATCATGATGTGGTAGGTGAATATGAATTTTTGTCACCATCCCAACTATTGAATCCACATATCGAAATCTATCTTGATAGTGCTCAGAACGACTTAAACAAAAACTAATTTCATCTGGTGGGAAAGAGACTTCAACAGTTTGTCACAATTTCTTTAAAAGCCTTTGAACTTCAACAAGGACAATGTTTGAGATATTGAGTTTAAATTTTTTTTTAATGTTGGCTAGATAATTCAGTTGTAAATATTGTCTTATTTCTGACAATTGTGGTAATTGACTTTCTATGCTAGCAGTTTTTTTATAGATTCAAGCTTATCATTACTTAATGGCAGTCAACCCTGACTCACTAATTTGACAATTGTTGGGAAAAAATAGATTTCAATTTTGCCAACAAGAAAGCAGCTAAGGTTTTTGTAGTATCTTGTTGTTAAACTGATTCTTTTTTTGCAAATTAGAAATACAATAAATACACATTAGGTCAAAAAAATACCATTTGGCTGTTCTATTTCCTTTTGGAAAGGGGGGCATTACGATAAGCTGCTGCACTGGGCATCGTATGGCTATGCCACTGGAAAATGATTAACAATCTTTGATTTAGTATTTGACAAAATATGTGCTACAATAACAACAGTCCTATTTACAGGACAGTGGAAAATGATACAGAAATTTGCTAAAGTTCTTAAATAAAGATATGTAATTTACACAAATTTGCTAAAGTTCTTAAAATAAAGATATGTAAATAGTATACAATTGATGTGTAAATTAAAAAATGATAATAGAAATATAAAAAAATTCCAACCTGGACAAGGATTGGCTGCTAGAATGCAGAATTTATCATGTGCAGAAATTAAACTCTTTTTTAACCTGTTATAACTTTCTTGAACTAAAAAAAAATAAATTGAAAGAATTTAAAACATTTTACTAATACTTTTTTTTTTTAAGGTTTATCTAAGGAAAAAAATAGCAAAATCACTGCCTTATCTCTCAAAACTGCAAGGTTTAACTCTCTTTTTCTATGTAAAACATTTGAAACTAATTAATTACCACTAATCGATTTACACGAGGCGGGGTGGCTTCCGAATCTAGGGGTCCTAGGTTCAAATCCTGGTGATGACGGGGATTTTTAATTTCAATATCTTTAGGGCACCCCTGGGTCCACCCAGCTCTAATTGGGTACCTGACATTAGCTAGGGAAAAGTTAACATGGTTGTTCATTGTGCTATACATCATCTGCCCAATTGCTCTGAAAAGGGACGCGTCTCTGAGTTTGTTATTTTGATAGCAAACATCTGAACTTTGTCAATGTATTTTGTCATAGGGAAATCGTTTGTGAAAATGGTGATTAAAACAACCTTAATTTACAAATTCTTTACAAAGTTTTCTTTCTAATGGAATGTATATTCTTTGATATCGTATTAACATCAACATTGAAATATTTATTTTACTCTATCTTGTAATTGTTATTGCCTAATTCTCTAAACAAGGCTGATCTCCCTAAAGCTTAGCGCGTTTTTACTATATTTTCCATATTAAAAAAAAAAAAAATTATGACTAATTGATAAAATAATTAGTCAACTTTTGCAACTGATTCATATTTTTTTCGGGGTGATTAGCAATTGAGATAAGTTTCAACTTGTTCCAAGAATGGGAATCGGGAGAAATAACATATATTTTGATTTATTTTGTAAAAATCAGGGTCAGACTGGGTGTCAAAATCACCCTATGGCATTACCAAACCATTCGGCCCACAAATTGGTTGCCATATGATGTACATCTATTGTTACCTGCCATCACAATAATTAAAGTTTTTGATAATGCATTGATAGTGAGATAGTGAACGCAAGCATAAAAATGTATTCAGATAGGCCTACTGTATCGTAGGTTACTTCTATATGTAGATACACTTAGAAGCTGTAGGAAATCTCTATTGGTACAAACAATTGTTTATACATTGAACTTCTTTGAAATTCAGTAACAACCATTTGAACAGTTATTACAAGACAACTCTCTTTGCTTTCACCTCCATTGTTCACAAATGTAACTGTCCTGTTCATAGTCCTTTATTCCCACAATGCCAACATTTATATTCATAATGCCCTAACTCAGGGGTGGCCATTGAAACGCTTTAAAGACCAGCTTAGGCGCCAACTTGCCTTAGCTGACATAGAAGAGAGCACCCAGTTGCATGCGACTTCAGAACAAAACAGCTGGAGGTCACTTACAAAGGCCACAGGATACAAATTTGAGACCATGAGAAAATCTGCAGCTGAGGACAGACGTAGATGGCAAACAGAAAATCTTAATCAACCACCAGTGGACAATGTTTATGCTTGGCCTGGATGTGGCCAAATATGTAAGTCAAGTTGGGGCTGCATAGCCATGGGAAATACTGCATTCTACATTAATCATCGGCCTTGCAGACAAGCCCTCATTCCCGAAACACACAGACTATGAAAATACAATGGACACCCATATAAATGCCTTTTATTCTACAGTGAATGCCCAGGAGCATTTATCTTATCTGCCATCCTTATTCTTCCTAAATCCTCACTGTTTACTAACTTGAACATGAAAGAGATTTTTAAAATAAAAACCATACTGTAATATATAAAAATTATCATTAAAAAATTGTGCTGGGACAAAGCAATTTATGAAGCTATAAATGCTCCATTAAGCAAAGTATAAGTACATGTTTATATAACTAAGATATCTCCTAAATTCTTAACTAATTGATTTCAATATAAAACTTACATGCCAGATGATCTGATTTATTTGGTAACTGGCCACTTAAAAATGTTTTGCATCCAACACATCGCAACATGTCTGTATCAACATTTTCCCATCCATAACGAGCACAAACCAAAGGACTCAAATCTAATGGTTTACCAAACCATGTTAAGGCTTAGGAAGTTAAAGAATTAACTTTGTTTTAAGTATATACATTATAAAGTACCCAACTGAATATGGCTCATTAAATAGGATAAATATTATCGCAAGAAATACCTGTTAATAAATATATATTTATATATATATACAGTGCTTTTTTGTATAAAAAAAAATTGGTGCCATTACTCAGTAGTTGATTGCCTAACTTTTAACAACTAAAAATTGATAACATAGGTTAAAATACAAGAAAAGTAATAATTTTTTCAAAAACGTGCCGGTACGCAGTATCGGTGCATACCGGCACAAAAAAAGCTTTGTATATATATATATATAAAATAAATAATTATAAAATTAAGATAATTATGTTCTACATATTTTGTGTGTCAACCTAGTCGACGATTTTCCTGGCTGATTCAGGCAACCCATTCTCTCTTTAATGGCACTGGAAAAAAGAGCACTTGTATAGATTTGCTCTAGTGTATGGAAAAAGAAATGTGGCTTTCTGAGTATTTTATTTGGTTTTGTTTTTCTATTTGTAAGTTATGGTTTAGTGTTTTAAGTATTATTAGTCGACCCAAGACGTAGCATACGCCACTATTTTGCAACCTATGCGACAGCAGTTGGCCCTGCAATTTCATAGGACTTTTATAATTCTAGGTGTAAATTATTAAATTAAACCATTTTATAACTTATAACAGATCTCTCGCTGCCTCCTGATTTATCAGGAGCTCATGGAAATCTGAAATTGCAAAATATACAAAAAAAGTCCTGGAAATGTCCAAAAATTATTAGAATCTTTTGAAACGTCATAAAAATCTCCCGAAATATATTGACAAAAATTGTCATTTTGGGGCGTCATTCAATATGGAAAACGTCAATGCTATGTGCAAAAAAAAAAAAGGCAATACCCGTAATAGTGGAATCTGGTAAAATAAGCTTGTCGCGCCCCAAACTAATGAAGAATTACTTGATGTCAACAATTCTCAAAGATAGATTGAAAACTTTTGGTAATTCTTGCTACTGAGCATGATCTATGTAGGAAATAGAATTTTTATGATATACTGTATGACTTCGCTACACGCAAGGTTCGTAAAGTAATTGTGTACGTAGTAAAGAACTTATCCATATCTCTACCCAAACCGGGCCCCGCAAAATCCGTTTTGCATAGGGCCCCACAATCCTCCTCAATTTTTTTTCTCTGCTTAAGTTACATGGGGTAACTCTATTCCGAAATAAAAGAGTGATCTTTCCATGACTTTTGTGGTGTCAGGAATGGTTGAGCCACAAAGAAAATTATATACATAGATTAGGTAGATAGATAGCTACTTCACTTTTTATTCTTCTGTCCAAAAGTGACTCTAAGTTAAGTGATTTAATAATGGTGTTACTTGAATCAAATTAGAATATTTTTTTTTTATAAATCTCACTGCTCTATTTTGTATTTGTTCTAGTTTCTTTATGTTTTCTTAAGTTGAGGGATCCAAAACAGAGGAGGAATATTCTAATATTGGCCTAACTAAGTTAAATATAACATTTTAATTTTATGTTATTGTTTTTTTAATAAACCCTAATGTTTTGCTTGATTTTTAAATAATTTCATCAATATTGGGATTCCATGATAACTTTTCATTTATTATAACAACATATTTTGAGTTTTTAGTCTGTGTGACTAGTTTACCATGAATAAAGTAATTAGGTTGTTTTTTTTTACTCTAAATATCTGACATTTTTCTGGGTGGAAAGACATACTCCAATTTGATTCCCATGGACCCATTTCTCTAATTCTTCTAATTCTTTTTGTAAAATTTCAGTCTCTTGTGTTGTTTTTATTCTTCTGTATATTATGTGAACATCTGCAAATAATCTGACATTTGTTCCTGAACTAATGCACTTTGGTAGGTCATTTATGTAAATTAGAAATAGTAATGGGCATAAGACTGTTACTTCAGGTACACTTGAGTTTACTGTTATTGGTGTTGATTTGGAGCCATTTATTATTACAGTTTTTTCTCTTCCTATTAGAAAATCCTGAATTCATTGATGTAATGAACCATTAATGCCAAAGTATTTTAGTATTTTAAGCAGGCTATTGTGATGAACTTTGTTGAATGCCTTAGAAAAGTATAATAAAATTGCATCTATTTGCTCACAATTATTTAATCCCTTTAAATAATCATAAAAAATTCCTATATAACCTGAAGCATGTTGGTATGGAGTGAGGACATTATTTTTATCTAAGTGATTTATGATGTTGCTATACATTGTATGTTCTAGTATTTTACATGTAATGCTGGTGAGTGATACTGGTCTGTAGTGCCACAGATCAGATTTTTCTCCTTTTCAAACTAGGGAAATGACATTAGGTTCTTTCCAGTCCCTAGGTACCTTGACCTGATTTAGTGATGCCTGAAAAAATATTTTGAACACTGGTGCTAGCTCATGGCTTAGTTCTAACTTAGAGCAATTTAGATGGACTATCATCATTTTCATTTGAAAAATAACTGTAATTTAATTTATTGAAATGTACTTATGTGAAACACCGCACAAATTCCTTAAATTTTCAAATAAAAGTTTAAGCTATTATTATTATCTTATAATGTATTATAAAATGTTATTATATATACATTATGGACACACACATACACTTACAAATCACCTCACTTTTCAAAAGTTCAAGATCAATAAATCAAGCAAAAAAGATTAGAAGATTGTAATAATGTTTAGAAATTGCAAGAAATGCATAAAAAGGATATTGAAAAACTTTCAAGACGTTCAATAAAACTAGCATGACTCCGTAGAGTATTTGAAATACAACTTTTTGTAGTTCCAAGTGAGTCTGAATGGCTCTCTGTGTTTCTTGTTTCAGCTGGATTTCTGTTAATAAAATATACACATTTTTCACAACCAATCTTTTAACACTGAAAGGATGAGGCTGGGGGAAGATGTGACTTATGTAAAGTTAGTATTGTAGATTTAATTGTTACTTAAGAATTTTAAGCATAAAGTTACTAGACCTAGATCTATTTATTATAAATAATAAAGTTTAGTATAA
Source organism: Biomphalaria sudanica (assembly GCA_036873155.1). Lineage (NCBI taxonomy): Eukaryota > Metazoa > Mollusca > Gastropoda > Planorbidae > Biomphalaria > Biomphalaria sudanica. The sequence continues at coordinate 973,808 of JAZGLO010002157.1, forward strand.
TATATAATTTTGAAATAATTAATGCCAACATGATGTTTATAATAAAGTATAATAAATAATAACGGTGTTAGTTTATGTGACTAGATATGCAGAATCAGGTTTCTATTATATTTAAGAATATGCAGAAAAAAAATGCAGATTGCAAATATGTAATTTGATTTCTCCGGAGATAAATAGTTTTTAAAATATATATTTTTAAGTTTTATTTCATATTACCATATATTGTCATTGGAAATACGCCATTTATGTTTTTAAGGCTCAACACTAGACTATCTCCCTGAAGTTAATTGCCAACTTCTTTTTGGTTGGTTTTTAGTCCTTGTTTCTAACAGCTATTAGATCTAGATCTAATAGTGAAACTCATTTAGAATGCAAACAAGCTTTTGTACTTTAAGCAATAACTAAAGACTAAATACAAATTATGCAATAAAAGTAATAACATAGATCTACAAAAAGGAAGAAAAAAATAATAGAAAAAAATATTCATATTAAATATATGACCTCTAACTTTAATTAAAGCTTGACATGTTGTAGCCATAACGTGATTTAATCTTCGTTGTTAGGGTTAGGGGACTGCTAAATGCACAGGGTTAATTACATATACGGGTAGGCCTGACACACACAAACCGTAATAGAACAAATAGAAATAATAAAACTATTGACTGTAAAACAATGAATAATATAAAAATAAGCAATATCCACAACAAAGTAGAGAAAGTCATGATTGGATTGTGGCATGGATTGGAAGATATGGGAAATGTTATATTAGTAGCCTTGTGATAGCTCCAAATAAAGACAGGACCGAAAAGACTTTATTAAATCTCTTCAATGAGATGATAGAGCAGCCTGATGATATAGTATGAGTGTTACTACTTCTCTGGACCAAATAGGGGAAAGGGGAAGGGGAGACACTATGAAAAGCAAAGTGTATTTGTCATACATATCTGATTATAGAAGCTGGCCAACAATATAGGATACAACCAAGAGTTTTGATCGAGACATCGTTTATGTTACATTTTAGTCCTAGTCTCGACTTAGACCTCAGTTGAACTGTATGTCAGTGATCAAAGAAAGTGAATGACGAGATCAGTATTGACCAAGGTAGCTCACCGTACCTTGCCCTTCCCCTTTACAAGCATACCGGTGATGCTAACAGTAGCTGATGTAATACGGCGTCGGCGAAGCTCCGAACAGGGAGATGTGATTACATCACACCTAGTTTTGCCGTGAGACAGGGGTGCATCTTATCTCCCTTCCTTTTCCTCCTAGCCATCGACTACATAATGAGGAGAGCAATGAACCAGACTGCCTTTGGTATTCCATGGCATGAACAGCTCCGATTGACGGACTTGGACTTTGCTGATGATGTTGCACTACTCGGGGCTACAAATAAATGCATTCAAGAAATGACGGAAAGCCTAGACAGAGAGGCACCCAAAATTGACCTCCGCATAAACTTGGATAAGACTAAAATTATGCGAGTGGGATATAAGGCAAAGGGTGTCCCCGTCAGACTTGGCGATTCAAAGCTTGAAGAGCTGGACAAGTTCACGTACCTTGGCAGCATCATAACAAATGATGGAGATGCTTACCATGATGTAGAGTGCCGAATAGGAAAGGCAGGGAGCATTTTCCAAAGGCTGCAGCCTATTTGGACTAGCCAAGCCATTGACTAAATGTGGCTCAACAGAGATGGCTGAGACGGATTTTGGGAGTCAGTTACACAGATCGGGTCTCAAACAAGGAAATCCTATGCTGAACTGGGAGTCGAACACTTGGTGAGGTTGTGACTGAGCGTCGCATGAGGTTTGCGGGACATGTTCTACGTCAAAATGAATTACGCACACCAAGAGTTGCGATAACATGGAAGCCAAAACAAGGAAAGCGCAAACAGGGACGCCCTCGTATTACTTGGCGACACACCTTCATGGAGGACCTCAAAACAGTGGACACCAGGTGAGGGGGGGGGGTTCAGACATTGCCAGTGACAGATCTTTATGGAGACAGCTTGCCGCCCAATGCGCCGAACGGCGCGGGAGGACCTAAGTCCAAGTAAGTAAGTTTTGCTGTGAAGACGACGATCATGTGTCGGCACGTGTTGACAGGTATGGAAGAAGAAAGGGAGCATATAGCCACCGGTATGGTAGGAGAGAAAAACTGGCTCGGGACTCCATAACAGAATGTAATACTAGTGGATTTATGAAAAGAGGGGGAGGCGGTAGGTGGAATCACTACCCACCCCCAACCAAACATTGTTAAACAAATTTAGTGTAATAGAGGAGCAGTTTTTTTTTCTTGATCAAGTTACACTCGACCTATTACCCCCCCCCCAATCTTATTGCTGGACTGTCCTTAGTCACAGGCAAACTAGGCAGCTGCCTTGGGTTCCGATTGGTGGGGTCTCGGAAAGGACTCACAGAATTTTAGAGAAAAAATTGTGAAACGTGAATTAAATCTCAAGCAGAACTCAATGTATTCTCACCTAACTCTAATTTTAAGTCTCTACTATGATTCAAGATTTATTTACAAATTTTAAGATCTATTTGTTAGATTACATATATATGTTACAAAAACAATGTTTCTTCCTTGTGTTGGCATGTGGAATCATTATTTCTGATCTGGTGATCATGAATCGTCCATGAAGGACATTAGTGCCATCGGCAAATTTAACTTATTTGTTGATTTTGATATTGATACAGGTGATATAGGACAGTTTATAATTCAATGCATATTTTAGTTCTTAATTTTTTGCTTTTCTATTTCATTTGAGGCCACACTATTGACTTTACATTGGGCCTCTCTATTCGTTTTACTTCCAATTACGTAGGGCAGGCCCAGCTTGTAGATAATAGACTCCACTAAGGACTGCTGGCTAGGAGAAAGGGGATTACGTCATCACTAGATCCTGTGTCAGCTTAATTAAATCAATCTTTCTCTTTGTGATGTGATTTTACGAAAACGGAGGGCACTTGAAATTCAGTAGAAATGTATATATAGATCTAATTGCAGTCGTAATCATCAACAGATAAAAATAAAAATATTAAGATACTGCTACACTTCTAAAATAAAATAAAATATATATATATATATAGTAATACAAGTCATTGCTCTATATAGATCTCCAAGTCATAAAGAATAATTTTGTTCACAAGAAAAATAATTAATCATGTAGATATGCATGCATGTCTTATTTATTTTATCAATTTTTCGCTTTGCTTGGTGACGTAACAGATCATTATAGATCTAATTGTAACTGTTAACCAGGTATTTTTTGTAAATTAATAATTTGATAAGAAGAAAACAAAAAGAAATAATAAGTTCAAATGATTGTCAACATTTTATTTAGACCTTCAATCATTGCTTCAATTTCTTCATTTCAGTAAATAAATGTAAAAAAGCGTAAGTTGACAGCATAAGAGCAAAAGAACTCTCTCTAAAAAGTTATTCAATATAGATCTAGATAAGGCCCTTATTAAGGGAGATCAATATGATGCTTAAAAACAACATGGTGGCCGGTGATGGGAAAGGTATCTGGGCACCTAAGACCTAAACTCTAAACTATTAAATAAATAACAAGGTTACAAAGACTGTTTGTGTGGAAACAAACTCAAAATTGGCCCCAGAAGTGGTCCACCCAGGCAAGCTTCAATATTTTCAGAAAGAATATCCGAATGAAATTATATCAAAGACAAATGAGAGATAAGAATGGAGAAGGAAGGTTGACAGATACTGTGTAGTGCCCCAACGGTCCAGCAGATCAAAGGATAGGTGCAAGTGAATGCAAAGTTAGATGTGAACCTGGCCTAACAAGTTCCCCTTTAAGACCTTGTGGTCTATAAAGCAGATTATGTATAGTTCATCTGTTTTTGTGGCCAACGATTAACGAGGGTGTCATGTAGCCAGCACAATGACCAATTGCCTTTACTTTTCCCCAACTAATGTCAGGTACCCATTAGAGCTGGGTGGACTCAGAGGCGCCCAAGTATTCCGAAGTTGAAAATTACTGTCTTCACCAAGATTCGAACCAGGAAGCCCCTGTTCGGAAGCCAAGCACTTTACCGATCAGCTGCCGTGCCTCTCCTGGTCTAACTGAAGTCTTCTAATTGGTGTAATTGTTTTTAAAAGGCTCAATCTCTTATTCGAATAAAAAAAAAAAAAAAAAAAATTTGGCTAACAAAAAAATGTTCAAGAAAATGCAGTTTACAAGATTACTATTCGTTTTAAATTAGGTCTAACTTATAATGCATACTAATTAGCTTTTTTACTTTAAAAAACTGCTTGCATAAGTGATTTTAAAAATTCGATTTTTCATTTTCAAAAAAAAAAGTAGCCGTTACATTAGAACTTTGAATGGTCTAAAATATTGTGATGTTGGATTTTCACTATCTTTTCTAGTTTACGAGATCTAAACAGGACGGACGGACAGACATTTTACACAAAACTAATAGCGTCTTTTCCCCTTTCGGGGGCCGCTAATAAAAATAATCTTTATTTAAATAATAAAAATTGAGTAGAAATCACTAGTTAGTGACTAGTGTCTTACTATCTAGTGACTAGTCTAGAGTCTGGAAATTAAAATGGTATTAGTTTACGTGACTAGAAAGGCTAAATCAGGTTTCTCTTATATCTTACGAATATGCAGAAAAAAATGCAGATTACAAATATGTAATTTGATTTCCTCGGAGATACAGTTTTTAAAATATATATTTTTAAGTTTTATTTCTTATTACCATATATTGTCATTGGAAATACGCCTTTTTTGGTTTTAAGGCTTAACGCTACACTATTTTTAAAATATATATTTCTAAGTTTTATTTCTTAATACTGTATATTCTCATTGAAAAAATCTGCCATTTTCGGTTTTAAGGCTTAATACTCCCTTGAATTACTTGCCAACATTTTTCTGTTGCTGTTTTGTCTTTTTTTCTAGAAGCTATTAGATCTAATATACACTTAAAAATTCATAAGTTGTACCCTGTTGATTCTATTCCTGCTAATAGTACATGTGTCTGGCTATATTCCTACCAATTTTCAGATCGATCTATTGTCAACATCGAACAAACTTGAAAAAAAATAACATTGACCTAAATGGACTTTTCAGGTTTTATTATTTTTTTATAGAAGATATTGTTTGTCACCAACAAATGAAATTATAATCTTGTAGAAGATATTATTAGCTACGGATCTAGATACTTTTGAAAGTTTTTTTACCTTGCAATTTTTTAAAAAACGCATTTGAAAAAAAAATTGTTTAGGCGATTTTGATCACAATTTTTTAATATTTTGTTATTTTCTGCCATCACAACACGGCCATTTTGTTCCCGCTTCTCTGACATTTCTTGTAGATCTAGACCCGATAATTGGTTTATTTCATCAATATTTACATGAAGTTCATAAATATAAATGAAATCAGATTTGTGAGCTAGAAATTTACTATGAATACTAGATCTACTATTAAATTTCTTATTTAATAAGTAGATCTATCGTCTACGAAACTCAATTCCAACTTTTTAACTTTTGACCTTGGGGGTGTGTCTCGCCGACAAGCTCTCTCGTCACTTTTTCCATGTCCACCAATGTTAGGTCAAAACGGCACACAAAAAATCATAACTTTCTTACTGTTAAACATACAGTCATAATTTATACACCATTAGAAAGTTCTTTTAAAGTATTTTAATGATGTACTAACGAAAAATTGTTTTTTCAAAAATAATTTTTTGTTCACCTCCCTAGATAAGGGAGATAAATATGCTTAAAAAACAACATGGTGGTCAGTAAAGGTATCTGGGCATCTAAACTATTACCACAAAAATAAACTTTATTACTTTATTTATAAACTATAAGTATAAAGTATTCGATCTATAAACTAATAGTAATAACCTTAAATAACTTAAATTACTTAAGACTTAATAAAAGTTAAGTAATTTAACCTACTTTCCTGATTCTTTCATTTTATTTGGCTTTACAAGAAAAGATAATAAAAGATCTTTTATCTTTTCTGGCGTCACAGTTAAACTGTCATTGTTATCCATTGCGTACTCTATTTTAGATCTCTAGTAGAATTTATCAGTTAGTGAGTCTAAAAAAATTGTCAACATTGACTATCGATAGTATCAACCAAGGACTAGTGAAACTGAATTTGGTTTAGACGGGAGTAGTCTACCATTCCCCGCCCATAGTAAATTTGCCTGACGCAACTGCAATTAAATATTTCGCAAATTAGGAAATTGTTATTATTACTTTTGTAATAGTAAATTGTGTTTCGTTCTCGCCAATTCACCACACATTAACTCAATGTAGAATCTTAAAGTCATTGTTAAGCAACTGACAGCAACTAATAAATAAACTAATTTATAAACTACAAACCATTGATTTGTATAGACAGTAGCATGAAGCTTATCGCCCCCTCCCCCCGAGAATTATATGACAGTTGTTTTGTTTTCATTTTTTATATTAGAGGGGAGATTTTAATGTTAAACCATCACTTACAACAGCATTGCCAAGAGCGAGTTAAGATTAAAAATACCCACTTCAATAAAAAAAAAAGAAACTAAAGCAAACTACAGTAACCAAATTTCATGTGCGCAGTATAGGCACCCATGGGCGTAGCCAGGTGATGTTTTTTTTTTCTTCACCTGCCATTTATATTAGGCTTCCGCATCTGGGGTCCTGGGTTCGAATCTCGATGAAGACTGGGATTTTGATTTTCGGGATTTTCAGGGCGACCCTGAGTCCAATCAACTCTAAAGAGTGCCTGAATTTAGTTAGGGAAGGTCGTTGTGCTGGCCACATGACATCCTGCTCGTTAACCGTTAGACAATGAAACAGATGACCTTAACATCATCTGCCCTATAGATCGCAAGGTCTGAAAGGGGAACTAAATACATATTTAATCTTTATTACAATCTGACCCTTCATTCTTCCAGATGTCGTTTATTGTACCCTAGAATAAGATCTTCCTGGTGTTAGTAAAAAAAAACTGTAGACATCCTGCCCTGCTGTGAGCTTCTCTTGGGTTCGAGCCCAGCCGCCAGGCCCTTTTTCCGGTATTTTCTATAACTGACTCTGTCTTAGCCATCTTTTTTGAGCCACATTTAGTATTTTTCAATTTCAGCAGATAACTTCCCCATTAGTATAAAATTGAAGAGAGATGTTTTCACCCCCAAAACTCTCTGTATGTGGGATTTTAAACTCAAAACAATCTGGAGGTGTTTTAAAGGGAGAAGGAAGGTTTAAACTATATTTAAAAATAACCTTAGCGCTCATAGAATTTGTTTATATTGAAGAGGTATTTTTAGCATCAAATTCAAAACCCCTTTGGCTACGATCATAGCATTTTGAGTGTGTAATTTGCTTTTCTTTATATTGAAGAGGTGGTTTTCAGCATCAAAAAACGGCGGGAAGGGGGGTTTAAACTCAAAACCCCTCTTGGCTTCAACCATAGCATTTTGAGTGTGTAATTTGCTTTTCTTTATATTGAAGAGGTGGTTTTCAGCATCAAAAAACGACGGGAAGGGGGGTTTAAACTCAAAACCCCTCTTGGCTTCAATCACAGCATTTTGAGTCTGTAATTTGCTTTTTTTTTATATTGAAGAGGTGGTTTTTAGCATCAAAAATCCTCGGGAAGGGGAGTTTAAACTCAAAACCCCTCTTGGCTTCGATCATAGCATTTTGAGTGTGTAATTTGCTTTTTTGTATATTGAAGAGGGGGGTTTTAAACACAAAACTCCTCTTGGCTACGTTCATAGAATCTGATGAAAGATGTAAGGATAGTCTTATATTGTAGGGAGGTTTTATCGTAAACTTCGAAGGGGGTTTGGAAATCAAAATATTCTATGCTCTTGGAATTTGGGGATTGTCGTTTGCATTATTTTTTTTGGGGGGGGGGGTTGACTTATGGAAGAGGGAGGTTTAACTGCAAAAAAAATCCTGGTAGGGGGGTTTTAAACTCAAATCCCCCTTGGCTGCGCTGGGGCAAGTGATGGTTTAGTGTTAAAATCTCACCTAAAATAAACAAAATCAAAGCAAAAAATCAGTCACTAAATTCCGTCCCCCCTCTGTGGGGGGTATTTAATTTCGGGAGGGGTTGAAACTACATTGTCTTGTTGAAAAAACAAATTAATTGTGCTTGAAAAAAAACCCGCTAATATGTCTAATCCCCCCCCTTTTTTTTGCAATCCAAAAGCCGTTATTTAGAAAGCAAATGTCAACTAAAATTTAAATATATATGCAGTGCTTTTTTTATTTTTTGGTTAAAAAAAAATAGGTGCCGGTACTCAGTAGTAGATTGCCTAACTTAAATTTTAACTACTAAAAATTAATAATATAGCCTACGTTAAAATACAAGAAAAGTAATATATATACCGGTGCGTACCGTCAAAAAAAAAAGTCCTGTCTATATATATATATATATATATATATATTTATTTATATAATACAGTGGCGTAGCTATGGATTTTAGGTCCGCGGGGTTGATCTCTTTGGGGGCCCCTTGCATTTTGACATTCGACATATGACATGAGATAATGTACGCAAAAATATATAAGCCCAAAATCAAATTGGTTCAGTATATCAGTAAACTTTACAAAAAATAATCATTAAGTCTCTTTTAATGAATATACCGTTGTTTATTATTTATTAGCTAAATAATGTGCAAGTGGAAAATTCATATCGCTTAACATCGTGCATTCTGTGCAGCAAAGATATCTATAACATCATCTACATCGATACTTTCTAGTATTTGTGACTTCACTGACAATAAAGCAATGATAAGCTTTCTTGTGTCATTGTGCTCTTCAGATAGTTTTTGATAAACTTGAGCTTTGAGAATTATCTCAAATGGCCTGAGTTAGTGGTTTTCGGAGGAGGTTGCAAGGTTTGAGCACACGTAATTACCATACAAAGCCTGTTTCCGCAATATTTCTATTGGTGATTGTATTACTGGTTTGTTGATGAAAAGTGCTCGTGCATCAATGACATCATTGAACAAGCGATTTGCCACTTATTTCATCATAGAAACAGGAAAAAGTAACACATTTTGTCATAAGGGTGTCATCATCCAAAAGGTAACTTGGTTCAATGATTTAATGATTTGATTGCCAGGGAAACAAAAGAGTGTCTGTGTCTCTTTGTCTTTGCTATCGGGGTCTTGTATCTCTTTTGTGATGGTAAGATCACAAAATCCTGACCCAAAGGGTGATTTTTTAGCGGCCCCCGAAAGGAGGAAAGACGCTATAAGTTTTGTGTGACCTGTCTGTCCGTTCGTCCCGTTTAGATCTCAGAAACTAGAAGAGAAAACGAAAATCGGACATCATATTTTAGATCATTCAAAGTTCTGATGCAACGGCTACATTTTTCTTTTCCGAAAGTGAACCATCTAATTTTTTAAAATTATCTATGTAAGCAGATTTTTAAAAAATACACCACTTTTCGATGAAAACTTCAGGGGAGGTAAGTTTTTAAAAAGGTCGCAGAGTTCTTCATTAATAAATCAAGCTAGATTCGCGCACTGGTACTAAAAAAAATTGCATCTAAGGTCACAATGGAAAAAGTATCACAGTGGATCATTATAAAATATATTTCCATTTATTAACTTGAATAGAACATTGAATAGAATACTGATTCAAATGTTTTTAAAAAAGAACTTTGATGCGAACTTAGTTTAAGTTATATAGATAAATTCATGTGAAGTTACATAAACTCTGTCTGGAAAGGGCAGGGGCGATAGAGTGAAAATGATTAATCCTCACTCCTTTTTATAATTTCTGGTAATGATTGCATTTGGCATTAAAGAATAGGAGTGGGTTGACTCGATATAAAAGTTTAATTTTATAGCATGTATAAATTATATTAGTGAAAGATTTCTTTTTATTTTGTAATTTCTTAACTATAATACAAAAAGAACAAGTATTGGTTTGTCCCATGGGGAAAAGGTGATTGTGTTATGGCTCTTCCGCGGTGTTGAATGTAATCAATGCAATGATCATGAGGTAACCTTCAACCAAATCAGGAACACCGGCGAAATGCCAAACAATCAACAAATAGTAGTCGACGCTAGTATCAAAACAATCATAAATACTTTAATACTTAAGAAGGGATCCGTCCAATGTCTTTCCGTAAATCCGTATATCTATTCTTTGTTCTTTCTACTGCTCTACACGAAGCGTCTTCTTTTTAGCGTCACTTAGAGCGTTCTTGTTTTTTTAAAGATCTGTCACTTCACTTGTTGCTAAGTAAAACTTTCCCCTTATTCCCGAAACAAATAACTAATTCCTAATCATGTCATAACAATTGCATGTATCACCCCTCCCATCTGGTTCAACCATTTTTCATTTTGATATTAGAGTGTGGTGCGACATAATATACAATGGGTTCACATATCAATACGTAGTTTATATTATATAGATATTCGACTAATTTTGTTCACATACAATGATTTCTCCATAAAAATAGGACCGTCCCCCACTCAGAGGGCTAGAGTGGGAAAGGCAGTACATGCAATCGCTCCCCCCCCCCTTACCCCACCGAATCGGCAAAAATGCCTGAAGGATATTAAACAAGGACAATTTTCTCAATAATCCTAATCTTTGTTGCCCCTTTTTGCTTATATAATCTGTATTTGCAGTAAAATTTAGTTTATTATCTAGGGTAGTACCAAGGTATTTAAAAGTTTGCACTATTTCAATAGTCTCTCCAGCTACAGAAACAATATCATTTTCCTTCTTTTCCCTAGGAAATTCGATTATCATTTCTTTGTTTTTTTTACATTTAATAATAAAAAATTATCTTCATAGTATTTTTCAAGATGTTATCTGAAATATTCATTTACATCTGAGCTCTCTGAGAACAGGGCAAGAAAAGCCGCATCATCAGTGAATTTTGTGATGGAGCAAAAAGGACTATCAGATTGAAAATCATTGGTGTAGAGTTGGTATACCATGGCGATGCCACAGCCCCCTGGGACGCCACTGTGTTAACTATGCGTGCATTTGATATTACATTATTAACCCTAACCCTCTGAGGTCTCTGGGTCAAAAATTCATTAGCCCATAGTACAGTGTTTATCAAACTCTTTTGTCTGCCGGCACACTAAAAAAACTACAAAAATTTCGCGGCACACCACGAAGAGCAATAGTTGTTTGATAATAAAAAGAAAAAAGATTTGAACTGTTTTTAAGTATTACATTTAATGTTAACGGTGTGCCTCTTTTTGAGAGCAAATGCGATCTAATCGAGGCTCCAAAGTCGACAAACAAACTCGCATTTCATTGTCTATTGCAAGAGGTCTCTCTTTTTTCTTAGACTTGATTTCAGTCAGTGCTGAAAATCCAAACTCACAAAACCACGAAGATGCAAATGGAAGAATTATTTTGATTACTTTTAAACTGATTGCAGGATATAACTCGTTGATTGAAATCCATAACATATCCAGGCTTTTCTCGGCAAAATGTGCTCTTCTACTTCAGTTGTAAGATTTGTAGGTTCATTGTTTCCAAACTGTTGGAAAATAATGCTGCAATTCTGACTGCAGGTGTGTAAAAGTGTACAGAATTTCAGGGGTGATTTCTTTAGTTGAAGCACATTCATTGTAATTAGGAGAAGCGAAGAAACCTTTCAAGATCTTACTTTGCCAAGAAGACAATTTTTTCACCAAATGACTTCAGTTTTGAGGATGCAGTGATGATGGTTTCCGATGGTCCTTGAAGACTTAAATTCACTGAATTTAATTTGTTAAATAAATCAGAGAGAAATGACACCTTAACCCACCAGTTCTCGTCATGAATAGAAAATCTTTTTTTTTCAGTCTCCAAGAATGAAATCAGCTCAGCCTTGAGTTGGACGACACGCTTTAACACTGTTTCCCCTGGAGAGCCAACGAACGTTGGTGTGATACAGGATACATTTGTAGTCTGAATCTATTGCCTCACAAAGCTCTGAGAAATGTCGGGATGCAAGCGGTAGAGATTTGATGAAGTTTACAACTTCAATCACTTGATCCAGAACAGACATCAAATCTTTCGGCAAAGATTTGAAGGCAAGAGCTTCTCTGTGGATCATGCAGTGGATTTTCTTGACGCACAAGAGTGACGAATCCCTTTCTATTCCCCTGCATGGAAGGACAGCCATAGGTGCAAACGCTGACACAATTTCTCCACTGTAGATTGAATAGCAAAATGTTTTCATTCACCACTTAAAAAATATTTTCGCCTTTGGTGGTAGTCTTTGCAAAATAGGAATTCGTTGACACATTTTTCATCCTTTATGAACCGAATAAAAGCTAGCAGCTGGGCTTTGCCGCTAACGTTAGTGGATTCATCAACTTGAAGAGACCACAGCAGAGACACTTCATCGTCAGTCACGTCTAAGTGTTCGCAGATTTGATCTTGTAAATCTGTCGATAAGTCTTCAATCCTGCGCGAGATAGCATCATTTGACAAAGAAACTTTTTAAACTTTTTTCGGCGGCATCGGGTCCAAGGATAGTTTCAACAACTATTGCTAAAGCTTTTGCAATGACTAATTCAGCCTATGTGTGTGCTTTCTTGCGTTTTGCTAATAACTGAGCAACCTTATAACTTGCAATCAATCCCTTTTCTGGCAGCTTTAGGTAGTTCGTAAGTTTTTAGCTTGTTTATTTTGTTGAGCCCAGGTGTTTTCAAAGTATTCCTTCGGTTGCGCTTTTACAGCTGGATGTTTTGTTTCCAAGTGCCTCTTCAATTTGCTTGGAACAAGCGCCTCATTCGATAGAGTTGCATTGCAGATCTGACAGAATGGCAATGGAGATTCTTCAGGTCCCGAAGATATGAAACCATATCTTTGTACCTTCGTTTGGTTCCTTGCTTTTCATTTAACGCTTTCGCAGTTTCATTCTTGCTAACGTATTTCTCCATGGATAAAAATGAATAATGCTTATTGATAATTTGTTATTAATAGCATACACCTAAACAATTTACATGAAACATATTGCTTATTATTATCGTTACCAATTCAAGAACTGCTGACAGTGCTGTGCGTCTGCTAAGGCGGCCAACATTTGAGTCATTATAATAATATATTATGTATAGTGGACAGCTCCATAACCTGAAGAGCTAACACCCCTTTCCGTCACTATGGAGCGACCCATTACTTTTACTGGTCGTTGTAAGTGGAAATGTCATCGCAACGTAAAATAAAAATGTAATAGTAGACAGACCTGTGTAACGCTGCACGGGTGACGTTCTGAAAACTCCCGCGGAACACCAGCAAATCTTCGGCGGCACACAGTTTGAGAAACACTGCCATAGTATTATATATGGACTAATCTTCAACCCCATCCAAAGGGGTTTACGCCCCATCCAAAGGCTATATGCATCATACATTTCATCCTTAAAATCCTCCTAAAATTTTGTCATGGAAAAGTGCTACTTATCCTGTTTGTGGCATAGAAAAAAAAAAGCGTAAGATGCATAATAATTTCTAATGCAACTTAAATTGGAAACTGCTTTAGTAGATAATCTTATACTTATAAATTACAAGCCGTTACTTCAAAAGAGAGGATGATTACATATCATTCGTGTGTCCTTGTGCCAATCTAGTAATGTACGGTAATCAGTGATTTATTAAACTCTGCCAGGCAGTTGGTTTTCCTGGCTGATTCAGGCAACCCATTCCATATGTTCTACTAAATAGCACTAGGGAAGATGGAGCATTTGCACACATTTTTCCTAGCATATAAAATAAGAAAGGTGCCTTTAACATTGTGTCTTTTCTGAGTATTTTATTAAGTTTTGCTTTCAAGTATTTGTAGTTTAACGTTCAATGTATTATGTATTGGAGCCTTCATGGACCCCCCCCCCTAAAATGAAATCCCCCCCCCATCACTTGCACAAGCGCAGCCAATGGGGGGTTTTGAGTTTAAGATCTCCTTCCAGAGAGTTTTGCGGTTAAAACCCCCATTTTTATAAAACAAACAAACAAACAAACAAAAAATAATGCAAACGATGATTCCCAAATTCATAGCTAAGGGGATTTTGAATTTAAAGCCCCCTCCAAATTTTTTGTACGATAAAACCCCCTCTTCATTATAAGACTAAAGCATACATCAGTCACCAGATTCTATGAGCGTAGCCAAGAGGGTTTTTTTGTTTAAATACCCCATCCAGAGGGGTTTGTGTTAAAACCCCATTGACAGGCTACAAACCACCTCTTCAATTTTTAAAAAGCAAATTACACACTCAAAATTCTATGAGCGTAGCCAAAGGGGTTTTGAGTTTAACCCCTTTTCTCGTTAGTAGGGTTTGAAGCTAAAAAATACCTCTTCAATATAAAAAAAAAAGCAAATTACGCACTCAAAATGTTATGAGCGTAGCTAAATTGGTTTTGACTCAAGTTTTGAGTTTAAACCCCCCTTCAGAAGGGTTTGAATGTAAAAAAAAAGTGTAGTCCAAGGTGTTTTGAGTTTAAACCCACCACCACCCGCAGGGGGGGGTCCGGAATTTAGTGACTGCCATTTTGCTTTGATTTTGTTTATTTTAGGTGAGATTTTAATACTAAACTATCACTTGCCCCAGCACAGCAAGGGAGGTTTTGAGTTTAAAACCCCCTACCAGGGGTTTTTGAGTTTAAAACCCCTACTAGGGGGGTTTTGAGTTTAAAACCCCCTACCAGGGGGGTTTGAGTATAAACCCCTACCAGGGATTTTCGCAGATAAATTCCCCTCTTCTATAACACAAAACAAAAAAAATGCAAACGACAATCCCCCAAATTTCACGAGCACAGTTAAGGAAGATTTTGATTTTTAAACCCCCTCCAAAGTTAACGATAAACCCACTCTTCAATAAATAAAAAAAAATTACACACTCAAAATTCTATGAGCGTAGCCAAAGGGGTTTTGAGTTAACCCACACTCTCTCTTCAGTAGGGTTTGAAGGTAAAAAAATACTTCTTCAATACCCGGAATAAAAAAACGCAAATTACGCACTCAAAATGTAATGATCGTAGCTAAATGGGTTTTGACTCAGTTTTAAATTTAAACCCCCTTCATCGGGGCTTGAAGCTAAACATACCTCTTCAATATGAAAAAAAAAAGGGAATTATGCACTCAAAATGTTATGAGCGTAGCTAAATGGGTTTTTACTCAGTTTAGAGTTTAAACCCCCTTTCAGTGGGGTTTGAAGGTAAAAAAATATCCCTTTAATATTAGAAACTAAACAAATTATACCCTCAACATGTTATGAGTGTATTCAAAGGGGTTTTGAGTTTAAATTCCCCTCCAGTGGAGTTTGAAGCTAAAAAATTCCTCTCAGAAATCTTAGCAAAAGGGGTTTTGAGTTTAAACCCCCCGCAAGCGGGGTTTGAAGCTAAAGAATACATCTTCAATGTAAGAAAAGAGCAAAGTACGCACTCAAAATGCTATGAGCGTAGCCAAGACAATTGGGGGATTTGCGTTTAAATCCCTTTCCTACAGATGGCTTAATTTTTAAGTTTAAACCCCCTCCAGATGATTTTGAGTTCAAAATCCCCCTACAGAGCGTTTTGAGGTGGAAAACCTCTATCCTCAATATTAGTCTAAAGCAAACTACAGTTACTAAATTCTATGAACGTAGCTAAATGGGGTTTTGAATTAAAAAAACAACAACATAACTCCAGAGATTTTTTAGTTTAAAACCCCCAACAGATGATTTTGACGATAAAACTTCCCTTTTCGATGTAAAATCTAAAGCAAACTACAGTCACTTAATTCAAAGAGCGTATTCAAGAGAGGTTACACATTTCTACCAGTGGCGGTGCTCCATTAATAAAGTGCAGTGAATAGTCATCTGCCGAAATTGAAAAACACTAAATATGGCTCAACAAAGATCGGGTGTAAATCAAGGAAATCCTATGCCGAACTGGGAGTCAACCCCTTAGTAAGATTGTGACAGAGCGTCCCATGAGGTTTGCGGGACATGTTCTCCGACAAAATAAATTAGGCATAAGTAGAGATGCGATGACATCATTGTACAACTTGGCGCCACACATTCATAGAGGTCCACATTCATAGAGGCTTCAGACATTACCAGTGACAGATTTTTCCGGAAACAACTTGACGGCAAATGCGCCGTACGGCGCGGGAGGGTCTAAATCAGTAAGAATAGCACATTAGGTTTTTGAAATAAAACTTTTTAACAGCAAGAAAATGCACTGTAGACACCTCAGAATATGCATTTTGTTGGCTTTCAAAATCATTAATAGTGCATTTCGGCGGGGCTCCGCCCCGCGCTGGGGGAGTACCTAGCACTCCCCCAGACCACCTTACTGGCAATGGCGGGAAGTCTACAATTTTCCCACTAACTCCAAGAAGAACCTATTCTTGGGCACAATAAGCATCTTCCGAAAGAATGATGGGTCAGAGTGTAATAAAGATAATACACACACACACATACATACATATAAATATATTTTTTCGAGGATATATATATATATATATATATTGAGAAATAAAAACGCAGCATTTCTCAGCCTTCGGCGAAAAACAAAACAACTGGGGCAACGCTATAAGGTTCCATAATGGGTTTCGACGCCAAAAGCGTTTTTTTTTTTTTTTTTCACTGTAGAAACGCATTCTCCTGACATATACAGCTCATTATTTATTAAAAGAATTCGGGGCGAAGCCCCGATGCCAAAAGCGTTTTCTTGCATTCTTCAATGCAGAAACGCATTCTCCTGACATCTACAGCTCATTAGTTATCAATAGAGTTCTGGGCGAAGCCCCGACGCCAAAAGTGTTTTTTAGCATTCTTCAATGCAGAAACGCATTCTCCTGACATCTACAGCTCATTTTTTATCAATGGAGTACGGGCCGAAGCCCCGTCGCCAAAAGATTTTTTTTTTTTTTTTGCCTTCTTCACTGCAGAAACGCATTCTCCTGACAACTACAGCTCATTATTCATCAGTGGGGTTCTGACGCCAAAAACGTTTTCTTGCATACTTCACAGAAGAAACTCATTCTCCTGACCTAAAGCTCATTTTTCATACTATTAAAAAAGGACCTTTCGAATAATGTTGTACTTGAAAAATATTCTAATATGAATTTATAGGCCCTTAATACATTGCAAATAAAACCGATTTGCTCCTTGAGAAGATACGATACCCCACATATTTAGATTTTGGCTTTGAGGATCTCCGCCGAAAAAAGAATTATTTGATAAATAATATTCAATAAAATTAAAAAGTATAAGTTGTGAGTTATAGTCCCAAATTTATTTAACTAGAAAAATTTCAGATTGAGTAAAGGTTGGGAAAAGGCGACTATGAAAAGATTATTTGTGTTTAGAACTCATCTTATGACTCTTATACTGAAAAATTTCGTTTGAATTCTAACTTTCTTAAAATAATTATGATAAATTCATGTGAAATTGCATAAACTATGTCTGGAAATGAGAGGGGCGGTAGAGTGAAAACAATTAATCCAGGCTCCTTTAATAATTTCTGTTAAAGATTGCATTTGGCATTAAAGAATAGGGGTGGGGCGACTTATTTAATTTTGTTCACTAACTATGATTCTCCATAAAAATAAGACCGCCCCCCCCCACTCAGAGGGCTAGAATGGGAGGGCAGTACATGCAATCACCCTCCCCCCAACCCCACCGAATCAGCCAAGATACCAAAAGGGTATTACATAATATAAAATTTATATATTAATTGAATTAATTTTGTTAACAAACTATGATTTCTCCATAAAAGTAGGACTGCCCCCCTCCCTCCACTCAAAGGGTTTAGGTGGGAAGGGGAGTAGAGGTATTCGCCCCCCCCCCCCAATCGGCAAACAGGGAACGACATAATATAAAGATCGGTTAAAATATCAATAACAAGTTTTAATCATATAGATATTTAATTGTTTCTGTTAGCAAGCTGTGATTTCTACAAATACATTGGACCGCCCCCCCCCACTCGAAAGTGTAGGGGGGGGGGCGGGATTGATACCATCGCCCCCTCCCGACCCCACCAAATCGGCCAACATACTAAGGGGGGGGGGCGAAAAAATCTAAAAATAGGTTGAAATATAAATAATTAGTATCTTTAATAACATAAGTAATAAATTCGGGGTTTGAAGCTAAAAAATACATCTTCAATTAAAAAAAAAAAAAAGGAAATTACGCACTCAAAATGCTATGAGCGTTGCCAAAAGGGGTTTTGAGTTTAAATCTCCTTTCGGAGGGGTTTGATGCTAAAAAATAACTCTTCAATATAAAAAAAGCAAATTACACACTAAAATTATTTGAGCGTAGTAAAGCGGCGCCTTCACGGAGGTTTTGAGTTTAAACCCCTCGCCTAGTCCTACAGATAGCTTTTTTTAAAGTTCTCATATTACTAGATCTAGGCTACATGGCTTCGAAAAAAAATGTCATTAGGCGAATGGATTACTGTGCAGATCTACTATCTGGATCTAACTTCATAAAGAAAAAATTCTTTTTACTTTCAACAAAAAATAATTTCGAATCATATTGTCATACAAATAAAACATTAAAATTAATCTAGATCTAGATCTGTATAGAAAATACGAAAAACATGCATATATGTAACCCTGCCGGACCAAGTAAAACAAAGGACGTTTGGGCCACGAGGCCTTCTTCAGCTACAAAACAAACAAAAAATAAATAATAAAAAACAATTAACACAAAATAGTCTTAAGTTAACTTATCTGTCCGATGTTGTTCTCTATCGAGGCAGAAAAGAAATGAGCTGCGCTGGTGTAAAAGCGCGGGAAAACGGAAGGGGGCGGAGATGTCAGGCAAAGATGAATGGGAAAAGGGGGTACCGTAGTGTTAGTGCCCATCGCTTATTAATAAGCGATGGGCACTAACAATAAGCGATGGGCACTAACACTACGGTACCCCCTTTTCCCATTCATCTTTGCCTGACATCTCCGCCCCCTTCCGTTTTCCCGCGCTTTTACACCAGCGCAGCTCATTTCTTTTCTGCCTCGATAGAGAACAACATCGGACAGATAAGTTAACTTAAGACTATTTTGTGTTAATTGTTTTTTATTATTTATTTTTTGTTTGTTTTGTAGCTGAAGAAGGCCTCGTGGCCCAAACGTCCTTTGTTTTACTTGGTCCGGCAGGGTTACATATATGCATGTTTTTCGTATTTTCTATACAGTCGTTTACCCCTGCAGCAGTAAATCTTTGTTTTTTAGATCTAGATCTGTGGGAAAGGACCAATGGCGAACGCTTTTGTGCCAGTTTTTAGTTTAGAATTTATAACTCCGCAATGGTTAAACCATGGAACTATACTAATGGAACACCAGCTTCGAGATTTTATGATCGCGCCGTCGCGCATATTTTTTCTCCACCGTACCATTTGAAAAATCCAAGGAGGTTATATTTAGATGGAGATGGCGTGACGTCACTAGGTTGAAGCCAAATCGCAGCCATCTTGGTCTACTCAAATTAAAACGTGTATTTTTTTTATTTTTTTTGAGAAATTTGTTCGACAATATTTCACGACATTATTTAAATATCTGTACATTGTACAATATCTTATAAAACGTTAAAAACACAGTGTATAGCATAAAATAAACATTACAAATGCCTTCTTGTTCGGCATACGGTTGTACGCAACAACGACCAGAAAACGGGATATCGCTTCATCGATTAGTTTGGTTTTTAGTCACTAAAGACTAAACTTTAGTGAGTTAGAGTTTAGTTAATGTTGTTAGTGCCATTTAATTAATTATATAAATTTTGGTAAAAGTGCATTTTAGCGGCGTCTATTATTTTTGTAACGTATTTATGTATCTTGTTTTCAGTTGGTTCAAGCTGTGCTATCATCTTACTTGCATAAGCCAATTTTCACTGGTTTATCTGAGCACATGTTTGAATGTGAGCCTACTGAAAACTATGTAATTTTACTCATCAAGGCAATAGCAGAGAAATGTCTGCAAGTGCGGTATCTCTACGCTGCAAAACATTACACTTTTAGGAATCATATGCAAAAAGGTGCTGTGAGCAGACAGGTGCATACAAAACTAATTCTCTTCAGTGGTAAATAATTAGTTATCTCCCACTAGCTCATTGACTTTGTATATTCAGTATGGTTTATCAGTGTGTTCTTATATAATGCCTTCATGTTTGTATAAAAATGTATCTTCCCACATTTTACATACTAAACATTTTAGATGTAGGCCAGAGTATAATTAGGGAAAGATTAGTTAGTATTACTGTAACATTATTATTAGTAGTAGGTAGTAGTACTCTTTTCACTTCAATTTTATCAATTTTGTGGTGATTTCAGTGCGGTAAAAAGTATCAAAAATATAACAAACCTCTTGCAAATCATTTTTGTGCTTTTTTCATCCCACAATAGTGCTTAATTTCGATGTAATCATTATATTTCAGTTTTGTAGGCCTCGATCAGGTGATCGTATAAATCACTTTACATGCTCTATCGCGCTTTGTAATTGATCCATTGGAATATCTAGACCACCAGATATGAACTTGGGCCTTAGAGGAGTTTAGAAAAAAACATGATGACAAAATACGAGGCTAATTTGAGTCGTTACGAGAATTAGAAAACTGGTATCGCAATGAAAACGGATGGAATGTTTTCAGTAAACCAATATGGCGAAGAGGCTCCGCCCACAGGCTTCAACCGATAATGAACATTTGATAGCAACCGCCATCTCCATCTAAATATAACCTCCTTGGAAAAATCGATGAGGATGCCAAAGAAGAAATTTACTCCGAGAGCCACTTGGATTGACCTTCATTGAGAGTAAAACGTCCCCGCACTATATTTTATCAGATCTGTAAAAACGTTATCCATTTTCTGACTTTCTGATAAAATAGATATAATTTCCCTGAATAAGGGATCGTCACAAAAGATTTTTTTTTATGGCCACTTCGTTAAAATAGGTGTTTCCAGTACTTCCTCATTTGGGTATTTTACACAAAATCTGGAACTTTTTTATGTACATGTCATTATTATCATCTGTCCCGCGCAACCAAACCATCCACTATTCCCGGTCACCAATGTTCTTAACAAGATATCAAGAAAGAGAGAGGCTGGTCCATTATTTGCGTAGTCCAGCCAGCTTTTTTGTTGACAACCTTTTTTCGTTCTCTCTCATGAAGGATATTTTTTAAAAATTAGTCTTACAAAATACATGGCTGCCTGGTCGTGCGGTTTGCGCGCTGAACTGTCGTTCGGATTTATCGACGGTCGAGGGTTCAAACCCTGCCTGCTCCCATCCCCCGTCATCCTGCGGGAGGTTTGGACTAGGAAGTAAGCTATCTTCAACTCTGAAGGAACATCCGAATTATGTAAATCATTTTACAAACATTTTACAATTCCAAACCAACTCAGTTATCGTCTTTTCACAGTATTGAGGAGTCATCCTTTTTGCTAGCCAGAGTGTAAATTGGCAAAAGTAAAAAATTCATTTGTTTAATTTTTTAAAGTAAATATTCATAACTATATCTTTTATATAATAATTTTTTTTTTTAAATAATAATCTTTTATATAGACATGCTTTAATAGATCTAAAAAATGATTAACTCGGACCTACCAATATGGGTATATAAATACTTAAATCTGGGTATTTAAAATTTCGAATGCGAATTTTTTAAAAACCGACTTATATATAGATCTATATAGACCTCTTGTATAATATCTAGAATAATCTAGATCTCTACAACTAGAGCCTAAGGTCTAGATTTATTTAACGATTTAAAAAAAAATCAATAGATCTAATATAGTCATGAGATCCACTCTATTTTCTCTAGATCTAGACCATACATGAGATCAATATGAATATTTATAGATCTAGTCTAGATCTATCGATCATCTATTCTAGTCTAGTCTCTATAACTAATACTATACTGACTAATAACTGACGTCTAATACTATAGTCATAATAGTCTATAGCTACTATACATAGTGGGTGCTACATACATGATACAGTATTGAGTATACTGGCTATAGTAGCTATACACTATCTATAGTTAGTATAGACTAGTTAATTCTTATTAATAGTAGATCTATAATAAATAATAATACTTTTTAATAGTAGATCTATCAATTCTATCTAAATCTAGACTTCACTTTCACATCACATTCACACGATTATTGATACAGACAGTGAATGAAACGAATGCAGTGGTTATACTGATTATACTTATTATAGTGACGATACTACTTATAGATCTACCAGTTGATAATCATCATCATCATAGATAATAATCTACATCTATAATCATAGTGCCCTTTTTTTAGTCAAGATAGTGGAACGTAAACTCGAATGTTTAATACAATACGGTTTAAGTAGAGTCTATGAGTTAGTATTAGATCTAATTATTTTGTTACTTTAAGACAGTATGTCAATGTCTCAATTAAAATGATCAATATATAATATCATCAGCCATATTTTAAATATTTAAAAAGTAGACATAGATTTTAATTATATTATAAATAGATTAGATCAACATATAATTTTACAAACTTTAGAAATGATTGATTTTATTTTTAATTGATCAGCCTTCTAGACTAGATCTAGCATCTCTAGCTAGACTCTAACATGTAGATTGTAGATCTTGGAATTGGATCGAAATTCACCTTCCTAAATTGTCTCTAAAGTCTGTAGCTGATTTGAGAGTCTCTTGCTCTATCTAGTAGGCCTACTAAGCTAGTACATTAGCCATAGTGTAGTCAAATCTTGACAACTAGTCTTCTAGAATAATTAGATCCAGTTTAGATTTAGAATATAAAAGTATTTTACTACCTAAAATACTAAATCTACTGATCTAAATTCTAGATATATAGATCCAGTTTAGATTTGGAATATATAAAAATATTAACTAGCTAAAATTCTAAATCTACTGATCTATACTTAATATGTTAGATATTATATGACATCTTGTCACAGCCTGGTTTTTGTTGTAGGCGTGATGACGTTGTCGTTGTGTGTGTTGTAGATACCTCTTCTGGTACTACTATAATGTTCTTCTTAACTAAATACTTTCTCACACGCACTATATTTGCAGGTGCATGAGAACATTAACATACTGAATGCTACGACCACAACATTTAGAATTATTAATAGACTCTAGGTCAGCAGACATGGATTTTATTCACATAAAATATAATTCACAAAAGATATTGGCAAGTCCAGCCATCAAGAAATATACATAAAACATAGTACATTAGAATCCAATGGAATACTTTAGATATCACACATGCTCCAAAAATCAACCTTAATATCTATACATTACTACACTGGACAAGATATCCATATTATTCCTCTCTCTACGAGAGCCCAACATCAACTGAGGTGTCCACCTCCTGATCTGTCTTGCAGGACGTCCTCTTTGTCAAATATTTTATAAACTGTTAACTGGAAGTTTCAATCATAAAATACTTTGTCATGAAATGGAAGTAAAATACTTTTCGTTGCAATGAATGTACGTCTTGTTGAAGTTTTCAGAAAGAGGCTTTTCTTGTAATGCTTTATTTGAGGCTTTGTCGTTACGAGAGGCTATGATTTATTCGTTAGAGGCTTTTTCTTTTAAATTTTTAGAACTTGCTAGAATGTGCCGACGTTATTCTTTGAAAATGCAGTATATGATGCTGTCTTCGTCGGTGCGTTTATTTATAGATGCCTTTTTTCGTCAGGAGGTGCCAATATATGTGACGTATTTATTCTTCGATGCCTTTCTTTGACGGAGATGCCAATATATGTGATGCCTTTACTCTTCAATGCTCTTTGTCGGGGGTGCCAATATATGTGACGAGCACATTTGCCGGGGATTGTATTATCAAACTTGACAATTCAATGAAATGAAGAAAGAAACATCTCTCTGTATTTTCTTCAAACTTCTTTAATAATACTTCTCCAACTTTCACATAAAATTGACTTCTCAATTCAATAACAACTTGACTTGATACTTCATAAATAAAACTTAAATGATACATGAAACTTCACTTAGTATAACTTCAACTACTAAAACTTTACTTAATGGACCCGCTAATATCACAAAACTTATTAGTAATCGAGGGCTGTGTGACGATCAACGCTCTACCCCGTCTGACTGACTTTCCCTTAATTTATACTTTCTTTGATTGTACGTTCCAGAATCCTGGAACCTTCTCCGATAATTATTTTAGTAACTTTGACCTTCTAGAAGCTGACGTGTGCTATTTTTTTCCCTTAACCTCTTTTCGATTGGATATCTAAAATTAACTTGTTTACGCTGGACACTTGCACTGGTTTGAACTCGAGCTTCTAGAAACTGGTCGAAATAGGTCACAGACTCGATTCGTGACACTAACCATTGGTATTTTTCCTGGCAACATTTCTATTCTAGATTGTGATAAATTATCAATAAAAAAAAATGTTTGTAATGTTTCAGTTATTAACAAGTAGAACCATGGCAACCAGTTCTGATGATGTACCAGAATGGCTCAAGGATCATACTTATACTATTTCTACTCTCTGGGCAGACATTAATACCTTTGGCATCTATTCAATATTTAATGTAAGTATACTACTATACAATTTTTATTTTAGTTATCTAATAGATGTTTTATGAATTGTGTGATTTTCATGGTCAAGCAACATCCAAATATCTGGGATGGAATTTAACATTTTTCTCTAGTTTTTTTTTATTTTATAAAACTCTTAAACACATTCATCTTTCATGAATGCCTAATATACCTTGGCTGTTGTGCAGGCCATTCCTTTACAATAAACTGTTAGATGAAATTAGGCAAAATTGTCTGATAATTTGTATGTTTGATACAACAACGTTTTCAATTTAATATTTTTTTTTTATTTTAATGTTTTCAAAAGAAATTAGCCAATATGCCTAATTGTATAATTACAGTTATGTTTGGAAATGCAAGAAAAAGGCATGCATTCCTGAAAAGTCAATGATTGGTTGCACCTCTTAAAGGTAAGGTACTACAATTTTTCCCTATGCACTTTTCTTATAAGCTTAAGTACTTGTATTTTTGAAAAACTAGTTTTCCATGAAAATGTAAATTATAATATATGTTATAGTTGCTTTTAGATGAGTTCAATGTGCATCAAATTAACTGAATATTTGCCTTCACCTATAGTAATAATTCATAACTATTAATGTCAGGGCCATGTCTACATATTAAGGCAGTAGCTCCTTTTAGGTACAGACTATTTTTAGAATGGCAAAATTATATAATTATACTTAATAACATATATACGTTTAGCATGGTCAACACATATGTCACACATATTTTTTTATTTTAAAAAAATCTTTTTATTTATTTTTATACCTTGATAACTTTCTGTTATGAGAAAAGATGAGGTTCTTGGACTCCTGCATAGCACCACCAGAAAGGAAAATCCTATCATGTTGCAAAATAAAAGTCTGGACCAATTTTAATTTAAGTTATATTATTCTGTTAGCTCTATACATATTTATGTATATCCTGTCATTCAGCCAACAGGTTTGGATTTAGTATTTCTTTAAATCTGTTTGATATTGTACTTGAAAACTATTAATTTGAGCCCCATTAAAACAAGAGGGAGTGCAGTGGATGAGTGGTAAAGCGCTTGGCTTCTGAACTGAGGGTTCCTGGGTTCGATTAAGACTGGTATTTTCAATTTCAGAATCCTTAAGGCTACTCTGAGTCCACCAAGCTCTAATGGATGGATACATGGCAATAGTAAGGAATAAGTAAAGGCGGTTTGGGGATCCATGGCTGAATGGTTAAGTCATGGGTTTGAATCTCTGTGAAGACTCAGATTTAAAATTTTGAGATTTTTGGGTGCCCCTGAGTCCACCTAACTCTGATGGGTACCTGACTTTCGTTTTGGAAAGTAAAGATGGTTGGTTGTTGTGCTGGCCACATGATGCACTGGCCAAAGAATCAAATGACCTTAACATCATCTGCCCTATAGATTGTGAGGTCTGAAATGGGATTTTTTTTTCAAAAGGTGGTTGGTTGTTGTGCTGGGTACATGACACCCTCCCAACCATGGGGCACAGAAACTGATAAACTTTATATCATCTGCCCTATAGATTGCAAGATATGTAAGGGGAATTTTACTTTTTTAAAATTAAAAAAAGAATCTAACAAAAGTAAACATATAAAATATGGTGCATTCTCCTTAAAACTAAAACCTGGTGCAAAGGTTTCAAATGTTGGCAAAAAAAAGCAACATTAATTAAATATTCTTAATTCCCTTTGCAAAACTTACGAGAGGAACATGCATGTTGTTCCCTCATAAGTTTCTTGACAGAGGAGATCTTGTTTATATTAGATTTGAATTAAGCAAATTAAGAAAAAAATTAAGATCATTATTTCAAATGTTTGTATCCAAACCTTGTGAATTATTTTTCAGTTATAAGTATATTGAAATGAATGGATAGGCCATATAGATTTGTATAAATATAAATTAACTTGTTTAAATACATTGTAAATGTATATTGTTTGGATAAGAATAAAGTTTTCCTGTAGACAATTATTGTTCAAGATTTGTTGATGCTCCTGCTTAATCAATTATATATACCGGTCATTAGTTTTAACACACTACTGGCACAAGAAAAAGTGGTCGCCCCCACTTCCATTACATAGATGTAATAAAACGTGACCTCAAATCAGTGAACATCAATACTGACAATTGGGAAGACATAGCTCTAGACCGCAACAGATGGAGAAAGACAGTGACCAAGAAAGCTATGGACAGTGAAAGTACATGGGTCTCAGCTCAGGAAGAAAAATGTACAATCCGAAAAACAGTCAGCTCCTTTACCACCGAAGCAAAAGCCACCTTAACCTGCGCTATCTGTGGACAGGAGTGTCTCCAAAATAGGGCTCCACAGCCACATGAGGAAGTGTGCTCTGAAATGAACCATAGTCGTTCTACGACTGAAGGAGGCCAATGATGATGATGATGATGATACAGGTCATTAGTTTTAACACGTCTGATAATAAATGACAGTACAAGTTATGGAATGAAAATTTGTCATTATTTCAGCTGCTTTAGGCCTACATCAATGTGAGGTAGCAGTACTTTGATTGTGTCATATAACAATTTAAAGCAACATTTTGAAATGAATAGTGTGTAGAATTGATAGTAAATACATTTAAGTGATGGGCTGTGATCTGCATGAATTGAGAGCTGATCATGTATTGAATTTGTGTTTTTGATCTTACTTCAAGTAAATGTTAATGAACAATTAATTTTTAATGAATAAATAATTTAAAAATAAATACAAAGAAACCATAAACATCTACTTTAGTTTTTTTTTTTTTTTTCATCAGAACAGAATTTCCAACTTTTGCATTCTTAAAATAAAATAAAATTTATTTAGAGTAGTCAGAACACAAAATCATAGTTTTGAAATTAAGTAAATTAAGTTAAGGTGTGATCTCCTATAAACATTTGTATATAGACTACACACAATTTAGTTATTATTTTTCATCAAATTGCAGGAACTAGTACATGTACTTATGCATATTTGACAATAAAAAACCTTAGTCAATGAAATAGTAATACTAGCAAATGAGATAAAAGTAAACTAAATATCATCAATGCTATTTAAGCCACACTTGTTTCTTTTTATCTTGTTTGGTGGACTGCAATTATGGTTGCTATTAATTTTACTGATCGTCTTAGCTGAAATGCCAGTGTCATCTCTTTGAATCCTAAGCTTATTTTCTTGGTAACTGGAAGTCCAGATATTTGGAGTTTCATTTTAAACACCTATACTTTCTGAAATGGCCTTCCGATAGGCAAAACCTATTTGCCTAACATGTCATATGCACATAAAGAGGTACCACAGAAATGCTTTAAAGACAAGCTTAGGCGCCAACTTGCTTTAACTGACATAGAATAAGAGAGCACCTGGTTGCATACCGCTTCAGAACAAGACAGCGGAAGGTCACTTACAAAGGTGTGATATACACCAATGAAAATTAATTGCCGAGGGTAGACGGCAAAAAGAAAAAAACAACTGATTCTACCACAGGTGGACAATGGTTATGCCTGTGCTTAGTGTGGCATAATATGTAGGTCACAGCAGGGGCTGAGTAGCCACTGGAAACATGGCATTCCTCATAAGTCTTCGGAATCAAGGACAAGTCTATCATTTTTGTAGCATAGTTTGTAGCTTCTGTAAATGCATGAAATGCCGTCACTAATGACACAAGTCCTCTGTGAGTTTGATGGATTATAAACATTTTACTTCTTTGCCATATATTAAATGGTCCTTCTATCTGTTCCACTAGGTTCTTGCGTTTATCTAAATATAATTGATATTTTGTAACATGTCATCAAAATAAAAACTAGAATCTCTGCAACTGGATTACAAGTCAGAAGTCATCAATAACACTTGCCATTAAAAAAAAAAAAAATTTAGATTCGTCAAATTAGTGACTGATTATTCGATTCATTTAGGCCTATACATTTTTTTTATGTGAATATATAATGATCCTTTACAGTTTGTGACTTTACTAGTAGATCTTTACTTTGGAGTAGACTTGTTTGTTGAGCTAAAGTCGGAAGTACACATTGAGTTTTACTGTGATCTAGTAATCATCTAGTAAAATGTAGTGATCTACTAGTCATGTCGTGATCAGTAGGTGGCTGAAGTTTTATAAATCTACTCCATGACAAAAACCTTGGCTATATTTAGATCTACTGGCCTAGACATCTAGATATAACTAGAATTAAACTAGAAAACTGAATTAGAGAAGTAGCTTTCTGGATCTAGAACTAGAATCTATATATTACTAATATTAGATCTAGTTGCGTCAAACGTTTAATTTTTGGCTGTTGTTTTTAATAAATGCACATAAAATACATTGTATTTTGGCAATAAAAATACCCAGTTGGTAGTCAAGTAATTCTAATAATTGATTAAAGAATGACTCCATCAGTATTTGTTTATTTACATCTGTATCATATGACTTATTATTTATACTTATTTTATATCATTCGTCCAAGAAAATCTACCTCTAGAACTATTTCATTTTAGATTAGGCTATAGTTGTTTTTTTGTTTTTTTTTGGTCATTTTATTTACAATATAGCCTAGTCCTTTCGATAATAATAAAAAAAAAAAACGATTAGAAATGTGTAGCATGGAGTGTCAAAACTGTATTAGGCCTCCTATTTTTATTTCGACCAATTTTGTATGTCGTAACAAATACAGTAGAACGTCGTTTATCCGAACGTTTATTATCCGGAGCGTCAAATATCCGGACCAGTTTTTTTTTTTTTTTATCAACCACATGTACTGTGATGCACATATACTGTATGAATACGAAAAATAAGTGATTATTTTCCACAATAAAGGTAAAATTGCGACATTTGTCACCTATTTTGCTCGTTCTTCACGCACGTGTCCCGCATGTGATGATTTTCAATATTCGTATAGTGTCCGGTTGCATATACTGCATGGATCGCTTCGGTTTTCGGTTATCCGAACAATCGCGTATCCGAACGGTGTCCGGTCCCAATTGAGTCGGATAAACGACGTTCTACTGTACGCATTTAGCGGAACGGTAGACAGGTCTTCATCCAGATTTAGTGTAAATAAACCAAACACAGAAACACTAAAAGGTTGTATTTTCGGAATTTAGATTCTATTTTTTAGGGTGATCGAAAAAAATAACTTTTGTGACGATCTCTTATTCAGGGAAATTTGATCTATTTTATCAGATAGTCAGAAAATGGATAAAGTTTTTACAGATCTAATAAAATATAGAGTAAGGAAGTTTTACTCTCAATGCAGGTCAATCCAAGTGACTCTCGGAGTAAATTTCTTCTTTGGCATCATCATCGATTTTTCAAAATGGTATGGTGCGCGAAAAAGGATGCGCGACGGCACTTCGACTCTCTTTGCCTTTGTAAAAAACTCGAAGCTGGTGTTCCATTAGTATAGTACCATGGTTAAACTTATTTTAAAAAATGAAAACATCTGCGGACTCCTCAGCTATGAGGCGATAAAACTAAATTTTGACTCTTTTTTTCCATATCAGCTATTAAATTTATAATTCGTCAACTTGCGGTAGGGGTCGGACCTAATCAGCGAACGCAATTTTCGCGGGAGTCATGATGAGCGAAAGACCGTAAGAAATAGCATGTTAAAATATAGGAAATAATGCTTCAATTAGTTCTATTATCTAACTTCTTCCATTAAGCATTATAACTATTGTCCTCCTTGTGGCATTAGGCCTAAATTTGTTTTTACTTTTCTCGTGCTCCACATCTCCTTTCTCTGCTTTTAACTGATGTCTATATATAGCGATCTTTTTTTTCTCAAAAGAAAGAAAGAAACTACAAAATTCTATCTCGCCACCTTCCTGTAGTCCACGTCGTATTACTCTCCATTTCATAAACTCTCGTTACTGCGACTATTTTTTGTTAAGAACTTATGTTCAGTGCACTCACTTAATCACCATCAACTCGATCTCTCTCCCCCCACACACACGCAGATCCCGAATGCGAAGGATTGATGATGTATGGAGACAGATCTACAACAGCTTGGGTTTCGGGCATTGAGACGAAAGGCTCAGGGGAGATCTTGTAATTTTATACATGTATATTATATGGTAATTCTTATATCTATTACTAAATATATAGTTCGCGTTTTTTCCGATCCTGAAATCGAATATTTTCTCCTGGAAAACTATTGGAAATCTCCTGAAATCCTAATTTCAGAATGGTGGGGGAGCCCTGTGAAAATGAATTCTGCACTTCTTTTAAACATTTATACACATATTAATATCATTAATTAGTATTAATTAGATAATAGTGAACAAATAGATGCTATCCTACTAGATTTTTCCAAGGCTTTTGACAAAGTTCACCACCATAGTTTGCTTAAAAAATTAAAATATTTCGGCATTAATGGTCCACTGCATCAGTGGATTAAAGATTTTCTGATAGGGAGAGAACAAACTGTAATAATAAATGGCTCTAAATCAACACCAATAACAGTAAACTCAGGTGTACCTCAAGGAAAAGTCTTGGGTCCACTACTATTTTTAATTTACATAAATGATTTACCAAATTGCATTAGTTCAGGAACAAAAGTCAGATTATTTGCAGACGATTGCATAATATATAGAACATTAAAAACAATACAAGACACAGATATTTTACAAAGAGAATTAGATGAATTACAGAAATGGGAATCAAATTGGAGCATGTCTTTCCACCCAGAAAAATGTCAGTTGTTAAGAGTAACAAAAAAACTAAAACAAATTAATTCCACTTATCTTATTCATGGCAAACCAGTAACACAGACTAAAAACGCAAAATACCTAGGTGTTATAATAAATGAAAAACTGTCATGGAATCCACATATTGATGAAACTATTAAAAAATCAAACAAAGCATTAGGGTTTATTAAAAGAAATTTCTATAAATCAAATAAGAACATAAAACTAAAATGTTATTTTACCTTGGTTAGGCCAATAATAGAATATGCATCCACCGTTTGGGACCCCTCAACTCAAGAAAACATTAAGAAACTGGAACAAACACAAAATAGAGCAGTGAGATTCATAACAAACGAATATTCACATTTGACTAGAGTAATACCATTAGTAAAATCACTAAATTTCGGAAGCCTTCAGGACAGAAGACTCAAAAGTAAAGTAGCAATTATACATAAAACACTGAACCATAATCTTCAAATACAAAAACAAAATTTAATAAAATACTCTGAAAGACACAAAAATAAAGGCACATTCCTCGTCCCATATGCTAGGACAAATTTGTACAAATACTCCTTCTTCCCTAGTGCTATTAGAGCATGGAATGGGTTGCCTGAGCTAGCCAGAAAAACCAGTGACTTGGCAGAATTTAAGTCATTGGTTAATATGCATGACTAAATGCATGACGCGTAGGACGTAATCATCTTCTTTTTTGAAGTAACGTCTGTATTATATAAGATAAGATAAGATAACAAGAGGTTAACCAGCCAGTTAAAAAAAAAAGGACGGCAAAACAAAGGCGCCCCCCCCCCCCCCCCGTATAAGCGCTGTTAAGATTAACTGAAGCGTCATTTCACCCTTACTGGCATAGAGAAAAGTAACTGCTAGCATATATGACCTCTGAGAGACTGTTGGAGAGCTGCGAGTCAAACATTCTAGACGGAAAGAAAATGCGGGAAAATAAGCTGGGCGTAGTCATGTGAAACACGTAATGCACTCATCCTTAATCTTCGAAATCGAAGACATTGGGTTAAGGTTAAAAATAGGCCTATTATTTTAATATTTCAGTTTACAAACAATAACAATAGATAAGACAAAAAGAAAAACGGATTAAATCAGTAACTAAATTATTATTAATGGATTTTTAAGCTTATAATAAGGGTTTCGCTGAATAGGTTTTCAGTTAAAAAGGTCATTTTGAGCAAACACCCCATAATATTTTTTTTTCAACGGAATGAATAGCCTTGGCTATTCTAGTTAACTATTTCCTCATTGATTTAGAAGCATAATATGCTTTTTTTTTTTCGGCCAAGGTCCATTGATGCTTTAAAATCGCCTTAAGTTGGGACCTATTCTCGTTTATCCGGAATCGTTTTGACAATGAAATTTCCATATATGTCAACTTTGACCTTCAGCTATGCTTTATTTTATGAGGGAAAACGAAAGTGAATATGTGGGAAATGTAGAAAATTGGAGTCCTTGTAATACCATTTTATTAGTTTTGCAGTTACTTTTGAAATAAATAAGAATTGATAAAAATTACGGGAGGTGTTCGTTTTAGATGCCATTTCGCTGATGGGCCTTTCCTACTTAATTTCGAGATCTAGTAGATTTATTTTTCTTAAAAACATAAAAATCTAAGAGAAAAACCCGAGCTTCGGAATCATAGTAAAAAACTAAACAAAAATAGTCCAGCCATGCTGTCATTCAGAATCACCAATAAAATAATAAAAACCCAGACGATCCATCAAGATCTAAAGTCTAGATAGATTGATAAATCTCGACTAATACCTAGATCTACTTACTCAGATTCTGGATAGCCTAGATATAATTAGGAAATCATCTAGATTTAAATCTAGTAGATTTACTTGATTTAGGCCCTAGATCTGGTCTACATTCGTTCTTTTTTTAAAATCTCAATCTAATCCAGATCGGTAATTCAAGTAATTGATCTAATAACGTCGCATTATAACGGTAACGATCGCCGCTTTGTAAGTATTAAGACTGTGTTACTTGTGTAGTGTTAGTAATTGATTATTCTTAGTGTGAGATTTTTTTCCTTAGAGATCTAGAATTTAGACTTATAATTTAGATCAAGAGTCTATAGACAGTAGATTCTTGTATTAGGCACACCGTGTTCGGGAACTATGGTAGATTCTTATAACTGAACACCGACTTTCGGGAACTATTCTAGGTCAACTTTTTATTTTATTTTTTTATTTGGTGAAGGTTTAACTTACAAAAAAACTGAAAGCAGATTCTTATTCTGCAACTAAAGGCGTAAAGGACTATAAAAATAGCTGTGTTCCTTTGTTAAAGTTTGTATTACCACCCATAGAGAATCAAAATTTTATTTTTGGGCTTTCTCCTTTAGTTAAACAGTGAGCACTGGTGTTGAACACCACTATGTAATTGCTAATAAATTATATCTGTGTTACTTTAAAATTATTTAGATTGTAGTAAAAGCAGTAGATTCACTTTTGCAATATTGCCAATATGTATTTATAGTCTATTTCTTCATATACTCTCTATCTTTATATATATATATATAATAATATAGAGTAGTTTATGCTATTTGAACACCTATACTATAGGCCCAAATTTGAAAGTTTGACTTTGATAGCGCATTATTTGACAATGGTTTGACATAGAAAAGAAAATGACGTATCAAAATCTTCTTAAGTTAAAGGAGAATAAGGATGACTACTTACATTTGTTCCTTAACCTGTATTTGTTATTATATTTAAGGTCAAAGAGACCATGTGTTTTCATTTAATTCGGACAAATTTGACCCACATTATTTATTTCCGGACACCATCATTTATTTCGCACAGTCTCTATATTTAGGCATCAATAAACTCAGATTTTAATTCTATATTAACATTATTTAAATTTTAAGATCCCCAGGCTTAGCCCCTCACATGAAATCATTATGATGTTTTCAAACTATGCATAAATACGAATACAAAAAAATAAAAATATAAACACATTCATTCTACCAAATTTAGGTCACTGGGATAGTGACTTCTGCACCGACTTTTAGACTTATTTTATGTTTGCATGATGATTAGATGTGTGTTGAATGTTTGTGTTTTTTTTTTTCTTAATTTATTAAATTTCTAATACAGATGATCGTTTGTAGTATAGTACAGGTTAGGATAGCCATTCTTGCCTAACTGAATCCTCTATATTCTCTCTCTATAAATCTAGATCTATCTAGTAGGTCTAGATCTAGGCATTTAACTTCATTCAATATACCAAGCTCACTCCAAACATTTGCCCATTTATTCTCTATTAAAAAAACAACAACAAACAAACAAATATAATATAAGATCATTTTTATTGATGTCCATAACTGG
This sequence comes from Biomphalaria sudanica, assembly GCA_036873155.1. Lineage (NCBI taxonomy): Eukaryota > Metazoa > Mollusca > Gastropoda > Planorbidae > Biomphalaria > Biomphalaria sudanica. Next base: position 1,008,332 of record JAZGLO010002157.1, read on the forward strand.
CTGTCCGGAATACATTTTGGTAAGAAAATCGTAATTTAATTCAGACACCCTATTAATTTTTTTTTTTATGGAATTAGAAAACATGGCTTATGAATCAAATAAATTAGCTCCAAAAACAGAATAAATATTGCTGGGTTCATTAGTATAGACTTAGCCAATCAAAAAATATAGTCTTAACCCTAGGAAGAAGTAAAGTCATCCGGGTAACACAGGAAAAAACAACAACCTGACTAACAAATTTGAAATTCATTTTTCTTACATAAAAAGACAGCTAAATGGAAGGAAATTGGGTCAGAATCATTGGAAAATGGACAAGCACATTATACAGCACGCTAGTTTTATAATAAATATTAAAATGATTATTTAATGACCACAAAAACAGCCAATGTCCGAATTCGTGTAATGTCCGTAATAAAAAACTATTATATATTGTTATGGATCTCACTATCCAGGTTCTCTGCAAACTGCACCATACACCACCAACTTAAAGAAATTGACAACTCAGGGCTCCAAAGTAACGTTACACGTATATAGTTGAATAAATAACAGCCAATACTGTACAATTGGCAACACGTACACTGTAAAAATATCTCTGATAACACCGTTCCACCGTATCAACTCTTGCACTGGCTCTCCGTCTCGTTCCAGGCTTGCACTGGGTTCAACAGTTCAGGACTGACTTCACACACTAGGCTCGCTGTGTCGGACTGGATTGCAGAGCAAGATCAAGACGCCAGTCTCCGATCTCCTCACGAACGGCTGCCATCTGCTCCCTCTTGCTACTGGTGATCTCTTCTCGCAAATCCGGTTCAACTTCAAAAAGATATGTGTCCGGATCTTCCCCTTCTTGCACAATGTCTTCTCAGAGGCGTGCTTGTAAGGTTTCTTTATTTCCGCTCGTCTTCAGATCTCGATATGGAGCTCTTGCCTCAGTTCTTTCACAAGGAGTTGGTCTAGCGTTTTCGTAGTAGCTATTGCAGATCCCACTTCTGACACCAGTTGTTACAGATCTAACTATCCAGGCTCTCTGCAAACTGCACCATACACCACCAACTTAAAGAACTTAACAACTCAGGGCTCCAAAGTAACATAACACTTTAATAGTTGAATAAATACTGTACAATTGGCAACACGTATACTGTAAAAATATCTCTCTGATAACACCGTTCCGCCGTATAAACTCTTGCACTGGCCTCTCCGTTTCGTTCCGGGCTTGCACTGGGTTTAACAGTTCAGGACTGACTTCACACACTAGGCTCGTTGTGTCGGACTCGATCGCAGAGCAAGATCAAGACGCCAATCGTCTCAACTGTACTTGAGGGTACTCCGCACTGAACCGTCGTAATGCTCTGTACAGAACCACACCGCTGAACTGTGCTGTAGTCGACCGGTCTGTAGTGAACCGGGCCCTGAACCTTGCTTTATTGAGCCCCTTTTCTCGACCGTCTTGACTGCGACACCTCCGCTCTTATATAGGGTCCCTACTGGCCTTCTCGAACCGGACAGAAAAGACGCTCGAAGTTTCTAGGTGGTCAGATGACTACAACTCTCGTGTCGTCAATCCTTCCCGAACCATCATGTTGACACTCGTCTCGGCTGACCATCATAACTCGTCACGGTTGACCGCTCCTCTAGCGATGGCCTGGGGCAATTTGCGTCGGCTGGCTACACATACACTACCACCCCCATCTTTGCCACCACCAGGTTTATAACAATATATAGAAAAGAGAGAGAGAGATATAAATTAATTATTTTAATTTAATAAACATGATGTTTTCAACTAGACTACTTGTATTTTCTCTCTGTCTTTCTTATAATTCCCATCCAAGGACCCTCTTCTTGTTTTCATAATTTGGATGTTCGTTTTGTGACACTTTTATTATCCCCTCCCTCCCATAGATGCTTATAAATTTTTTTCATGACTCTCCCACCCTCCACTGCCTGTTGGATAGTTTGTGACACTACATGCTGGTTTCAGTTTTTTTGTAAGTTAAACCTTCACCAAATAAAAAAAATAGAATAAAAAATTGACCTAGTTCTCGAAAGTCGGTGTTCAATTATAAGAATCTACCATACAATATAGATCTATTTAATTCTATTATAATTTAATAATCAATCAAATCAATGACTACATAACGTCATAAGTTGATTTAAGGCAATTAAGTCATAACACTAACAGACTAGTCTACTGACAAGACTAGAAGTAGAACTAGATTTAGTAGATTGTGACTGTCTAGATCTAAATCTAGATTATATATATAGACTAGACTCACTAGATAAATACTATAAGTTGCTATAGTATAGTCATACTCATCGTTAGATATATTAGTATATGAGTGTTTCTCCAGTACTGGTGCCAAAAAGTGTCACATTATGCTAAAAATTAAAGTTAAAGTTTTTGGTTTCATTTCAACTGTATTCACTTCTTCAACCAGTTCACTTTAAGAATTTATCAATAGAAAATGAATTGCCAAGATGTAGATTTTGACAGCAGTGTACCCCCTTTTGCGTCACAGGTGCATCACCGGGACACCACTTGATAATTTAACAACGATAAATTGATAAATTCATTGTATTTTAGCATAATATAACTGTCTTTATTGTTATTAGTCTTTAGATACTGAAATTTATGCTTTTGCATAGAAAAAGTGGATTTGAGCTCAATTCAAAAATTGGAACACCGTAGCACCTGTGACACTACAAGTTAAAGTTTTTTTAAAAGATATTCTGTGAGAATATAGAAATTATTTTATTTTTGCACTAAAATGATCCATTAGACTTATTATTAAGTTCACTATTCTAGTCATAAAGTACCCATTTGTAAAAATGCTGCTTTAATTTCACAAAATGTCGCGGGTGCTTCATGGGACACCCTTTTTTAAAATAATGCTTGTAAGTTTACATTTTTGTCTTATCTGTGCACAAGTTAAAGATCATTATTATTTTTAATTATTGACAAATATATATTTTATATCTTTTGTTAGTCTAACACACAGAAAAAGGTTTATAAAAAAAAAAAAAAACGCATAAAACTACACAAATTTTATTTGACAAATTCAGAAATCAAAACCTTCCACTCTCAAACTATTGCCATTTGGTATCAACATCACTTCAGTAACAATCATGTCTGCATACACTAACTGTATGTCCTGCACTTCTGGATATACAAATATATTTCTTTTATTTCTGTGCCTTTTTAAAAAATTATTTCTGCCCTGATCATCCAGGACTTCTATCCTGTTAGAAAAAATTACCAGCAATGTTGAAAAGTTAATACTTCAATCTAAAACATATTTTAAACTTGTATATTGAAAGTAAAAGGTGCACAGTGCAAAAAATCATACCTGGATAGAATATTTCCCCATACTTGACAACCTCACAGCTATTAACAATGTACTTTTGATTTGTGAAGGAAATTGTTTGGGCCTGAAAAAACAACATGGGGCTGAAATACTTAATTTCTAAAATGAGTCTAAAATTATTTAGCAGGGTATATTATTAAAAAACAACTTATACAATACAGGTAACATAAGATTCAATTAAAATTTGTAAAAGCTCTTTACCTTTGAATTTGAGCATATTATATGGGACTGACATCCAAAGAGTCTTCAAGATTTGACTGAGATTGCACTACTGAAGAAAAAGAAACAATTTCATTTAGAAATCAATTTCAAGGTTCGTACGCTGTCTGGAAAGTCTGGAATTTTAAAAAATGAATTTCAGTCTGAAAAAAGTCTGGAAAATCAGTACTTTTCACTCTGACTGAACAAAAATGTCTGGAAAAAGTCTGGATTTAAAAAAAAAAGAAAAAATATTTCTGGCAAAAAAAAAAAAAAGTCTCGATTTCATTTTATGATAGCGGCCAGCCTAGAAATCTATATTTAAATGTAGTAATGCAACCGGCGCATGACTAGATCTACTAAAACATCCGTTTATTTGAATCTGTATCATTGATGATTCCTGCCGGTTGATAACACCGTGACTCATGGGAAAATGTTATTTTTCGAATCAGTGGCTTGAAAAAATAGAATATAAACTATATAACTATATAAAATATTCACAATGCTGTTGCCGTATTTGTAAAAAAAAAACTTTGATGTTTCTAATATGGGTGAACATGCTTTAAAAAGCCATGCAAAAGGTCTAAACCACAAACGTGAAGTTGATCACATTCAGAGGGTTGAAGAAGGAAAGATACCTGTGATGGTTGACTATTTTACTACATTCAGGTGAGTATTTTTTATCAACTAGAGCTATATATTAGATCTAGATAATCTAGATCTATATATTTATTTACAATTGAATTAGAATCTATGTTAGTAGATCTAGATTCTAGATCTATGTTCTAATGTTACATATTGTAACATATAGGTCTACATGTAACCTAGTTTAAGTTGTAGATCTAGATCTATATTACTTATTAGACTTGGATTAATTAAAAGTCTAGATCTAGAAAATCTAGGTCAAGTCTAAATCTTACATTAAAATTTATTATAGATTTATTTTTATCTAGATCTAGACCTAGTCATTTCATCTAAGACATTCTAAGAACTCAAATAGATCTCTAGAAAAGCTATAGATCTATTCTAGATCTAGTAGATATATTAGATCTTCTGATCTAGAATGTAGTTTAGTAAACTTAAAAGAGTATTATTCTATGACTAGTCACATTGTGATTGTAGTGAGATTATGAAAAAAAAGGGGGACTCTAGATCTAGTATAGTGATTCTTATTATTTATTCATCTAAATTTTGGAACTTGAATAGATCTGGTAGTTTCTAAATTCAATAATATAACCAAGATGTGTACAAATTTACTTTTTAAAAATTTAGCTTGTATTTACTTTTTTTTTCCTCGTTTCAGAAAATCAAAATCATCGCATGCATCTACTGAACCATCTTCTTTAGGCAACTCACCCACAACTTCATCTTCTAAAAAACCACTCCTTGCTACTGGAGATAGTGTTTTGACTGCTGAAGTGCTTCACTGTTTGAGCTTGGTGGAAAAGCACCATTCTTTTAATAGTAGCAACAGTAGTTCCGATCTGTACAAAAAAAAGCCCTGACTCAGCAATTGCTTCTGGTTTTTCCTGCTCAGAAAGGAAGGCAGCATATATGTCAACGTTTGGTATATCCCCATACTTGGCTGAATTACAACGAAAGGCTGTCTGTCCTCTCTGAAAAAGATTATGTGCTTTTGTTTGATGAGACACTAAATGGCCCACTACAATCAAAGCAGCTAGATGTTCATGTGCTTTATTGGAATGGCAGTAGTATAACAACAAGATACCATATTTCATATTTTCTAGGCCATTCAAGGGCTGATGACCGCCTAGATAAATTAAGAGAATCTAGCAGATTCTTTAATAAGGTGGACTGCTACAGCTTTCCATGGATGGTCCAAACGTCAACTGGAAAGTTTTTGACATCTTTCAGACAGAGCTTATGCAAGAGTCTTCTGTAAAACTTTTGAATGTGGGATCTTGTGGACTCCACATTGTTCACAACTCATTTAAAGCAGGCCATTCTGCCACATCCTGGGATATTGGATCCTGGCTGTCAGCATTACACTGATTGTTTAAAGACAGTCCAGCTAGACGGGAAGATTTTATTATCTTACAGGGACAAGTACATTTGCTTTGAGATTTTGTGGACACAGATGGCTGGAGAATGTTCCTACTATTCAGAGAGCTCTACAAATATGTCCAGCAGTGAAAGTGTACTTAAACAAAATAAAGGGTGATAAATCTAAAGAACCCACATGTAAGTCATACAAAAATCTTGTGGACTTTGTTTAGATGATTTTTTATACAACAATTTTAAACCACTTGATGCAGCTCTCTGGGGTGTTTTGAGACCCTTACTTTTGCTATCTCATGGCCAGGCGACTGTTGAAAGAGGGTTTTCGTATAACAAAGATGTCATTATTGAAAATATGCATAAGGAAACTTTAGTTGCACAGAGAAGAATATGTGACTTTTTGAAAGTAAATGGTGGTGTATTAGATGTGGCCATTACCAAACCTTTACTGACAGCTGCTGCTTCTGGACGTCAGAACTATCATCAAATTTGGAAAAAGAGAAGACTAAAAAAGCTGAGATGGCCAAAAATTTGAAAAGGAAAAGACATGATGAGCTGTCAGACTTGAAACCAAAACGAAAAAGCTCATGGAAGAAGAAAATTTTTTAAGGTAATCGACTGACAAATATGCAGAATAGGCAGAAGCAAAACAAAATTCAAGCTTTTGTCAAAGTCTAATGACATGCGCCACGAGGCTAAAGTCAAGTCAGCTGAACTGGTTGTTCTTGAAAGAACAATACAGTCAAAGCTCCAGGAGCTTTTAGACTGTTGAGTTTCTCATCATCTGTATATATGTATATATTAATCTCTTTATGTAAGTAAAGAAAATGTTTTTTATTTAATCATATATTATTTGTCTTTTAAAAAATTGGTACCATTTGATGAATTTTTTGAGTCTGTAAATTTTTTTTAAAGTCTGGAAAATGTCTGGAATTTAATTTTACTTAACTCTTTCAGTGCGAATTATTTAGATAAAAAAAATGGAGTTTTCAGGGATAAACACAAAATTTCAAGAGGGGTAGAGTTACTAATACTAACATAACTTTTTTATGTTATTAAATAATCTAACATATTTTATTTTAAAGAAAAATGAATGGGCTACAAAATTATAATAATCAAAATTAATTATTTAAGAAAAATATTTTTTCATTAATTTTAAACTGAGCACGGAAAAAATAAATATTAAAAAATTTGCTTAAAATCGATAAACTGAAAGATTTCACCTTTTAATTAAACATTTAATCCATAAATATTGAAAAAACACAATACTGAACACATTTAATCACTTCAAATGTCATAAAAGATGAACAAATACACTAAGAAATTGTATTATTTACATCTTTCGGGTCCCGGGAAATAAACTAAAAAGAGGAACCATTAACACAATTTTCTCTTTTTTTTAAAAAAAAGAAAGTTGGTACTGCATCAAATTTACTACCTAAACAAAGAAAAGTCACTCCCACATCTGGGAAATAAAAATAAAAAGAGAAATAAAAAAGTTTAACTTAGTGAAATAAATATTATCAACCAAGTTACTCGCTGAGAGTAACTCCGCACTGACCAGCGCTAAGGAAGTTACTCGCTGAAAGTAACGCCGCACTGAAGAGTTAAGCTGTATGAACCATGCAATTAGGTAATTTTAAAATGAATAATGTTTTTTCTCAGATAATTGTAAAGTGCTATTTAAAAATAAATAAATACTAGTACTTACCATTTTGTTTCTGAAGTTTGAACACCTTCCAAGACTCTTGTACTCTACTCTAGGTCTAGATCTAGAGTAAATCTAGATAATGAATTACATAATTAGATCTAGTCCTAGAGTAAATCTAGATTTAGATCTAGAGGTCTAGATCTATAGTTTAGTTCTTAAAAGTTTTAAAGATAAGTGTCCAAGATGCACCTCAAACAAAAAATCAAATAGATCTAAATCTTATTTACTGTAATAAGTAAATTTTAATTATTTAATATTTCTTTAACAGTACTGCTTTATTTCTTTTAGATGTAGCTAATATTATCTGACACTGTAAAAATCTTTAACAAAATATCACTAAAATCTATTTTGACTTAACAGACGCAAACTAGGACACCATTTGTAAACAAACGGAGTATTGACCACTGAAACGCCTCAAACGATGTTAAGTAAAATTACCAAAAATATAAAATGAAAGATGTCAAAAAATGCTCATTTAAAATGATTATTTATGAAAATAGTTTTTTTACATATTATATTGTAATAACTTAAGTGAGCCAACTCAACAAGGCACATATATCTTTATTTACACGACATCACAAGTTCCTAAATTATCATCTTTCTTAGGCACAGTCTTTTCACTTCGGCTCTCAGCTTGGTCGGAAATCTCCTCTCTAATGTTGACATCCTTTTAGGTCTTGTCTATCACAGTGCGTTCCTTCTAGCACTAGCCTGGATGGTGGTGCGCATGGCAGAGTTTTAACATTGCCCCCTGCCAGCCACGTCACACAAATGGATGTTGTGGCGATCACCGTAGATTCCAGGGTTGTTGATCTAAGACGCTGAGTCAGCAGACCTTTTTCGTGGACGTGTCGTGACACAGTTGTAGGCCACAGCTAGCCATGGTTTCAAGCACATAGTCTTTCTCAGCTTCATCTGTAAGGTATGCCCATGAAGTATCCTTGTAATTTTCATCCACCACTACATCAGGTTTCGCTGGGATTAATTCACCACCGTTCAAGTCACTCTCATTGATGTGTGCAGAAGTACACATTTCTGTCAAGTTCGGGTCTTGTAGCTGGGTTTCTTGGCATGGGCACTGTCCCCGCAGGACGCCGCATATACAGTTCATGTCAATCGCCTGGTTGCAGTTGCCAAGTATGGAGTTCTCTCTTATGCCGCTGCCAAAGTCAAATTCGTTGTTTCTGCCTCTGCCATTGTTGGGGCCCTTATTCGCAATTTCAGCCAACAACATCCAAGGCAAGGAATTAGAAACGGTCTCAAGGCTTTCATCGTTTGAGTTCTCATCAAAGATACTGACAGATAAACAGAGGCCTTTAAGGTCCATAGCAGCCAGCTTGGACGCAGACCCAACGTTGTCTTGATCTGTCCGGCTCTTTGCAGGTATACCAGGAACAAAAGTTTCAGGCACATAACATTTGTCTCTTTCCTTTCAAATTGGCACATCCCATTGAGATCGTTGCAGCAATCGCTGTCACGTTTCTAGCCCTGAAAGTCGTCACAGACAGTGCTCCAATCCCCAGCGCCTCCATCACCACTGTTTGTGAAGCCACAGTCCTAACCAGGTAACTGCTCCTTCCCTAACGAGTTTATTCCTCTTTTGCTTGCGACACAATTTTATCGCTTTGGTCTATTTGGCCTTCTACTTGCAATACACTTTTATCAACTTTGTTCAACATTATGTTCCTGCTCATGTTTCCCATCATGTTCAGTTGTTCATCTAATGCATCCACAGAGTCCTGGATCTTGCCAATGAACTCAACAATCCCAAGTTCAATTTCAAATGTGTAGGTCTCCAGATCTTTTTCTTCATTGATCAGGGCTTGCCACAGACGAGCCGTGACCGTTTCCCTGCTACCGAGGGATTTTAAACCTCAGTCTTGAAGCTCTTGTCTTATCTCTTTAATTGAGAGCTGATGTAATAGCTTCAAATATGTCATTGTAATCAAAGCCTACCTCCTCTCGTTGAGTTGCCTATAATCCCACTTCTGACACCAATTGTTGCAACTCTCGGCTAGGCATGCAACTCAACACAGTTTAACAGGAAATAAATAGTTGTGTTTATTCACTAGGGTAAACACATAACATCTTTTAGCTTCCTCAGAGTCTTACTACTAAGTATAGTCCTTTGCTACTTAACCCGAATGTGGACCAACGACAGCCTTCCCCGCTTCGCTTCAGGTCCCTACTACAACCTTCAGGCAGCACAAAAGTTGGCCTCTTAGTTTCCCAAACATTCAGACTCTTCACAATCCCTGATGTGCTGTTCTTCTCTCCGTTCTAGTGTCTTCCCAATGTTAACATCCTTTTAGGTCTAGTCTATCACAGTGCGCACCTTCTAGCACTAGCCTGGATGGCGGTGCGCATGGCAGAGTTATAACAATATATTAAAATCATTTAATCTTAATTGAAACTTTCCATGAATACAGAAAACTTAATAAATCCTGAACTCGTATTAGACGCTACATGTGACGCCATAATTTATGCATGGAAAACACCAACACGGGGTCCCATGGAGCGCCTCAACGCCTAATCCAATTTACTTCTCAAAATAAATAAAAATTAATTATTTAAAATCCCTACACACGTCTACTATTACATCAACATAATTGTTTTAAAAATATAAACTTTTTGTTTAATAACAGGCTTTAAAATTGATTAAGTTAACGATTTAAGACTAAATTGTATTCAAGACACTTCACATGACGTCATGATTGAATGGTTAAATTTAGTAACCTCGTAATAAAAAACACTTCGATTAGGACATTGCAATCAAACGTTTTTGTAATAAGCTTATATTTCAGTAGAATAATGAAATATCTACGTACTTGATGGGTTGTTGATTCACAAAAGATCACAAAAAACAGATTAAATGAGATTTTTGTGCAAGATTGCTGGCAATTGATCGTGTCGACGCTTCAGGCGCATCAATGGTTAATTGTGGGACACGCTATTGCTTAAGTACTCCTGTTAATTACTACGCTAGTATTTCCAGCGGAAACGGCACTTCTTTTGTTCTACACAATTCCTGTGATGCTCAAAAGAACTCTCATTCATAAAAAGCAGTGTCGTGGGAAAAATAATCCCGTTCTTAACACACGCAGCAGAGGCGCTTCATTTGGGACACCTTGACCTATTTTAAGCTCATTATGCATGTTTAGAAAGCTTTTAAGAAAAAAAATACTTTAAAAGAAATCTTTAATGCTTGTTGTAACAGAAATGCAATGTTGAGCATATTATTTATTTCTTGTTTACAATTCATAGAGGATTGTAATTCCGTATAAAGTAGGACACATCATGATGCGCCTCAAACACATTTTTGTGGCCGTGTTTAATCAATATTTTGATAACCTTGAGAAAAACTAAATAATGACATTGAAATATGAGGATCTTGTTAACATATCCCAACAAAGATGGAAGTTTTATGCCTCTTAGTTTTAGAATGATATTAATTCAATCAAACCATGGTGTTCCACCATTTTGGGTAGTAATTTCACACATTTTTTACAATTTTAATATTTCCTTAGCACCTTATGAGCTAAAAATATCAAAATTTTTAGCCATGTCTTAATGCAATGTAATGTAAATTGTCACATTTGAATAACAATCTTATGAAATACGGACTTTTGAATGAACCAACACCTAGTTATAACCAGTACTGGAGAAACACTCATATACTTATAATACTAGATGGTAGCAATGGTAGATCTTATTTACTTAGATAAATTCTAGATCTAGACTAGAAGAATCTAGTGGCGTGGAGGATAGATTGCAATTACATTAAAGACTAGATTGACTATTAGAGATGATTACATAGCTACTAGGAAAGGTCTCTACTAATCATCTATCAACTAAATCTAGATTATTTTAGATTGCTACTACTAGATCTAAATCTATTCTATCTAGTAAGATTCTATCTAGTATTAAGTAGTATCTATAGACAGGTCCACAGATCTATATTTACAGACTAACTTTACCAAAGAGATTATAAACAGATTCTTTATAGATCTATAGATATAGACTTTGTTGGGACACATATTGTAAGTACTAGCCGACTGGCGGTGTAGCATACGCCGCTATTTTGCAGGGCCGGCCTTAGGCCACTGCAACCTATGTGAGTTGAAGGACAAAGGGGGATGGGAGTAGGCAGGATTTGATAAATCCAAATGACAGTCCAGTGCGCAAACCGCACGACCAGGCAGTCATTAGTAGTGACCAGTGAATACTTGTTCTCCCCTCCCTTCTTGTTTTTTCGTGGGGTAACTATCTGCAGAAATAAGAGAGTGATCTTTCCTTTACTTCTTTTTCTCGTCAAAACTCTTGAGCGCTGAAGAGAATTATATACGATATAGATTACAGTAAACTTAAACACATATATATATAGATAGATATAGTATATAGAAAGATAGTAAATAGTAGTTATATCCACTAGAAATGAATGATCTACTATCTAAATCTAGACTAGTCAATCTAGTATATTATAATATTAAATATAGACTGGATTTATAGATCTAGCAATCAAAATCAAGATTCTGGCTTTGTTTTTCTCCAACTACAGGCAAACTTATACTAATATATATATTTACTATATAATATATTGCAATGGATGCAAATTAATTAATGTCCACTCAAAAAATTTATCTGAGTGGAGAATGCTTCAGTGAGTGGAAGGATGAGCCCAAATGAGCATGAGAGTTTGAAGAGATGGTAGTGGCTGTATCTAGATTTATAAGTTCATCCGTGAGGTGATTACAGAGTTAAACATGGTGTTGCTTGTTTAAACTGGATTCTAGATAGATCAGTATGTCAGTAGACTTGACTAGGAAGAATAGATCCAGAACATAGGTTGGTTATAATATATTAATTAATGAAAACAAATTCATATATATGCCAAAAACAAAATGGGCGAGGAACAGGAAAGGTGCATTTGATTGAGGACTTAGGTGAAATTTTCCCCTTGGTCTGAAAGTGATGGTCTAAAGAAATGTTTGCTATGTAATATTCTGTATAAATTGCTTGCCTTATCATGATTGAAGGGTGAAAAAAAAAATGTGTTCATTTTACTTCAGATACCATGGCAAAAAGCATTCGAAGCAAACATAGAAGGAAAATGAGAAATGTGAAAAGGCAGTTTTATGCAAAAAAAGATCTTGAAAAATTAAAAAAAGTAGTTTCTCATTCTTCAGTTCTCGATGAGTTAGTGACAAGTAAGTTTTTTTTTAAAATATGATTTCTTATTTATTTACAGTTTACGTCTTTTACGAATTAGTTGAAAAGCAACAAAATTTAGATGCCGACAAAGCAGTAAAACTAGTCATTATAATTATTGAAATTCGACCAGCTACCAGAAATGGAGGAGAGAGAAGATTAATCAAAGATAGACAAGTAATACTAATTATTGATCCTTTAAAAATGTAACAAGATCTATAGTAATAATAATAGTATTATAATATTTGACTTAACTCCTAAGTGCTCACTAAGAAATGGTTTTGATAGGTTTACATTCTAACCCCTGAAATTCATGAAAAAATAGTCATTTTGTAGCATTATAAAAAGCAATATTCCTTTAAGTTGAAGTTTAGAATACCATACTAATGAAGTTCAAAGTCCTTAAATGAGTTTAACAGAGGATTTTTGCTGAAGGAAACTTTTAAGAAAAAAAAGCACCACACTGCACACTTTTACCTTGCAACAAAATTTTCAGTTAAAACTGGTACTCAAGTTCTAAACATGAAATATCAATTACTCTGGGCAGAAGTGTTTTATCCTTAAGGGCTTATAGACCATTTTACAATTAAGAAGCCAAAATGTGTGTGACAAGGGAAAGAAATTGTACTTGACTGATAAGGTTTTATAAGTTGAATTAGAGAAAAAGTTTAAAACGAACAATAGATACAATTTTCATAAGCACTTCCCTGGCACAGTGGTTAGTGTACTGGCTGGAGGAGGCTTTAGCCCTCTTTCAAATTCAGGTCGTTCACCTTTTTTTTTTATATATAAATGCTTTTTAAAGGCAATCACCCAAATACCCTCATCTTTCTATCCTCACCCCTATTCAAGGGGTCCAGACAATTCGTAGGATCATAGCGTATTGAGAAAGCTAAAAGGATGAAATAGTGAAAATATTTGTAATTGCACAGATTTATTATTGTTTGTCTAGATCTATTACAAATTTAATTACATAATTGATCCAAACTAATTTATACAACTATGCATAAGCTTTGTTTCATTTAAAAAAAATTTTGTTTTCTTATTTTACTTTGAGTACCTGATGTTGTTGTTTTTTTGTTTTTTTTTAGAAGTCAATAATTATTTTATTTTAAGTTATTTCTTATTTTATAGAAAGAACTGTTACAGACTTAAAAGTTGAACAAGACAGTAATAAACATGAAGGCAAGTTTTATGTAATGTCATTAGAAAAATAATTTTAAAACATTTATAAATCTAAGAGTTTGAATAAAAAACACTTTCTTTAGGTCAAGAACTCCCTAATCTTCTTATTAACATTATGATTGCTAATGCCTGGAGACATAGTGCAGGTATGTGATGTTTTGGCAATGCCTGTTTTAGTGCCAGTTTCATTTAGTACGTTGTTTAGTTATTTTTTTGGCACTTAAAGGATGAGCCCAACATGCGCTTCAGAGATAATGTAGAATGTGACTCCTCTCAGCCTGAGGAGAGAGAGAGAGAGAGAGAGAGCAGTGCTTATAGCCCTGGAGTGTTATAAGAGAACACAGTGAAAGGCAAATAAATGAGACTCCTCCCCCATTTCAAAAATGTCAGGTGACATGGAGATAGGTAGAGAAAAATAGTACTCCTGACCTATGCCCCCCCTCATCTATTATATTAAAAGTTTGGAAGGGGAGTCGTGGAAACTCCTCTCTACTTTATTGTTCTCACCTTTCTCTTCAATCTGTCTCCTTTTCTTAAAAAAACTCCCTCTGTCGAGAGACCTGTACGTTTGCCATGGACTGCAATAGTTAAGGAGGGATAAAGAGATCCTGGCATTTGATTTGAGTGGGTGCCTATCTGGCGATTGGTTACTGCATGAGGCCTAGATGTCTGAGAAATATCTTTAAAATACACTGGTACAACAAAGTAGAAAACATCAAGCTGTGGGAGATGAGTGTGTAGAAAAATATAGAGGTGCAGATCTTAGAGTGAAAGTAGAGATGGATTGGTCACAGCCTTAGAAAGATACCAACAAGAGAGCTAGTTTGGCCTAGAGTGGAACCCCCAGGGAACAAGATGTAGAGGAAGACCAAAAAGAACATGGTGACTAGGTGAAGCCGAGAGAACAGGAAAGAGCTGGGAAGCCATAAAAAAAACTAGCAAGAAACAGTGGATAGTGGCGTGTTTTCACTGAGGCCCTATGTTCCATGAGTGGAACTCAAAGGAAAGATGATGAGATGATGGCCCAGGCCAAACTGGCTGCATACCAAGCTACCAGCATGGGTCGTCAACCTATGCTGGAGGGTTGTGGCTAGAGGGTCTGCTGTACAGGACTCATAGCTGAAATGCAACAGCTGCCAGAGTATAGCACCTGTGTAGCCCGGGTGAGCTTCTGGACATTCCAGAGGCTTATCCCATTGTTGGATTCATTAGCTGGTGGTGATCAGAGGTACTGAATATATAAAATATTTTCTATAGATCCATTACCCCCCCCCCCCCCCTCTCCAAAATATTTGTCCTGGATGCACAAAATGGGAAAGGATCTGAGTGTAAAGGTTAAACCTTTTTGTGATACATAGGATTCCAGAAACTACAGTCGAAGAGATGCACAGATCAGCCAAACTACTTGTTGACGGTGGATAGAAAGCGGCATGCTGATGGACTCAAGCGATACAAAAACCTTGTACAATTCCGAAGTGGAAATCATGCCCCACAAGAATCTGAGTACCAGAAGTGGTGTAATCAGTGCAAAAGACCTTCTGGAAAGTTCAGAGAAGGGTAGTGGAGGGGATTGAAGGAGTCTTCCATGCCTGACGCATTACCAGGCTTAGGGATGGTGACAAGGTCAAAACCGTCATTATTTTCGCATTTGAAACTAGGACACCACCAGAGTATGTTAAGGCATGAGACTCTACATCCCTAATCCAATGAGATGCTTTAAGTACTAGGGATATGAAGCAGCAGTCTGTTGGAAGATTATTGTATAGGCTATATGTGGTGGGGAGGGTCACAAGCATAAAAGCTGCATGGCTTAGTTTAAGTGAGTAAACTGTCACGCTGGTTACTCAGTCTGTTTCAAAGACTGCCCTGTGTGGAAACGGGAAATTGCTGTACAAAGAATGATGCATCTTTGGTCTACAATAAAAACCATGTTAACATTATGAGAAAATTTTCTAATGGTACTAAAAAAAAATAAGCACGGATCTTTCCAATAGAAGGTTGTGTATCTTTCTTGTCTATTGGATAAGCTTATTTTACAAGAGAAGACAATAAGTGGAGTCTGTCAATATATTTTAAGCTACGGTACATATTAAGTCTACTTTTGAATCTTATTATTGAAATTAAGTTATATTGTGTGCTAAGCATATATTCAATCTTTTCATAATTTCTACTTGGAGAATAAAAATGTTTTTTCTGTTAATGCTTCACTTAAACATGATTCTTCAGCATACTGTTACGATCTCTCCTAATCAGGCCTTCTGTAAACAGTGCTAAACACATCAACAACCTGACAACAAGAGCTCCACATTAATCTAGTACTTTAAGTAGATAACAGCCAATACTAGACAATTGGCAACAAACACATCAACAACTAAAATGTTACTCTGTACATCACCGTACAAAACTCTACTGTCTCTATCTCTTTCTGGCCTCGTGCCTAACACTTGAGGACTCAAACAGGACCGACTTCATAGCCAGACTGACAGTCCCGGGTCTCCTCTGTGTCCTCTCTTGAACTCCGCTTTCTTACATACACACTGTGTCTCTGGTCCACACAGGCTTTCGATCACATGACCATAACATTGGTCATATTTGCTTGTAATTGTAGTACTGTCCCTTGTCCATCGCCTTTTGTGCCGCCAATACTTTGAAATTGGGTTAGCAAATTTAATTTGTAAAATACCTACTTATAACCACCTAACCCCTAATGCCTAGTTTGTAAAAGAAAAAATTAAGTACCCTACCAGATACCAGTACTGTTCTTCATACTTAAGACTGTTATTCATTACAATTGAAAAAGATATTTTGAGTTTATTTTGTAGCATAGTAAAAATAAACATACAAACTTTTCTTCTTATTGTGACTCTAAAATGCAAAACAATGTAAGTTGATTAAAATTATATTAGCATCTTAGGCTGTATCCCAAATTTTTCGCAATACAATTTATTTGCATGTTTTTATAACTTCATGAATAGATTGTGCAAAACTATTTTTGTATAACATTGAACAGATTATTATAAAAATATAATTGAATGATCATCTTTAAAAAAAAATCTAATAAAATGCTACTAATGTGTACTTTAGTAATTCAGTTTTGTTGACTGAATATTTAACTGTATTTTCAGGTACTACTATGGATGTTGATAAGCCTGTTGTTTCCTATAATAATAAAACCAAGCAAAATGAACATGGTCACTACCCTGACTGGATGAATCAAAGAGCTGTTAAAAAACACAAAGCAAAACTGGCAAGGTCTAAAAAAAAAGTTGGAAAAAAAATTAAATGGTGATAATAAATAGCTGTTTTGTTTTATTTTCCCATGTACTTGTACTTTTTAATGTGTGCTGAAAACCATCTGAATGTAGTACTTTCCTTAGTCACAGTTAAAGTCGAAAGTCAATGATGAGGATGGCTGTCAGGTTAAGTGATATGTGTTCTGAACTGTCATCCTAATGGTTCTGGGTTTGAACCCTGTCCACTGTCGTCCCCTGTTTTCCTTGGGCAGGTTTAGGCTAGGGTATTATAATTTAGAATTTGAAGGAACATTCAAAACATGTCAAACCAATAAACAAAAGATTTATGCTTTAAGGAAACTGCACATGTAGACTACATTCTTACATAAAAAATATTTTTGATATCTTTTTAAAAAATAATTCAGAACTCTTATATAAATTAACTTTTTTTCTTTTTTTTTCGGGTAAATGCATAGTAGATATAACATTAAATATTAGTTTTACACAAAACATTAAAAAAGAAACTGCAGTAAAAATAGAACTTTGAACACTTTTAATACTTTTGAAGTAAATCTTTTGTTTTGATTTTGTGAAATAAAAATATACCAAAGGCAAGAATTTCTTTATTGCTATTTTATGTTGTAAACCGAAATGAAACAACTATTCATAATATAATAATAATATTAACATCCGACCCAAATAAAATGGTTTACTATTGTATGAAGTAAGACAATTCTTATATTCTAACTACTTTTTGTTTAAATAGTTTTCTGTAAGTAAGTGTAAGTATTTCATAAGTTAAACCTTCGCAATACTGTTGATGATGAAAATTAAAAATTAAATGGTCAAGAAGTAGAGCCAAAAGTTTTTAATATTAAGACCTTAAGTTTGATTCCTAATGGAAATTAGATTGTTAATTGTTGGCTATAAGAACTAAAATATTATTTATTTAAGGCTTTTATTTAAGAACATGAAATGAGAGTTCTAAAAATCAACTTTAGTCAAAAACAGTCTTTTTCCCTTTCATTCTTTCACTTGGTTCTTTGTCTTAAAATATTTTTGTATGTGTCTGTAATTTTCTAAAGGTTATCTCTTTTTCTGATGTTGTAAATGATTTGTGAATCACTTGTGAATGGAGTTTTAACCATCTCATTTCCACCTGTCACTCAGTCTGTTGGACCATTGGGGCACCACACAGTCTGCATGGCTCTCTTCAATCTTCTCTGTCTTTTGATAGGTGTAGTCTCTTCTATAGACTGGCTGGTTCATTCCTTAATGTTGTCTGCCTCTCCTTCTTTTCCCTGGGAATGTCCTCAGAAAATTCTT
Source organism: Biomphalaria sudanica (assembly GCA_036873155.1). Classification (NCBI taxonomy): domain Eukaryota; kingdom Metazoa; phylum Mollusca; class Gastropoda; family Planorbidae; genus Biomphalaria; species Biomphalaria sudanica. The sequence continues at coordinate 1,026,574 of JAZGLO010002157.1, forward strand.
GAGAACCCTTAGGTTAGGATTTCTTTATACAGTCTTAATTTTTTTTTAGAAAGATCAGAAGGTCATCATAAGGCCCAGGAGATGATTTTCTTATCAACATAGACTACAGAAAAAGAAAGTGTTCCTTTTAAGGCTTATTTCCTTCTTAATTGAAGTCAACTCGTTCAGATCAAAGCAGCATAATGCCACAACATGGTATTTTGGACAATTTAGAAAAGCAATAAAACATGAAATTCTCTAAAATTAGAATTTTTTTTAGACACAACATTAAGAAGAAATTATTTTTTTAGTATAAAAGTTGGCATAAAAGGCCATAGAATTATAAAAGCATTAAATGGAATATATTGACTTCAATTCTAATTTTGAAGGGCTTTTTAGACAGAGTGAATTTAATAACATGATTTATTATATCATTGTCATTGGACTTGTCTATTATATTTATCAGTATTTATTTCTTTGGAAAAAAAAATTAAACAATATTTGTGCAGAAAATTCTTAAAATATATTCAAATGATTTCTGATGGCATTTGGCTCCTTCTGTTTATCATTGTTTCACCTGAATTGGAGTAGATTTTGCTGGATCTAAACAGGTCAAAGCTGGAGTTACTTTCATTGCCACAGTTCATGTGTGACAAATTTTTCTCATAGCTATCAGGGCAGCCTTCATCCTCCTAAGACCACTTCATTCTTTTTTGCTCTCTGTGAGGACTGTATCAGCATGCTCAGTCAGTTCTGATTATCAACTCTAAAATAATATATCTCTAACAGAGAATATTGTTGTCAAGAATTGTACATGTTTAGCTATAAACATTTTTCAAGCATCTTTTTGAGTTCACAAATAAAAAATATTCAACATTTGTTCTTGATTGATTTAAATCTTTCAAAATTTGTGAAGTCTCTTTTCTTTTTACAATTAGTTTGATTTGCGTCATTATTTCAGTTAGCAGAGTCTTAACTACAGCATTTCTTTCCTTTTTTTTGTCTCTTTGCTGATTCTTTGTTGATCTTTTCTTCTCTTGGGGAGGAGGGGTTTTGACCAACTTAGATTCTGAATTTCAATCTCATTTTTCTTAATACTGTCATGCGGGTGAAATGGCTTTTCTATTGATGTGCCATATTTTAAAACTAAATTACTTATTCCATTCATTACAAGTATTGTATGTAAAGCATTTCTTTCCTTAATTTTTCTCTTTGCTGATTCTTTGTTGATCTTTTCTTCTCGTGGGGAGGAGGGGTTCTGACCAACTTAGACTGAATTTTGATTTCTTATGTCAAGCTAAAAGAATGATTTCATTTATTACAACAGCTAACTACATTTCTTTTTTATGTGTCCTTTTTGATTCATGCTTTGTTGATCTTTTCTTCTCTTGGGGAGGAGGAGTTCTGACCAACTTAGATGCAACAAGTAGAATAGGGACTTTCTTTGAATTCTGCTGACAACATAATGACTAACACAACATATAAATATATATTATGTAAACTATCAATAAGATTAAACCTTAGACTAGCAGTGCCAGTTATTAATGCCTGCTGTGTTTTAACTGATACTCCTCTTGATATTCAAATGATTTAACCACAAATTTACAAGTATTTTTCTTATTTATTTTATGATTTTGACCATTTTGATTTCTGCTTTTTATATATGGCTCAGTGGGGAAAAGTAAAAAAAAAATTAGGACTGTTAACTGCCTTATAAAAGTAACTGAAGACGATTTCTATCATCATAGTATAACATCAAAACCTTACAACAATTTTGTTAAAGTTTTGTCTCAACTGATATATACCTCTCTTTTATGAAGAGAAGTGTAGACTAATTTAGACAGCTACAAAAATTAAACAGGTCCTTTTGTGGGCTCAATGCACATGAAGCTAATCAAGAGAAAAAAAAAGGGAAAATATGCTAAAGTACATTTATTGACAAGTACAGATGTTACAAAGGTCCTTTTTAGGGCCATAAGAAAACCATTAACTGTGGTCCAACAAGAACAGGTCATTTTAATACCAAAAGAAAGGTTCTTTTTAGAGCCAAAAATAGATTTTTGTCCAGAGCATGGAATACGATTTTCCTAAAAGGTCTTAATGAAATATAGGAGATATGAACTTGGGAGTGCTGCCCTGGAGTTTATGCAAAGATCAAGTATTTCTTTTTTTCTAAAGCAAAGAGAACAGTACATCATGAAATGCATTTTATGACCTACACACGTTTGAACTGGAAAGCTATTTTCTTCAAGAAGTTTGAAAGTTGTCTAAATTGATCTTCTACTTTTCTTTGGGGTGTGAGCTTGTACTGGAATAAAAAGAAATGCATTTATTAAACATCAAAATCAATGAATTGAATACTGACACATTTTCATGACTACCAACACTATCCTACAGCAGAAAACAATCAACTTAAATTTAACTCAATTAAAAGATTCTTTCTTTCTTTCTTTGACAATCACAAGCTCTTTCTTTATAAAAAAAAAATAGTTCAAGGCCAGATTAGGCTAAGTCTAAAATCAGCATGCTTTCATTTTGGATTAACTATCCACCTAATAACAAACATAAACTTTTCTAGATAGGCCCTATATTGATTGATTAAACTACTTCATCCTACTGGACCCAATGTTGGTGTTCAATGATTGATTTCTTATTCTGAAAGGATTTGCTGGTATTTTTTGTGTTTCTGTTATTTTCATGCCATTTTCTTTCAACATTAAATTCTTTTCTTTAAATTCTATTTTTAATATGCTAAACTCTTCTCTAATTGAAAGTTTGTCTTCAGCATTATAAATTTTAGCTGAATTCTCTGCATACTAAAAGACATCTCAGTCATATTCCTAGCTATTCAACATGTCATCATACTAGAGTCTTACTCCCTGTTTGTTCTTCATTTATTTTTCTGACTGATATTTTCAGTGTTTCTTTTAGTTTCAACATTTTCTTTCAACACTCATTTCTGTTTTCACTAGTTTTTCTTTGTCTTGCTGGACGCTTTGTAGATAAAAAAAAAATGTCTTAGCATTGTCATTTTATACTTCTAATTTCTTCTCTTAGTTCTTTTATTTTTCTTGCAGTGAAACCATAGTGTGAATAGTCTTACTCAAAGAAATAAATAAATGATTTATATCATAGAAAAAGTCATTAGATTGATTTGATTTTGATTTTAGGCACATCGGCACAATTTAGGCCATGTCGTGCCTGCAGTCATTAGAAACCATGATCATCATATAATGTCTGAAAGAGGGGGTTATGATCAGTAATGTACAGAATTTTAGGGATTTAAACAAAAAGCTAATATTATTACTTAACTAAATATCCAATTGATAATTTAAAAAACTTTCAATTCAATCAGCAATTATTTTAAGGACTTAGCCCAGGATACAACTGGTGACTTTCATTGGCCACACTGTTTTGACATTTTCACTGCAAGCCTTCACTCTGTTATAGTATGTTCTGTGAGTTCTGACCAGATCTCATTCTTAGCATTCTTGTGGAAAGTAAACCTGTGAGAAATTTTCTGCTGAATTTAAAGGTTGAAAAATATCTCATCTTAAATCATGAATTAAAATTTCTAGCCACCATTAGGATTCAAACTTAAGAATTCTCAGTTTTATACCAATAAACCAAATACAATACATAAAAGATTGTATAGAGTGTTGTATATACAAAGTAAACAAGGAAATGAAAACAGGCACAGATGTACCTGACATTACCATAAGTATTTTTAAAAAAATAACCAGAAGTGCAGTGACGAGAGATAAATAAATGTTGAACAAAAAAAACAAAATACATTTCACCTGAAATGTGCCCACCACATCATCAGTGCCAGGTGATAATTCAAGATGTCCTAAATGTAGGTGTCCTCAGCATGCAATCAATCCTCACCCATCAGTGGCCATGGTAAGTGTTGTGTGTAGTGCATGATGTATGAACTTATACTTTCTCAAGAAGATGATCTTTGATTGGCTGGTGCCTGACCATCTGGCTGACCATTGCTTTAGGTTTATCAATATCTAATAGAGGGCATAAGACTCCTGCTGGTAAAGTTACTTATGCACTAGTATTTTGGATGGGGACCTCTGAGGGTTGTGAAAAAAAACACAGAATAGATAAGAACGCTCTAGTGTTTCTCGATTTCTTTAACATTTGTGTCTCAATCTGTATTCCAACCTTTCTGCTGATTTCAAACTAAACTCTTCCCCCCCCCCCTTTTTTACTTTCTTAAACTTTTTCTATTTCATAAAGATTAGCTTAAATGTTAAATTAGTATAGAGATGCTTTTAATAATCTACTTATAATCTACTTTTTTTAAAAGTATTTTTCAGTTAATCTTCAAGACAAGAGTCAAGGATATAAAGATCAAGTGGTAACCTAAGTACATAACTAGCTTACATAACTTTTTAACTAAATGTTTCTAATTATATTAGAAAGTTTATTGACAGCTTGTGTGTGCTAAAGAGTAATATGGATACAGAACAGAATGAAATTACTTCAGAGGTGGTCATAAAAGTAGGTTATTTTTATTTGTGTAGATATCTTAAGCCAAAAGCACAAACTCACTTCTAAATAGTATTCAGGGCAATGACCATAATGTGACTGATAAGAAGAAGCTTTTTTTTGGATCAAAACAATGTTGTTGAAATAGAATTTCCATTTACAGTTTTAAAAATGTAAATGTGTCAGACATTTTTAAAAAGTTGTATTAATGGGTATGCATTTCAGTTAATGGCACATCTGCACACTTTAGGCCATGTCATGCCCGTAATCCCTAAAGGGTTACTTTTCCTTCATACCACAAGAGCTAAGTTTTATTTAGTTAACTCATTAAAAACAAGGTCTATTCACAGTTAAAATAGTAAAGGTAGTAAACATTTAAAAATTATTAATAGACAAACTATTGAGTTATCAGAAGATGAAGAATTTAACTAACCTTTATCCTTCATTCCACAATTCAAAAAACATGGAAAAACATTTTGTTATTTTTTTTTTTTTGTAAAATTGTTTTATAAACAAAAAAAAATAATTGTTTTTTTTAATCTTTTTTGATACAGGCCAAGAAACATAGAGGTCAAGATGATAACCGTCTGGAGTTGAACATGTCAATGGGACATTATGTTAAGGTGAAGCTAGTGATTCGAAACCATTGTTTAATGTCCATTTTTTCAGTCATGTTTATTTTTTTCTAATTTTCCTATTATACTAGTACTTGTACACATATTTTTGTTGCACATCTTTTATTTTAATATAAAGTTTGTTATATTGGATATGTCCAAAGTCTTTTTGTAAGTTTTGTTTGTTGATGTCTGTCAATCATTTCAATTTATTTACCTATATTTTACACAGCTCTTGGAAGATGGAGGAAAAATGATTCCAGATCAATAAACAAGAAAGTGATGTGGGCTCTCGAGAATTCAACATGCCAGTGTGACATTAGCATGAAGGTGAAGTTATTTAAACCTTATTGAACCTTCATAAATGTTGTTTTTTTTTTGGTTTTTTTATGAATTGTTTAGTCTTGACGGCCATCGGACAAATGTATCTACCTAGTAACATATTGTATTTTTCAAATGTGATTATGTCCAATGTTGTATTTTCTTTGAAGTTTATTTAATTTAAGATAATTTTATCATTTGTTTTCAGCACTGCTTTAATCATTTCAATTTTTTTTTTTAATTTGGTCCTTTGGAGAATTAGTCTAATTCTTTTAGTTTGAAAGTATTTTTTCAGAAAAGGCTCATACTTCAAGACATTCAAGTTTGGACTGAGATGTGGGGTCTACAGAACTCAACATGCCAGTGTGACATTAGCATTAAGGTGAAGTTATTTAAACATTATTGAACCTTCATAAATGTTTTGCTTTGTTCGTTTGTGACATGTTTTGTCTTGATGGCCGTCGCACAAATGTTTTTTGTCAAAACTGTATTGTATGTTTTAAATGTTAACATGATTAATGTTGTATTTTCTTTGAAGTTTATTTAATTTTAGATTTTCTTCTTATTTTTTTTTAGCGTAGCTCTATTATTTCAAATTTTTTAAAAATTTCGTCCTATGGAGATTTAGTCTAATTCTTTTAGTTTGAAAGTATTTTTTCAGAAGAGGCTCATACTTTAAGACATTCAAGTTTGGACAGAGATGTGGGCTCTACAGAACTCAACATGCCAGTGTGACATTAGCATTAAGGTGAAGTTATTTAAACATTATTGAACCTTCATAAATGTTTTGTTTTGTTGGTTTGTGAATTGTTTTGTCTTGAAGGCCGTCAGACAAATGTTTTTTGTCAAAACCGTATTGTATGTTTTAAATGTTAGCATATTTAATATTGTATTTTCTTTGAAGCTTATTTAATTTTAGATTTTCTTAAATTTTTTATTTAGTGTAGCTCTATTATTTCAATTTTTTTTTTAAATTTCGTCCTATGGAGAATTAGTCTAATTCTTTTAGTTTGAAAGTATTTTTTCAGAAGAGGCTCATACTTCAAGACATTCAAGTTTGGACTGTGATATGGGCTCTACAGAACTCAACATGCCAGTGTGACATTAGCATTAAGGTGAAGTTAATTAAACATTATTGAACCTTCATAAATGTTTTGTTTTGTTCGTTTGTGAATTGTTTTGTCTTGACGGCCGTCGGACAAATGTTTTTTGCAAAACCGTATTGTATGTTTTAAATGTTAACATGTTTAATGTTTTATTTTCTTTAAAGTCTATTTAATTTTAGATTTTCTTTTAATTTTTTTTTAGCATAGCTCTATAATTTCTTTTTTTTTTAAATTTCGTCCTTTTAGAATTAGTCTAATTCTTTTAGTTTGAAAGTATTTTTTCAGAAGAGGCTCATACTTCAAGACATTCAAGTTTGGACTGAGATGTGGGCTCTACAGAACTCAACATGCCAGTGTAACATTAGCATTAAGGTGAAGTTATTTAAACATTATTGAACCTTCATAAATGTTTTGTTTTGTTCGTTTGTGAAATTTTTTGTCTTGACGGCCGTCGGACAAATGTTTTTTGTCACAACAGAATTGTATGTTTTAAATGTTAACATGTTTCATGTTGTATTTTCTTTAAAGTTTATTTAATTTTAGATTTTCTTATAATTTTTTTTTAGCGTAGCTCTATTATTACAATTTTTTTTTTAAATTTCGTCCTATGGAGATTTAATCTAATTCTTTTAGTTTGAAAGTATTTTTTCAGAAGAGGCTCATACTTCAAGACATTTAAGTTTGGACTGTGATGTGGGCTCTACAGAACTCAACATGCCAGTGTCACATTAGCATTAAGGTGAAGTTATTTAAACATTATTGAACCTTCATAAATGTTTTGTTTTGTTTGTTTGTGAATTGTTTTGTCTTGACGGCCGTCGGACAAATGTTTTTTGTCAAAACTGTATTGTATGTTTTAAATGTTAACATGTTTAATGTTTGGCTTTGTTTTAAGTTTATTTAATTTTAGATTTACTTATAATTTTTTTTAGCGTAGCTCTATTATTTCAATTTCTTTTTTAATATTTATCTTTTGGAGAATTTGTCTAATTCTTTTAGTTTGAAAGTATTTTTTCAGAAGAGGCTAATACTTCAAGACATTCAAGTTTGGACTGAGATGTGGGGTCTACAGAACTCAACATGCCAGTGTGACATTAGCATTAAGGTGAAGTTTTTCAAAAAATATTGAACCTTTATAAATGTTTTGTTTTGTTTGTTTGTGAATTGTTTTGTCTTGAAGGCCGTCAGACAAATGTTTTTTGTCAAAACCGTATTGTATGTTTTAAATGTTAGCATGTTTAATGTTGTATTTTCTTTAAAGCTTATTTAATTTTTAATTTTCTTATAATTTTTTTTTAGCGTAGCTCTATTATTTCAATTTTTTTAAAAAAATTTCGTCCTATGGAGATTTAGTCTAATTCTTTTAGTTTGAAAGTATTTTTTTAGAAGAGGCTCATACTTCAAGACATTCAAGTTTGGACTGTGATATGGGCTCTACAGAACTCAACATGCCAGTGTGACATTAGCATTAAGGTGAAGTTTTTCAAAAAATATTGAACCTTTATAAATGTTTTGTTTTGTTTGTTTGTGAATTGTTTTGTCTTGAAGGCCGTCAGACAAATGTTTTTTGTCAAAACCGTATTGTATGTTTTAAATGTTAGCATGTTTAATGTTGTATTTTCTTTAAAGCTTATTTAATTTTTAATTTTCTTATAATTTTTTTTTAGCGTAGCTCTATTATTTCAATTTTTTAAAAAAAATTTCGTCCTATGGAGATTTAGTCTAATTCTTTTAGTTTGAAAGTATTTTTTTAGAAGAGGCTCATACTTCAAGACATTCAAGTTTGGACTGTGATATGGGCTCTACAGAACTCAACATGCCAGTGTGACATTAGCATTAAGGTGAAGTTATTTAAACATTATTGAACCTTCATAAATGTTTTGTTTTGTTCGTTTGTCAATTGTTTTGTCTTGACGGCCGTCGCACAAATGTTTTTTGTCAAAACCGTATTGTATGTTTTAAATGTTAGCATGTTTAATGTTGTATTTTCTTTGAAGCTTATTCAATTTTAGATTTTCTTATATTTTTTTTAGTGTAGCTCTATTATTTTTTATTATTTTTTTAATTTTGTCCTTTGGAGAATTAGTCTAATTAATTTAATTTGAAAGTTTTTTCTCAGAAAAGGCTCATACTACAAGACATTGAAGTTTGGACTGAGATATGGGCTCTACACAACTCAACATGCCAGTGTGACATTAGCATTAAGGTGAAGTTATTTAAACATTATTGAACCTTCATAAATGTTTTGTTTTGTTCGTTTGTGAAATTTTTTGTCTTGACGGCCGTCGGACAATTATTTTTTGTCAAAACCGTATTGTATGTTTTAAACGTTAACATGTTTAATGTTGTATTTTCTTTAAAGTTTATTTAATTTTAGATTTTCTTAATTTTTTTTTTAGTGTAGCTCTATTATTTCACTTTTTTTTTTTAAATTTCATCCAATGGAGATTTAGTCTAATTCTTTCAGTTTAAATGTATTTTTTCAGAAGAGGCTCATACTTCAAGACATTCAAGTTTGGACTGTGATGTGAGCTCTAAGAAACTCAACATGCCAGTGTGACATTAGCATTAAGGTGAAGTTATTTAAACATTATTGAACCTTCATAAATGTTTTTTTTTGTTCGTTTGTGAATTGTTTTGTCTTGAAGGCCGTCGCACAAATGTTTTTTGTCAAAACCGTATTGTATGTTTTAAATGTTAGCATGTTAAATGTTGTATTTTCTTTAAAGCTTATTTAATTTTTAATTTTCTTATAAATTTTTTTTAGCATAGCTCTATTACTTCTATTTTTTTTTTTATTTTGTCCTTTTAGAATTAGTCTAATTCTTTTAGTTTGAAAGTATTTTTTCAGAAGAGGCTCATACTTCAAGACATTCAAGTTTGGACTGTGATGTGGGCTCTACAGAACTCAACATGCCAGTGTGACATTAGGATTAAGGTGAAGTTATTTAAACATTATTGAACCTTCATAAATGTTTTGTTTTGTTCGTTTGTGAAATTTTTTGTCTTGACGGCCGTCGGACAAATGTTTTTTGTCACAACAGAATTGTATGTTTTAAATGTTAACATGTTTAATGTTGTATTTTCTTTAAAGTTTATTTAATTTTAGATTTTCTTATAATTTTTTTTTAGCGTAGCTCTATTATTACAATTTTTTTTTTAAATTTCGTCCTATGGAGATTTAATCTAATTCTTTTAGTTTGAAAGTATTTTTTCAGAAGAGGCTCATACTTCAAGACATTTAAGTTTGGACTGTGATGTGGGCTCTACAGAACTCAACATGCCAGTGTGACATTAGCATTAAGGTGAAGTTATTTAAACATTATTGAACCTTCATAAATGTTTATTTTTGTTTTCGTGAATTGTTTTGTCTTGACGGCCGTCGCACAAATTTTTTTTTGTCAAAACCGTATGGTATGTTTCAAATGTTAACATGATTAATGTTGTATTTTCTTTGAAGTTTATTTAATTTTAGATTTACTTATAATTTTTTTTAGCGTAGCTCTATTATTTCAATTTCTTTTTTAATATTCATCTTTTGGAGAATTTGTCTAATTCTTTTAGTTTGAAAGTATTTTTTCAGAAGAGGCTAATACTTCAAGACATTCAAGTTTGGACAGTTGTGTGGGCTCTACAGAACTCAACATGCCAGTGTGACATTAGCATTAAGGTGAAGTTTTTCAAAAAATATTGAACCTTTATAAATGTTTTGTTTTGTTTGTTTGTGAATTGTTTTGTCTTGAAGGCCGTCAGACAAATGTTTTTTGTCAAAACCGTATTGTATGTTTTAAATGTTAACATGTTTAATGTTTAGCTTCTTTTAAGTTTATTTAATTTTAGATTTACTTATAATTTTTTTTTAGCGTAGCTCTATTATTTCAAATTTTTTTTTAAATTTCGTCCTTTGGAGAATTTGTCTAATTCTTTTAGTTTGAAAGTATTTTTTCAGAAGAGGCTAATACTTCAAGACATTCAAGTTTGGACAGTTGTGTGGGCTCTACAGAACTCAACATGCCAGTGTGACATTAGCATTAAGGTGAAGTTTTTCAAAAAATATTGAACCTTTATAAATGTTTTGTTTTGTTTGTTTGTGAATTGTTTTGTCTTGAAGGCCGTCAGACAAATGTTTTTTGTCAAAACTGTATTGTATGTTTTAAATGTTAACATGTTTAATGTTTAGCTTCTTTTAAGTTTATTTAATTTTAGATTTACTTATAATTTTTTTTTAGCGTAGCTCTATTATTTCAAATTTTTTTTTAAATTTCGTCCTTTGGAGAATTTGTCTAATTCTTTTAGTTTGAAAGTATTTTTTCAGAAGAAGCTCATACTTCAAGACATTCAAGTTTGGACTGTGATATGGCTCTACAGTACTTAACATGAAAGTGTGACATTAGCATTAAGGTGAAGTTATTTAAACATTATTGAACCTTCATAAATGTTTTGATTTGTTCGTTTGTGAAATTTTTTGTCTTGACGGCCGTCGGACAATTATTTTTTGTCAAAACCGTATTGTATGTTTTAAACGTTAACATGTTTTATGTTGTATTTTCTTTAAAGTTTATTTAATTTTAGATTTTCTTATAATTTTTTTTAGCGTAGCTCTATTATTTCAATTTTTTTTTTAAATTTCGCCCTTGGAGAATTAGTCTAATTCTTTTAGTTTGAAAGAATTTTTTTATAAGAGGCTCATACTTCAAGACATTCAAATTTGCACTGTGATGTGGGCTCTACAGAACTCAACATGCCAGTGTGACATTAGCATTAAGGTGAATTTATTTAAACATTATTGAACCTTCATAAACGTTTTGTTTTGTTCGTTTGTGAATTGTTTTGCCTTGAAGGCCGTCAGACAAATGTTTTTTGTCAAAACCGTATTGCATGTTTTAAATGTTAACATGTCCAATGTTTTTTTTTATTTGAAGTTTATTTAATTTTAGATTTTCTTGAAATTTTTTTTAGCGTAGCTCTATTATTTCAATTTTTTAAAAAAAATTTCGTCCTATGGAGATTTAGTCTAATTCTTTTAGTTTGAAAGTATTTTTTCAGAAGAGGCTAATACTTCAAGACATTCAAATTTGCACTGTGATGTGGGCTCTACAGAACTCAACATGCCAGTGTGACATTAGCATTAAGGTGAAGTTATTTAAACATTTTTGAACCTTCATAAATGTTTGGTTTTGTTTGTTTGTGAAATTTTTTGTCTTGACGGCCGTTGGACAAATGTTTTTTGTCAAAACCGTATTGTATGTTTTAAATGTTAACATGTTAAATGTTTTATTTTCTTTAAAGTTTATTTAATTTTAGATTTTCTTATAATTTTTTTTTAACATAGCTCTATTATTTCTTTTTTTTTTTTAATTTCGTCCTTTTAGAATTAGTCTAATTCTTTTAGTTTGAAGGAATTTTTCAGAAGAGGCTTATACTTCAAGACATTCAAGTTTGGACTGAAATGTGGGCTCTACAGAACTCAACATGCCAGTGTGACATTAGCATTAAGGTGAAGTTATTTAAACATTATTGAACCTTCATAAATGTTTTGTTTTGTTTGTTTGTGAATAGTTTTGTCTTGAAAGCCGTCAGACAAATGTTTTTTGTCAAAACCGTATTGTATGTTTTAAATGTTAGCATGTTTAATGTTGTATTTTCTTTGAAGCTTATTGAATTTTAGATTTTCTTAAATTTTTTTTTAGTGTAGCTCTATTATTTCAATTTTTTTTTTTAAAGTTTCGTCCTATGGAGATTTAGTCTAATTCTTTTAGTTTGAAAGTATTTTTTCAGAAGAGGCTCATACTTCAAGACATTCAAGTTTGGACTGTGATGTGGGCTCTACAGAACTCAACATGCCAGTGTGACATTTGCATTAAGGTGAAATTATTTAAACATTTTTAAACCTTGATAAATGTTTTGTTTTGTTCGTTTGTGAAATTTTTTTTTGTCTTGACGGCCGTCGGACAAATGTTTTTTTGTCAAAACCGTATTGTATGTTTTAAATGTTAACATGTTTAATGTTGTATTTTCTTTGAAGTTTATTTAATTTTAGATTTTCTTATAATTTTTTTTAGCGTAGCTCTATTATTTCAATTTTTTTTTTTAATTTCGTCCTTTGGAGAATAAGTCTAATTCTTTTAGTTTGAAAGTATTTTTTTCAGAAGAGGCTCATACTTCAAGACATTTAAGTTTGGACAGAGATGTGGGCTCTACAGAACTTAACATGCCAGTGTGACATTAGCATTAAGGTAAAGTTATTTAAACATTATTGAACCTTCATAAATGTTTTGTTTTGTTTGTTTGAGAAATTTTTTGTCTTGACGGCCGTCAGACAAATGTTTTTTGTATACAGATCTCAACATGCCAGTGTGACATTAGCATTAAGGTGAAGTTATTTAAATAGTATTGAACCTTCATAAATGTTTTGTTTTGTTTGTCTGTGAATTGTTTTGTCTTGACGGCCGTCAGACAAATGTTTTTTGTCAAAACCCTATTGTATGTTTTAAATGTTAACATGTTTAATGTTTTATTTTCTTTAAAGTTTATTTAATTTTAGATTTACTTATAATTTTTTTTAAGCGTAGCTCTATTATTTCAATTTTTTTTAAAATTTTGTCCTATGGAGAATTAGTCTAATTCTTTTAGTTTGAAAGTATTTTTCAGAAGAGGCTCATACTTCAAGACATTCAAGCTTGGACTGTGATGTGGGCTCTACAGAACTCAACATGCCAGTGTGACATTAGCATTATAGTAAAGTTATTTAAACATGATTGAACCTTCATAAATGTTTCGTTTTGTTTGTTTGTGAATTGTTTTGTCTTGACGGCCGTCGGAGAAATGTTTTTTGTCAAAACCGTATTGTATATTTTTAATGTGAACATGTCCAATGTTGAATTTTTTTTTAAGTTTATTTTATTTTAGATTTTCTTATAATTGTTTTTTAGCGTAGCTCTATAATTTCAATTTTTTTTTTAAATTTCGTCTTTTGGAGATTTAGTCTTACATTTCTTGTTTGAAAGTATATTTTTAAGAAAAGGCTCATACTTCAAGGCATTCAAGTTTGGACTGTGATGTGGGCTCTACAGCACTCAACATGCCAGTGTCACATTAGCATTAAGGTGAAGTTATTTAAACATTATTGAACCTTCATAAATGTTTTGTTTTGTTTGTTTGAGAAATTTTTTGTCTTGACGGCCGTCAGACAAATGTTTTTTGTATACAGATCTCAACATGCCAGTGTGACATTAGCATTAAGGTGAAGTTATTTAAATAGTATTGAACCTTCATAAATGTTTTGTTTTGTTTGTCTGTGAATTGTTTTGTCTTGACGGCCGTCAGACAAATGTTTTTTGTCAAAACCCTATTGTATGTTTTAAATGTTAACATGTTTAATGTTTTATTTTCTTTAAAGTTTATTTAATTTTAGATTTACTTATAATTTTTTTTAAGCGTAGCTCTATTATTTCAATTTTTTTTTAAATTTTGTCCTATGGAGAATTAGTCTAATTCTTTTAGTTTGAAAGTATTTTTCAGAAGAGGCTCATACTTCAAGACATTCAAGCTTGGACTGTGATGTGGGCTCTACAGAACTCAACATGCCAGTGTGACATTAGCATTATAGTAAAGTTATTTAAACATGATTGAACCTTCATAAATGTTTCGTTTTGTTTGTTTGTGAATTGTTTTGTCTTGACGGCCGTCGGAGAAATGTTTTTTGTCAAAACCGTATTGTATATTTTTAATGTGAACATGTCCAATGTTGAATTTTTTTTTAAGTTTATTTTATTTTAGATTTTCTTATAATTGTTTTTTAGCGTAGCTCTATAATTTCAATTTTTTTTTTAAATTTCGTCTTTTGGAGATTTAGTCTTACATTTCTTGTTTGAAAGTATATTTTTAAGAAAAGGCTCATACTTCAAGGCATTCAAGTTTGGACTGTGATGTGGGCTCTACAGCACTCAACATGCCAGTGTCACATTAGCATTAAGGTGAAGTTATTTAAACATTATTGAACCTTCATAAATGTTTTGTTTTGTTCGTTTGTAAATTGTTTTGTCTTGACGGCCGTCGGACAAATGTTTTTTGAAAAAACCGTATTGTATGTTTTAAATGTTAACATGTTTAATGTTGTATTTTCTTTGAAGTTTATTGAATTTTAGATTTTCTTATAATTTTTTTTAGCGTAGCTCTATAATTTCAATTTTTTTTTTAAATTTCGTCTTTTGGAGAAATAGTCTAATTCTTTTAGTTTGAAAGTATTTTGTCAGAAGAGGCTCATACTTCAAGACATTCAAGTTTGGACTGTTATGTGAGCTTTACAGAACTTAACATGCCAGTGTGACATTAGCATTAAGTTGAAGTTATTTAAACATTATTGAATGTTTAAAAATGTTTTGTTTTGTTTGTTTGTGAATTTTTTTGTCTTGACGGCCGTCGGACAAATGTTTTTTTGTCAAAACCGTATTGTATGTTTTAAATGTTAACATGTTTAATGTTGTATTTTCTTTGAAGTTTATTTAATTTTAGATTTTCTTATAATTTTTTTTAGCGTAGCTCTATTATTTCAATTTTTTTTTTTAATTTCGTCCTTTGGAGAATAAGTCTAATTCTTTTAGTTTGAAAGTATTTTTTTCAGAAGAGGCTCATACTTCAAGACATTTAAGTTTGGACAGAGATGTGGGCTCTACAGAACTTAACATGCCAGTGTGACATTAGCATTAAGGTAAAGTTATTTAAACATTATTGAACCTTCATAAATGTTTTGTTTTGTTTGTTTGAGAAATTTTTTGTCTTGACGGCCGTCAGACAAATGTTTTTTGTATACAGATCTCAACATGCCAGTGTGACATTAGCATTAAGGTGAAGTTATTTAAATAGTATTGAACCTTCATAAATGTTTTGTTTTGTTTGTCTGTGAATTGTTTTGTCTTGACGGCCGTCAGACAAATGTTTTTTGTCAAAACCCTATTGTATGTTTTAAATGTTAACATGTTTAATGTTGTATTTTCTTTGAAGTTTATTGAATTTTAGATTTTCTTATAATTTTTTTTAGCGTAGCTCTATAATTTCAATTTTTTTTTTAAATTTCGTCTTTTGGAGAAATAGTCTAATTCTTTTAGTTTGAAAGTATTTTGTCAGAAGAGGCTCATACTTCAAGACATTCAAGTTTGGACTGTTATGTGAGCTTTACAGAACTTAACATGCCAGTGTGACATTAGCATTAAGTTGAAGTTATTTAAACATTATTGAACGTTTAAAAATGTTTTGTTTTGTTTGTTTGTGAATTTTTTTGTCTTGACGGCCGTCGGACAAATGTTTTTTTGTCAAAACCGTATTGTATGTTTTAAATGTTAACATGTTTAATGTTGTATTTTCTTTGAAGTTTATTTAATTTTAGATTTTCTTATAATTTTTTTTAGCGTAGCTCTATTATTTCAATTTTTTTTTTTAATTTCGTCCTTTGGAGAATAAGTCTAATTCTTTTAGTTTGAAAGTATTTTTTTCAGAAGAGGCTCATACTTCAAGACATTTAAGTTTGGACAGAGATGTGGGCTCTACAGAACTTAACATGCCAGTGTGACATTAGCATTAAGGTAAAGTTATTTAAACATTATTGAACCTTCATAAATGTTTTGTTTTGTTTGTTTGAGAAATTTTTTGTCTTGACGGCCGTCAGACAAATGTTTTTTGTATACAGATCTCAACATGCCAGTGTGACATTAGCATTAAGGTGAAGTTATTTAAATAGTATTGAACCTTCATAAATGTTTTGTTTTGTTTGTCTGTGAATTGTTTTGTCTTGACGGCCGTCAGACAAATGTTTTTTGTCAAAACCCTATTGTATGTTTTAAATGTTAACATGTTTAATGTTTTATTTTCTTTAAAGTTTATTTAATTTTAGATTTACTTATAATTTTTTTTAAGCGTAGCTCTATTATTTCAATTTTTTTTTAAATTTTGTCCTATGGAGAATTAGTCTAATTCTTTTAGTTTGAAAGTATTTTTCAGAAGAGGCTCATACTTCAAGACATTCAAGCTTGGACTGTGATGTGGGCTCTACAGAACTCAACATGCCAGTGTGACATTAGCATTATAGTAAAGTTATTTAAACATGATTGAACCTTCATAAATGTTTCGTTTTGTTTGTTTGTGAATTGTTTTGTCTTGACGGCCGTCGGAGAAATGTTTTTTGTCAAAACCGTATTGTATATTTTTAATGTGAACATGTCCAATGTTGAATTTTTTTTTAAGTTTATTTTATTTTAGATTTTCTTATAATTGTTTTTTAGCGTAGCTCTATAATTTCAATTTTTTTTTTAAATTTCGTCTTTTGGAGATTTAGTCTTACATTTCTTGTTTGAAAGTATATTTTTAAGAAAAGGCTCATACTTCAAGGCATTCAAGTTTGGACTGTGATGTGGGCTCTACAGCACTCAACATGCCAGTGTCACATTAGCATTAAGGTGAAGTTATTTAAACATTATTGAACCTTCATAAATGTTTTGTTTTGTTTGTTTGAGAAATTTTTTGTCTTGACGGCCGTCAGACAAATGTTTTTTGTATACAGATCTCAACATGCCAGTGTGACATTAGCATTAAGGTGAATTTATTTAAATAGTATTGAACCTTCATAAATGTTTTGTTTTGTTTGTCTGTGAATTGTTTTGTCTTGACGGCCGTCAGACAAATGTTTTTTGTCAAAACCCTATTGTATGTTTTAAATGTTAACATGTTTAATGTTTTATTTTCTTTAAAGTTTATTTAATTTTAGATTTACTTATAATTTTTTTTAAGCGTAGCTCTATTATTTCAATTTTTTTTTAAATTTTGTCCTATGGAGAATTAGTCTAATTCTTTTAGTTTGAAAGTATTTTTCAGAAGAGGCTCATACTTCAAGACATTCAAGCTTGGACTGTGATGTGGGCTCTACAGAACTCAACATGCCAGTGTGACATTAGCATTATAGTAAAGTTATTTAAACATGATTGAACCTTCATAAATGTTTCGTTTTGTTTGTTTGTGAATTGTTTTGTCTTGACGGCCGTCGGAGAAATGTTTTTTGTCAAAACCGTATTGTATATTTTTAATGTGAACATGTCCAATGTTGAATTTTTTTTTAAGTTTATTTTATTTTAGATTTTCTTATAATTGTTTTTTAGCGTAGCTCTATAATTTCAATTTTTTTTTTAAATTTCGTCTTTTGGAGATTTAGTCTTACATTTCTTGTTTGAAAGTATATTTTTAAGAAAAGGCTCATACTTCAAGGCATTCAAGTTTGGACTGTGATGTGGGCTCTACAGCACTCAACATGCCAGTGTCACATTAGCATTAAGGTGAAGTTATTTAAACATTATTGAACCTTCATAAATGTTTTGTTTTGTTTGTTTGAGAAATTTTTTGTCTTGACGGCCGTCAGACAAATGTTTTTTGTATACAGATCTCAACATGCCAGTGTGACATTAGCATTAAGGTGAATTTATTTAAATAGTATTGAACCTTCATAAATGTTTTGTTTTGTTTGTCTGTGAATTGTTTTGTCTTGACGGCCGTCAGACAAATGTTTTTTGTCAAAACCCTATTGTATGTTTTAAATGTTAACATGTTTAATGTTTTATTTTCTTTAAAGTTTATTTAATTTTAGATTTACTTATAATTTTTTTTAAGCGTAGCTCTATTATTTCAATTTTTTTTAAATTTTGTCCTATGGAGAATTAGTCTAATTCTTTTAGTTTGAAAGTATTTTTCAGAAGAGGCTCATACTTCAAGACATTCAAGCTTGGACTGTGATGTGGGCTCTACAGAACTCAACATGCCAGTGTGACATTAGCATTATAGTAAAGTTATTTAAACATGATTGAACCTTCATAAATGTTTCGTTTTGTTTGTTTGTGAATTGTTTTGTCTTGACGGCCGTCGGAGAAATGTTTTTTGTCAAAACCGTATTGTATATTTTTAATGTGAACATGTCCAATGTTGAATTTTTTTTTAAGTTTATTTTATTTTAGATTTTCTTATAATTGTTTTTTAGCGTAGCTCTATAATTTCAATTTTTTTTTTAAATTTCGTCTTTTGGAGATTTAGTCTTACATTTCTTGTTTGAAAGTATATTTTTAAGAAAAGGCTCATACTTCAAGGCATTCAAGTTTGGACTGTGATGTGGGCTCTACAGCACTCAACATGCCAGTGTCACATTAGCATTAAGGTGAAGTTATTTAAACATTATTGAACCTTCATAAATGTTTTGTTTTGTTTGTTTGAGAAATTTTTTGTCTTGACGGCCGTCAGACAAATGTTTTTTGTATACAGATCTCAACATGCCAGTGTGACATTAGCATTAAGGTGAAGTTATTTAAATAGTATTGAACCTTCATAAATGTTTTGTTTTGTTTGTCTGTGAATTGTTTTGTCTTGACGGCCGTCAGACAAATGTTTTTTGTCAAAACCCTATTGTATGTTTTAAATGTTAACATGTTTAATGTTTTATTTTCTTTAAAGTTTATTTAATTTTAGATTTACTTATAATTTTTTTTAAGCGTAGCTCTATTATTTCAATTTTTTTTTAAATTTTGTCCTATGGAGAATTAGTCTAATTCTTTTAGTTTGAAAGTATTTTTCAGAAGAGGCTCATACTTCAAGACATTCAAGCTTGGACTGTGATGTGGGCTCTACAGAACTCAACATGCCAGTGTGACATTAGCATTATAGTAAAGTTATTTAAACATGATTGAACCTTCATAAATGTTTCGTTTTGTTTGTTTGTGAATTGTTTTGTCTTGACGGCCGTCGGAGAAATGTTTTTTGTCAAAACCGTATTGTATATTTTTAATGTGAACATGTCCAATGTTGAATTTTTTTTTAAGTTTATTTTATTTTAGATTTTCTTATAATTGTTTTTTAGCGTAGCTCTATAATTTCAATTTTTTTTTTAAATTTCGTCTTTTGGAGATTTAGTCTTACATTTCTTGTTTGAAAGTATATTTTTAAGAAAAGGCTCATACTTCAAGGCATTCAAGTTTGGACTGTGATGTGGGCTCTACAGCACTCAACATGCCAGTGTCACATTAGCATTAAGGTGAAGTTATTTAAACATTATTGAACCTTCATAAATGTTTTGTTTTGTTCGTTTGTAAATTGTTTTGTCTTGACGGCCGTCGGACAAATGTTTTTTGACAAAACCGTATTGTATGTTTTAAATGTTAACATGTTTAATGTTGTATTTTCTTTGAAGTTTATTGAATTTTAGATTTTCTTATAATTTTTTTTAGCGTAGCTCTATAATTTCAATTTTTTTTTTAAATTTCGTCTTTTGGAGAAATAGTCTAATTCTTTTAGTTTGAAAGTATTTTGTCAGAAGAGGCTCATACTTCAAGACATTCAAGTTTGGACTGTTATGTGAGCTTTACAGAACTTAACATGCCAGTGTGACATTAGCATTAAGTTGAAGTTATTTAAACATTATTGAACGTTTAAAAATGTTTTGTTTTGTTTGTTTGTAAATTTTTTGTCTTGACGGCCGTCGGACAAATGTTTTTTGTCAAAACCGTATTGTATGTTTTAAATGTTAACATGATTAATGTTGTAATTTCTTTGAAGACTATTTAATTTTAGATTTTCTTATTATTTTTTTTTAGCGTGGCTCTATTATTTCAAATTTTTTTTTTTATTTCGTCCTATGGAGATTTAGTCTAATTCTTTTAGTTTGAATGTATTTTTTCAGAAGAGGCTCATACTTCAAGACATTCAAGTTTGGACTGAGATGTGGGCTCTACAGAACTCAACATGCCAGTGTGACATTAGCATTAAGGTGAAGTTATTTAAACATTATTGAACCTTCATAAATGTTTTGTTTTGTTCGTTTGTGAATTGTTTTGTCTTGATGGCCGTCGCACAAATGTTTTTTGTCAAAACCGTATTGTATGTTTTAAATGTTAACATATTTAATGTTTTTTTTTCTTTGAAGCTTATTTAATTTTAGATTTTCTTATAATTTTATTTTAGTGTAGCTCTTTGGAGAATTAGTCTAATTCTTTTAGTTTGAAAGTATTTTTTTAAGAAGAGGCTCATACTTCAAGACATTCAAGTTTGTACTGTGATGTGGGCTCTACAGAACTTAACATTCCAGTGTGACATTAGCATTAAGGTGAAGTTATTTAAACATTATTGAACCTTCATAAATGTTTCGTTTTGTTTGTTTGTGAATTGTTTTGTCTTGACGGCCGTCGGACAAAAGTTTTTTGTCAAAACCATATTGTATGTTTTAAATGTTAACATGTTTAATGTTTTATTTTTTTTGAAGTTTATTTAATTTTAGATTGTTTAAATTTGTTTTATCAGTATTTTTGTAGCATTGCTTTTTCGTTTTTAATTTTTTTTAAGCTGTAGTTCGTTTTAAGTTGTTAGTCCATTTTTATTTATATGTCATCTTGTTTAAGTCTAGCCTTGTTATTGTTGATATTGTTCTTTTTTTTTGGATTTTTCCAAAGTTTTGATTGCATGTCTGATTGACTTTCTTTTTTTTTTTTTCTGTGATTGTTTGATATCTGTTAACTTGATTTGTATTAGACAGACTGCTTGTGACATGGGGTGTAGGGTAAAGGGAAAGGTGAATTGACAGCCAAATTCTTGAGAATATTCAGAAAACTTAAATGTGATTTGACAACAATATTCTTAAGAATAGTCTAAAACCTTAAATTCCCATTTACCTAGCTCATGTATGGCTCCTCGTGCCACACCCTGGACAACAGTTCTGGCTGACTGTCTAAATACATGAGTGAAATTCCTTTTTTTACTTGTCAAAATGTTCATTTTAAAATGTACTGAAATTTGTTTTGAAAAGGATCTTTTGTAAATGATGATTTTTGTATTGGTTTGTTTGAAAGAAAAACTAAAATGTCTTAGTATTTATAGATAGAAAATGTTTGAATGTACAAATTGAGTGACTGACTCTTATGGTAGACTTTTTATTGTTTTAATTATTATTATGAAAATTTTTAAAAATATTTTAAAGATTGGTAGGAAGCTTATTAAATTGTTGAACATTGTTAATAATGCTTTTTTAATCACATTACATTACATTATTAATTATTAATCCTTACATTCTCCTTTTTTTTTCTCCAGGCCATAGTGTTTTCAAAGAAAAAAATGAAATCAGTAATTTCACAATTAAATAAATTGTATTTTCCTGGCCACTCATAATGTTTTATTGTTTTAAAAATGTATACAAATGTATTATATATTAAATTAACAAAATGAACCATCTTTTATTTGTCAGTTAATTATTTTGTATTGTATATTGCAAACGTGTGGTTTGATTACCAAAAAAAATACTATTATATATATATGCACATATTTTGTAAAACACAAAAAGAAAGTTAAACAATTTTTTTCAACTTATAGCATTTTATTAATTGGTCATCATTTTGGCATCACAAATAATTATTTAAAAAAATAACAATACATTCACAAATAAACTGGCTACTAGATCTAGCTAGTTTATATATTTAAAAAATCTAATTTTAAATCAATTCATCAGACTTAATCCCTTTAACATAAGCCATGAAAGTATCCTTAAGCTTATACATAAGTTTGCACTCGTTAATCTTCTTTCACCTTAGACTGCAATTAATTATTCATTACATCACAAATATATAGGCCACTTTACACAATAAAAGGATGGCTGCATGGTCGTGCAGTATGCGCGCTGGACTGTCGTTTGGATTCATCGATTGGCCTGGGTTCAAACCCTGCCCGCTCCTATCCCCCGTCTACCTGGTCGTGCGGATTGTGCGCTGGACTGTCGTTCGGATTTATCGATGGTCGAGGGTTCAAATCCTGCCCGCTCCCATCCCCCGTCGTCCTGCGGGAGGTTTGGTCTAGGAAGTACACTATCTTCAACTCTGAAGGAACATCCGAAACATGTAAAACATTTTACAAACAAACATTTTACCTGCGGGAGGTTTGAACTAGGAAGTAGACTATCTTAAACTCTAAAGGAACATATAAAACATGAATTTTTTTTTCTAACAGTTTATTATTATTGAAATAAGCAAAATGAAAAAAAAAAAAAATTTGCCTACTGACAAAAAAAAATTGAAAGATCTTGTAGGCCTATATTTAGACTAGAGTTTGAGTTTTTGGCACACCGGCACACTTTAGGCCATGTCGTGCCCATAATCCCTTAAAGGTTACTCTCCCTTCATACCACCGGGACAAGAGCTTAATTTTATTTAGTTGAGTTATTAAAAACAAGGTCTATTCACAGTTAAAATAGTTAAGGTAGTGAACATTTAATAATTTAGTAACACTCTTGTGTAAATATTATATGTTCACAATTTCACAAATCAAGTTGTTACTCGATTATAAGATAACTTTTATTACTTTTTCTGTGGACATACCACAGCTGATGACATTGTTTCTGTTCTGGGTGGAATGTTGGCAAGATATTTATTATCTCCATATTCAAGTACCAGGAATTGATTTAAAAATGCATAGTTATGTGTATGTTTTAAATTGTATTGTAATAACTGAAGGGAGGCAAACTTAACGAGACGTAGACGTTTATTTACACGGAGACATGATAAACACAAAGGGGCCTCTGCCTTGAGTACAGCAACTCCATATTGGCGCTCTCCCCGAATTGTTTAGTCACAGATAGTGCGCACCTTCTTTCTGCACAATCTTGGATGGCGGTGCGCATGGCGAAGTCATAACAGTATCATACATACGGGCGCACGCGCGCGCACACACATTTATACATCTATAATACATTTCCTCCATTAAAAAAATTGTCATGGGAAAATGCTTCTAACCCTGTACTACACATTCGTCCCCTACCTCCCTCACTTTCCCCATTGTATTTGGTCCTTTGTCCCGTTATCTCTCTTACTTCTTTCTCAATCTTAGCACCGTGGCTTGCCATGGCTCTTTCTTCTTTTCCCTTTTCTCTCTCTCTCTCATTAAAGATAATTTACCGAGGACGCGAGAAACAATAATCGATTCGAATTCTTATCTTATATAATACAGACGTTACGTAAAAAAACAAAATGATTATAATACGTCTTAAGCGTCATGCATCTAGTCATGCATGTTAACCAATGACTTAAATTCTGCCAAGTCACTGGTTTTCCTTGCTAGCTCAGGCAACCCATTCCATGCTCTAATAGCACTAGGTAAGACGGATCATTTATGAAATTACTTTTAGGAAACGTGGCCAATGTCAATTCCTTTACTTGGCATCAGCAAGTCAATAGAAAGATTAATTCATTCCATCGTCTTTCTCGTTTCGCTCTGTCTGTCTGTCAGTCCAACTCTCTCTCTCTCCTTCTCCCCCCCCCCCCCTGCGGTTCTCTATATTCTCTCAATCTTTTTTTTAAAATCTAAACAATGTTTAATTGTTTCATAGTAAAGTAGAATTCCCCTTTTGGACCGATAATCTGTTGTTTTTTTTGTGGCCCACGGTTGACGAGGGTGCCATGTGACCAGCACAACGACCAACCCGGACCAACCGCCTTTACTTTTTCCCAGCGTATGTCAGGTACCCATTAGAGCTGGGTGGACTCAGAGTATCCCGAAATTAAAAATCTCTGTCTTTACTAACATGGTTTGAACCCGGAACCCCCGTCGGTTCGAAAGCCAAGCGCTTTACCGTTTGTTGCAGCCAACGCGCCCCCTCCGTTTCATAGAGAAATTTGGTTCTCTCTTTTTCTACTTCTAACCTTTTTGATTTCTCTGATTTGTGTTTGATCCATACTCTCTCTTTTTTTTGCATTCTTTCTTGAACCTCTTTCTAAATGGCTCCTTTTCACTCTCTCTTGCACTTTATCTCTTTTTATCAATTATGTTCTGTTGTTCTTTAATTTAATTATTCTTTAATATCTTGCGTTCTCTCATTCTGCCTCTTAAAAATCTATATACACGGAAGAAGAAACATCCACAGAGTAGTAGCCCTGTTTCAAATGTTTCTTTCTACACATTGTGTAAGCCTTCTACAAAACAACACACAGACTTTGCTTTAAATTGTGCCTTAGATCGCCTGGTCAACGTTATCCCCCCTCCCGCCTTCTTTTCCCACCAAACACACAAACAGGTTTTTAATAACTACATTACTAAGTTATTTTGTTAAGTGAGTTGTTCTCACCTCCCAGTATCATTTTTACTAGAACCTCCATGTTGACCAGAATGGCTAGCGGAACTGGACAGTTGTTTACTTTGCAGGTTGTTTATATTTGTGTTTATATCAAATAATTACAGTTTACTAGATATTTTCTAAGGTAATTATTTGTAAAATTAGGCATACCTATTCATTTCAAACAACAACATTATTGTAAACAGTAACTTGTGTAAAATGCGTCACTTGCATTTTTTTTTGCTGAACAAAGTCTAGAATCTATAAACATCAATATTATTTAAACAAGACACACGGCATCTAGATATTGGTGAATTTTTTCAAACACTTTTTGTATTTAAATCTTATCATTGTATGGGCGTTTAACGTAGATGAGTTTCATTTCATTCAAATAGAAACTTGAACCGTTTCGACATTCAACTTTCGTACATGTTTTTTTTTGTTTGTTTCACACAAAATTTAAGCTTGTCAGCTTCAGAATTGTTTAGGCACAAAGCATCATTTTATTAAGATCTTTAAGTTGACCTTAAGTTTATTTGTATATTAGACCCTAGTGACTAGTTGAAAGATAAACAAAATAAATTACAAAATCAATTTAAATATTCTGTATTTCAGTGCATTAGGAACATAAGGGCTAGCTGTTTACTCATTTGATTGGAACTTTATGGCAAGCTGTTGATCTACTCATTTGATTGGAACTTTACATGTTGATGTTTGAGGACTTCAATCAAGTGATGAAAATAAAAGGTCATGTTAAACATTTTCAATAAAACTATTCAAGTTAAGATTTGTACTAATTTCTACTCTTTCATAACTGTACTCTGTCTACTTTATTTGTTTTTCTACATTTAAGATTGCTACATTTTGGCACACAAGTGTTTGTCATAGCTGATCATACTATTTCACCTATTGATTCTTGTTTGCTATTTCTACTATACGTTTGCTACAAGTTTTGGGTTGTTGCATGCATTTAATTTGTTAATTATTTGTGTTCCTTTATTGCAGTAGTTTAGGGTTTATTATGCTAACTGCTAGTGTTCAGGTTTGTGCTATTAACTGCTAGTATTAGGGTTGTTGAACTAATTGATAGTGTTGAGGGCTGTTACACTAACTGCTTGTGTTGAGAACTGTTACACTAACTGCTAGTGTTGAGGGCTGTTACACTAACTGCTTGTGTTTAGATTTGTTGCACTAACTGGAAAACTAAGTATGGATCTTTACTAATTTCTTCCATTTTTTTTGTTTGGTCTTTCCTATCCCTTTTGATCACTTTCCTTTTCTTGATCAAGTTTGATCAGCCCAGATAGAGAATCACTTAATAGTTGTCTTATCTTTTTTGTGTTTTTTTCATAATCTGATTTGAGGGAACCATCCTTAATGCTGGTAGCATATAGTGGCTTTATTAGTAAGGGTCTTTACCCTCTGTGGGTATTGATGAACCTGCAGTGGCAGACTAGATGGGAGCTAGCCCTTCAAAGATCATCAGTATATTTTCTTGATGAAAGTGGTAGTACATTTTGTACTCGTGTGACTATTATCATAGTCACACTTGGGTAAAGATTGAAAGCATGCCGTTAACATCTCTGTTTTGGATATTAAGTCTTGTTACCTGTTACTGATCTAGTGGTGGGTATATATAGGGTGCAGAGTATTTAAAGTTTGTTGTCCAACACTTCAGGAGAAGAAAACCAATATCTCATATTAAAAGTTCACAATACTTAAGACATTTTAGATAATTCATACATGAGAAAAATTCTTTGTTTCCAAAAAAGGAAATGCATAAAATCATTATTTTTTTTGGAACATCATAAAGAAATACAGTTCACCTGAACTTATTGTGTAGTAAGTTCCATACCTTGATGCCAGGAATACAAAAATTTATCAGGCAATATTAATTAAAGGACAATGTTGAATGAAAAAAAAACTTCAAAAATACTTTGTAATATAAAAAAGACATTAAAGTTATTAGTATTTTGGAAACACCATTCTTGACATTTGCATTAGTTATGCTATAAGTCCATCAAATCAAAGACAGCAAGAACTTTCAGAGACACTCATTGTTAAAATATAATGTTCATGCTTGTTGGGAGAGAAAGCAAGCTATATAATACATACCTTTATACCCTGCATAAAAACAAATGTTGTGTGGAGGAAGCAAGCTTTGTACCTTTTTACCCAGAACCAAACTAATTGTTGGGTGGAGTAAGCAAGCTATGTACCTTTATACCCAGCACAAAACTAATTGTTGGGTGGAGGAAGCACGCTATGTACCTTTATGCTTAGCAAAAAACCAATTGTTGGGTGGAGGAATCAAGCTATGTAATTTTATACCCAGCACCAAACTAATTTTTGGGTGGAGGAAGCAAGTTATGTACCTTTATACCCAGCACCAAACTAATTGTTGGGTGGAGGAAGCAAGCTATGTACCTTTATGCCCAGCACAAAACCAATTGTTGGGTGGAGGAATCAAGTTATGTAATTTTATACCCAGCACCAAATTAATTGTTGGGTGGAGGAAGCAAGCTATGTACCTTTATACGCAGCACAAAACCAATAGTTGGGTGGAGGAAGCAAGCTATGTACCTTTATACCCAGCACCAAACTAATTGTTGGGTGGAGGAATCAAGCTATGTACCTTTATACCCAGCACAAAACCAATAGTTGGGTGGAGGAAGCAAGCTATGTACCTTTATACCCAGCACAAAACCAATTGTTGGGTGGAGGAAGCAAGCTATGTACCTTTATTGCTAGCACAAAACCAATTTTTGGGTGGAGGAATCAAGCTATGTACCTTTATACCCAGCACAAATCCAATTGTTGGGTGGAGGAAGCAAGCTATGTACCTTTATACCCAGCACAAAACCAATTGTTGGGTGGAGGAAGCAAGCTATGTACCTTTATACCCAGCACAAAACCAATAGTTGGGTGGAGGAAGCAAGCTATGTATCTTTATGCCCAGCACAAAACCAATTGTTGGGTAGAGGAAGCAAGCTTTGTAGCCTACCTTTATGCCCAGCACAAAACCACTTGTTGGGTGTAGGAATCAAGCTATGTACCTTTATACCCAGCACAAAACCAATTGTTGGTTGGAGGAATCAAGTTATGTACCTTTATACCCAGCACCAAACTAATTGTTGGGTGGAGAAAGCAAGCTATATACCTATATACCCAGCACAAAACCAATTGTTGGGTGAAGGAATCAAGCTATGTAACTTTATACCCAGCACCAAATTAATTGTTGGGTGGAGAGAGCAAGCTATATACCTTTATGCTCTGCAAAAACCCTATCAGACAAAATGGTTTTCAGTCTGTAGACAATGACGATGAAGACAGATATTCTGAATGCAAATCGTGATGCTTGACTTCCATGCAAATCCTGGTTGAGCAACATGTGGAAGTGGACCTAAATGCATTTTAAAACTTAATAAGAATTAAAATTAAAAAGCACAGTTATAAGTTTAAGCCACTGTAAAAAATAATATACATCAAAGATAACTTAATTACATTTCTATATTGTAGGTTAGAGGCACAGTGACTGTGTGATAAAGGGCTTGGCTTCGAAAGTAAGTGGTTCTGGGTTTGAATTCTGGTGAAGACTGGGATTTTTAAATTATGGGATCTTTAAGGCACCTCTAATAGGTACCTGACATTAGTCAAGTAAAGTGTTTGGTCATTGTGCTGACCACATGACACCCCCATTAACCATTGGTTACAGAAACAGATGATCTTTACTTCATCAGCCCCATAGATCAATAGGTCTGAAAGGGGAACTTAACTATACTGTAGATTGATAACATAAAAAATGTGAATAAAAACATTTTCAGAATATGTTATGACAACATGTTTGACAAATTGAGTTTGTTTGGTAGCAGATTTCATACATTTATGCTATTTGTTCTGAATTGAATTTTCTCATTGTTACTGTCATTAGTTGTCAGACCTTGAAGGAGATATAGAATTGTACAGGTGTGAGTTGTCCTTGAAGAAATAATTTAAAATGTCTAGCACAGCAGAGTTGAGACTTGCTGGCAAGTCTAATATTTCAAGGGTAACATTAACACCTTTCTGTATGGTATCTGTTGTCATACAATACATCAATCACAGTACTCTTAAAAGAAGGGATATATTCAATATGGGCTTTTTCAGATTCCATTTAGATTGAGAAGTAGCCAAGAGCCTTGCTGAAGGCTCTGTAGTCAGTACAATATAAATGATCTGGTTTTCTTCTCCTGATAACCTAATGGGATTGCAACTGATCCATATAAGTGGTGAACTAGTATTAAAAATCATTACAGCACTAGTATTATGCAAGTAGAAAAGTCAATGATGAGGATGGCTGTCAGGTTAAGTGATATGTGTTCTGAACTGTCATCCCAATGGTTCTGGGTTTGAACCCTGTCCACTGTCGTCCCCTGTTGTCCTTGGGCAGGTTTAGGCTAGGGTATTATAATTTAGAATTTGAAGGAACATTCAAAACATGTCAAACCAATAAACAAAAGATTTATGCTTTAAGGAAACTGCACATGTAGACTACATTCTTACATAAAAAATATTTTTGATATCTTTTTAAAAAATAATTCAGAACTCTTATATAAATTAACTTTTTTTCTTTTTTTTTCGGGTAAATGCATAGTAGATATAACATTAAATATTAGTTTCACACAAAACATTAAAAAAGAAACTGCAGTAAAAATAGAACTTTGAACACTTTTAATACTTTTGAAGTAAGTCTTTTGTTTTGATTTTGTGAAATAAAAATATACCAAAGGCAAGAATTTCTTTATTGCTATTTTATGTTGTAAACCGAAATGAAACAACTATTCATAATATAATAATAATATTAACATCCGACCCAAATAAAATGGTTTACTATTGTATGAAGTAAGACAATTCTTATATTCTAACTACTTTTTGTTTAAATAGTTTTCTGTAAGTAAGTGTAAGTATTTCATAAGTTAAACCTTCGCAATACTGTTGATGATGAAAATTAAAAATTAAATGGTCAAGGAGTAGAGCCAAAAGTTTTTAATATTAAGACCTTAAGTTTGATTCCTAATGGAAATTAGATTGTTAATTGTTGGCTATAAGAACTAAAATATTATTTATTTAAGGCTTTTATTTAAGAACATGAAATGAGAGTTCTAAAAATCAACTTTAGTCAAAAACAGTCTTTTTCCCTTTCATTCTTTCTGTCACTTGGTTCTTTGTCTTAAAATATTTTTGTATGTGTCTGTAATTTTCTAAAGGTTATCTCTTTTTACTGATGTTGTAAATGATTTGTGAATCACTTGTGAATGGAGTTTTAACCATCTCATTTCCACCTGTCACTCAGTCTGTTGGACCATTGGGGCACCACACAGTCTGCATGGCTCTCTTCAATCTTCTCTGTCTTTTGATAGGTGTAGTCTCTTCTATAGACTGGCTGGTTCATTCCTTAATGTTGTCTGCCTCTCCTTCTTTTCCCTGGGAATGTCCTCAGAAAATTCTTGAGAACCCTTAGGTTAGGATTTCTTTATACAGTCTTAATTTTT
Source organism: Biomphalaria sudanica (assembly GCA_036873155.1). NCBI lineage: Eukaryota > Metazoa > Mollusca > Gastropoda > Planorbidae > Biomphalaria > Biomphalaria sudanica. The sequence goes on from JAZGLO010002157.1 coordinate 1,056,737, forward strand.
TTTAGAAAGATCAGAAGGTCATCATAAGGCCCAGGAGATGATTTTCTTATCAACATAGACTACAGAAAAAGAAAGTGTTCCTTTTAAGGCTTATTTCCTTCTTAATTGAAGTCAACTCGTTCAGATCAAAGCAGCATAATGCCACAACATGGTATTTTGGACAATTTAGAAAAGCAATAAAACATGAAATTCTCTAAAATTAGAATTTTTTTTAGACACAACATTAAGAAGAAATTATTTTTTTAGTGTAAAAGTTGGCATAAAAGGCCATAGAATTATAAAAGCATTAAATGGAATATATTGACTTCAATTCTAATTTTGAAGGGCTTTTTAGACAGAGTGAATTTAATAACATGATTTATTATATCATTGTCATTGGACTTGTCTATTATATTTATAAGTATTTATTTCTTTGAAAAAAAAAATTAAACAATATTTGTGCAGAAAATTCTTAAAATATATTCAAATGATTTCTGATGGCATTTGGCTCCTTCTGTTTATCATTGTTTCACCTGAATTGGAGTAGATTTTGCTGGATCTAAACAGGTCAAAGCTGGAGTTACTTTCATTGCCACAGTTCATGTGTGACAAATTTTTCTCATAGCTATCAGGGCAGCCTTCATCCTCCTAAGACCACTTCATTCTTTTTTGCTCTCTGTGAGGACTGTATCAGCATGCTCAGTCAGTTCTGATTATCAACTCTAAAATAATATATCTCTAACAGAGAATATTGTTGTCAAGAATTGTACATGTTTAGTTATAAACATTTTTCAAGCATCTTTTTGAGTTCACAAATAAAAAATATTCAACATTTGTTCTTGATTGATTTAAATCTTTCAAAATTTGTGAAGTCTCTTTTCTTTTTACAATTAGTTTGATTTGCGTCATTATTTCAGTTAGCAGAGTCTTAACTACAGCATTTCTTTCCTTTTTTTTGTCTCTTTGCTGATTCTTTGTTGATCTTTTCTTCTCTTGGGGAGGAGGGGTTTTGACCAACTTAGATTCTGAATTTCAATCTCATTTTTCTTAATACTGTCATGCGGGTGAAATGGCTTTTCTATTGATGTGCCATATTTTAAAACTAAATTACTTATTCCATTCATTACAAGTATTGTATGTAAAGCATTTCTTTCCTTAATTTTTCTCTTTGCTGATTCTTTGTTGATCTTTTCTTCTCGTGGGGAGGAGGGGTTCTGACCAACTTAGACTGAATTTTGATTTCTTATGTCAAGCTAAAAGAATGATTTCATTTATTACAACAGCTAACTACAACATTTCTTTTTTATGTGTCCTTTTTGATTCATGCTTTGTTGATCTTTTCTTCTCTTGGGGAGGAGGAGTTCTGACCAACTTAGATGCAACAAGTAGAATAGGGACTTTCTTTGAATTCTGCTGACAACATAATGACTAACACAACATATAAATATATATTATGTAAACTATCAATAAGATTAACCTTAGACTAGCAGTGCCAGTTATTAATGCCTGCTGTGTATTAACTGATACTCCTCTTGATATTCAAATGATTTAACCACAAATTTACAAGTATTTTTCTTATTTATTTTATGATTTTGACCATTTTGATTTCTGCTTTTTATATATGGCTCAGTGGGGAAAAGTTTAAAAAAATTTAATTTAGGACTGTTAACTGCCTTATAAAAGTAACTGAAGACAATTTCTATCATCATAGTATAACATCAAAACCTTACAACAATTTTTGTTAAAGTTTTGTCTCAACTGATATATACATCTCTTTATGAAGAGAAGTGTAGACTAATTTAGACAGCTACAAAAATTAAACAGGTCCTTTTGTGGGCTCAATGCACATGAAGCTAATCAAGAGAAAACAAAGGGAAAATATGCTAAAGTACATTTATTGACAAGTACAGATGTTACAAAGGTCCTTTTTAGGGCCATAAGAAAAACCATTTACTATGGTCCAACAAAAACAGGTTATTTTAATACCAAAAGAAAGGTCCTTTTTAGGGCCATAAGAAAACCATTAACTGTGGTCCAACAAGAACAGGTCATTTTAATACCAAAAGAAAGGTTCTTTTTAGAGCCAAAAATAGATTTTTGTCCAGAGCATGGAATACGATTTTCCTAAAAGGTCTTAATGAAATATAGGAGATATGAACTTGGGAGTGCTGCCCTGGAGTTTATGCAAAGATCAAGTATTTCTTTTTTTCTAAAGCAAAGAGAACAGTACATCATGAAATGCATTTTATGACCTACACACGTTTGAACTGGAAAGCTATTTTCTTCAAGAAGTTTGAAAGTTGTCTAAATTGATCTTCTACTTTTCTTTGGGGTGTGAGCTTGTACTGGAATAAAAAGAAATGCATTTATTAAACATCAAAATCAATGAATTGAATACTGACACATTTTCATGACTACCAACACTATCCTACAGCAGAAAACAATCAACTTAAATTTAACTCAATTAAAAGATTCTTTCTTTCTTTCTTTGGCAATCACAAGCTCTTTCTTTATAAAAAAAAATAGTTCAAGGCCAGATTAGGCTAAGTCTAAAATCAGCATGCTTTCATTTTGGATTAACTATCCACCTAATAACAAACATAAACTTTTCTAGATAGGCCCTATATTGATTGATTAAACTACTTCATCCTACTGGACCCAATGTTGGTGTTCAATGATTGATTTCTTATTCTGAAAGGATTTGCTGGTATTTTTTGTGTTTCTGTTATTTTCATGCCATTTTCTTTCAACATTAAATTCTTTTCTTTAAATTCTATTTTTAATATGCTAAACTCTTCTCTAATTGAAAGTTTGTCTTCAGCATTATAAATTTTAGCTGAATTCTCTGCATACTAAAAGACATCTCAGTCATATTCCTAGCTATTCAACATGTCATCATACTAGAGTCTTACTCCCTGTTTGTTCTTCATTTATTTTTCTGACTGATATTTTCAGTGTTTCTTTTAGTTTCAACATTTTCTTTCAACACTCATTTCTGTTTTCACTAGTTTTTCTTTGTCTTGCTGGACGCTTTGTAGATAAAAAAAAAATGTCTTAGCATTGTCATTTTATACTTCTAATTTCTTCTCTTAGTTCTTTTATTTTTCTTGCAGTGAAACCATAGTGTGAATAGTCTTACTCAAAGAAATAAATAAATGATTTATATCATAGAAAAAGTCATTAGATTGATTTGATTTTGATTTTAGGCACATCGGCACAATTTAGGCCATGTCGTGCCTGCAGTCATTAGAAACCATGATCATCATATAATGTCTGAAAGAGGGGGTTATGATCAGTAATGTACAGAATTTTAGGGATTTAAACAAAAAGCTAATATTATTACTTAACTAAATATCCAATTGATAATTTAAAAAACTTTCAATTCAATCAGCAATTATTTTAAGGACTTAGCCCAGGATACAACTGGTGACTTTCATTGGCCACACTGTTTTGACATTTTCACTGCAAGCCTTCACTCTGTTATAGTATGTTCTGTGAGTTCTGACCAGATCTCATTCTTAGCATTCTTGTGGAAAGTAAACCTGTGAGAAATTTTCTGCTGAATTTAAAGGTTGAAAAATATCTCATCTTAAATCATGAATTAAAATTTCTAGCCACCATTAGGATTCAAACTTAAGAATTCTCAGTTTTATACCAATAAACCAAATACAATACATAAAAGATTGTATAGAGTGTTGTATATACAAAGTAAACAAGGAAATGAAAACAGGCACAGATGTACCTGACATTACCATAAGTATTTTTAAAAAAATAACCAGAAGTGCAGTGACGAGAGATAAATAAATGTTGAAACAAAAAAAACAAAATACATTTCACCTGAAATGTGCCCACCACATCATCAGTGCCAGGTGATAATTCAAGATGTCCTAAATGTAGGTGTCCTCAGCATGCAATCAATCCTCACCCATCAGTGGCCATGGTAAGTGTTGTGTGTAGTGCATGATGTATGAACTTATACTTTCTCAAGAAGATGATCTTTGATTGGCTGGTGCCTGACCATCTGGCTGACCATTGCTTTAGGTTTATCAATATCTAATAGAGGGCATAAGACTCCTGCTGGTAAAGTTACTTATGCACTAGTATTTTGGATGGGGACCTCTGAGGGTTGTGAAAAAAAACACAGAATAGATAAGAACGCTCTAGTGTTTCTCGATTTCTTTAACATTTGTGTCTCAATCTGTATTCCAACCTTTCTGCTGATTTCAAACTAAACTCTTCCCCCCCCCCTTTTTTACTTTCTTAAACTTTTTCTATTTCATAAAGATTAGCTTAAATGTTAAATTAGTATAGAGATGCTTTTAATAATCTACTTATAATCTACTTTTTTAAAAGTATTTTTCAGTTAATCTTCAAGACAAGAGTCAAGGATATAAAGATCAAGTGGTAACCTAAGTACATAACTAGCTTACATAACTTTTTAACTAAATGTTTCTAATTATATTAGAAAGTTTATTGACAGCTTGTGTGTGCTAAAGAGTAATATGGATACAGAACAGAATGAAATTACTTCAGAGGTGGTCATAAAAGTAGGTTATTTTTATTTGTGTAGATATCTTAAGCCAAAAGCACAAACTCACTTCTAAATAGTATTCAGGGCAATGACCATAATGTGACTGATAAGAAGAAGCTTTTTTTTGGATCAAAACAATGTTGTTGAAATAGAATTTCCATTTACAGTTTTAAAAATGTAAATGTGTCAGACATTTTTAAAAAGTTGTATTAATGGGTATGCATTTCAGTTAATGGCACATCTGCACACTTTAGGCCATGTCATGCCCGTAATCCCTAAAGGGTTACTTTTCCTTCATACCACAAGAGCTAAGTTTTATTTAGTTAACTCATTAAAAACAAGGTCTATTCACAGTTAAAATAGTAAAGGTAGTAAACATTTAAAAATTATTAATAGACAAACTATTGAGTTATCAGAAGATGAAGAATTTAACTAACCTTTATCCTTCATTCCACAATTCAAAAAACATGGAAAAACATTTTGTTATTTTTTTTTTTTTGTAAAATTGTTTTATAAACAAAAAAAAATAATTGTTTTTTTTAATCTTTTTTGATACAGGCCAAGAAACATAGAGGTCAAGATGATAACCGTCTGGAGTTGAACATGTCAATGGGACATTATGTTAAGGTGAAGCTAGTGATTCGAAACCATTGTTTAATGTCCATTTTTTCAGTCATGTTTATTTTTTTCTAATTTTCCTATTATACTAGTACTTGTACACATATTTTTGTTGCACATCTTTTATTTTAATATAAAGTTTGTTATATTGGATATGTCCAAAGTCTTTTTGTAAGTTTTGTTTGTTGATGTCTGTCAATCATTTCAATTTATTTACCTATATTTTACACAGCTCTTGGAAGATGGAGGAAAAATGATTCCAGATCAATAAACAAGAAAGTGATGTGGGCTCTCGAGAATTCAACATGCCAGTGTGACATTAGCATGAAGGTGAAGTTATTTAAACCTTATTGAACCTTCATAAATGTTGTTTTTTTTTTGGTTTTTTTATGAATTGTTTAGTCTTGACGGCCATCGGACAAATGTATCTACCTAGTAACATATTGTATTTTTCAAATGTGATTATGTCCAATGTTGTATTTTCTTTGAAGTTTATTTAATTTAAGATAATTTTATCATTTGTTTTCAGCACTGCTTTAATCATTTCAATTTTTTTTTTAATTTGGTCCTTTGGAGAATTAGTCTAATTCTTTTAGTTTGAAAGTATTTTTTCAGAAAGGCTCATACTTCAAGACATTCAAGTTTGGACTGAGATGTGGGGTCTACAGAACTCAACATGCCAGTGTGACATTAGCATTAAGGTGAAGTTATTTAAACATTATTGAACCTTCATAAATGTTTTGCTTTGTTCGTTTGTGACATGTTTTGTCTTGATGGCCGTCGCACAAATGTTTTTTGTCAAAACTGTATTGTATGTTTTAAATGTTAACATGATTAATGTTGTATTTTCTTTGAAGTTTATTTAATTTTAGATTTTCTTCTTATTTTTTTTTAGCGTAGCTCTATTATTTCAAATTTTTTTAAAAATTTCGTCCTATGGAGATTTAGTCTAATTCTTTTAGTTTGAAAGTATTTTTTCAGAAGAGGCTCATACTTTAAGACATTCAAGTTTGGACAGAGATGTGGGCTCTACAGAACTCAACATGCCAGTGTGACATTAGCATTAAGGTGAAGTTATTTAAACATTATTGAACCTTCATAAATGTTTTGTTTTGTTGGTTTGTGAATTGTTTTGTCTTGAAGGCCGTCAGACAAATGTTTTTTGTCAAAACCGTATTGTATGTTTTAAATGTTAGCATGTTTAATATTGTATTTTCTTTGAAGCTTATTTAATTTTAGATTTTCTTAAATTTTTTATTTAGTGTAGCTCTATTATTTCAATTTTTTTTTAAAATTTCGTCCTATGGAGAATTAGTCTAATTCTTTTTAGTTTGAAAGTATTTTTTCAGAAGAGGCTCATACTTCAAGACATTCAAGTTTGGACTGTGATATGGGCTCTACAGAACTCAACATGCCAGTGTGACATTAGCATTAAGGTGAAGTTAATTAAACATTATTGAACCTTCATAAATGTTTTGTTTTGTTCGTTTGTGAATTGTTTTGTCTTGACGGCCGTCGGACAAATGTTTTTTGCAAAACCGTATTGTATGTTTTAAATGTTAACATGTTTAATGTTTTATTTTCTTTAAAGTCTATTTAATTTTAGATTTTCTTTTAATTTTTTTTTAGCATAGCTCTATAATTTCTTTTTTTTTTTAAATTTCGTCCTTTTAGAATTAGTCTAATTCTTTTAGTTTGAAAGTATTTTTTCAGAAGAGGCTCATACTTCAAGACATTCAAGTTTGGACTGAGATGTGGGCTCTACAGAACTCAACATGCCAGTGTAACATTAGCATAAGGTGAAGTTATTTAAACATTATTGAACCTTCATAAATGTTTTGCTTTGTTTGTTTGTGAATTGTTTTGTCTTGACGGCCGTCAGACAAATGTTTTTTGTCAAAACCGTATTGTATGTTTTAAATGTTAACATGATTAATGTTGTATTTTCTTTGAAGTTTATTTAATTTTAGATTTTCTTATTATTTTTTTTTAGCGTAGCTCTATTATTTCAATTTTTTTTTTAAATTTCGTCCAATGGAGATTTAGTCTAATTCTTTTAGTTTGAAAGTATTTTTTCAGAAGAGGCTCATACTTCAAGACATTCAAGTTTGGACTGTGATGTGGGCTCTACAGAACTCAACATGCCAGTGTGACATTAGCATTAAGGTGAAGTTATTAAAAATTATTGAACCTTCATAAATGTTTTGTTTTATTCGTTTGTGAATTGTTTTGTCTTGACGGCCGTCGCACAAATGTTTTTTGTCAAAACCATATTGTATGTTTTAAATGTTAACATGATTAATGTTGTATTTTCTTTGAATTTTATTTAATTTTAGATTTTCTTCTTATTTTTTTTTAGCGTAGCTCTATTATTTCAAATTTTTTTAAAATTTCGTCCTATGGAGATTTAGTCTAATTCTTTTAGTTTGAAAGTATTTTTTCAGAAGAGGCTCATACTTCAAGACATTCAAGTTTGGACTGAGATGTGGGCTATACAGAACTCTACATGCCAGTGTGACATTAACATTAAGGTGAAGTTATTTAAACATTATTGAACCTTCATAAATGTTTTGTTTTGTTTGTTTGTGAATTGTTTTGTCTTGAAGGCCGTCAGACAAATGTTTTTTGTCAAAACCGTATTGTATGTTTTAAATGTTAGCATGTTTAATGTTGTATTTCCTTTGAAGCTTATTTAATTTTTGATTTTCTTAAATTTTTTTTTTAGTGTAGCTCTATTATTTCAATTTTTTTTTTAAATTTCGTCCTATGGAGAATTAGTCTAATTCTTTTAGTTTGAAAGTACTTTTTCAGAAGAGGCTCATACTTCAAGACATTCAAGTTTTGACTGTGATATGGGCTCTACAGAACTTAACATGCCACTTTGACATTAGCATTAAGGTGAATTTATTTAAACATTATTGAACCTTCATAAATGTTTTGTTTTGTTTGTTTTTAAAATTTTTTGTCTTGAAGGCCGTCAGACAAATGTTTTTTGTCAAAACTGTATTGTATGTTTTAAATGTTAACATGTTTAATGTTTTATTTTCTTTAAAGTCTATTTAATTTTAGATTTTCTTATAATTTTTTTTTAGCATAGCTCTATTATTTCTTTTTTTTTTTAATTTCGTCCTTTTAGAATTAGTCTAATTCTTTTAGTTTGAAAGTATTTTTTCAGAAGAGGCTCAAACTTCAAGACATTCAAGTTGGGACTGAGATGTGGGCTATACAGAACTCAACATGCCAGTGTGACATTAGCATTAAGGTGAAGTTATTTAAACATTATTGAACCTTCATAAATGTTTTGTTTTGTTCGTTTGTGAAATTTTTTGTCTTGACGGCCGTCGGACAAATGTTTTTTGTCAAAACAGAATTGTATGTTTTAAATGTTAACATGTTTAATGTTGTATTTTTTTTGAAGTTTATTTAATTTTAGATTTTCTTATTATTTTTTTTTAGCGTAGCTCTATTTTTTCAAATTTTTTTAAAATTTCGTCCTATGGAGATTTAGTCTAATTCTTTTAGTTTGAAAGTATTTTTTCAGAAGAGGCTCAAACTTCAAGACATTCAAGTTTGGACTGAGATGTGGGCTATACAGAACTCAACATGCCAGTGTGACATTAGCATTAAGGTGAAGTTATTTAAACATTATTGAACCTTCATAAATGTTTTGTTTTGTTTGTTTGTGAATTGTTTTGTCTTGAAGGCCGTCAGACAAATGTTTTTTGTCAAAACCGTATTGTATATTTTAAATGTTAGCATGTTTAATGTTGTATTTCCTTTGAAGCTTATTTAATTTTAGATTTTCTTAAATTTATTTTTTAGTGTAGCTCTATTATTTCAATTTTTTTTTAAATTTCGTCCTATGGAGAATTAGTCTAATTCTTTTAGTTTGAAAGTATTTTTTCAGAAGAGGCTCATACTTCAAGACATTCAAGTTTGGACTGTGATATGGGCTATACAGAACTCAACATGCCAGTGTGACATTAGCATTAAGGTGAAGTTATTTAAACATTATTGAACCTTCATAAATGTTTTGTTTTGTTCGTTTGTGAATTGTTTTGTCTTGACGGCCGTCGCACAAATGTTTTTTGTTAAAACCGTATTGTATGTTTTAAATGTTAACATGTCTAATTCGTATTTTTTTTGAAGTTTATTTAATTTTAGATTTGCTTATAATTTTTTTTTTATTGTAGCTCTATTATTTCAATTTTGTTTTTTAAATTTTGTCCTATGGAGATTTAGTCTAATTCTTTTAGTTTGAAAGTATTTTTTCAGAAGAGGCTCATACTTCAAGACATTCAAGTTTGGACTGTGATGTGGGCTCTACAGAACTCAACATGCCAGTGTGACATTAGCATTAAGGTGAAGTTTTTTTAACATTATTGAACCTTCATAAATGTTTTGTTTTGTTCGTTTGTGAAATTTTTTGTCTTGAAGGCCGTCAGACAAATGTTTTTTGTCAAAACAGAATTGTATGTTTTAAATGTTAACATGTTTAATGTTGTATTTTTTTTGAAGTTTATTTAATTTTAGATTTTCTTATTATTTTTTTTTAGCGTAGCTCTATTATTTCAATTTTTTTTAAAATTTCGTCCTATGGAGATTTAGTCTAATTCTTTTAGTTTGAAAGTATTTTTTCAGAAGAGGCTCAAACTTCAAGACATTCAAGTTTGGACTGAGATGTGGGCTATACAGAACTCAACATGCCAGTGTGACATTAGCATTAAGGTGAAGTTATTTAAACATTATTGAAACTTCATAAATGTTTTGTTTTGTTTGTTTGTGAATTGTTTTGTCTTGAAGGCCGTCAGACAAATGTTTTTTGTCAAAACCGTATTGTATATTTTAAATGTTAGCATGTTTAATGTTGTATTTCCTTTGAAGCTTATTTAATTTTAGATTTTCTTAAATTTATTTTTTAGTGTAGCTCTATTATTTCAATTTTTTTTAAAATTTCGTCCTATGGAGAATTAGTCTAATTCTTTTAGTTTGAAAGTATTTTTTCAGAAGAGGCTCATACTTCAAGACATTCAAGTTTGGACTGTGATATCGGCTATACAGAACTCAACATGCCAGTGTGACATTAGCATTAAGGTGAAGTTATTTAAACATTATTGAACCTTCATAAATGTTTTGTTTTGTTCGTTTGTGAATTGTTTTGTCTTGACGGCCGTCGCACAAATGTTTTTTGTTAAAACCGTATTGTATGTTTTAAATGTTAACATGTCTAATTCGTATTTTCTTTGAAGTTTATTTAATTTTAGATTTGCTTATAAATTTTTTTTAGGGTAGCTCTATTATTTCAATTTTGTTTTTTAAATTTTGTCCTATGGAGATTTAGTCTATTTCTTTTAGTTTGAAAGTATTTTTTCAGAAGAGGCTCATACTTCAAGACATTCAAGTTTGGACTGTGATGTGGGCTCTACAGAACTCAACATGCCAGTGTGACATTAGCATTAAGGTGAAGTTTTTTTAACATTATTGAACCTTCATAAATGTTTTGTTTTGTTTGTTTGTGAATTGTTTTGTCTTGAAGGCCGTCAGACAAATGTTTTTTGTCAAAACCGTATTGTATGTTTTAAATGTTAACATGTTTAATGTTGTATTTTCTTTGAAGTTTATTTAATTTTAGATTTTCTTAAATTTTTTTTTTAGTGTAGCTCTATTATTTTAATTTTTTTTTTAAATTTCGTCCTATGGAGAATTAGTCTAATTCTTTTAGTTTGAAAGTATTTTTTAGAAGAGGCTCATACTTCAAGACATTCAAGTTTGGACTGTGATGTGGGCTCTACAGAACTCAACATGCCAGTGTGACATTAGCATTAAGGTGAAGTTATTTAAACATTATTGAACCTTCATAAATGTTTTGTTTTGTTCGTTTGTGAAATTTTTTGTCTTGACGGCCGTCGGACAAATGTTTTTTGTCAAAACAGAATTGTATGTTTTAAATGTTAACATGTTTAATGTTGTATTTTTTTTGAAGTTTATTTAATTTTAGATTTTCTTATTATTTTTTTTTAGCGTAGCTCTATTTTTTCAAATTTTTTTAAAATTTCGTCCTATGGAGATTTAGTCTAATTCTTTTAGTTTGAAAGTATTTTTTCAGAAGAGGCTCAAACTTCAAGACATTCAAGTTTGGACTGAGATGTGGGCTATACAGAACTCAACATGCCAGTGTGACATTAGCATTAAGGTGAAGTTATTTAAACATTATTGAACCTTCATAAATGTTTTGTTTTGTTTGTTTGTGAATTGTTTTGTCTTGAAGGCCGTCAGACAAATGTTTTTTGTCAAAACCGTATTGTATATTTTAAATGTTAGCATGTTTAATGTTGTATTTCCTTTGAAGCTTATTTAATTTTAGATTTTCTTAAATTTATTTTTTAGTGTAGCTCTATTATTTCAATTTTTTTTTAAATTTCGTCCTATGGAGAATTAGTCTAATTCTTTTAGTTTGAAAGTATTTTTTCAGAAGAGGCTCATACTTCAAGACATTCAAGTTTGGACTGTGATATGGGCTATACAGAACTCAACATGCCAGTGTGACATTAGCATTAAGGTGAAGTTATTTAAACATTATTGAACCTTCATAAATGTTTTGTTTTGTTCGTTTGTGAATTGTTTTGTCTTGACGGCCGTCGCACAAATGTTTTTTGTTAAAACCGTATTGTATGTTTTAAATGTTAACATGTCTAATTCGTATTTTTTTTGAAGTTTATTTAATTTTAGATTTGCTTATAATTTTTTTTTTATTGTAGCTCTATTATTTCAATTTTGTTTTTTAAATTTTGTCCTATGGAGATTTAGTCTAATTCTTTTAGTTTGAAAGTATTTTTTCAGAAGAGGCTCATACTTCAAGACATTCAAGTTTGGACTGTGATGTGGGCTCTACAGAACTCAACATGCCAGTGTGACATTAGCATTAAGGTGAAGTTTTTTTAACATTATTGAACCTTCATAAATGTTTTGTTTTGTTCGTTTGTGAAATTTTTTGTCTTGAAGGCCGTCAGACAAATGTTTTTTGTCAAAACAGAATTGTATGTTTTAAATGTTAACATGTTTAATGTTGTATTTTTTTTGAAGTTTATTTAATTTTAGATTTTCTTATTATTTTTTTTTAGCGTAGCTCTATTATTTCAATTTTTTTTAAAATTTCGTCCTATGGAGATTTAGTCTAATTCTTTTAGTTTGAAAGTATTTTTTCAGAAGAGGCTCAAACTTCAAGACATTCAAGTTTGGACTGAGATGTGGGCTATACAGAACTCAACATGCCAGTGTGACATTAGCATTAAGGTGAAGTTATTTAAACATTATTGAAACTTCATAAATGTTTTGTTTTGTTTGTTTGTGAATTGTTTTGTCTTGAAGGCCGTCAGACAAATGTTTTTTGTCAAAACCGTATTGTATATTTTAAATGTTAGCATGTTTAATGTTGTATTTCCTTTGAAGCTTATTTAATTTTAGATTTTCTTAAATTTATTTTTTAGTGTAGCTCTATTATTTCAATTTTTTTTAAAATTTCGTCCTATGGAGAATTAGTCTAATTCTTTTAGTTTGAAAGTATTTTTTCAGAAGAGGCTCATACTTCAAGACATTCAAGTTTGGACTGTGATATCGGCTATACAGAACTCAACATGCCAGTGTGACATTAGCATTAAGGTGAAGTTATTTAAACATTATTGAACCTTCATAAATGTTTTGTTTTGTTCGTTTGTGAATTGTTTTGTCTTGACGGCCGTCGCACAAATGTTTTTTGTTAAAACCGTATTGTATGTTTTAAATGTTAACATGTCTAATTCGTATTTTCTTTGAAGTTTATTTAATTTTAGATTTGCTTATAAATTTTTTTTAGGGTAGCTCTATTATTTCAATTTTGTTTTTTAAATTTTGTCCTATGGAGATTTAGTCTATTTCTTTTAGTTTGAAAGTATTTTTTCAGAAGAGGCTCATACTTCAAGACATTCAAGTTTGGACTGTGATGTGGGCTCTACAGAACTCAACATGCCAGTGTGACATTAGCATTAAGGTGAAGTTTTTTTAACATTATTGAACCTTCATAAATGTTTTGTTTTGTTTGTTTGTGAATTGTTTTGTCTTGAAGGCCGTCAGACAAATGTTTTTTGTCAAAACCGTATTGTATGTTTTAAATGTTAACATGTTTAATGTTGTATTTTCTTTGAAGTTTATTTAATTTTAGATTTTCTTAAATTTTTTTTTTAGTGTAGCTCTATTATTTTAATTTTTTTTTTAAATTTCGTCCTATGGAGAATTAGTCTAATTCTTTTAGTTTGAAAGTATTTTTTAGAAGAGGCTCATACTTCAAGACATTCAAGTTTGGACTGTGATGTGGGCTCTACAGAACTCAACATGCCAGTGTGACATTAGCATTAAGGTGAAGTTATTTAAACATTATTGAACCTTCATAAATGTTTTGTTTTGTTCGTTTGTGAATTTTTTTGTCCTTACGGCCGTCGGACAAATGTTTTTTGTCAAAACCGTATTGTATGTTTTAAATGTTAACATGTTTAATGTTGTATTTTCTTTGAAGTTTATTTAATTTTAGATTTTCTTATAATTTTTTTTTAGCGTAGCTCTATTATTTCTTTTTTTTTTAATTTCATCCTTTTAGAATTAGTCTAATTCTTTTAGTTTGAAAGTATTTTTTCAGAAGAGGCTCATACTTCAAGACATTCAAGTTTGGACTGAGATGTGGGCTCTACAGAACTCAACATGCCAGTGTAACATTAGCATTAAGGTGAAGTTATTTAAACATTATTGAACCTTCATAAATGTTTTGCTTTGTTTGTTTGTGAATTGTTTTGTCTTGACGGCCGTCAGACAAATGTTTTTTGTCAAAACCGTATTGTATGTTTTAAATGTTAACATGATTAATGTTGTATTTTCTTTGAAGTTTATTTAATTTTAGATTTTCTTATTATTTTTTTTTAGCGTAGCTCTATTATTTCAATTTTTTTTTAAAATTTCGTCCAATGGAGATTTAGTCTAATTCTTTTAGTTTGAAAGTATTTTTTCAGAAGAGGCTCATACTTCAAGACATTCCAGTTTGGACTGTGATGTGAGCTCTACAGAACTCAAAATGCCAGTGTAACATTAGCATTAAGGTGAAGTTATTTAAACATTATTGAACCTTCATAAATGTTTTGTTTTGTACGTTTGTGAAATTTTTTGTCTTGATGGCCATCTGACAAATGTTTTTTGTCAAAACCATATTGTATGTTTTAAATGTTAACATGTTTAATGTTTTATTTTCTTTAAAGTCTATTTATTTTTAGATTTGCTTATAATTTTTTGTTAGCGTAGCTCTATTATTTCAATTTTGTTTTTTAAATTTCGTCCTAAGGAGATTTAGTCTAATTCTTTTAGTTTGAAAGTATTTTTTCAGAAGAGGCTCATACTTCAAGACATTCAAGTTTGGACTGTGATGTGGGCTATACAGAACTCAACATGCCAGTGTGACATTAGCATTAAGGTGAAGTTATTTAAACATTATTGAACCTTCATAAATGTTTTGTTTTGTTTGTTTGTGAATTGTTTTGTCTTGAAGGCCGTCAGACAAATGTTTTTTGTCAAAACCGTATTGTATATTTTAAATGTTAGCATGTTTAATGTTGTATTTCCTTTGAAACTTATTTAATTTTAGATTTTCTTAAATTTTTTTTTTAGTGTAGCTCTATTATTTCAATTTTTTTTTAAATTTCGTCCTATGGAGAATTAGTCTAATTCTTTTAGTTTGAAAGTATTTTTTCAGAAGAGGCTCATACTTCAAGACATTCAAGTTTGGACTGTGATATGGACTATACAGAACTCAACATGCCAGTGTGACATTAGCATTAAGGTGAAGTTATTTAAACATTATTGAACCTTCATAAATGTTTTGTTTTGTTTGTTTGTGAATTGTTTTGTCTTGAAGGCCGTCAGACAAATGTTTTTTGTCAAAACCGTATTGTATATTTTAAATGTTAGCATGTTTAATGTTGTATTTCCTTTGAAGCTTATTTAATTTTAGATTTTCTTAAATTTATTTTTTAGTGTAGCTCTATTATTTCAATTTTTTTAAAAATTTCGTCCTATGGAGAATTAGTCTAATTCTTTTAGTTTGAAAGTATTTTTTCAGAAGAGGCTCATACTTCAAGACATTCAAGTTTGGACTGTGATATGGGCTATACAGAACTCAACATGCCAGTGTGACATTAGCATTAAGGTGAAGTTATTTAAACATTATTGAACCTTCATAAATGTTTTGTTTTGTTCGTTTGTGAATTGTTTTGTCTTGACGGCCGTCGCACAAATGTTTTTTGTTAAAACCGTATTGTATGTTTTAAATGTTAACATGTCTAATTCGTATTTTCTTTGAAGTTTATTTAATTTTAGATTTGCTTATAATTTTTTTTTAGAGTAGCTCTATTATTTCAATTTTGTTTTTTAAATTTTGTCCTATGGAGATTTAGTCTATTTCTTTTAGTTTGAAAGTATTTTTTCAGAAGAGGCTCATACTTCAAGACATTCAAGTTTGGACTGTGATGTGGGCTCTACAGAACTCAACATGCCAGTGTGACATTAGCATTAAGGTGAAGTTTTTTTAACATTATTGAACCTTCATAAATGTTTTGTTTTGTTCGTTTGTGAAATTTTTTGTCTTGACGGCCGTCGGACAAATGTTTTTTGTCAAAACAGAATTGTATGTTTTAAATGTTAACATGTTTAATGTTGTATTTTCTTTGAAGTTTATTTAATTTTAGATTTTCTTATTATTTTTTTTTAGCGTAGCTCTATTATTTCAAATTTTTTTTAAATTTCGTCCTATGGAGAATTAGTCTAATTCTTTTAGTTTGAAAGTATTTTTTCAGAAGAGGCTCAAACTTCAAGACATTCAAGTTTGGACTGAGATGTGGGCTATACAGAACTCAACATGCCAGTGTGACATTAGCATTAAGGTGAAGTTATTTAAACATTATTGAACCTTCATAAATGTTTTGTTTTGTTTGTTTGTGAATTGTTTTGTCTTGAAGGCCGTCAGACAAATGTTTTTTGTCAAAACCGTATTGTATATTTAAAATGTTAGCATGTTTAATGTTGTATTTCCTTTGAAGCTTATTTAATTTTAGATTTTCTTAAATTTATTTTTTAGTGTAGCTCTATTATTTCTTTTTTTTTTTAAATTTCGTCCTATGGAGAATTAGTCTAATTCTTTTAGTTTGAAAGTATTTTTTCAGAAGAGGCTCATACTTCAAGACATTCAAGTTTGGACTGTGATATGGGCTATACAGAACTCAACATGCCAGTGTGACATTAGCATTAAGGTGAAGTTATTTAAACATTATTGAACCTTCATAAATGTTTTGTTTTGTTCGTTTGTGAATTATTTTGTCTTTACGGCCGTCGCACAAATGTTTTTTGTTAAAACCGTATTGTATGTTTTAAATGTTAACATGTCTAATTCGTCTTTTCTTTGAAGTTTATTTAATTTTAGATTTGCTTATAATTTTTTTTTAGCGTAGCTCTATTATTTCAATTTTGTTTTTTAAATTTTGTCCTATGGAGATTTAGTCTATTTCTTTTAGTGTGAAAGTATTTTTTCAGAAGAGGCTCATACTTCAAGACATTCAAGTTTGGACTGTGATGTGGGCTCTACAGAACTCAACATGCCAGTGTGACATTAGCATTAAGGTGAAGTTTTTTTAACATTTTTGAACCTTCATAAATGTTTTGTTTTGTTTGTTTGTGAATTGTTTTGTCTTGAAGGCCGTCAGACAAATGTTTTTTGTCAAAACCGTATTGTATGTTTTAAATGTTAGCATGTTTAATGTTGTATTTCCTTTGAAGCTTATTTAATTTTAGATTTTCTTAAATTTTTTTTTTAGTGTAGCTCTATTATTTTAATTTTTTTTTAAAATTTCGTCCTATGGAGAATTAGTCTAATTCTTTTAGTTTCAAAGTATTTTTTCAGAAGAGGCTCATACTTCAAGACATTCAAGTTTGGACTGTGATGTGGGCTCTACAGAACTCAACATGCCAGTGTGACATTAGCATTAAGGTGAAGTTTTTTTAACATTATTGAACCTTCATAAATGTTTTGTTTTGTTCGTTTGTGAAATTTTTTGTCTTAACGGCCGTCGGACAAATGTTTTTTGTCAAAACAGAATTGTATGTTTTAAATGTTAACATGTTTAATGTTGTATTTTCTTTGAAGTTTATTTAATTTTAGATTTTCTTAAATTTTGTTTTTTAGTGTAGCTCTATTATTTCAATTTTTTTAAAAATTTCGTCCTATGGAGAATTAGTCTAATTCTTTTAGTTTGAAAGTATTTTTTCAGAAGAGGCTCATACTTCAAGACATTCAAGTTTGGACTGTGATATGGGCTATACAGAACTCAACATGCCAGTGTGACATTAGCATTAAGGTGAAGTTATTTAAACATTATTGAACCTTCATAAATGTTTTGTTTTGTTCGTTTGTGAATTGTTTTGTCTTGACGGCCGTCGCACAAATGTTTTTTGTCAAATACGTATTGTATGTTTTAAATGTTAGCATGTCTAATTCGTATTTTCTTTGAAGTTTATTTAAATTTAGTTTTGCTTATAATTTATTTTTAGCGTAGCTCTATTATTTCAATTTTTTTTTAAATTTCGTCCTTTGGAGATTTAATCTAATTCTTTTAGTTTGAAAGTATTTTTTCAGAAGAGGCTCATACTTCAAGACATTCAAGTTTGGACTGTGATGTTAGCTCTACAGAACTCAACATGCCAGTGTAACATTAGCATTAAGGTGAAGTTATTTAAACATTATTGAACCTTCATAAATGTTTTGTTTTGTTCGTTTGTGAAATTTTTTGTCTTGACGGCCATCGGACAAATGTTTTTTGTCAAAACCATATTGTATGTTTTAAATGTCAACATGTTTAATGTTTTATTTTCTTTAAAGTCTATTTATTTTTAGATTTGCTTATAATTTTTTTTTAGCGTAGCTCTCTTATTTCAATTTTGTTTTTTAAATTTCGTCCTAAGGAGATTTAGTCTAATTCTTTTAGTTTGAAAGTATTTTTTCAGAAGAGGCTCATACTTCAAGAAATTCAAAATTGGACTGTGATG
Source organism: Biomphalaria sudanica (assembly GCA_036873155.1). NCBI lineage: Eukaryota > Metazoa > Mollusca > Gastropoda > Planorbidae > Biomphalaria > Biomphalaria sudanica. The sequence goes on from JAZGLO010002157.1 coordinate 1,074,975, forward strand.
TGGGCTCTACAGAACTCAACATGCCAGTGTGACATTAGCATTAAGGTGAAGTTTTTTTAACATTTTTGAACCTTCATAAATGTTTTGTTTTGTTCGTTTGTGAAATTTTTTGTCTTGACGGCCGTCGGACAAATGTTTTTTGTCAAAACAGAATTGTATGTTTTAAATGTTAACATGTTTAATGTTATATTTTCTTTAAAGTTTATTTAATTTTTGATTTTCTTATAATTTTTTTTTAGCGTAGCTGTATTATTTCAATTTTTTTTTAAATTTCGTCCTATGGAGATTTAATCTAATTCTTTTAGTTTCAAAGTATTTTTTCAGAAGAGGCTCATACTTCAAGACATTCAAGTTTGGACTGTGATGTTAGCTTTACAGAACTTTACATGCCAGTGTGACATTAGCATTAAGGTGAATTTATTTAAACATTATTGAACCTTCATAAATGTTTTGTTTTGTTTGTTTGTAAAATTTTTTGTCTTGAAGGCCGTCAGACAAATGTTTTTTGTCAAAACCGTATTGTATGTTTTAAATGTTAACATGTTTAATGTTTTATTTTCTTTAAAGTCTTTTTAATTTTAGATTTTCTTATAATTTTTTTTTAGCATAGCTCTATTATTTCTTTTTTTTTTAAAATTCGTCCTTTTAGAATTAGTCTAATTCTTTTAGTTTGAAAGTATTTTTTCAGAAGAGGCTCATACTTCAAGACATTCAAGTTTGGACTGAGATGTGGGCTCTACAGAACTCAACATGCCAGTGTGACATTAGCATTAAGGTGAAGTTTTTTTAACATTATTGAACCTTCATAAATGTTTTGTTTTGTTCGTTTGTGAAATTTTTTGTCTTGACGGCCGTCGGACAAATGTTTTTTGTCAAAACAGAATTGTATGTTTTAAATGTTAACATGTTTAATGTATTTTTTTTGAAGTTTATTTACTTTTAGATTTTCTTATTATTTTTTTTTAGTGTAGCTCTATTATTTCAATTTTTTTTAAAATTTCGTCCTATGGAGAATTAGTCTAATTCTTTTAGTTGGAAAGTATTTTTTCAGAAGAGGTTCATACTTCAAGACATTCAAGTTTGGACTGTGATATGGGCTATACAGAACTCAACATGCCAGTGTGACATTAGCATTAAGGTGAAGTTATTTAAACATTATTGAACCTTCATAAATGTTTTGTTTTGTTCGTTTGTGAATTGTTTTGTCTTGACGGCCGTCGCACAAATGTTTTTTGTCAAAACAGAATTGTATGTTTTAAATGTTAGCATGTCTAATTCGTATTTTCTTTGAAGTTTATTTAATTTTAGATTTGCTTATAATTTTTTTTTAGCGTAGCTCTATTATTTCAATTTTGTTTTTTAAATTTTGTCCTATGGAGATTTAGTCTAATTCTTTTAGTTTGAAAGTATTTTTTCAGAAGAGGCTCATACTTCAAGACATTCAAGTTTGGACTGTGATGTGGGCTCTACAGAACTCAACATGCCAGTGTGACATTAGCATTAAGGTGAAGTTTTTTTAACATTATTGAACCTTCATAAATGTTTTGTTTTGTTTGTTTGTGAATTGTTTTGTCTTGAAGGCCGTCAGACAAATGTTTTTTGTCAAAACCGTATTGTATGTTTTAAATGTTAGCATGTTTAATGTTGTATTTCCTTTGAAGCTTATTTAATTTTAGATTTTCTTAAATTTTTTTTTTAGTGTAGCTCTATTATTTTAATTTTTTTTTTAAATTTCGTCCTATGGAGAATTAGTCTAATTCTTTTAGTTTCAAAGTATTTTTTCAGAAGAGGCTCATACTTCAAGACATTCAAGTTTGGACTGCGATGTGGGCTCTACAGAACTCAACATGCCAGTGTGACATTAGCATTAAGGTGAAGTTTTTTTAACATTATTGAACCTTCATAAATGTTTTGTTTTGTTCGTTTGTGAAATTTTTTGTCTTAACGGCCGTCGGACAAATGTTTTTTGTCAAAACAGAATTGTATGTTTTAAATGTTAACATGTTTAATGTTGTATTTTCTTTGAAGTTTATTTAATTTTAGATTTTCTTAAATTTTGTTTTTTAGTGTAGCTCTATTATTTCAATTTTTTTTAAAATTTCGTCCTATGGAGAATTAGTCTAATTCTTTTAGTTTGAAAGTATTTTTTCAGAAGAGGCTCATACTTCAAGACATTCAAGTTTGGACTGTGATATGGGCTATACAGAACTCAACATGCCAGTGTGACATTAGCATTAAGGTGAAGTTATTTAAACATTATTGAACCTTCATAAATGTTTTGTTTTGTTCGTTTGTGAATTGTTTTGTCTTGACGGCCGTTGCACAAATGTTTTTTGTCAAATATGTATTGTATGTTTTAAATGTTAGCATGTCTAATTCGTATTTTCTTTGAAGTTTATTTAAATTTAGTTTTGCTTATAATTTATTTTTAGCGTAGCTCTATTATTTCAATTTTTTTTTAAATTTCGTCCTTTGGAGATTTAATCTAATTCTTTTAGTTTGAAAGTATTTTTTCAGAAGAGGCTCATACTTCAAGACATTCAAGTTTGGACTGTGATGTTAGCTCTACAGAACTCAACATGCCAGTGTAACATTAGCATTAAGGTGAAGTTATTTAAACATTATTGAACCTTCATAAATGTTTTGTTTTGTTCGTTTGTGAAATTTTTTGTCTTGACGGCCATCGGACAAATGTTTTTTGTCAAAACCATATTGTATGTTTTAAATGTCAACATGTTTAATGTTTTATTTTCTTAAAAGTCTATTTATTTTTAGATTTGCTTATAATTTTTTTTTAGCGTAGCTCTATTATTTCAATTTTGTTTTTTAAATTTCGTCCTAAGGAGATTTAGTCTAATTCTTTTAGTTTGAAAGTATTTTTTCAGAAGAGGCTCATACTTCAAGAAATTCAAGTTTGGACTGTGATGTGGGCTCTACAGAACTCAACATGCCAGTGTGACATTAGCATTAAGGTGAAGTTTTTTTAACATTATTGAACCTTCATAAATATTTTGTTTTGTTCGTTTGTGAAATTTTTTGTCTTGACGGCCGTCGGACAAATGTTTTTTGTCAAAACAGAATTGTATGTTTTAAATGTTAACATGTTTAATGTTATATTTTCTTTGAAGTTTATTTAATTTTAGATTTTCTTATAATTTTTTTTTAGCGTAGCTCTATTATTTCAATTTTGTTTTTTAAATTTTGTCCTATGGAGATTTAGTCTAATTCTTTTAGTTTGAAAGTATTTTTTCAGAAGAGGCTCATACTTCAAGACATTTAAGTTTGGACTGTGATGTGGGCTCTACAGAACTCAACATGCCAGTGTGACATTAGCATTAAGGTAAAGTTTTTTTAACATTATTGAACCTTCATAAATGTTTTGTTTTGTTCGTTTGTGAAATTTTTTGTGTTGACGGCCGTCGGACAAATGTTTTTTGTCAAAACAGAATTGTATGTTTTAAATGTTAACATGTTTAATGTGTATTTTCTTTGAAGTTTATTTAATTTTAGATTTTCTTATAATTTTTTTTTAGCGTAGCTCTATTATTTCAATTTTTTTTAAAATTTCGTCCTTTGGAGATTTAATCTAATTCTTTTAGTTTGAAAGTAATTTTTCAGAAGAGGCTCATACTTCAAGACATTCAAGTTTGGACTGTGATGTGGGCTCTACAGAACTCAACATGCCAGTGTGACATTAGCATTAAGGTGAAGTTTTTTTAACATTATTGAACCTTCATAAATGTTTTGTTTTGTTTGTTTGTGAATTGTTTTGTCTTGAAGGCCGTCAGACAAATGTTTTTTGTCAAAACTGTATTGTATGTTTTAAATGTTAGCATGTTTAATGTTGTATTTCCTTTAAAGCTTATTTAATTTTAGATTTTCTTAAATTTTTTTTTTAGTGTAGCTCTATTATTTTAATTTTTTTTTTAAATTTCGTCCGATGGAGAATTAGTCTAATTCTTTTAGTTTCAAAGTATTTTTTCAGAAGAGGCTCATACTTCAAGACATTCAAGTTTGGACTGAGATGTGGGCTCTACAGACTTCAACATGCCAGTGTGACATTAGCATTAAGGTGAAGTTTTTTTAACATTATTGAACCTTCATAAATGTTTTGTTTTGTTCGTTTGTGAAATTTTTTTGTCTTTACAGCCGTCGGACAAATGTTTTTTGTCAAAACAGAATTGTATGTTTTAAATGTTAACATGTTTAATGTTGTATTTTCTTTGAAGTTTATTTAATTTTAGATTTTCTTATTATTTTTTTCTAGTGTAGCTCTATTATTTCAATTTTTTTTAAAATTTCGTCCTATGGAGAATTAGTCTTTTTTTTTTTTAGTTTGAAAGTATTTTTTCAGAAGAGGCTCATACTTCAAGACATTCAAGTTTCGACTGTGATATGGGCTATACAGAACTCAACATGCCAGTGTGACATTAGCATTAAGGTGAAGTTATTTTAACATTATTGAACCTTCATAAATGTTTTGTTTTGTTGATTTGTGAATTGTTTTGTCTTGACGGCCGTCGCACAAATGTTTTTTGTCAAAACTGTATTGTATGTTTTAAATGTTAGCATGTCTAATTCGTATTTTCTTTGAAGTCTATTTATTTTTAGATTTGCTTATAATTTTTTTTTAGCGTAGCTCTATTATTTCAATTTTGTTTTTTAAATTTCGTCCTAAGGAGATTTAGTCTAATTCTTTTAGTTTGAAAGTATTTTTTCAGAAGAGGCTCATACTTCAAGAAATTCAAGTTTGGACTGTGATGTGGGCTCTACAGAACTCAACATGCCAGTGTGACATTAGCATTAAGGTGAAGTTTTTTTAACATTATTGAACCTTCATAAATGTTTTGTTTTGTTCGTTTGTGAAATTTTTTGTCTTGACGGCCGTCAGACAAATGTTTTTTGTCAAAACCGTATTGTATGTTTTAAATGTTAGCATGTTTAATGTTGTATTTCCTTTGAAGCTTATTTAATTTTAGATTTTCTTAAATTTTTTTTTTTAAGTAGCTCTATTATTTTAATTTTTTTTTTAAATTTCGTCCTATGGAGAATTAGTCTAATTCTTTTAGTTTCAAAGTATTTTTTCAGAAGAGGCTCATACTTCAAGACATTCAAGTTTGGACTGTGATGTTAGCTTTACAGAACTTAACATGCCAGTGTGACATTAGCATTAAGGTGAAGTTTTTTTAACATTATTGAACCTTCATAAATGTTTTGTTTTGTTCGTTTGTGAAATTTTTTGTCTTGACGGCCGTCGGACAAATGTTTTTTGTCAAAACAGAATTGTATGTTTTAAATGTTAACATGTTTAATGTTGTATTTTCTTTGAAGTTTATTTAATTTTAGATTTTCTTATTATTTTTTTTTAGTGTAGCTCTATTATTTCAATTTTTTTAAAAATTTCGTCCTATGGAGAATTAGTCTAATTCTTTTAGTTTGAAAGTATTTTTTCAGAAGAGGCTCATACTTCAAGACATTCAAGTTTGGACTGTGATATGGGCTATACAGAACTTAACATGCCAGTGTGACATTAGCATTAAGGTGAAGTTATTTAAAAATTATTGAACCTTCATAAATGTTTTGTTTTGTTCGTTTGTGAATTGTTTTGTCTTGACGGCCGTCGCACAAATGTTTTTTGTCAAAACCGTATTGTATGTTTTAAATGTTAGCATGTCTAATTCGTATTTTCTTTGAAGTTTATTTAATTTTAGATTTGCTTATAATTTTTTTTTAAGGTAACTCTATTATTTCAATTTTGTTTTTTAAATTTTGTCCTATGGAGATTTAGTCTAATTCTTTTAGTTTGAAAGTATTTTTTCAGAAGAGGCTCATACTTCAAGACATTCAAGTTTGGACTGTGATGTGAGCTTTACAGAACTCAAAATGCCAGTGTAACATTAGCATTAAGGTGAAGTTATTTAAACATTATTGAACCTTCATAAATGTTTTGTTTTGTTCGTTTGTGAAATTTTTTGTCTTGACGGCCGTCAGACAAATGTTTTTTGTCAAAACCGTATTGTATGTTTTAAATGTTAGCATGTTTAATGTTGTATTTCCTTTGAAGCTTATTTAATTTTAGATTTGCTTATAATTTTTTTTTAGCGTAGCTCTATTATTTCAATTTTGTTTTTTAAATTTCGTCCTAAGGAGATTTAGTCTAATTCTTTTAGTTTGAAAGTATTTTTTCAGAAGAGGCTCATACTTCAAGACATTCAAGTTTGGACTGTGATGTGGGCTCTACAGAACTCAACATGCCAGTGTGACATTAGCATTAAGGTGAAGTTTTTTTAACATTATTGAACCTTCATAAATGTTTTGTTTTGTTCGTTTGTGAAATTTTTTGTCTTGACGGCCGTCGGACAAATGTTTTTTGTCAAAACAGAATTGTATGTTTTAAATGTTAACATGTTTAATGTTGTATTTTCTTTGAAGTTTATTTAATTTTAGATTTTCTTCTTATTTTTTTTTAGTGTAGCTCTATTATTTCAATTTTTTTTTAAATTTCGTCCTATGGAGAATTAGTCTAATTCTTTTAGTTTGAAAGTATTTTTTCAGAAGAGGCTCATACTTCAAGACATTCATGTTTGGACTGTGATATGGGCTATACAGAACTCAACATGCCAGTGTGACATTAGCATTAAGGTGAAGTTATTTAAACATTATTGAACCTTCATAAATGTTTTGTTTTGTTCGTTTGTGAATTGTTTTGTCTTGACGGCCGTCGCACAAATGTTTTTTGTCAAAACCGTATTGTATGTTTTAAATGTTAGCATGTCTAATTCGTATTTTCTTTGAAGTTTATTTAATTTTAGATTTGTTTATAATTTTTTTTTAGCGTAGCTCTATTATTTCAATTTTGTTTTTTAAATTTTGTCCTATGGAGATTTAGTCTAATTCTTTTAGTTTGAAAGTATTTTTTCAGAAGAGGCTCATACTTCAAGACATTCAAGTTTGGACTGTGATGTGGGCTCTACAGAACTCAACATGCCAGTGTGACATTAGCATTAAGGTGAAGTTTTTTTAACATTATTGAACCTTCATAAATGTTTTGTTTTGTTTGTTTGTGAATTGTTTTGTCTTGAAGGCCGTCAGACAAATGTTTTTTGTCAAAACCGTATTGTATGTTTTAAATGTTAGCATGTTTAATGTTGTATTTCCTTTGAAGCTTATTTAATTTTAGATTTTCTTAAATTTTTTTTTTAGTGTAGCTCTATTATTTTAATTTTTTTTTTAAATTTCGTCCTAAGGAGAATTAGTCTAATTCTTTTAGTTTCAAAGTATTTTTTCAGAAGAGGCTCATACTTCAAGACATTCAAGTTTGGACTGTGATGTGGGCTCTACAGAACTCAACATGCCAGTGTGACATTAGCATTAAGGTGAAGTTTTTTTAACATTATTGAACCTTCATAAATGTTTTGTTTTGTTTGTTTGTGAATTGTTTTGTCTTGAAGGCCGTGAGACAAATGTTTTTTGTCAAAACCGTATTGTATGTTTTAAATGTTAGCATGTTTAATGTTGTATTTCCTTTGAAGCTTATTTAATTTTAGATTTTCTTAAATTTTTTTTTTAGTGTAGCTCTATTATTTTAATTTTTTTTTAAAATTTCGTCCTATGGAGAATTAGTCTAATTCTTTTAGTTTCAAAGTATTTTTTCAGAAGAGGCTCATACTTCAAGACATTCAAGTTTGGACTGTGATGTTAGCTTTACAGAACTTAACATGCCAGTGTGACATTAGCATTAAGGTGAAGTTTTTTTAACATTATTGAACCTTCATAAATGTTTTGTTTTGTTCGTTTGTGAAATTTTTTGTCTTGACGGCCGTCGGACAAATGTTTTTTGTCAAAACAGAATTGTATGTTTTAAATGTTAACATGTTTAATGTTGTATTTTCTTTGAAGTTTATTTAATTTTAGATTTTCTTATTATTTTTTTTTAGTGTAGCTCTATTATTTCAATTTTTTTTAAAATTTCGTCCTATGGAGAATTAGTCTAATTCTTTTAGTTTGAAAGTATTTTTTCAGAAGAGGCTCATACTTCAAGACATTTAAGTTTGGACTGTGATATGGGCTATACAGAACTCAACATGCCAGTGTGACATTAGCATTAAGGTGAAGTTATTTAAACATTATTGAACCTTCATAAATGTTTTGTTTTGTTCGTTTGTGAATTGTTTTGTCTTGACGGCCGTCGCACAAATGTTTTTTGTCAAAACCGTATTGTATGTTTTAAATGTTAGCATGTCTAATTCGTATTTTCTTTGAAGTTTATTTAATTTTAGATTTGCTTATAATTTTTTTTTAGCGTAGCTCTATTATTTCAATTTTGTTTTTTAAATTTTGTCCTATGGAGATTTAGTCTAATTCTTTTAGTTTGAAAGTATTTTTTCAGAAGAGGCTCATACTTCAAGACATTCAAGTTTGGACTGTGATGTGGGCTCTACAGAACTCAACATGCCAGTGTGACATTAGCATTAAGGTGAAGTTTTTTTAACATTATTGAACCTTCATAAATGTTTTGTTTTGTTCGTTTGTGAAATTTTTTGTCTTGACGGCCGTCGGACAAATGTTTTTTGTCAAAACAGAATTGTATGTTTTAAATGTTAACATGTTTAATGTATTTTCTTTGAAGTTTATTTAATTTTAGATTTTCTTATTATTTTTTTTTAGTGTAGCTCTATTATTTCTTTTTTTTTTTAAAATTTCGTCCTATGGAGAATTAGTCTAATTCTTTTAGTTTGAAAGTATTTTTTCAGAAGAGGCTCATACTTCAAGACATTCAAGTTTGGACTGTGATATGGGCTATACAGAACTCAACATGCCAGTGTGACATTAGCATTAAGGTGAAGTTATTTAAACATTATTGAACCTTCATAAATGTTTTGTTTTGTTCGTTTGTGAATTGTTTTGTCTTGACGGCCGTCGCACAAATGTTTTTTGTCAAAACCGTATTGTATGTTTTAAATGTTAGCATGTCTAATTCGTATTTTCTTTGAAGTTTATTTAATTTTAGATTTGCTTATAATTTTTTTTTAGCGTAGCTCTATTATTTCAATTTTGTTTTTTAAATTTTGTCCTATGGAGATTTAGTCTAATTCTTTTAGTTTGAAAGTATTTTTTCAGAAGAGGCTCATACTTCAAGACATTCAAGTTTGGACTGTGATGTGGGCTCTACAGAACTCAACATGCCAGTGTGACATTAGCATTAAGGTGAAGTTTTTTTAACATTATTGAACCTTCATAAATGTTTTGTTTTGTTTGTTTGTGAATTGTTTTGTCTTGAAGGCCGTCAGACAAATGTTTTTTGTCAAAACCGTATTGTATGTTTTAAATGTTAGCATGTTTAATGTTGTATTTCCTTTGAAGCTTATTTAATTTTAGATTTTCTTAAATTTTTTTTTTTAAGTAGCTCTATTATTTTAATTTTTTTTTTAAATTTTGTCCTATGGAGAATTAGTCTAATTCTTTTAGTTTCAAAGTATTTTTTCAGAAGAGGCTCATACTTCAAGACATTCAAGTTTGGACTGTGATGTTAGCTTTACAGAACTTAACATGCCAGTGTGACATTAGCATTAAGGTGAAGTTTTTTTAACATTATTGAACCTTCATAAATGTTTTGTTTTGTTCGTTTGTGAAATTTTTTGTCTTGACGGCCGTCGGACAAATGTTTTTTGTCAAAACAGAATTGTATGTTTTAAATGTTAACATGTTTAATGTTGTATTTTCTTTGAAGTTTATTTAATTTTAGATTTTCTTATTATTTTTTTTTAGTGTAGCTCTATTATTTCAATTTTTTTAAAAATTTCGTCCTATGGAGAATTAGTCTAATTCTTTTAGTTTGAAAGTATTTTTTCAGAAGAGGCTCATACTTCAAGACATTCAAGTTTGGACTGTGATATGGGCTATACAGAACTTAACATGCCAGTGTGACATTAGCATTAAGGTGAAGTTATTTAAAAATTATTGAACCTTCATAAATGTTTTGTTTTGTTCGTTTGTGAATTGTTTTGTCTTGACGGCCGTCGCACAAATGTTTTTTGTCAAAACCGAATTGTATGTTTTAAATGTTAGCATGTCTAATTCGTATTTTCTTTGAAGTTTATTTAATTTTAGATTTGCTTATAATTTTTTTTTAAGGTAACTCTATTATTTCAATTTTGTTTTTTAAATTTTGTCCTATGGAGATTTAGTCTAATTCTTTTAGTTTGAAAGTATTTTTTCAGAAGAGGCTCATACTTCAAGACATTCAAGTTTGGACTGTGATGTGAGCTTTACAGAACTCAAAATGCCAGTGTAACATTAGCATTAAGGTGAAGTTATTTAAACATTATTGAACCTTCATAAATGTTTTGTTTTGTTCGTTTGTGAAATTTTTTGTCTTGACGGCCGTCAGACAAATGTTTTTTGTCAAAACCGTATTGTATGTTTTAAATGTTAGCATGTTTAATGTTGTATTTCCTTTGAAGCTTATTTAATTTTAGATTTGCTTATAATTTTTTTTTAGCGTAGCTCTATTATTTCAATTTTGTTTTTTAAATTTCGTCCTAAGGAGATTTAGTCTAATTCTTTTAGTTTGAAAGTATTTTTTCAGAAGAGGCTCATACTTCAAGACATTCAAGTTTGGACTGTGATGTGGGCTCTACAGAACTCAACATGCCAGTGTGACATTAGCATTAAGGTGAAGTTTTTTTAACATTATTGAACCTTCATAAATGTTTTGTTTTGTTCGTTTGTGAAATTTTTTGTCTTGACGGCCGTCGGACAAATGTTTTTTGTCAAAACAGAATTGTATGTTTTAAATGTTAACATGTTTAATGTTGTATTTTCTTTGAAGTTTATTTAATTTTAGATTTTCTTCTTATTTTTTTTTAGTGTAGCTCTATTATTTCAATTTTTTTTTAAATTTCGTCCTATGGAGAATTAGTCTAATTCTTTTAGTTTGAAAGTATTTTTTCAGAAGAGGCTCATACTTCAAGACATTCATGTTTGGACTGTGATATGGGCTATACAGAACTCAACATGCCAGTGTGACATTAGCATTAAGGTGAAGTTATTTAAACATTATTGAACCTTCGTAAATGTTTTGTTTTGTTCGTTTGTGAATTGTTTTGTCTTGACGGCCGTCGCACAAATGTTTTTTGTCAAAACCGTATTGTATGTTTTAAATGTTAGCATGTCTAATTCGTATTTTCTTTGAAGTTTATTTAATTTTAGATTTGCTTATAATTTTTTTTTAGCGTAGCTCTATTATTTCAATTTTGTTTTTTAAATTTTGTCCTATGGAGATTTAGTCTAATTCTTTTAGTTTGAAAGTATTTTTTCAGAAGAGGCTCATACTTCAAGACATTCAAGTTTGGACTGTGATGTGGGCTCTACAGAACTCAACATGCCAGTGTGACATTAGCATTAAGGTGAAGTTTTTTTAACATTATTGAACCTTCATAAATGTTTTGTTTTGTTTGTTTGTGAATTGTTTTGTCTTGAAGGCCGTCAGACAAATGTTTTTTGTCAAAACCGTATTGTATGTTTTAAATGTTAGCATGTTTAATGTTGTATTTCCTTTGAAGCTTATTTAATTTTAGATTTTCTTAAATTTTTTTTTTAGTGTAGCTCTATTATTTTAATTTTTTTTTTAAATTTCGTCCTATGGAGAATTAGTCTAATTCTTTTAGTTTCAAAGTATTTTTTCAGAAGAGGCTCATACTTCAAGACATTCAAGTTTGGACTGTGATGTGGGCTCTACAGAACTCAACATGCCAGTGTGACATTAGCATTAAGGTGAAGTTTTTTTAACATTATTGAACCTTCATAAATGTTTTGTTTTGTTTGTTTGTGAATTATTTTGTCTTGAAGGCCGTCAGACAAATGTTTTTTGTCAAAACCGTATTGTATGTTTTAAATGTTAGCATGTTTAATGTTGTATTTCCTTTGAAGCTTATTTAATTTTAGATTTTCTTAAATTTTTTTTTTAGTGTAGCTCTATTATTTTAATTTTTTTTTTAAATTTCGTCCTATGGAGAATTAGTCTAATTCTTTTAGTTTCAAAGTATTTTTTCAGAAGAGGCTCATACTTCAAGACATTCAAGTTTGGACTGTGATGTTAGCTTTACAGAACTTAACATGCCAGTGTGACATTAGCATTAAGGTGAAGTTTTTTTAACATTATTGAACCTTCATAAATGTTTTGTTTTGTTCGTTTGTGAAATTTTTTGTCTTGACGGCCGTCGGACAAATGTTTTTTGTCAAAACAGAATTGTATGTTTTAAATGTTAACATGTTTAATGTTGTATTTTCTTTGAAGTTTATTTAATTTTAGATTTTCTTATTATTTTTTTTTAGTGTAGCTCTATTATTTCAATTTTTTTTAAAATTTCGTCCTATGGAGAATTAGTCTAATTCTTTTAGTTTGAAAGTATTTTTTCAGAAGAGGCTCATACTTCAAGACATTTAAGTTTGGACTGTGATATGGGCTATACAGAACTCAACATGCCAGTGTGACATTAGCATTAAGGTGAAGTTATTTAAACATTATTGAACCTTCATAAATGTTTTGTTTTGTTTGTTTGTGAATTGTTTATTCTTGAAGGCCGTCAGACAAATGTTTTTTGTCAAAACCATATTGTATGTTTTAAATGTTAGCATGTTTAATGTTGTATTTCCTTTGAAGCTTATTTAATTTTAGATTTTCTTAAATTTTTTTTTAGCGTAGCTCTATTATTTCAATTTTTTTTTAAATTTCGTCCTATGGAGATTTAATCTAATTCTTTTAGTTTCAAAGTATTTTTTCAGAAGAGGCTCATACTTCAAGACATTCAAGTTTGGACTGTGATGTTAGCTCTACAGAACTTAACATGCCAGTGTGACATTAGCATTAAGGTGAATTTATTTAAACATTATTGAACCTTCATAAATGTTTTGTTTTGTTTGTTTGTAAAATTTTTTGTCTTGAAGGCCGTCAGACAAATGTTTTTTGTCAAAACCGTATTGTATGTTTTAAATGTTAACATGATTAATGTTGTATTTTCTTTGAATTTTATTTAATTTTAGATTTTCTTATTTTTTTTTTTTAGCGTAGCTCTATTATTTCAAATTTTTTTTAAATTTCGTCCTATGGAGATTTAGTCTAATTCTTTTAGTTTGAAAGTATTTTTTCAGAAGAGGCTCATACTTCAAAACATTCAAGTTTGGACTGTGATGTGGGCTCTACAGAACTCAACATGCCAGTGTGACATTAGCATTAAGTTGAAGTTATTTAAACATTATTGAACCTTCATAAATGTTTTGTTTTGTTTGTTTGTAAAATTTTTTGTCTTGAAGGCCGTCAGACAAATGTTTTTTGTCAAAACCGTATTGTATGTTTTAAATGTTAACATGTTTAATGTTTTATTTTCTTTAAAGTCTTTTTAATTTTAGATTTTCTTATAATTTTTTTTTAGCATAGCTCTATTATTTCTTTTTTTTTTAATTTTGTCCTTTTAGAATTAGTCTTTTTCTTTAGTTTGAAAGTATTTTTTCAGAAGAGGCTCATACTTCAAGACATTCAAGTTTGGACTGTGATGTGGGCTCTACAGAACTCAACATGCCAGTGTGACATTAGCATTAAGGTGAAGTTATTTAAACATTATTGAACCTTCATAAATGTTTTGCTTTGTTTGTTTGTGAATTGTTTTGTCTTGACGGCCGTCAGACAAAAGTTTTTTGTCAAAACCGTATTGTATGTTTTAAATGTTAACATGATTAATGTTGTATTTTCTTTGAATTTTATTTAATTTTAGATTTTCTTATTTTTTTTTTTTAGCGTAGCTCTATTATTTCAAATTTTTTTAAAATTTCGTCCTATGGAGATTTAGTCTAATTCTTTTAGTTTGAAAGTATTTTTTCAGAAGAGGCTCATACTTCAAGACATTCAAGTTTGGACTGAGATGTGGGCTCTACAGAACTCAACATGCCAGTGTGACATTAGCATTAAGGTGAAGTTTTTTTAACATTATTGAACCTTTATAAATGTTTTGTTTTGTTCGTTTGTGAAATTTTTTGTCTTGACGGCCGTCGGACAAATGTTTTTTGTCAAAACAGAATTGTATGTTTTAAATGTTAACATGTTTAATGTTGTATTTTCTTTGAAGTTTATTTAATTTTAGATTTTCTTCTTATTTTTTTTTAGTGTAGCTCTATTATTTCAATTTTTTTAAAAATTTCGTCCTATGGAGAATTAGTCTAATTCTTTTAGTTTGAAAGTATTTTTTCAGAAGAGGCTCATACTTCAAGACATTCAAGTTTGGACTGTGATATGGGCTATACAGAACTCAACATGCCAGTGTGACATTAGCATTAAGGTGAAGTTATTTAAACATTATTGAACCTTCATAAATGTTTTGTTTTGTTCGTTTGTGAATTGTTTTGTCTTGACGGCCATCGCACAAATGTTTTTTGTCAAAACCGTATTGTATGTTTTAAATGTTAGCATGTCTAATTCGTATTTTCTTTGAAGTTTATTTAATTTTAGATTTGCTTATAATTTTTTTTTAGCGTAGCTCTATTATTTCAATTTTGTTTTTTAAATTTTGTCCTATGGAGATTTAGTCTAATTCTTTTAGTTTGAAAGTATTTTTTCAGAAGAGGCTCATACTTCAAGACATTCGAGTTTGGACTGTGATGTGGGCTCTACAGAACTCAACATGCCAGTGTGACATTAGCATTAAGGTGAAGTTTTTTTAACATTATTGAACCTTTATAAATGTTTTGTTTTGTTTGTTAGTGAATTGTTTTGTCTTGAAGGCCGTCAGACAAATGTTTTTTGTCAAAACCGTATTGTATGTTTTAAATGTTAGCATGTTTAATGTTGTATTTCCTTTAAAGCTTATTTAATTTTAGATTTTCTTAAATTTTTTTTTTAGTGTAGCTCTATTATTTTAATTTTTTTTAAAAATTTCGTCCTATGGAGAATTAGTCTAATTCTTTTAGTTTGAAAGTATTTTTTCAGAAGAGGCTCATACTTCAAGACATTCAAGTTTGGACTGTGAATTGAGCTCTATAGAACTCAAAATGCCAGTGTAACATTAGCATTAAGGTGAAGTTATTTAAACATTATTGAACCTTCATAAATGTTTTGTTTTGTTCGTTTGTGAAATTTTTTGTCTTGACGGCCATCGGACAAATGTTTTTTGTCAAAACCATATTGTATGTTTTAAATGTCAACATGTTTAATGTTTTATTTTCTTTAAAGTCTATTTATTTTTAGATTTGCTTATAATTTTTTTTTAGCGTAGCTCTATTATTTCAATTTTGTTTTTTAAAATTTCGTCCTATGGAGAATTAGTCTAATTCTTTTAGTTTGAAAGTATTTTTTCAGAAGAGGCTCATACTTCAAGACATTCAAGTTTGGACTGTGATTTGGGGCTATACAGAACTCAACATGCCAGTGTGACATTAGCATTAAGGTGAAGTTTTTTTAACATTATTGAACCTTCATAAATGTTTTGTTTTGTTCGTTTGTGAAATTTTTTGTCTTGACGGCCGTCGGACAATTGTTTTTTGTCAAAACAGAATTGTATGTTTTAAATGTTAGCATGTTTAATGTTGTATTTTCTTTGAAGTTTATTTAATTTTAGATTTTCTTATTATTTTTTTTTAGTGTAGCTCTATTATTTCAATTTTTTTTTAAATTTCGTCCTATGGAGAATTAGTCTAATTCTTTTAGTTTGAAAGTATTTTTTCAGAAGAGGCTCATACTTCAAGACATTCAAGTTTGGACTGTGATGTGAGCTTTACAGAACTCAAAATGCCAGTGTAACATTAGCATTAAGGTGAAGTTATTTAAACATTATTGAACCTTCATAAATGTTTTGTTTTGTTCGTTTGTGAAATTTTTTGTCTTGACGGCCATCGGACAAATGTTTTTTGTCAAAACCATATTGTATGTTTTAAATGTCAACATGTTTAATGTTTTATTTTCTTTAAAGTCTATTTATTTTTAGATTTGCTTATAATTTTTTTTTAGCGTAGCTCTATTATTTCAATTTTGTTTTTTAAATTTCGTCCTAAGGAGATTTAGTCTAATTCTTTTAGTTTGAAAGTATTTTTTCAGAAGAGGCTCATACTTCAAGACATTCAAGTTTGGACTGTGATGTGGGCTCTACAGAACTCAACATGCCAGTGTGACATTAGCATTAAGGTGAAGTTTTTTTAACATTATTGAACCTTCATAAATGTTTTGTTTTGTTTGTTTGTGAATTGTTTTGTCTTGACGGCCGTCGGACAAATGTTTTTTGTCAAAACCATATTGTATGTTTTAAATGTTAGCATGTTTAATGTTGTATTTCCTTTGAAGCTTATTTAATTTTAGATTTTCTTAAATTTTTTTTTTAGTGTAGCTCTATTATTTTAATTTTTTTTAAAAATTTCGTCCTATGGAGAATTAGTCTAATTCTTTTAGTTTGAAAGTATTTTTTCAGAAGAGGCTCATACTTCAAGACATTCAAGTTTGGACTGTGATGTGGGCTCTACAGAACTCAACATGCCAGTGTGACATTAGCATTAAGGTGAAGTTTTTTTAAAATTATTGAACCTTCATAAATGTTTTGTTTTGTTCGTTTGTGAAATTTTTTGTCTTGACGGCCGTCGGACAAATGTTTTTTGTCAAAACAGAATTGTATGTTTTAAATGTTAACATGTTTAATGTTGTATTTTCTTTGAAGTTTATTTAATTTTAGATTTGCTTATAATTTTTTTTTAGTGTAGCTCTATTATTTCAATTTTGTTTTTTAAATTTTGTCCTATGGAGATTTAGTCTAATTCTTTTAGTTTGAAAGTATTTTTTCAGAAGAGGCTCATACTTCAAGACATTCAAGTTTGGACTGTGATGTGGGCTCTACAGAACTCAACATGCCAGTGTGACATTAGCATTAAGGTGAAGTTTTTTTAACATTATTGAACCTTCATAAATGTTTTGTTTTGTTTGTTTGTGAATTGTTTTGTCTTGAAGGCCGTCAGACAAATGTTTTTTGTCAAAACCGTATTGTATGTTTTAAATGTTAGCATGTTTAATGTTGTATTTCCTTTGAAGCTTATTTAATTTTAGATTTTCTTAAATTTTTTTTTTTAGTGTAGCTCTATTATTTTAATTTTTTTTTAAATTTCGTCCTATGGAGAATTAGTCTAATTCTTTTAGTTTAAAAGTATTTTTTCAGAAGAGGCTCATACTTCAAGACATTCAAGTTTGGACTGAGATGTGGGCTATACAGAACTCAACATGCCAGTGTGACATTAGCATTAAGTTGAAGTTATTTAAACATTATTGAACCTTCATAAATGTTTTGTTTTGTTTGTTTGTAAAATTTTTTGTCTTGAAGGCCGTCAGACAAATGTTTTTTGTCAAAACCGTATTGTATGTTTTAAATGTTAACATGTTTAATGTTTTATTTTCTTTAAAGTCTATTTAATTTTAGATTTTCTTATAATTTTTTTTTAGCATAGCTCTATTATTTCTTTTTTTTTAAAATTTTGTCCTTTTAGAATTAGTCTAATTCTTTTAGTTTGAAAGTATTTTTTCAGAAGAGGCTCATACTTCAAGACATTCAAGTTTGGACTGAGATGTGGGCTCTACAGAACTCAACATGCCAGTGTGACATTAGCATTAAGGTGAAGTTTTTTTAACATTATTGAACCTTCATAAATGTTTTGTTTTGTTCGTTTGTGAAATTTTTTGTCTTGACGGCCGTCGGACAAATGTTTTTTGTCAAAACAGAATTGTATGTTTTAAATGTTAACATGTTTAATGTTGTATTTTCTTTGAAGTTTATTTAATTTTAGATTTTCTTATTATTTTTTTTTAGTGTAGCTCTATTATTTCAATTTTTTTTAAAATTTCGTCTTATGGAGAATTAGTCTAATTCTTTTAGTTTGAAAGTATTTTTTCAGAAGAGGCTCATACTTCAAGACATTCAAGTTTGGACTGTGATATGGGCTATACAGAACTCAACATGCCAGTGTGACATTAGCATTAAGGTGAAGTTATTTAAACATTATTGAACCTTCATAAATGTTTTGTTTTGTTCGTTTGTGAATTGTTTTGTCTTGACGGCCGTCGCACAAATGTTTTTTGTCAAAACCGTATTGTATGTTTTAAATGTTAGCATGTCTAATTCGTATTTTCTTTGAAGTTTATTTAATTTTAGATTTGCTTATAATTTTTTTTTAGTGTAGCTCTATTATTTCAATTTTGTTTTTTAAATTTTGTCCTATGGAGATTTAGTCTAATTCTTTTAGTTTGAAAGTATTTTTTCAGAAGAGGCTCATACTTCAAGACATTCAAGTTTGGACTGTGATGTGGGCTCTACAGAACTCAACATGCCAGTGTGACATTAGCATTAAGGTGAAGTTTTTTTAACATTATTGAACCTTCATAAATGTTTTGTTTTGTTTGTTTGTAAATTGTTTTGTCTTGAAGGCCGTCAGACAAATGTTTTTTGTCAAAACCGTATTGTATGTTTTAAATGTTAGCATGTTTAATGTTGTATTTCCTTTGAAGCTTATTTAATTTTAGATTTTCTTAAATTTTTTTTTTAGTGTAGCTCTATTATTTTAATTTTTTTTTTAAATTTCGTCCTATGGAGAATTAGTCTAATTCTTTTAGTTTGAAAGTATTTTTTCAGAAGAGGCTCATACTTCAAGACATTCAAGTTTGGACTGTGATGTGAGCTCTATAGAACTCAAAATGCCAGTGTAACATTAGCATTAAGGTGAAGTTATTTAAACATTATTGAACCTTCATAAATGTTTTGTTTTGTTCGTTTGTGAAATTTTTTGTCTTGACGGCCATCGGACAAATGTTTTTTGTCAAAACCATATTGTATGTTTTAAATGTCAACATGTTTAATGTTTTATTTTCTTTAAAGTCTATTTATTTTTAGATTTGCTTATAATTTTTTTTTAGCGTAGCTCTATTATTTCAATTTTGTTTTTTAAATTTCGTCCTAAGGAGATTTAGTCTAATTCTTTTAGTTTGAAAGTATTTTTTCAGAAGAGGCTCATACTTCAAGACATTCAAGTTTGGACTGTGATGTGGGCTCTACAGAACTCAACATGCCAGTGTGACATTAGCATTAAAGTGAAGTTTTTTTAACATTATTGAACCTTCATAAATGTTTTGTTTTGTTTGTTTGTGAATTGTTTTGTCTTGAAGGCCGTCAGACAAATGTTTTTTGTCAAAACCGTATTGTATGTTTTAAATGTTAGCATGTTTAATGTTGTATTTCCTTTGAAGCTTATTTAATTTTAGATTTTCTTAAATTTTTTTTTTTAGTGTAGCTCTATTATTTTAAT
The DNA here is from genome assembly GCA_036873155.1 of Biomphalaria sudanica. Classification (NCBI taxonomy): domain Eukaryota; kingdom Metazoa; phylum Mollusca; class Gastropoda; family Planorbidae; genus Biomphalaria; species Biomphalaria sudanica. The sequence goes on from JAZGLO010002157.1 coordinate 1,094,295, forward strand.
TTTTTTTTTAAATTTCGTCCTATGGAGAATTAGTCTAATTCTTTTAGTTTGAAAGTATTTTTTCAGAAGAGGCTCATACTTCAAGACATTCAAGTTTGGACTGTGATGTGAGCTCTATAGAACTCAAAATGCCAGTGTAACATTAGCATTAAGGTGAAGTTATTTAAACATTATTGAACCTTCATAAATGTTTTGTTTTGTTCGTTTGTGAAATTTTTTGTCTTGACGGCCATCGGACAAATGTTTTTTGTCAAAACCATATTGTATGTTTTAAATGTCAACATGTTTAATGTTTTATTTTCTTTAAAGTCTATTTATTTTTAGATTTGCTTATAATTTTTTTTTAGCGTAGCTCTATTATTTCAATTTTGTTTTTTAAATTTCGTCCTAAGGAGATTTAGTCTAATTCTTTTAGTTTGAAAGTATTTTTTCAGAAGAGGCTCATACTTCAAGACATTCAAGTTTGGACTGTGATGTGGGCTCTACAGAACTCAACATGCCAGTGTGACATTAGCATTAAGGTGAAGTTTTTTTAACATTATTGAACCTTCATAAATGTTTTGTTTTGTTCGTTTGTGAAATTTTTTGTCTTGACGGCCGTCGGACAAATGTTTTTTGTCAAAACAGAATTGTATGTTTTAAATGTTAACATGTTTAATGTTGTATTTTCTTTGAAGTTTATTTAATTTTAGATTTTCTTATTATTTTTTTTTAGTGTAGCTCTATTATTTCAATTTTTTTTAAAATTTCGTCCTATGGAGAATTAGTCTAATTCTTTTAGTTTGAAAGTATTTTTTCAGAAGAGGCTCATACTTCAAGACATTCAAGTTTGGACTGTGATATGGGCTCTACAGAACTCAACATGCCAGTGTGACATTAGCATTAAGGTGAAGTTATTTAAACATTATTGAACCTTCATAAATGTTTTGTTTTGTTCGTTTGTGAATTGTTTTGTCTTGACGGCCGTCGCACAAATGTTTTTTGTCAAAACCGTATTGTATGTTTTAAATGTTAGCATGTCTAATTCGTATTTTCTTTGAAGTTTATTTAATTTTAGATTTGCTTATAATTTTTTTTTAGCGTAGCTCTATTATTTCAATTTTGTTTTTTAAATTTTGTCCTATGGAGATTTAGTCTAATTCTTTTAGTTTGAAAGTATTTTTTCAGAAGAGGCTCATACTTCAAGACATTCAAGTTTGGACTGTGATGTTAGCTCTACAGAACTTAACATGCCAGTGTGACATTAGCATTAAGGTGAATTTATTTAAACATTATTGAACCTTCATAAATGTTTTGTTTTGTTTGTTTGTAAAATTTTTTGTCTTGAAGGCCGTCAGACAAATGTTTTTTGTCAAAACCGTATTGTATGTTTTAAATGTTAACATGATTAATGTTGTATTTTCTTTGAATTTTATTTAATTTTAGATTTTCTTATTATTTTTTTTTAGTGTATCTCTATTATTTCAAATTTTTTTTTAATTTCGTCCTATGGAGATTTAGTCTAATTCTTTTAGTTTGAAAGTATTTTTTCAGAAGAGGCTCATACTTCAAGACATTCAAGTTTGGACTGAGATGTGGGCTATACAGAACTCAACATGCCAGTGTGACTTTAGCATTAAGTTGAAGTTATTTAAACATTATTGAACCTTAATAAATGTTTTGTTTTGTTTGTTTGTAAAATTTTTTGTCTTGAAGGCCGTCAGACAAATGTTTTTTGTCAAAACCGTATTGTATGTTTTAAATGTTAACATGTTTAATGTTTTATTTTCTTTAAAGTCTATTTAATTTTAGATTTTCTTATAATTTTTTTTTAGCATAGCTCTATTATTTCTTTTTTTTTTAAATTTTGTCCTTTTAGAATTAGTCTAATTCTTTTAGTTTGAAAGTATTTTTTTAGAAGAGGCTCATACTTCAAGACATTCAAGTTTGGACTGAGATGTGGGCTCTACAGAACTCAACATGCCAGTGTGACATTAGCATTAAGGTGAAGTTTTTTTAACATTATTGAACCTTCATAAATGTTTTGTTTTGTTCGTTTGTGAAATTTTTTGTCTTGACGGCCGTCGGACAAATGTTTATTGTCAAAACAGAATTGTATGTTTTAAATGTTAACATGTTTAATGTTGTATTTTCTTTGAAGTTTATTTAATTTTAGATTTTCTTATTATTTTTTTTTAGTGTAGCTCTATTATTTCAATTTTTTTAAAAATTTCGTCCTATGGAGAATTAGTCTAATTCTTTTAGTTTGAAAGTATTTTTTCAGAAGAGGCTCATACTTCAAGACATTCAAGTTTGGACTGTGATATGGGCTATACAGAACTCAACATGCCAGTGTGACATTAGCATTAAGGTGAAGTTATTTAAACATTATTGAACCTTCATAAATGTTTTGTTTTGTTCGTTTGTGAATTGTTTTTTCTTGACGGCCGTCGCACAAATGTTTTTTGTCAAAACCGTATTGTATGTTTTAAATGTTAGCATGTCTAATTCGTATTTTCTTTGAAGTTTATTTAATTTTAGATTTGCTTATAATTTTTTTTTAGCGTAGCTCTATTATTTCAATTTTGTTTTTAAATTTCGTCCTATGGAGAATTAGTCTAATTCTTTTAGTTTGAAAGTATTTTTTCAGAAGAGGCTCATACTTCAAGACATTCAAGTTTGGACTGTGATGTGGGCTCTACAGAACTCAACATGCCAGTGTGACATTAGCATTAAGGTGAAGTTTTTTTAACATTATTGAACCTTCATAAATGTTTTGTTTTGTTTGTTTGTGAATTTATTTGTCTTGAAGGCCGTCAGACAAATGTTTTTTGTCAAAACCGTATTGTATGTTTTAAATGTTAGCATGTTTAATGTTGTATTTCCTTTGAGCTTATTTAATTTTAGATTTTCTTAAATTTTTTTTTTAGTGTAGCTCTATTATTTCAATTTTTTTTTTAAATTTCGTCCTATGGAGAATTAGTCTAATTCTTTTAGTTTGAAAGTATTTTTTCAGAAGAGGCTCATACTTCAAGACATTCAAGTTTGGACTGTGATGTGAGCTTTACAGAACTCAAAATGCCAGTGTAACATTAGCATTAAGGTGAAGTTATTTAAACATTATTGAACCTTCATAAATGTTTTGTTTTGTTCGTTTGTGAAATTTTTTATCTTGACGGCCATCGGACAAATGTTTTTTGTCAAAACCATATTGTATGTTTTAAATGTCAACATGTTTAATGTTTTATTTTCTTTAAAGTCTATTTATTTTTAGATTTGCTTATAATTTTTTTTTAGCGTAGCTCTATTATTTCAATTTTGTTTTTTAAATTTCGTCCTAAGGAGATTTAGTCTAATTCTTTTAGTTTGAAAGTATTTTTTCAGAAGAGGCTCATACTTCAAGACATTCAAGTTTGGACTGTGATGTGGGCTCTACAGAACTCAACATGCCAGTGTGACATTAGCATTAAGGTGAAGTTTTTTTAACATTATTGAACCTTCATAAATGTTTTGTTTTGTTCGTTTGTGAAATTTTTTGTCTTGACGGCCGTCGGACAAATGTTTTTTGTCAAAACAGAATTGTATGTTTTAAATGTTAACATGTTTAATGTTGTATTTTCTTTGAAGTTTATTTAATTTTAGATTTTCTTATTATTTTTTTTTAGTGTAGCTCTATTATTTCAATTTTTTTTAAAATTTCGTCCTATGGAGAATTAGTCTAATTCTTTTAGTTTGAAAGTATTTTTTCAGAAGAGGCTCATACTTCAAGACATTCAAGTTTGGACTGTGATATGGGCTATACAGAACTCAACATGCCAGTGTGACATTAGCATTAAGGTGAAGTTATTTAAACATTATTGAACCTTCATAAATGTTTTGTTTTGTTCGTTTGTGAATTGTTTTGTCTTGACGGCCGTCGCACAAATGTTTTTTGTCAAAACCGTATTGTATGTTTTAAATGTTAGCATGTCTAATTCGTATTTTCTTTGAAGTTTATTTAATTTTAGATTTGCTTATAATTTTTTTTTAGCGTAGCTCTATTATTTCAATTTTGTTTTTTAAATTTTGTCCTATGGAGATTTAGTCTAATTCTTTTAGTTTGAAAGTATTTTTTCAGAAGAGGCTCATACTTCAAGACATTCAAGTTTGGACTGTGATGTGGGCTCTACAGAACTCAACATGCCAGTGTGACATTAGCATTAAGGTGAAGTTTTTTTAACATTATTGAACCTTCATAAATGTTTTGTTTTGTTTGTTTGTGAATTGATTTGTCTTGAAGGCCGTCAGACAAATGTTTTTTGTCAAAACCGTATTGTATGTTTTAAATGTTAGCATGTTTAATGTTGTATTTCCTTTGAGCTTATTTAATTTTAGATTTTCTTAAATTTTTTTTTTAGTGTAGCTCTATTATTTCAATTTTTTTTTTAAATTTCGTCCTATGGAGAATTAGTCTAATTCTTTTAGTTTGAAAGTATTTTTTCAGAAGAGGCTCATACTTCAAGACATTCAAGTTTGGACTGTGATGTGAGCTTTACAGAACTCAAAATGCCAGTGTAACATTAGCATTAAGGTGAAGTTATTTAAACATTATTGAACCTTCATAAATGTTTTGTTTTGTTCGTTTGTGAAATTTTTTGTCTTGACGGCCATCGGACAAATGTTTTTTGTCAAAACCATATTGTATGTTTTAAATGTCAACATGTTTAATGTTTTATTTTCTTTAAAGTCTATTTATTTTTAGATTTGCTTATAATTTTTTTTTAGCGTAGCTCTATTATTTCAATTTTGTTTTTTAAATTTCGTCCTAAGGAGATTTAGTCTAATTCTTTTAGTTTGAAAGTATTTTTTCAGAAGAGGCTCATACTTCAAGACATTCAAGTTTGGACTGTGATGTGGGCTCTACAGAACTCAACATGCCAGTGTGACATTAGCATTAAGGTGAAGTTTTTTTAACATTATTGAACCTTCATAAATGTTTTGTTTTGTTCGTTTGTGAAATTTTTTGTCTTGACGGCCGTCGGACAAATGTTTTTTGTCAAAACAGAATTGTATGTTTTAAATGTTAACATGTTTAATGTTGTATTTTCTTTGAAGTTTATTTAATTTTAGATTTTCTTATTATTTTTTTTTAGTGTAGCTCTATTATTTCAATTTTTTTTAAAATTTCGTCCTATGGAGAATTAGTCTAATTCTTTTAGTTTGAAAGTATTTTTTCAGAAGAGGCTCATACTTCAAGACATTCAAGTTTGGACTGTGATATGGGCTATACAGAACTCAACATGCCAGTGTGACATTAGCATTAAGGTGAAGTTATTTAAACATTATTGAACCTTCATAAATGTTTTGTTTTGTTCGTTTGTGAATTGTTTTGTCTTGACGGCCGTCGCACAAATGTTTTTTGTCAAAACCGTATTGTATGTTTTAAATGTTAGCATGTCTAATTCGTATTTTCTTTGAAGTTTATTTAATTTTAGATTTGCTTATAATTTTTTTTTAGCGTAGCTCTATTATTTCAATTTTGTTTTTTAAATTTTGTCCTATGGAGATTTAGTCTAATTCTTTTAGTTTGAAAGTATTTTTTCAGAAGAGGCTCATACTTCAAGACATTCAAGTTTGGACTGTGATGTGGGCTCTACAGAACTCAACATGCCAGTGTGACATTAGCATTAAGGTGAAGTTTTTTTAACATTATTGAACCTTCATAAATGTTTTGTTTTGTTTGTTTGTGAATTGATTTGTCTTGAAGGCCGTCAGACAAATGTTTTTTGTCAAAACCGTATTGTATGTTTTAAATGTTAGCATGTTTAATGTTGTATTTCCTTTGAGCTTATTTAATTTTAGATTTTCTTACATTTTTTTTTTAGTGTAGCTCTATTATTTCAATTTTTTTTTAAATTTCGTCCTATGGAGAATTAGTCTAATTCTTTTAGTTTGAAAGTATTTTTTCAGAAGAGGCTCATACTTCAAGACATTCAAGTTTGGACTGTGATGTGAGCTTTACAGAACTCAAAATGCCAGTGTAACATTAGCATTAAGGTGAAGTTATTTAAACATTATTGAACCTTCATAAATGTTTTGTTTTGTTCGTTTGTGAAATTTTTTGTCTTGACGGCCATCGGACAAATGTTTTTTGTCAAAACCATATTGTATGTTTTAAATGTCAACATGTTTAATGTTTTATTTTCTTTAAAGTCTATTTATTTTTAGATTTGCTTATAATTTTTTTTTAGCGTAGCTCTATTATTTCAATTTTGTTTTTTAAATTTCGTCCTAAGGAGATTTAGTCTAATTCTTTTAGTTTGAAAGTATTTTTTCAGAAGAGGCTCATACTTCAAGACATTTAAGTTTGGACTGTGATGTGGGCTCTACAGAACTCAACATGCCAGTGTGACATTAGCATTAAGGTGAAGTTTTTTTAACATTATTGAACCTTCATAAATGTTTTGTTTTGTTCGTTTGTGAAATTTTTTGTCTTGACGGCCGTCGGACAAATGTTTTTTGTCAAAACAGAATTGTATGTTTTAAATGTTAACATGTTTAATGTTGTATTTTCTTTGAAGTTTATTTAATTTTAGATTTTCTTATTATTTTTTTTTAGTGTAGCTCTATTATTTCAATTTTTTTTAAAATTTCGTCCTATGGAGAATTAGTCTAATTCTTTTAGTTTGAAAGTATTTTTTCAGAAGAGGCTCATACTTCAAGACATTCAAGTTTGGACTGTGATATGGGCTATACAGAACTCAACATGCCAGTGTGACATTAGCATTAAGGTGAAGTTATTTAAACATTATTGAACCTTCATAAATGTTTTGTTTTGTTCGTTTGTGAAATTTTTTGTCATGACGGCCATCGGACAAATGTTTTTTGTCAAAACCGTATTGTATGTTTTAAATGTTAACATGTTTAATGTTGTATTTTCTTTGAAGTTTATTTAATTTTAGATTTTCTTATTATTTTTTTTTAGTGTAGCTCTATTATTTCAATTTTTTTTAAAATTTCGTCCTATGGAGAATTAGTCTAATTCTTTTAGTTTGAAAGTATTTTTTCAGAAGAGGCTCATACTTCAAGACATTCAAGTTTGGACTGTGATGTTAGCTCTACAGAACTCAACATGCCAGTGTAACATTAGCATTAAGGTGAAGTTATTTAAACATTATTGAACCTTCATAAATGTTTTGTTTTGTTCGTTTGTGAAATTTTTTGTCATGACGGCCATCGGACAAATGTTTTTTGTCAAAACCGTATTGTATGTTTTAAATGTTAACATGATTAATGTTGTATTTTCTTTGAATTTTATTTAATTTTAGATTTTCTTATTATTTTTTTTTAGCGTAGCTCTATTATTTCAAATTTTTTTAAAATTTCGTCCTATGGAGATTTAGTCTAATTCTTTTAGTTTGAAAGTATTTTTTCAGAAGAGGCTCATACTTCAAGACATTCAAGTTTGGACTGAGATGTGGGCTCTACAGAACTCAACATGCCAGTGTGACATTAGCATTAAGGTGAAGTTTTTTTAACATTATTGAACCTTCATAAATGTTTTGTTTTGTTCGTTTGTGAAATTTTTTGTCTTGACGGCCGTCGGACAAATGTTTTTTGTCAAAACAGAATTGTATGTTTTAAATGTTAACATGTTTAATGTTGTATTTTCTTTGAAGTTTATTTCATTTTAGATTTTCTTCTTATTTTTTTTTAGTGAAGCTCTATTATTTCAATTTTTTTTTAAATTTCGTCCTATGGAGAATTAGTCTAATTCTTTTAGTTTGAAAGTATTTTTTCAGAAGAGGCTCATACTTCAAGACATTCAAGTTTGGACTGTGATATGGGCTATACAGAACTCAACATGCCAGTGTGACATTAGCATTAAGGTGAAGTTATTTAAGCATTATTGAACCTTCATAAATGTTTTGTTTTGTTCGTTTGTGAATTGTTTTTTCTTGACGGCCGTCGCACAAATAATTTTTGTCAAAACCGTATTGTATGTTTTAAATGTTAGCATGTCTAATTCGTATTTTCTTTGAAGTTTATTTAATTTTAGATTTGCTTATAATTTTTTTTTAGCGTAGCTCTATTATTTCAATTTTGTTTTTTAAATTTTGTCCTATGGAGATTTAGTCTAATTCTTTTAGTTTGAAAGTATTTTTTCAGAAGAGGCTCATACTTCAAGACATTCAAGTTTGGACTGTGATGTGAGCTTTACAGAACTCAAAATGCCAGTGTAACATTAGCATTAAGGTGAAGTTATTTAAACATTATTGAACCTTCATAAATGTTTTGTTTTGTTCGTTTGTGAAATTTTTTGTCTTGACGGCCATCGGACAAATGTTTTTTGTCAAAACCATATTGTATGTTTTAAATGTCAACATGTTTAATGTTTTATTTTCTTTAAAGTCTATTTATTTTTAGATTTGCTTATAATTTTTTTTTAGCGTAGCTCTATTATTTCAATTTTGTTTTTTAAATTTCGTCCTAAGGAGATTTAGTCTAATTCTTTTAGTTTGAAAGTATTTTTTCAGAAGAGGCTCATACTTCAAGACATTCAAGTTTGGACTGTGATGTGGGCTCTACAGAACTCAACATGCCAGTGTGACATTAGCATTAAGGTGAAGTTTTTTTAACATTATTGAACCTTCATAAATGTTTTGTTTTGTTCGTTTGTGAAATTTTTTGTCTTGACGGCCGTCGGACAAATGTTTTTTGTCAAAACAGAATTGTATGTTTTAAATGTTAACATGTTTAATGTTGTATTTTCTTTGAAGTTTATTTAATTTTAGATTTTCTTATTTTTTTTTTTTAGTGTAGCTCTATTATTTCAATTTTTTTTAAAATTTCGTCCTATGGAGAATTAGTCTAATTCTTTTAGTTTGAAAGTATTTTTTCAGAAGAGGCTCATACTTCAAGACATTCAAGATTGGACTGTGATATGGGCTATACAGAACTCAACATGCCAGTGTGACATTAGCATTAAGGTGAAGTTATTTAAACATTATTGAACCTTCATAAATGTTTTGTTTTGTTCGTTTGTGAATTGTTTTGTCTTGACGGCCGTCGCACAAATGTTTTTTGTCAAAACCGTATTGTATGTTTTAAATGTTAGCATGTCTAATTCGTATTTTCTTTGAAGTTTATTTAATTTTAGATTTGCTTATAATTTTTTTTTAGCGTAGCTCTATTATTTCAATTTTGTTTTTTAAATTTTGTCCTATGGAGATTTAGTCTAATTCTTTTAGTTTGAAAGTATTTTTTCAGAAGAGGCTCATACTTCAAGACATTCAAGTTTGGACTGTGATGTGGGCTCTACAGAACTTAACATGCCAGTGTGACATTAGCATTAAGGTAAAGTTTTTTTAACATTATTGAACCTTCATAAATGTTTTGTTTTGTTCGTTTGTGAAATTTTTTGTGTTGACGGCCGTCGGACAAATGTTTTTTGTCAAAACAGAATTGTATGTTTTAAATGTTAACATGTTTAATGTTGTATTTTCTTTGAAGTTTATTTAATTTTAGATTTTCTTATAATTTTTTTTTAGCGTAGCTCTATTATTTCAATTTTTTTTAAAATTTCGTCCTTTGGAGATTTAATCTAATTCTTTTAGTTTGAAAGTATTTTTTCAGAAGAGGCTCATACTTCAAGACATTCAAGTTTGGACTGAGATGTGGGCTCTACAGAACTCAACATGCCAGTGTGACATTAGCATTAAGGTGAAGTTTTTTTAACATTATTGAACCTTCATAAATGTTTTGTTTTGTTCGTTTGTGAAATTTTTTGTCTTGACGGCCGTCGGACAAATGTTTTTTGTCAAAACAGAATTGTATGTTTTAAATGTTAACATGTTTAATGTTGTATTTTCTTTGAAGTTTGATTAATTTTAGATTTTCTTATTATTTTTTTTAGTGTAGCTCTATTATTTCAATTTTTTTTAAAATTTCGTCCTATGGAGAATTAGTCTAATTCTTTTAGTTTGAAAGTATTTTTTCAGAAGAGGCTCATACTTCAAGACATTCAAGTTTGGACTGTGATATGGGCTATACAGAACTCAACATGCCAGTGTGACATTAGCATTAAGGTGAAGTTATTTAAACATTATTGAACCTTCATAAATGTTTTGTTTTGTTCGTTTGTGAATTGTTTTGTCTTGACGGCCATCGGACAAATGTTTTTTGTCAAAACCATATTGTATGTTTTGTTCGTTTGTGAAATTTTTTGTCTTGACGGCCATCGGACAAATGTTTTTTGTCAAAACCATATTGTATGTTTTAAATGTCAACATGTTTAATGTTTTATTTTCTTTAAAGTCTATTTATTTTTAGATTTGCTTATAATTTTTTTTTAGCGTAGCTCTATTATTTCAATTTTGTTTTTTAAATTTCGTCCTAAGGAGATTTAGTCTAATTCTTTTAGTTTGAAAGTATTTTTTCAGAAGAGGCTCATACTTCAAGACATTCAAGTTTGGACTGTGATGTGGGCTCTACAGAACTCAACATGCCAGTGTGACATTAGCATTAAGGTGAAGTTTTTTTAACATTATTGAACCTTCATAAATGTTTTGTTTTGTTCGTTTGTGAAATTTTTTGTGTTGACAGCCGTCGGACAAATGTTTTTTGTCAAAACAGAATTGTATGTTTTAAATGTTAACATGTTTAATGTTGTATTTTCTTTGAAAATTATTTAATTTTAGATTTTCTTATAATTTTTTTTTAGCGTAGCTCTATTATTTCAATTTTTTTTTTAATTTCGTCCTTTGGAGATTTAATCTAATTCTTTTAGTTTGAAAGTATTTTTTCAGAAGAGGCTCATACTTCAAGACATTCAAGTTTGGACTGTGATATGGGCTATACAGAACTCAACATGCCAGTGTGACATTAGCATTAAGGTGAAGTTATTTAAACATTATTGAACCTTCATAAATGTTTTGTTTTGTTCGTTTGTGAATTGTTTTGTCTTGACGGCCATTGGACAAATGTTTTTTGTCAAAACCATATTGTATGTTTTGTTCGTTTGTGAAATTTTTTGTCTTGACGGCCATCGGACAAATGTTTTTTGTCAAAACCATATTGTATGTTTTAAATGTCAACATGTTTAATGTTTTATTTTCTTTAAAGTCTATTTATTTTTAGATTTGCTTATAATTTTTTTTTAGCGTAGCTCTATTATTTCAATTTTGTTTTTTAAATTTCGTCCTAAGGAGATTTAGTCTAATTCTTTTAGTTTGAAAGTATTTTTTCAGAAGAGGCTCATACTTCAAGACATTCAAGTTTGGACTGTGATGTGGGCTCTACAGAACTCAACATGCCAGTGTGACATTAGCATTAAGGTGAAGTTTTTTTAACATTATTGAACCTTCATAAATGTTTTGTTTTGTTCGTTTGTGAAATTTTTTGTCTTGACGGCCGTCGGACAAATGTTTTTTGTCAAAACAGAATTGTATGTTTTAAATGTTAACATGTTTAATGTTGTATTTTCTTTGAAGTTTATTTAATTTTAGATTTTCTTATTTTTTTTTTTTAGTGTAGCTCTATTATTTCAATTTTTTTTAAAATTTCGTCCTATGGAGAATTAGTCTAATTCTTTTAGTTTGAAAGTATTTTTTCAGAAGAGGCTCATACTTCAAGACATTTAAGTTTGGACTGTGATATGGGCTATACAGAACTCAACATGCCAGTGTGACATTAGCATTAAGGTGAAGTTATTTAAACATTATTGAACCTTCATAAATGTTTTGTTTTGTTCGTTTGTGAATTGTTTTTTCTTGACGGCCGTCGCACAAATGTTTTTTGTCAAAACCGTATTGTATGTTTTAAATGTTAGCATGTCTAATTCGTATTTTCTTTGAAGTTTATTTAATTTTAGATTTGCTTATAATTTTTTTTTAGTGTAGCTCTATTATTTCAATTTTGTTTTTTAAATTTTGTCCTATGGAGATTTAGTCTAATTCTTTTAGTTTGAAAGTATTTTTTCAGAAGAGGCTCATACTTCAAGACATTCAAGTTTGGACTGTGATGTGGGCTCTACAGAACTCAACATGCCAGTGTGACATTAGCATTAAGGTAAAGTTTTTTTAACATTATTGAACCTTCATAAATGTTTTGTTTTGTTCGTTTGTGAAATTTTTTGTGTTGACAGCCGTCGGACAAATGTTTTTTGTCAAAACAGAATTGTATGTTTTAAATGTTAACATGTTTAATGTTGTATTTTCTTTGAAGTTTATTTAATTTTAGATTTTCTTATAATTTTTTTTTAGCGTAGCTCTATTATTTCAATTTTTTTTTTAATTTCGTCCTTTGGAGATTTAATCTAATTCTTTTAGTTTGAAAGTATTTTTTCAGAAGAGGCTCATACTTCAAGACATTTAAGTTTGGACTGAGATGTGGGCTCTACAGAACTCAACATGCCAGTGTGACATTAGCATTAAGGTGAAGTTTTTTTAACATTATTGAACCTTCATAAATGTTTTGTTTTGTTCGTTTGTGAAATTTTTTGTCTTGACGGCCGTCGGACAAATGTTTTTTGTCAAAACAGAATTGTATGTTTTAAATGTTAACATGTTTAATGTTGTATTTTCTTTGAAGTTTGATTAATTTTAGATTTTCTTATTATTTTTTTTAGTGTAGCTCTATTCTTTCAATTTTTTTTTAAATTTCGTCCTATGGAGAATTAGTCTAATTCTTTTAGTTTGAAAGTATTTTTTCAGAAGAGGCTCATACTTCAAGACATTCAAGTTTGGACTGTGATATGTGCTATACAGAACTCAACATGCCAGTGTGACATTAGCATTAAGGTGAAGTTTTTTTAACATTATTGAACCTTCATAAATGTTTTGTTTTGTTCGTTTGTGAAATTTTTTGTCTTGACGGCCGTCGGACAATTGTTTTTTGTCAAAACAGAATTGTATGTTTTAAATGTTAGCATGTTTAATGTTGTATTTTCTTTGAAGTTTATTTAATTTTAGATTTTCTTATTATTTTTTTTTAGTGTAGCTCTATTATTTCAATTTTTTTTAAAATTTCGTCCTATGGAGAATTAGTCTAATTCTTTTAGTTTGAAAGTATTTTTTCAGAAGAGGCTCATACTTCAAGACATTCAAGTTTGGACTGTGATGTGAGCTTTACAGAACTCAAAATGCCAGTGTAACATTAGCATTAAGGTGAAGTTATTTAAACATTATTGAACCTTCATAAATGTTTTGTTTTGTTCGTTTGTGAAATTTTTTGTCTTGACGGCCATCGGACAAATGTTTTTTGTCAAAACCATATTGTATGTTTTAAATGTCAACATGTTTAATGTTTTATTTTCTTTAAAGTCTATTTATTTTTAGATTTGCTTATAATTTTTTTTTAGCGTAGCTCTATTATTTCAATTTTGTTTTTTAAATTTCGTCCTAAGGAGATTTAGTCTAATTCTTTTAGTTTGAAAGTATTTTTTCAGAAGAGGCTCATACTTCAAGACATTCAAGTTTGGACTGTGATGTGGGCTCTACAGAACTCAACATGCCAGTGTGACATTAGCATTAAGGTGAAGTTTTTTTAACATTATTGAACCTTCATAAATGTTTTGTTTTGTTCGTTTGTGAAATTTTTTGTCTTGACGGCCGTCGGACAAATGTTTTTTGTCAAAACAGAATTGTATGTTTTAAATGTTAACATGTTTAATGTTGTATTTTCTTTGAAGTTTATTTAATTTTAGATTTTCTTATTATTTTTTTTTAGTGTAGCTCTATTATTTCAATTTTTTTAAAAATTTCGTCCTATGGAGAATTAGTCTAATTCTTTTAGTTTGAAAGTATTTTTTCAGAAGAGGCTCATACTTCAAGACATTCAAGTTTGGACTGTGATATGGGCTATACAGAACTCAACATGCCAGTGTGACATTAGCATTAAGGTGAAGTTATTTAAACATTATTGAACCTTCATAAATGTTTTGTTTTGTTCGTTTGTGAATTGTTTTGTCTTGACGGCCGTCGCACAAATGTTTTTTGTCAAAACCGTATTGTATGTTTTAAATGTTAGCATGTCTAATTCGTATTTTCTTTGAAGTTTATTTAATTTTAGATTTGCTTATAATTTTTTTTTAGCGTAGCTCTATTATTTCAATTTTGTTTTTTAAATTTTGTCCTATGGAGATTTAGTCTAATTCTTTTAGTTTGAAAGTATTTTTTCAGAAGAGGCTCATACTTCAAGACATTCAAGTTTGGACTGTGATGTGGGCTCTACAGAACTCAACATGCCAGTGTGACATTAGCATTAAGGTGAAGTTTTTTTAACATTATTGAACCTTCATAAATGTTTTGTTTTGTTTGTTTGTGAATTGATTTGTCTTGAAGGCCGTCAGACAAATGTTTTTTGTCAAAACCGTATTGTATGTTTTAAATGTTAGCATGTTTAATGTTGTATTTCCTTTGAGCTTATTTAATTTTAGATTTTCTTACATTTTTTTTTTAGTGTAGCTCTATTATTTCAATTTTTTTTTTAAATTTCGTCCTATGGAGAATTAGTCTAATTCTTTTAGTTTGAAAGTATTTTTTCAGAAGAGGCTCATACTTCAAGACATTCAAGTTTGGACTGTGATGTGAGCTTTACAGAACTCAAAATGCCAGTGTAACATTAGCATTAAGGTGAAGTTATTTAAACATTATTGAACCTTCATAAATGTTTTGTTTTGTTCGTTTGTGAAATTTTTTGTCTTGACGGCCATCGGACAAATGTTTTTTGTCAAAACCATATTGTATGTTTTAAATGTCAACATGTTTAATGTTTTATTTTCTTTAAAGTCTATTTATTTTTAGATTTGCTTATAATTTTTTTTTAGCGTAGCTCTATTATTTCAATTTTGTTTTTTAAATTTCGTCCTAAGGAGATTTAGTCTAATTCTTTTAGTTTGAAAGTATTTTTTCAGAAGAGGCTCATACTTCAAGACATTCAAGTTTGGACTGTGATGTGGGCTCTACAGAACTCAACATGCCAGTGTGACATTAGCATTAAGGTGAAGTTTTTTTAACATTATTGAACCTTCATAAATGTTTTGTTTTGTTCGTTTGTGAAATTTTTTGTCTTGACGGCCGTCGGACAAATGTTTTTTGTCAAAACAGAATTGTATGTTTTAAATGTTAACATGTTTAATGTTGTATTTTCTTTGAAGTTTATTTAATTTTAGATTTTCTTATTATTTTTTTTTAGTGTAGCTCTATTATTTCAATTTTTTTTAAAATTTCGTCCTATGGAGAATTAGTCTAATTCTTTTAGTTTGAAAGTATTTTTTCAGAAGAGGCTCATACTTCAAGACATTCAAGTTTGGACTGTGATATGGGCTATACAGAACTCAACATGCCAGTGTGACATTAGCATTAAGGTGAAGTTATTTAAACATTATTGAACCTTCATAAATGTTTTGTTTTGTTTGTTTGTGAATTGTTTTGTCTTGAAGGCCGTCAGACAAATGTTTTTTGTCAAAACCGTATTGTATGTTTTAAATGTTAACATGTTTAATGTTGTATTTTCTTTGAAGTTTATTTAATTTTAGATTTTCTTATTATTTTTTTTTAGTGTAGCTCTATTATTTCAATTTTTTTTTAAATTTCGTCCTATGGAGAATTAGTCTAATTCTTTTAGTTTGAAAGTATTTTTTCAGAAGAGGCTCATACTTCAAGACCTTCAAGTTTGGACTGTGATATGGGCTATACAGAACTTAACATGCCAGTGTGACATTAGCATTAAGGTGAATTTTTTTAAACATTATTGAACCTTCATAAATGTTTTGTTTTGTTTGTTTGTAAAATTTTTTGTCTTGAAGGCCGTCAGACAAATGTTTTTTGTCAAAACCGTATTGTATGTTTTAAATGTTAACATGTTTAATGTTTTATTTTCTTTAAAGTCTTTTTAATTTTAGATTTTCTTATAATTTTTTTTTAGCATAGCTCTATTATTTCTTTTTTTTTTAAATTTTGTCCTTTTAGAATTAGTCTTATTCTTTTAGTTTGAAAGTATTTTTTCAGAAGAGGCTCATACTTCAAGACATTCAAGTTTGGACTGTGATGTGGGCTCTACAGAACTCAACATGCC
Source organism: Biomphalaria sudanica (assembly GCA_036873155.1). Lineage (NCBI taxonomy): Eukaryota > Metazoa > Mollusca > Gastropoda > Planorbidae > Biomphalaria > Biomphalaria sudanica. The sequence continues at coordinate 1,110,330 of JAZGLO010002157.1, forward strand.
AGTGTGACATTAGCATTAAGGTAAAGTTTTTTTAACATTATTGAACCTTCATAAATGTTTTGTTTTGTTCGTTTGTGAAATTTTTTGTGTTGACGGCCGTCGGACAAATGTTTTTTGTCAAAACAGAATTGTATGTTTTAAATGTTAACATGTTTAATGTTGTATTTTCTTTGAAGTTTATTTAATTTTAGATTTTCTTATAATTTTTTTTTAGCGTAGCTCTATTATTTCAATTTTTTTTTAAATTTCGTCCTTTGGAGATTTAATCTAATTCTTTTAGTTTGAAAGTATTTTTTCAGAAGAGGCTCATACTTCAAGACATTCAAGTTTGGACTGAGATGTGGGCTCTACAGAACTCAACATGCCAGTGTGACATTAGCATTAAGGTGAAGTTTTTTTAACATTATTGAACCTTCATAAATGTTTTGTTTTGTTTGTTTGTGAAATTTTTTGTCTTGACGGCCGTCGGACAAATGTTTTTTGTCAAAACAGAATTGTATGTTTTAAATGTTAGCATGTTTAATGTTGTATTTTCTTTGAAGTTTATTTAATTTTAGATTTTCTTATTATTTTTTTTTAGTGTAGCTCTATTATTTCAATTTTTTTTAAAATTTCGTCCTATGGAGAATTAGTCTAATTCTTTTAGTTTGAAAGTATTTTTTCAGAAGAGGCTCATACTTCAAGACATTCAAGTTTGGACTGTGATATGGGCTATACAGAACTCAACATGCCAGTGTGACATTAGCATTAAGGTGAAGTTTTTTTAACATTATTGAACCTTTATAAATGTTTTGTTTTGTTCGTTTGTGAAATTTTTTGTCTTGACGGCCGTCGGACAAATGTTTTTTGTCAAAACCATATTGTATGTTTTGTTCGTTTGTGAAATTTTTTGTCTTGACGGCCATCGGACAAATGTTTTTTGTCAAAACCATATTGTATGTTTTAAATGTCAACATGTTTAATGTTTTATTTTCTTTAAAGTCTATTTATTTTTAGATTTGCTTATAATTTTTTTTTAGCGTAGCTCTATTATTTCAATTTTGTTTTTTAAATTTCGTCCTAAGGAGATTTAGTCTAATTCTTTTAGTTTGAAAGTATTTTTTCAGAAGAGGCTCATACTTCAAGACATTCAAGTTTGGACTGTGATGTGGGCTCTACAGAACTCAACATGCCAGTGTGACATTAGCATTAAGGTGAAGTTTTTTTAACATTATTGAACCTTCATAAATGTTTTGTTTTGTTCGTTTGTGAAATTTTTTGTCTTGACGGCCGTCGGACAAATGTTTTTTGTCAAAACAGAATTGTATGTTTTAAATGTTAACATGTTTAATGTTGTATTTTCTTTGAAGTTTATTTAATTTTAGATTTTCTTATTATTTTTTTTTAGTGTAGCTCTATTATTTCAATTTTTTTTTAAATTTCGTCCTATGGAGAATTAGTCTAATTCTTTTAGTTTGAAAGTATTTTTTCAGAAGAGGCTCATACTTCAAGACATTCAAGTTTGGACTGTGATGTTAGCTCTACAGAACTTAACATGCCAGTGTGACATTAGCATTAAGGTGAATTTATTTAAACATTATTGAACCTTCATAAATGTTTTGTTTTGTTCGTTTGTGAATTGTTTTGTCTTGACGGCCGTCGCACAAATGTTTTTTGTCAAAACCGTATTGTATGTTTTAAATGTTAGCATGTCTAATTCGTATTTTCTTTGAAGTTTATTTAATTTTAGATTTGCTTATAATTTTTTTTTAGCGTAGCTCTATTATTTCAATTTTGTTTTTTAAATTTTGTCCTATGGAGATTTAGTCTAATTCTTTTAGTTTGAAAGTATTTTTTCAGAAGAGGCTCATACTTCAAGACATTCAAGTTTGGACTGTGATGTGGGCTCTACAGAACTCAACATGCCAGTGTGACATTAGCATTAAGGTAAAGTTTTTTTAACATTATTGAACCTTCATAAATGTTTTGTTTTGTTCGTTTGTGAAATTTTTTGTCTTGAAGGCCGTCAGACAAATGTTTTTTGTCAAAACCGTATTGTATGTTTTAAATGTTAACATGTTTAATGTTTTATTTTCTTTAAAGTCTTTTTAATTTTAGATTTTCTTATAATTTTTTTTTAGCATAGCTCTATTATTTCTTTTTTTTTTTAATTTTGTCCTTTTAGAATTAGTCTTATTCTTTTAGTTTGAAAGTATTTTTTCAGAAGAGGCTCATACTTCAAGACATTCAAGTTTGGACTGTGATGTGGGCTCTACAGAACTCAACATGCCAGTGTGACATTAGCATTAAGGTGAAGTTATTTAAACATTATTGAACCTTCATAAATGTTTTGCTTTGTTTGATTGTGAATTGTTTTGTCTTGACGGCCGTCAGACAAAAGTTTTTTGTCAAAACCGTATTGTATGTTTTAAATGTTAACATGATTAATGTTGTATTTTCTTTGAATTTTATTTAATTTTAGATTTTCTTATTTTTTTTTTTTAGCGTAGTTCTATTATTTCAAATTTTTTTAAAATTTCGTCCTATGGAGATTTAGTCTAATTCTTTTAGTTTGAAAGTATTTTTTCAGAAGAGGCTCATACTTCAAGACATTCAAGTTTGGACTGTGATGTGGGCTCTACAGAACTCAACATGCCAGTGTGACATTAGCATTAAGGTGAAGTTTTTTTAACATTATTGAACCTTTATAAATGTTTTGTTTTGTTCGTTTGTGAAATTTTTTGTCTTGACGGCCGTCGGACAAATGTTTTTTGTCAAAACAGAATTGTATGTTTTAAATGTTAACATGTTTAATGTTGTATTTTCTTTGAAGTTTATTTAATTTTAGATTTTCTTCTTATTTTTTTTTAGTGTAGCTCTATTATTTCAATTTTTTTTAAAATTTCGTCCTATGGAGAATTAGTCTAATTCTTTTAGTTTGAAAGTATTTTTTCAGAAGAGGCTCATACTTCAAGACATTCAAGTTTGGACTGTGATGTGAGCTTTACAGAACTCAAAATGCCAGTGTAACATTAGCATTAAGGTGAAGTTATTTAAACATTATTGAACCTTCATAAATGTTTTGTTTTGTTCGTTTGTGAAATTTTTTGTCTTGACGGCCATCGGACAAATGTTTTTTGTCAAAACCATATTGTATGTTTTAAATGTCAACATGTTTAATGTTTTATTTTCTTTAAAGTCTATTTATTTTTAGATTTGCTTATAATTTTTTTTTAGCGTAGCTCTATTATTTCAATTTTGTTTTTTAAATTTCGTCCTAAGGAGATTTAGTCTAATTCTTTTAGTTTGAAAGTATTTTTTCAGAAGAGGCTCATACTTCAAGACATTCAAGTTTGGACAGTGATGTGGGCTCTACAGAACTCAACATGCCAGTGTGACATTAGCATTAAGGTGAAGTTTTTTTAACATTATTGAACCTTCATAAATGTTTTGTTTTGTTCGTTTGTGAAATTTTTTGTCTTGACGGCCGTCGGACAAATGTTTTTTGTCAAAACAGAATTGTATGTTTTAAATGTTAACATGTTTAATGTTGTATTTTCTTTGAAGTTTATTTAATTTTAGATTTTCTTATTATTTTTTTTTAGTGTAGCTCTATTATTTCAATTTTTTTAAAAATTTCGTCCTATGGAGAATTAGTCTAATTCTTTTAGTTTGAAAGTATTTTTTCAGAAGAGGCTCATACTTCAAGACATTCAAGTTTGGACTGTGATATGGGCTATACAGAACTCAACATGCCAGTGTGACATTAGCATTAAGGTGAATTTATTTAAACATTATTGAACCTTCATAAATGTTTTGTTTTGTTCGTTTGTGAAATTTTTTGTCTTGAAGGCCGTCAGACAAATGTTTTTTGTCAAAACCGTATTGTATGTTTTAAATGTTAACATGTTTAATGTTTTATTTTCTTTAAAGTCTTTTTAATTTTAGATTTTCTTATAATTTTTTTTTAGCATAGCTCTATTATTTCTTTTTTTTTTTAATTTTGTCCTTTTAGAATTAGTCTTATTCTTTTAGTTTGAAAGTATTTTTTCAGAAGAGGCTCATACTTCAAGACATTCAAGTTTGGACTGTGATGTGGGCTCTACAGAACTCAACATGCCAGTGTGACATTAGCATTAAGGTGAAGTTATTTAAACATTATTGAACCTTCATAAATGTTTTGCTTTGTTTGATTGTGAATTGTTTTGTCTTGACGGCCGTCAGACAAAAGTTTTTTGTCAAAACCGTATTGTATGTTTTAAATGTTAACATGATTAATGTTGTATTTTCTTTGAATTTTATTTAATTTTAGATTTTCTTATTTTTTTTTTTTAGCGTAGTTCTATTATTTCAAATTTTTTTAAAATTTCGTCCTATGGAGATTTAGTCTAATTCTTTTAGTTTGAAAGTATTTTTTCAGAAGAGGCTCATACTTCAAGACATTCAAGTTTGGACTGTGATGTGGGCTCTACAGAACTCAACATGCCAGTGTGACATTAGCATTAAGGTGAAGTTTTTTTAACATTATTGAACCTTTATAAATGTTTTGTTTTGTTCGTTTGTGAAATTTTTTGTCTTGACGGCCGTCGGACAAATGTTTTTTGTCAAAACAGAATTGTATGTTTTAAATGTTAACATGTTTAATGTTGTATTTTCTTTGAAGTTTATTTAATTTTAGATTTTCTTCTTATTTTTTTTTAGTGTAGCTCTATTATTTCAATTTTTTTTAAAATTTCGTCCTATGGAGAATTAGTCTAATTCTTTTAGTTTGAAAGTATTTTTTCAGAAGAGGCTCATACTTCAAGACATTCAAGTTTGGACTGTGATGTGAGCTTTACAGAACTCAAAATGCCAGTGTAACATTAGCATTAAGGTGAAGTTATTTAAACATTATTGAACCTTCATAAATGTTTTGTTTTGTTCGTTTGTGAAATTTTTTGTCTTGACGGCCATCGGACAAATGTTTTTTGTCAAAACCATATTGTATGTTTTAAATGTCAACATGTTTAATGTTTTATTTTCTTTAAAGTCTATTTATTTTTAGATTTGCTTATAATTTTTTTTTAGCGTAGCTCTATTATTTCAATTTTGTTTTTTAAATTTCGTCCTAAGGAGATTTAGTCTAATTCTTTTAGTTTGAAAGTATTTTTTCAGAAGAGGCTCATACTTCAAGACATTCAAGTTTGGACAGTGATGTGGGCTCTACAGAACTCAACATGCCAGTGTGACATTAGCATTAAGGTGAAGTTTTTTTAACATTATTGAACCTTCATAAATGTTTTGTTTTGTTCGTTTGTGAAATTTTTTGTCTTGACGGCCGTCGGACAAATGTTTTTTGTCAAAACAGAATTGTATGTTTTAAATGTTAACATGTTTAATGTTGTATTTTCTTTGAAGTTTATTTAATTTTAGATTTTCTTATTATTTTTTTTTAGTGTAGCTCTATTATTTCAATTTTTTTAAAAATTTCGTCCTATGGAGAATTAGTCTAATTCTTTTAGTTTGAAAGTATTTTTTCAGAAGAGGCTCATACTTCAAGACATTCAAGTTTGGACTGTGATATGGGCTATACAGAACTCAACATGCCAGTGTGACATTAGCATTAAGGTGAATTTATTTAAACATTATTGAACCTTCATAAATGTTTTGTTTTGTTCGTTTGTGAATTGTTTTGTCTTGACGGCCGTCGCACAAATGTTTTTTGTCAAAACCGTATTGTATAATTTAAATGTTAGCATGTCTAATTCGTATTTTCTTTGAAGTTTATTTAATTTTAGATTTGCTTATAATTTTTTTTTAGTGTAGCTCTATTATTTCAATTTTTTTTTAAATTTCGTCCTATGGAGAATTAGTCTAATTCTTTTAGTTTGAAAGTATTTTTTCAGAAGAGGCTCATACTTCAAGACCTTCAAGTTTGGACTGTGATATGGGCTATACAGAACTTAACATGCCAGTGTGACATTAGCATTAAGGTGAATTTATTTAAACATTATTAAACCTTCATAAATGTTTTGTTTTGTTTGTTTGTAAAATTTTTTGTCTTGAAGGCCGTCAGACAAATGTTTTTTGTCAAAACCGTATTGTATGTTTTAAATGTTAACATGTTTAATGTTTTATTTTCTTTAAAGTCTTTTTAATTTTAGATTTTCTTATAATTTTTTTTTAGCATAGCTCTATTATTTCTTTTTTTTTTAAATTTTGTCCTTTTAGAATTAGTCTTATTCTTTTAGTTTGAAAGTATTTTTTCAGAAGAGGCTCATACTTCAAGACATTCAAGTTTGGACTGTGATGTGGGCTCTACAGAACTCAACATGCCAGTGTGACATTAGCATTAAGGTGAAGTTTTTTTAACATTATTGAACCTTCATAAATGTTTTGTTTTGTTCGTTTGTGAAATTTTTTGTCTTGACGGCCGTCGGACAAATGTTTTTTGTCAAAACAGAATTGTATGTTTTAAATGTTAACATGTTTAATGTTGTATTTTCTTTGAAGTTTATTTAATTTTAGATTTTCTTATTATTTTTTTTTAGTGTAGCTCTATTATTTCAATTTTTTTTAAAATTTCGTCCTATGGAGAATTAGTCTAATTCTTTTAGTTTGAAAGTATTTTTTCAGAAGAGGCTCATACTTCAAGACATTCAAGTTTGGACTGTGATGTTAGCTCTACAGAACTTAACATGCCAGTGTGACATTAGCATTAAGGTGAATTTATTTAAACATTATTGAACCTTCATAAATGTTTTGTTTTGTTCGTTTGTGAATTGTTTTGTCTTGACGGCCGTCGCACAAATGTTTTTTGTCAAAACCGTATTGTATGTTTTAAATGTTAGCATGTCTAATTCGTATTTTCTTTGAAGTTTATTTAATTTTAGATTTGCTTATAATTTTTTTTTAGCGTAGCTCTATTATTTCAATTTTGTTTTTTAAATTTTGTCCTATGGAGATTTAGTCTAATTCTTTTAGTTTGAAAGTATTTTTTCAGAAGAGGCTCATACTTCAAGACATTCAAGTTTGGACTGTGATGTGGGCTCTACAGAACTCAACATGCCAGTGTGACATTAGCATTAAGGTAAAGTTTTTTTAACATTATTGAACCTTCATAAATGTTTTGTTTTGTTCGTTTGTGAAATTTTTTGTCTTGAAGGCCGTCAGACAAATGTTTTTTGTCAAAACCGTATTGTATGTTTTAAATGTTAACATGTTTAATGTTTTATTTTCTTTAAAGTCTTTTTAATTTTAGATTTTCTTATAATTTTTTTTTAGCATAGCTCTATTATTTCTTTTTTTTTTTAATTTTGTCCTTTTAGAATTAGTCTTATTCTTTTAGTTTGAAAGTATTTTTTCAGAAGAGGCTCATACTTCAAGACATTCAAGTTTGGACTGTGATGTGGGCTCTACAGAACTCAACATGCCAGTGTGACATTAGCATTAAGGTGAAGTTATTTAAACATTATTGAACCTTCATAAATGTTTTGCTTTGTTTGTTTGTGAATTGTTTTGTCTTGACGGCCGTCAGACAAAAGTTTTTTGTCAAAACCGTATTGTATGTTTTAAATGTTAACATGATTAATGTTGTATTTTCTTTGAATTTTATTTAATTTTAGATTTTCTTATTTTTTTTTTTTAGCGTAGCTCTATTATTTCAAATTTTTTTAAAATTTCGTCCTATGGAGATTTAGTCTAATTCTTTTAGTTTGAAAGTATTTTTTCAGAAGAGGCTCATACTTCAAGACATTCAAGTTTGGACTGTGATGTGGGCTCTACAGAACTCAACATGCCAGTGTGACATTAGCATTAAGGTGAAGTTTTTTTAACATTATTGAACCTTTATAAATGTTTTGTTTTGTTCGTTTGTGAAATTTTTTGTCTTGACGGCCGTCGGACAAATGTTTTTTGTCAAAACAGAATTGTATGTTTTAAATGTTAGCATGTCTAATTCGTATTTTCTTTGAAGTTTATTTAATTTTAGATTTGCTTATAATTTTTTTTTAGCGTAGCTCTATTATTTCAATTTTGTTTTTTAAATTTTGTCCTATGGAGATTTAGTCTAATTCTTTTAGTTTGAAAGTATTTTTTCAGAAGAGGCTCATACTTCAAGACATTCAAGTTTGGACTGTGATGTTAGCTCTACAGAACTCAACATGCCAGTGTAACATTAGCATTAAGGTGAAGTTATTTAAACATTATTGAACCTTTATAAATGTTTTGTTTTGTTCGTTTGTGAAATTTTTTGTCATGACGGCCATCGGACAATTGTTTTTTGTCAAAACCGTATTGTATGTTTTAAATGTTAACATGATTAATGTTGTATTTTCTTTGAATTTTATTTAATTTTAGATTTTCTTATTATTTTTTTTTAGCGTAGCTCTATTATTTCAAATTTTTTTAAAATTTCGTCCTATGGAGATTTAGTCTAATTCTTTTAGTTTGAAAGTATTTTTTCAGAAGAGGCTCATACTTCAAGACATTCAAGTTTGGACTGAGATGTGGGCTCTACAGAACTCAACATGCCAGTGTGACATTAGCATTAAGGTGAAGTTTTTTTAACATTATTGAACCTTCATAAATGTTTTGTTTTGTTCGTTTGTGAAATTTTTTGTCTTGACGGCCGTCGGACAAATGTTTTTTGTCAAAACAGAATTGTATGTTTTAAATGTTAACATGTTTAATGTTGTATTTTCTTTGAAGTTTATTTAATTTTAGATTTTCTTATTATTTTTTTTTAGTGAAGCTCTATTATTTCAATTTTTTTTTAAATTTCGTCCTATGGAGAATTAGTCTAATTCTTTTAGTTTGAAAGTATTTTTTCAGAAGAGGCTCATACTTCAAGACATTCAAGTTTGGACTGTGATATGGGCTATACAGAACTCAACATGCCAGTGTGACATTAGCATTAAGGTGAAGTTATTTAAACATTATTGAACCTTCATAAATGTTTTGTTTTGTTCGTTTGTGAATTGTTTTTTCTTGACGGCCGTCGCACAAATGTTTTTTGTCAAAACCGTATTGTATGTTTTAAATGTTAGCATGTCTAATTCGTATTTTCTTTGAAGTTTATTTAATTTTAGATTTGCTTATAATTTTTTTTTAGCGTAGCTCTATTATTTCAATTTTGTTTTTTAAATTTTGTCCTATGGAGATTTAGTCTAATTCTTTTAGTTTGAAAGTATTTTTCAGAAGAGGCTCATACTTCAAGACATTCAAGTTTGGACTGTGATGTGAGCTTTACAGAACTCAAAATGCCAGTGTAACATTAGCATTAAGGGGAAGTTATTTAAACATTATTGAACCTTCATAAATGTTTTGTTTTGTTCGTTTGTGAAATTTTTTGTCTTGACGGCCATCGGACAAATGTTTTTCGTCAAAACCATATTGTATGTTTTAAATGTCAACATGTTTAATGTTTTATTTTCTTTAAAGTCTATTTATTTTTAGATTTGCTTATAATTTTTTTTTAGCGTAGCTCTATTATTTCAATTTTGTTTTTTAAATTTCGTCCTAAGGAGATTTAGTCTAATTCTTTTAGTTTGAAAGTATTTTTTCAGAAGAGGCTCATACTTCAAGACATTCAAGTTTGGACTGTGATGTGGGCTCTACAGAACTCAACATGCCAGTGTGACATTAGCATTAAGGTGAAGTTTTTTTAACATTATTGAACCTTCATAAATGTTTTGTTTTGTTCGTTTGTGAAATTTTTTGTCTTGACGGCCGTCGGACAAATGTTTTTTGTCAAAACAGAATTGTATGTTTTAAATGTTAACATGTTTAATGTTGTATTTTTTTTGAAGTTTATTTAATTTTAGATTTTCTTATTATTTTTTTTTAGTGTAGCTCTATTATTTCAATTTTTTTTTAAATTTCGTCCTATGGAGAATTAGTCTAATTCTTTTAGTTTAAAAGTATTTATTCAGAAGAGGCTCATACTTCAAGACATTCAAGTTTGGACTGTGATATGGGCTATACAGAACTCAACATGCCAGTGTGACATTAGCATTAAGGTGAAGTTATTTAAACATTATTGAACCTTCATAAATGTTTTGTTTTGTTCGTTTGTGAATTGTTTTGTCTTGACGGCCGTCGCACAAATGTTTTTTGTCAAAACCGTATTGTATGTTTTAAATGTTAGCATGTCTAATTCGTATTTTCTTTGAAGTTTATTTAATTTTAGATTTGCTTATAATTTTTTTTTAGCGTAGCTCTATTATTTCAATTTTGTTTTTTAAATTTTGTCCTATGGAGATTTAGTCTAATTCTTTTAGTTTGAAAGTATTTTTTCAGAAGAGGCTCATACTTCAAGACATTCAAGTTTGGACTGTGATGTGGGCTCTACAGAACTCAACATGCCAGTGTGACATTAGCATTAAGGTAAAGTTTTTTTAACATTATTGAACCTTCATAAATGTTTTGTTTTGTTCGTTTGTGAAATTTTTTGTGTTGACGGCCGTCGGACAAATGTTTTTTGTCAAAACAGAATTGTATGTTTTAAATGTTAACATGTTTAATGTTGTATTTTCTTTGAAGTTTATTTAATTTTAGATTTTCTTATAATTTTTTTTTAGCATAGCTCTATTATTTCAATTTTTTTTAAAATTTCGTCCTTTGGAGATTTAATCTAATTCTTTTAGTTTGAAAGTATTTTTTCAGAAGAGGCTCATACTTCAAGACATTCAAGTTTGGACTGAGATGTGGGCTCTACAGAACTCAACATGCCAGTGTGACATTAGCATTAAGGTGAAGTTTTTTTAACATTATTGAACCTTCATAAATGTTTTGTTTTGTTCGTTTGTGAAATTTTTTGTCTTGACGGCCGTCGGACAAATGTTTTTTGTCAAAACAGAATTGTATGTTTTAAATGTTAACATGTTTAATGTTGTATTTTCTTTGAAGTTTAATTAATTTTTAGATTTTCTTATTATTTTTTTTAGTGTAGCTCTATTATTTCAATTTTTTTTTAAATTTCGTCCTATGGAGAATTAGTCTAATTCTTTTAGTTTGAAAGTATTTTTTCAGAAGAGGCTCATACTTCAAGACATTCAAGTTTGGACTGTGATATGGGCTATACAGAACTCAACATGCCAGTGTGACATTAGCATTAAGGTGAAGTTATTTAAACATTATTGAACCTTCATAAATGTTTTGTTTTGTTCGTTTGTGAATTGTTTTGTCTTGACGGCCATCGGACAAATGTTTTTTGTCAAAACCATATTGTATGTTTTGTTCGTTTGTGAAATTTTTTGTCTTGACGGCCATCGGACAAATGTTTTTTGTCAAAACCATATTAAATGTTTTAAATGTCAACATGTTTAATGTTTTATTTTCTTTAAAGTCTATTTATTTTTAGATTTGCTTATAATTTTTTTTTAGCGTAGCTCTATTATTTCAATTTTGTTTTTTAAATTTCGTCCTAAGGAGATTTAGTCTAATTCTTTTAGTTTGAAAGTATTTTTTCAGAAGAGGCTCATACTTCAAGACATTCAAGTTTGGACTGTGATGTGGGCTCTACAGAACTCAACATGCCAGTGTGACATTAGCATTAAGGTGAAGTTTTTTTAACATTATTGAACCTTCATAAATGTTTTGTTTTGTTCGTTTGTGAAATTTTTTGTCTTGACGGCCGTCGGACAAATGTTTTTTGTCAAAACAGAATTGTATGTTTTAAATGTTAACATGTTTAATGTTGTATTTTCTTTGAAGTTTATTTAATTTTAGATTTTCTTATTATTTTTTTTTAGTGTAGCTCTATTATTTCAATTTTTTTTAAAATTTCGTCCTATGGAGAATTAGTCTAATTCTTTTAGTTTGAAAGTATTTTTTCAGAAGAGGCTCATACTTCAAGACATTCAAGTTTGGACTGTGATATGGGCTATACAGAACTCAACATGCCAGTGTGACATTAGCATTAAGGTGAAGTTATTTAAACATTATTGAACCTTCATAAATGTTTTGTTTTATTCGTTTGTGAATTGTTTTGTCTTGACGGCCATCGCACAAATGTTTTTTGTCAAAACCGTATTGTATGTTTTAAATGTTAGCATGTCTAATTCGTATTTTCTTTGAAGTTTATTTAATTTTAGATTTGCTTATAATTTTTTTTTAGTGTAGCTCTATTATTTCAATTTTGTTTTTTAAATTTTGTCCTATGGAGATTTGGTCTAATTCTTTTAGTTTGAAAGTATTTTTTCAGAAGAGGCTCATACTTCAAGACATTCAAGTTTGGACTGTGATGTGGGCTCTACAGAACTCAACATGCCAGTGTGACATTAGCATTAAGGTAAAGTTTTTTTAACATTATTGAACCTTCATAAATGTTTTGTTTTGTTCGTTTGTGAAATTTTTTGTCTTGACGGCCATCGGACAAATGTTTTTTGTCAAAACCATATTGTATGTTTTAAATGTCAACATGTTTAATGTTTTATTTTCTTTAAAGTCTATTTATTTTTAGATTTGCTTATAATTTTTTTTTAGCGTAGCTCTATTATTTCAATTTTGTTTTTTAAATTTTGTCCTATGGAGATTTAGTCTAATTCTTTTAGTTTGAAAGTATTTTTTCAGAAGAGGCTCATACTTCAAGACATTCAAGTTTGGACTGAGATGTGGGCTCTACAGAACTCAACATGCCAGTGTGACATTAGCATTAAGGTGAAGTTTTTTTAACATTATTGAACCTTCATAAATGTTTTGTTTTGTTCGTTTGTGAAATTTTTTGTCTTGACGGCCGTCGGACAAATGTTTTTTGTCAAAACAGAATTGTATGTTTTAAATGTTAACATGTTTAATGTTGTATTTTCTTTGAAGTTTGATTAATTTTTAGATTTTCTTATTATTTTTTTTAGTGTAGCTCTATTATTTCAATTTTTTTTTAAATTTCGTCCTATGGAGAATTAGTCTAATTCTTTTAGTTTGAAAGTATTTTTTCAGAAGAGGCTCATACTTCAAGACATTCAAGTTTGGACTGTGATATGGGCTATACAGAACTCAACATGCCAGTGTGACATTAGCATTAAGGTGAATTTATTTAAACATTATTGAACCTTCATAAATGTTTTGTTTTGTTTGTTTGTAAAATTTTTTGTCTTGAAGGCCGTCAGACAAATGTTTTTTGTCAAAACCGTATTGTATGTTTTAAATGTTAACATGATTAATGTTGTATTTTCTTTGAATTTTATTTAATTTTAGATTTTCTTATTTTTTTTTTTTTAGCGTAGCTGTATTATTTCAAATTTTTTTTAAATTTCGTCCTATGGAGATTTAGTCTAATTCTTTTAGTTTGAAAGTATTTTTTCAGAAGAGGCTCATACTTCAAGACATTCAAGTTTGGACTGTGATGTGGGCTCTACAGAACTCAACATGCCAGTGTGACATTAGCATTAAGTTGAAGTTATTTAAACATTATTGAACCTTCATAAATGTTTTGTTTTGTTTGTTTGTAAAATTTTTTGTCTTGAAGGCCGTCAGACAAATGTTTTTTGTCAAAACCGTATTGTATGTTTTAAATGTTAACATGTTTAATGTTTTATTTTCTTTAAAGTCTTTTTAATTTTAGATATTCTTATAATTTTTTTTTAGCATAGCTCTATTATTTCTTTTTTTTTTTAATTTTGTCCTTTTAGAATTAGTCTTATTCTTTTAGTTTGAAAGTATTTTTTCAGAAGAGGCTCATACTTCAAGACATTCAAGTTTGGACTGTGACTTGGGCTCTACAGAACTCAACATGCCAGTGTGACATTAGCATTAAGGTGAAGTTATTTAAACATTATTGAACCTTCATAAATGTTTTGCTTTGTTTGTTTGTGAATTGTTTTGTCTTGACGGCCGTCAGACAAAAGTTTTTTGTCAAAACCGTATTGTATGTTTTAAATGTTAACATGATTAATGTTGTATTTTCTTTGAATTTTATTTAATTTTAGATTTTCTTATTTTTTTTTTTTAGCGTAGCTCTATTATTTCAAATTTTTTTAAAATTTCGTCCTATGGAGATTTAGTCTAATTCTTTTAGTTTGAAAGTATTTTTTCAGAAGAGGCTCATACTTCAAGACATTCAAGTTTGGACTGAGATGTGGGCTCTACAGAACTCAACATGCCAGTGTGACATTAGCATTAAGGTGAAGTTTTTTTAACATTATTGAACCTTTATAAATGTTTTGTTTTGTTCGTTTGTTAAATTTTTTGTCTTGACGGCCGTCGGACAAATGTTTTTTGTCAAAACAGAATTGTATGTTTTAAATGTTAACATGTTTAATGTTGTATTTTCTTTGAAGTTTATTTAATTTTAGATTTTCTTCTTATTTTTTTTTAGTGTAGCTCTATTATTTCAATTTTTTTTAAAATTTCGTCCTATGGAGAATTAGTCTAATTCTTTTAGTTTGAAAGTATTTTTTCAGAAGAGGCTCATACTTCAAGACATTCAAGTTTGGACTGTGATATGGGCTATACAGAACTCAACATGCCAGTGTGACATTAGCATTAAGGTGAAGTTATTTAAACATTATTGAACCTTCATAAATGTTTTGTTTTGTTCGTTTGTGAATTGTTTTGTCTTGACGGCCATCGCACAAATGTTTTTTGTCAAAACCGTATTGTATGTTTTAAATGTTAGCATGTCTAATTCGTATTTTCTTTGAAGTTTATTTAATTTTAGATTTGCTTATAATTTTTTTTTAGCGTAGCTCTATTATTTCAATTTTGTTTTTTAAATTTTGTCCTATGGAGATTTAGTCTAATTCTTTTAGTTTGAAAGTATTTTTTCAGAAGAGGCTCATACTTCAAGACATTCGAGTTTGGACTGTGATGTGGGCTCTACAGAACTCAACATGCCAGTGTGACATTAGCATTAAGGTGAAGTTTTTTTAACATTATTGAACCTTCATAAATGTTTTGTTTTGTTCGTTTGTGAAATTTTTTGTCTTGACGGCCGTCGGACAATTGTTTTTTGTCAAAACAGAATTGTATGTTTTAAATGTTAGCATGTTTAATGTTGTATTTTCTTTGAAGTTTATTTAATTTTAGATTTTCTTATTATTTTTTTTTAGTGTAGCTCTATTATTTCAATTTTTTTAAAAATTTCGTCCTATGGAGAATTAGTCTAATTCTTTTAGTTTGAAAGTATTTTTTCAGAAGAGGCTCATACTTCAAGACATTCAAGTTTGGACTGTGATGTGAGCTTTACAGAACTCAAAATGCCAGTGTAACATTAGCATTAAGGTGAAGTTATTTAAACATTATTGAACCTTCATAAATGTTTTGTTTTGTTCGTTTGTGAAATTTTTTGTCTTGACGGCCATCGGACAAATGTTTTTTGTCAAAACCATATTGTATGTTTTAAATGTCAACATGTTTAATGTTTTATTTTCTTTAAAGTCTATTTATTTTTAGATTTGCTTATAATTTTTTTTTAGCGTAGCTCTATTATTTCAATTTTGTTTTTTAAATTTCGTCCTAAGGAGATTTAGTCTAATTCTTTTAGTTTGAAAGTATTTTTTCAGAAGAGGCTCATACTTCAAGACATTCAAGTTTGGACTGTGATGTGGGCTCTACAGAACTCAACATGCCAGTGTGACATTAGCATTAAGGTGAAGTTTTTTTAACATTATTGAACCTTCATAAATGTTTTGTTTTGTTTGTTTGTTAATTGTTTTGTCTTGACGGCCGTCGGACAAATGTTTTTTGTCAAAACCATATTGTATGTTTTAAATGTTAGCATGTTTAATGTTGTATTTCCTTTGAAGCTTATTTAATTTTAGATTTTCTTAAATTTTTTTTTTAGTGTAGCTCTATTATTTTAATTTTTTTTTAAAATTTCGTCCTATGGAGAATTAGTCTAATTCTTTTAGTTTGAAAGTATTTTTTCAGAAGAGGCTCATACTTCAAGACATTCAAGTTTGGACTGTGATGTGGGCTCTACAGAACTCAACATGCCAGTGTGACATTAGCATTAAGGTGAAGTTTTTTTAAAATTATTGAACCTTTATAAATGTTTTGTTTTGTTCGTTTGTGAAATTTTTTGTCTTGACGGCCGTCGGACAAATGTTTTTTGTCAAAACAGAATTGTATGTTTTAAATGTTAACATGTTTAATGTTGTATTTTCTTTGAAGTTTATTTAATTTTAGATTTTCTTATAATTTTTTTTTAGCGTAGCTCTATTATTTCAATTTTTTTTTTAATTTCGTCCTATGGAGATTTAATCTAATTCTTTTAGTTTCAAAGTATTTTTTCAGAAGAGGCTCATACTTCAAGACATTCAAGTTTGGACTGTGATGTTAGCTCTACAGAACTTAACATGCCAGTGTGACATTAGCATTAAGGTGAATTTATTTAAACATTATTGAACCTTCATAAATGTTTTGTTTTGTTTGTTTGTAAAATTTTTTGTCTTGAAGGCCGTCAGACAAATGTTTTTTGTCAAAACCGTATTGTATGTTTTAAATGTTAACATGATTAATGTTGTATTTTCTTTGAATTTTATTTAATTTTAGATTTTCTTATTTTTTTTTTTTAGCGTAGCTCTATTATTTCAAATTTTTTTTAAATTTCGTCCTATGGAGATTTAGTCTAATTCTTTTAGTTTGAAAGTATTTTTTCAGAAGAGGCTCATACTTCAAGACATTCAAGTTTGGACTGTGATGTGGGCTCTACAGAACTCAACATGCCAGTGTGACATTGGCATTAAGTTGAAGTTATTTAAACATTATTGAACCTTCATAAATGTTTTGTTTTGTTTGTTTGTAAAATTTTTTGTCTTGAAGGCCGTCAGACAAATGTTTTTTGTCAAAACCGTATTGTATGTTTTAAATGTTAACATGTTTAATGTTTTATTTTCTTTAAAGTCTTTTTAATTTTAGATTTTCTTATAATTTTTTTTTAGCATAGCTCTATTATTTTTTTTTTTTTTAATTTTGTCCTTTTAGAATTAGTCTTATTCTTTTAGTTTGAAAGTATTTTTTCAGAAGAGGCTCATACTTCAAGACATTCAAGTTTGGACTGTGATGTGGGCTCTACAGAACTCAACATGCCAGTGTGACATTAGCATTAAGGTGAAGTTATTTAAACATTATTGAACCTTCATAAATGTTTTGCTTTGTTTGTTTGTGAATTGTTTTGTCTTGACGGCCGTCAGACAAAAGTTTTTTGTCAAAACCGTATTGTATGTTTTAAATGTTAACATGATTAATGTTGTATTTTCTTTGAATTTTATTTAATTTTAGATTTTCTTATTATTTTTTTTTAGCGTAGCTCTATTATTTCAAATTTTTTAAAAATTTCGTCCTATGGAGATTTAGTCTAATTCTTTTAGTTTGAAAGTATTTTTCCAGAAGAGGCTCATACTTCAAGACATTCAAGTTTGGACTGAGATGTGGGCTCTACAGAACTCAACATGCCAGTGTGACATTAGCATTAAGGTGAAGTTTTTTTAACATTATTGAACCTTCAGAAATGTTTTGTTTTGTTTGTTTGTGAATTGTTTTGTCTTGAAGGCCGTCAGACAAATGTTTTTTGTCAAAACCGTATTGTATGTTTTAAATGTTAGCATGTTTAATGTTGTATTTCCTTTGAAGCTTATTTAATTTTAGATTTTCTTAAATTTTTTTTTTAGTGTAGCTCTATTATTTTAATTTCTTTTTTTAATTTCGTCCTATGGAGAATTAGTCTAATTCTTTTAGTTTGAAAGTATTTTTTCAGAAGAGGCTCATACTTCAAGACATTCAAGTTTGGACTGTGATGTTAGCTCTACAGAACTTAACATGCCAGTGTGACATTAGCATTAAGGTGAATTTATTTAAACATTATTGAACCTTCATAAATGTTTTGTTTTGTTTGTTTGTAAAATTTTTTGTCTTGAAGGCCGTCAGACAAATGTTTTTTGTCAAAACAGAATTGTATGTTTTAAATGTTAACATGATTAATGTTGTATTTTCTTTGAATTTTATTTAATTTTAGATTTTCTTATTTTTTTTTTTTAGCGTAGCTCTATTATTTCAAATTTTTTTTAAATTTCGTCCTATGGAGATTTAGTCTAATTCTTTTAGTTTGAAAGTATTTTTTCAGAAGAGGCTCATACTTCAAGACATTCAAGTTTGGACTGTGATGTGGGCTCTACAGAACTCAACATGCCAGTGTGACATTAGCATTAAGTTGAAGTTATTTAAACATTATTGAACCTTCATAAATGTTTTGTTTTGTTTGTTTGTAAAATTTTTTGTCTTGAAGGCCGTCAGACAAATGTTTTTTGTCAAAACCGTATTGTATGTTTTAAATGTTAACATGTTTAATGTTTTATTTTCTTTAAAGTCTTTTTAATTTTAGATTTTCTTATAATTTTTTTTTAGCATAGCTCTATTATTTCTTTTTTTTTTTAATTTTGTCCTTTTAGAATTAGTCTTATTCTTTTAGTTTGAAAGTATTTTTTCAGAAGAGGCTCATACTTCAAGACATTCAAGTTTGGACTGTGATGTGGGCTCTACAGAACTCAACATGCCAGTGTGACATTAGCATTAAGGTGAAGTTATTTAAACATTATTGAACCTTCATAAATGTTTTGCTTTGTTTGTTTGTGAATTGTTTTGTCTTGACGGCCGTCAGACAAAAGTTTTTTGTCAAAACCGTATTGTATGTTTTAAATGTTAACTTGATTAATGTTGTATTTTCTTTGAATTTTATTTAATTTTAGATTTTCTTATTTTTTTTTTTTAGCGTAGCTCTATTATTTCAAATTTTTTTTAAATTTCGTCCTATGGAGATTTAGTCTAATTCTTTTAGTTTGAAAGTTTTTTTTTTAGAAGAGGCTCATACTTCAAGACATTCAAGTTTGGACTGAGATGTGGTATCTACAGAACTCAACATGCCAGTGTGACATTAGCATTAAGGTGAAGTTTTTTTAACATTATTGAACCTTCATAAATGTTTTGTTTTGTTCGTTTGTGAAATTTTTTGTCTTGACGGCCGTCGGACAAATGTTTTTTGTCAAAACAGAATTGTATGTTTTAAATGTTAATATGTTTAATGTTGTATTTTCTTTGAAGTTTATTTAATTTTAGATTTTCTTCTTATTTTTTTTTAGTGTAGCTCTATTATTTCAATTTTTTTTTAAATTTCATCCTATGGAGAATTAGTCTAATTCTTTTAGTTTGAAAGTATTTTTTCAGAAGAGGCTCATACTTCAAGACATTCAAGTTTGGACTGTGATGTGGGCTCTACAGAACTCAACATGCCAGTGTGACATTAGCATTAAGGTGAAGTTTTTTTAACATTATTGAACCTTCATAAATGTTTTGTTTTGTTCGTTTGTGAAATTTTTTGTCTTGACGGCCGTCGGACAAATGTTTTTTGTCAAAACAGAATTGTATGTTTTAAATGTTAACATGTTTAATGTTGTATTTTCTTTGAAGTTTATTTAATTTTAGATTTTCTTATAATTTTTTTTTAGCGTAGCTCTATTATTTCAATTTTTTTTTTAATTTCGTCCTATGGAGATTTAATCTAATTCTTTATGTTTCAAAGTATTTTTTCAGAAGAGGCTCATACTTCAAGACATTCAAGTTTGGACTGTGATGTTAGCTCTACAGAACTTAACATGCCAGTGTTACATTAGCATTAAGGTGAATTTATTTAAACATTATTGAACCTTCATAAATGTTTTGTTTTCTTTGTTTGTAAAATTTTTTGTCTTGAAGGCCGTCAGACAAATGTTTTTTGTCAAAACCGTATTGTATGTTTTAAATGTTGACATGATTAATGTTGTATTTTCTTTGAATTTTATTTAATTTTAGATTTTCTTATTATTTTTTTTTAGTGTATCTCTATTATTTCAAATTTTTTTAAAATTTCGTCCTATGGAGATTTAGTCTAATTCTTTTAGTTTGAAAGTATTTTTTCAGAATAGGCTCATACTTCAAGACATTCAAGTTTGGACTGAGATGTGGGCTATACAGAACTCAACATGCCAGTGTGACATTAGCATTAAGTTGAAGTTATTTAAACATTATTGAACCTTCATAAATGTTTTGTTTTGTTTGTTTGTAAAATTTTTTGTCTTGAAGGCCGTCAGACAAATGTTTTTTGTCAAAACCGTATTGTATGTTTTAAATGTTAACATGTTTAATGTTTTATTTTCTTTAAAGTCTATTTAATTTTAGATTTTCTTATAATTTTTTTTTAGCATAGCTCTATTATTTCTTTTTTTTTTAAATTTTGTCCTTTTAGAATTAGTCTAATTCTTTTAGTTTGAAAGTATTTTTTCAGAAGAGGCTCATACTTCAAGACATTCAAGTTTGGACTGAGATGTGGGATCTACAGAACTCAACATGCCAGTGTGACATTAGCATTAAGGTGAAGTTTTTTTAACATTATTGAACCTTCATAAATGTTTTGCTTTGTTCGTTTGTGAATTGTTTTGTCTTGACGGCCGTCAGACAAAAGTTTTTTGTCAAAACCGTATTGTATGTTTTAAATGTTAACATGATTAATGTTGTATTTTCTTTGAATTTTATTTAATTTTAGATTTTCTTATTATTTTTTTTTAGCGTAGCTCTATTATTTCAAATTTTTTAAAAATTTCGTCCTATGGAGATTTAGTCTAATTCTTTTAGTTTGAAAGTATTTTTCCAGAAGAGGCTCATACTTCAAGACATTCAAGTTTGGACTGAGATGTGGGCTCTACAGAACTCAACATGCCAGTGTGACATTAGCATTAAGGTGAAGTTTTTTTAACATTATTGAACCTTCATAAATGTTTTGTTTTGTTTGTTTGTGAATTGTTTTGTCTTGAAGGCCGTCAGACAAATGTTTTTTGTCAAAACCGTATTGTATGTTTTAAATGTTAGCATGTTTAATGTTGTATTTCCTTTGAAGCTTATTTAATTTTAGATTTTCTTAAATTTTTTTTTTAGTGTAGCTCTATTATTTTAATTTTTTTTTTTAATTTCGTCCTATGGAGAATTAGTCTAATTCTTTTAGTTTGAAAGTATTTTTTCAGAAGAGGCTCATACTTCAAGACATTCAAGTTTGGACTGTGATGTTAGCTCTACAGAACTTAACATGCCAGTGTGACATTAGCATTAAGGTGAATTTATTTAAACATTATTGAACCTTCATAAATGTTTTGTTTTCTTTGTTTGTAAAATTTTTTGTCTTGAAGGCCGTCAGACAAATGTTTTTTGTCAAAACAGAATTGTATGTTTTAAATGTTAACATGATTAATGTTGTATTTTCTTTGAATTTTATTTAATTTTAGATTTTCTTATTTTTTTTTTTTAGCGTAGCTCTATTATTTCAAATTTTTTTTAAATTTCATCCTATGGAGATTTAGTCTAATTCTTTTAGTTTGAAAGTATTTTTTCAGAAGAGGCTTATACTTCAAGACATTCAAGTTTGGACTGTGATGTGGGCTCTACAGAACTCAACATGCCAGTGTGACATTAGCATTAAGTTGAAGTTATTTAAACATTATTGAACCTTCATAAATGTTTTGTTTTGTTTGTTTGTAAAATTTTTTGTCTTGAAGGCCGTCAGACAAATGTTTTTTGTCAAAACCGTATTGTATGTTTTAAATGTTAACATGTTTAATGTTTTATTTTCTTTAAAGTCTTTTTAATTTTAGATTTTCTTATAATTTTTTTTTAGCATAGCTCTATTATTTCTTTTTTTTTTTAATTTTGTCCTTTTAGAATTAGTCTTATTCTTTTAGTTTGAAAGTATTTTTTCAGAAGAGGCTCATACTTCAAGACATTCAAGTTTGGACTGTGATGTGGGCTCTACAGAACTCAACATGCCAGTGTGACATTAGCATTAAGGTGAAGTTATTTAAACATTATTGAACCTTCATAAATGTTTTGCTTTGTTTGTTTGTGAATTGTTTTGTCTTGACGGCCGTCAGACAAAAGTTTTTTGTCAAAACCGTATTGTATGTTTTAAATGTTAACTTGATTAATGTTGTATTTTCTTTGAATTTTATTTAATTTTAGATTTTCTTATTTTTTTTTTTTAGCGTAGCTCTATTATTTCAAATTTTTTTTAAATTTCGTCCTATGGAGATTTAGTCTAATTCTTTTAGTTTGAAAGTTTTTTTTTTAGAAGAGGCTCATACTTCAAGACATTCAAGTTTGGACTGAGATGTGGTATCTACAGAACTCAACATGCCAGTGTGACATTAGCATTAAGGTGAAGTTTTTTTAACATTATTGAACCTTCATAAATGTTTTGTTTTGTTCGTTTGTGAAATTTTTTGTCTTGACGGCCGTCGGACAAATGTTTTTTGTCAAAACAGAATTGTATGTTTTAAATGTTAATATGTTTAATGTTGTATTTTCTTTGAAGTTTATTTAATTTTAGATTTTCTTCTTATTTTTTTTTAGTGTAGCTCTATTATTTCAATTTTTTTTTAAATTTCATCCTATGGAGAATTAGTCTAATTCTTTTAGTTTGAAAGTATTTTTTCAGAAGAGGCTCATACTTCAAGACATTCAAGTTTGGACTGTGATGTGGGCTCTACAGAACTCAACATGCCAGTGTGACATTAGCATTAAGGTGAAGTTTTTTTAACATTATTGAACCTTCATAAATGTTTTGTTTTGTTCGTTTGTGAAATTTTTTGTCTTGACGGCCGTCGGACAAATGTTTTTTGTCAAAACAGAATTGTATGTTTTAAATGTTAACATGTTTAATGTTGTATTTTCTTTGAAGTTTATTTAATTTTAGATTTTCTTATAATTTTTTTTTAGCGTAGCTCTATTATTTCAATTTTTTTTTTAATTTCGTCCTATGGAGATTTAATCTAATTCTTTATGTTTCAAAGTATTTTTTCAGAAGAGGCTCATACTTCAAGACATTCAAGTTTGGACTGTGATGTTAGCTCTACAGAACTTAACATGCCAGTGTGACATTAGCATTAAGGTGAATTTATTTAAACATTATTGAACCTTCATAAATGTTTTGTTTTGTTTGTTTGTAAAATTTTTTGTCTTGAAGGCCGTCAGACAAATGTTTTTTGTCAAAACCGTATTGTATGTTTTAAATGTTGACATGATTAATGTTGTATTTTCTTTGAATTTTATTTAATTTTAGATTTTCTTATTATTTTTTTTTAGTGTATCTCTATTATTTCAAATTTTTTTAAAATTTCGTCCTATGGAGATTTAGTCTAATTCTTTTAGTTTGAAAGTATTTTTTCAGAATAGGCTCATACTTCAAGACATTCAAGTTTGGACTGAGATGTGGGCTATACAGAACTCAACATGCCAGTGTGACATTAGCATTAAGTTGAAGTTATTTAAACATTATTGAACCTTCATAAATGTTTTGTTTTGTTTGTTTGTAAAATTTTTTGTCTTGAAGGCCGTCAGACAAATGTTTTTTGTCAAAACCGTATTGTATGTTTTAAATGTTAACATGTTTAATGTTTTATTTTCTTTAAAGTCTATTTAATTTTAGATTTTCTTATAATTTTTTTTTAGCATAGCTCTATTATTTCTTTTTTTTTTAAATTTTGTCCTTTTAGAATTAGTCTAATTCTTTTAGTTTGAAAGTATTTTTTCAGAAGAGGCTCATACTTCAAGACATTCAAGTTTGGACTGAGATGTGGGATCTACAGAACTCAACATGCCAGTGTGACATTAGCATTAAGGTGAAGTTTTTTTAACATTATTGAACCTTCATAAATGTTTTGTTTTGTTCGTTTGTGAAATTTTTTGTCTTGACGGCCGTCGGACAAATGTTTTTTGTCAAAACAGAATTGTATGTTTTAAATGTTAACATGTTTAATGTTGTATTTTCTTTGAAGTTTATTTAATTTTAGATTTTCTTATTATTTTTTTTTAGTGTACCTCTATTATTTTAATTTTTTTTAAAATTTCGTCTTATGGAGAATTAGTCTAATTCTTTTAGTTTGAAAGTATTTTTTCAGAAGAGGCTCATACTTCAAGACATTCAAGTTTGGACTGTGATATGGGCTATACAGAACTCAACATGCCAGTGTGACATTAGCATTAAGGTGAAGTTATTTAAACATTATTGAACCTTCATAAATGTTTTGTTTTGTTCGTTTGTGAATTGTTTTGTCTTGACGGCCGTCGCACAAATGTTTTTTGTCAAAACCGTATTGTATGTTTTAAATGTTAGCATGTCTAATTCGTATTTTCTTTGAAGTTTATTTAATTTTAGATTTGCTTATAATTTTTTTTTAGCGTAGCTCTATTATTTCAATTTTGTTTTTTAAATTTTGTCCTATGGAGATTTAGTCTAATTCTTTTAGTTTGAAAGTATTTTTTCAGAAGAGGCTCATACTTCAAGACATTCAAGTTTGGACTGTGATGTGGGCTCTACAGAACTCAACATGCCAGTGTGACATTAGCATTAAGGTGAAGTTTTTTTAACATTATTGAACCTTCATAAATGTTTTGTTTTGTTTGTTTGTGAATTGTTTTGTCTTGAAGGCCGTCAGACAAATGTTTTTTGTCAAAACCGTATTGTATGTTTTAAATGTTAGCATGTTTAATGTTGTATTTCCTTTGAAGCTTATTTAATTTTAGATTTTCTTAAATTTTTTTTTTTAGTGTAGCTCTATTATTTTAATTTTTTTTTTAAATTTCGTCCTATGGAGAATTAGTCTAATTCTTTTAGTTTGAAAGTATTTTTTCAGAAGAGGCTCATACTTCAAGACATTCAAGTTTGGACTGTGATGTGAGCTCTATAGAACTCAAAATGCCAGTGTAACATTAGCATTAAGGTGAAGTTATTTAAACATTATTGAACCTTCATAAATGTTTTGTTTTGTTCGTTTGTGAAATTTTTTGTCTTGACGGCCATCGGACAAATGTTTTTTGTCAAAACCATATTGTATGTTTTAAATGTCAACATGTTTAATGTTTTATTTTCTTTAAAGTCTATTTATTTTTAGATTTGCTTATAATTTTTTTTTAGCGTAGCTCTATTATTTCAATTTTGTTTTTTAAATTTCGTCCTAAGGAGATTTAGTCTAATTCTTTTAGTTTGAAAGTATTTTTTCAGAAGAGGCTCATACTTCAAGACATTCAAGTTTGGACTGTGATGTGGGCTCTACAGAACTCAACATGCCAGTGTGACATTAGCATTAAGGTGAAGTTTTTTTAACATTATTGAACCTTCATAAATGTTTTGTTTTGTTCGTTTGTGAAATTTTTTGTCTTGACGGCCGTCGGACAAATGTTTTTTGTCAAAACAGAATTGTATGTTTTAAATGTTAACATGTTTAATGTTGTATTTTCTTTGAAGTTTATTTAATTTTAGATTTTCTTATTATTTTTTTTTAGTGTAGCTCTATTATTTCAATTTTTTTTAAAATTTCGTCCTATGGAGAATTAGTCTAATTCTTTTAGTTTGAAAGTATTTTTTCAGAAGAGGCTCATACTTCAAGACATTCAAGTTTGGACTGTGATATGGGCTATACAGAACTCAACATGCCAGTGTGACATTAGCATTAAGGTGAAGTTATTTAAACATTATTGAACCTTCATAAATGTTTTGTTTTGTTCGTTTGTGAATTGTTTTGTCTTGACGGCCGTCGCACAAATGTTTTTTGTCAAAACCGTATTGTATGTTTTAAATGTTAGCATGTCTAATTCGTATTTTCTTTGAAGTTTATTTAATTTTAGATTTGCTTATAATTTTTTTTTAGCGTAGCTCTATTATTTCAATTTTGTTTTTTAAATTTTGTCCTATGGGGATTTAGTCTAATTCTTTTAGTTTGAAAGTATTTTTTCAGAAGAGGCTCATACTCCAAGACATTCAAGTTTGGACTGTGATGTTAGCTCTACAGAACTTAACATGCCAGTGTGACATTAGCATTAAGGTGAATTTATTTAAACATTATTGAACCTTCATAAATGTTTTGTTTTGTTTGTTTGTAAAATTTTTTGTCTTGAAGGCCGTCAGACAAATGTTTTTTGTCAAAACCGTATTGTATGTTTTAAATGTTAACATGATTAATGTTGTATTTTCTCTGAATTTTATTTAATTTTAGATTTTCTTATTATTTTTTTTTAGTGTATCTCTATTATTTCAAATTTTTTTTAAATTTCGTCCTATGGAGATTTAGTCTAATTCTTTTAGTTTGAAAGTATTTTTTCAGAAGAGGCTCATACTTCAAGACATTCAAGTTTGGACTGAGATGTGGGCTATACAGAACTCAACATGCCAGTGTGACTTTAGCATTAAGTTGAAGTTATTTAAACATTATTGAACCTTCATAAATGTTTTGTTTTGTTTGTTTGTAAAATTTTTTGTCTTGACGGCCGTCAGACAAATGTTTTTTGTCAAAACCGTATTGTATGTTTTAAATGTTAACATGTTTAATGTTTAATTTTTTTTAAAGTCTATTTAATTTTAGATTTTCTTATAATTTTTTTTTAGCATAGCTCTATTATTTCTTTTTTTTTTAAATTTTGTCCTTTTAGAATTAGTCTAATTCTTTTAGTTTGAAAGTATTTTTTCAGAAGAGGCTCATACTTCAAGACATTCAAGTTTGGACTGTGATGTGAGCTCTACAGAACTCAAAATGCCAGTGTAACATTAGCATTAAGGTGAAGTTTTTTTAACATTATTGAACCTTCATAAATGTTTTGTTTTGTTCGTTTGTGAAATTTTTTGTCTTGACGGCCGTCGGACAAATGTTTTTTGTCAAAACAGAATTGTATGTTTTAAATGTTAACATGTTTAATGTTGTATTTTCTTTGAAGTTTATTTAATTTTAGATTTTCTTATTATTTTTTTTTAGTGTAGCTCTATTATTTCAATTTTTTTTAAAATTTCGTCCTACGGAGAATTAGTCTAATTCTTTTAGTTTGAAAGTATTTTTTCAGAAGAGGCTCATACTTCAAGACATTCAAGTTTGGACTGTGATATGGGCTCTACAGAACTCAACATGCCAGTGTGACATTAGCATTAAGGTGAAGTTATTTAAACATTATTGAACCTTCATAAATGTTTTGTTTTGTTCGTTTGTGAATTGTTTTGTCTTGACGGCCGTCGCACAAATGTTTTTTGTCAAAACCGTATTGTATGTTTTAAATGTTAGCATGTCTAATTCGTATTTTCTTTAAAGTTTATTTAATTTTAGATTTGCTTATAATTTTTTTTTAGCGTAGCTCTATTATTTCAATTTTGTTTTTTAAATTTTGTCCTATGGAGATTTAGTCTAATTCTTTTAGTTTGAAAGTATTTTTTCAGAAGAGGCTCATACTTCAAGACATTCAAGTTTGGACTGTGATGTTAGCTCTACAGAACTTAACATGCCAGTGTGACATTAGCATTAAGGTGAATTTATTTAAACATTATTGATTCTTCATAAATGTTTTGTTTTGTTTGTTTGTAAAATTTTTTGTCTTGAAGGCCGTCAGACAAATGTTTTTTGTCAAAACCGTATTGTATGTTTTAAATGTTAACATGATTAATGTTGTATTTTCTTTGAATTTTATTTAATTTTAGATTTTCTTATTATTTTTTTTTAGTGTATCTCTATTATTTCAAATTTTTTTTAAATTTCGTCCTATGGAGATTTAGTCTAATTCTTTTAGTTTGAAAGTATTTTTTCAGAAGAGGCTCATACTTCAAGACATTCAAGTTTGGACTGAGATGTGGGCTATACAGAACTCAACATGCCAGTGTGACTATAGCATTACGTTGAAGTTATTCAAACATTATTGAACCTTCATAAATGTTTTGTTTTGTTTGTTTGTAAAATTTTTTGTCTTGAAGGCCGTCAGACAAATGTTTTTTGTCAAAACCGTATTGTATGTTTTAAATGTTAACATGTTTAATGTTTTATTTTCTTTAAAGTCTATTTAATTTTAGATTTTCTTATAATTTTTTTTTAGCATAGCTCTATTATTTCTTTTTTTTTTAAATTTTGTCCTTTTAGAATTAGTCTAATTCTTTTAGTTTGAAAGTATTTTTTCAGAAGAGGCTCATACTTCAAGACATTCAAGTTTGGACTGAGATGTGGGCTCTACAGAACTCAACATGCCAGTGTGACATTAGCATTAAGGTGAAGTTTTTTTAACATTATTGAACCTTCATAAATGTTTTGTTTTGTTCGTTTGTGAAATTTTTTGTCTTGACGGCCGTCGGACAAATGTTTTTTGTCAAAACAGAATTGTATGTTTTAAATGTTAACATGTTTAATGTTGTATTTTCTTTGAAGTTTATTTAATTTTAGATTTTCTTATTATTTTTTTTTAGTGTAGCTCTATTATTTCAATTTTTTTTAAAATTTCGTCTTATGGAGAATTAGTCTAATTTTTTTAGTTTGAAAGTATTTTTTCAGAAGAGGCTCATACTTCAAGACATTCAAGTTTGGACTGTGATATGGGCTATACAGAACTCAACATGCCAGTGTGACATTAGCATTAAGGTGAAGTTATTTAAACATTATTGAACCTTCATAAATGTTTTGTTTTGTTCGTTTGTGAATTGTTTTGTCTTGACGGCCGTCGCACAAATGTTTTTTGTCAAAACCGTATTGTATGTTTTAAATGTTAGCATGTCTAATTCGTATTTTCTTTGAAGTTTTATTTAATTTTAGATTTGCTTATAATTTTTTTTTAGCGTAGCTCTATTATTTCAATTTTGTTTTTTAAATTTTGTCCTATGGAGATTTAGTCTAATTCTTTTAGTTTGAAAGTATTTTTTCAGAAGAGGCTCATACTTCAAGACATTCAAGTTTGGACTGTGATGTGGGCTCTACAGAACTCAACATGCCAGTGTGACATTAGCATTAAGGTAAAGTTTTTTTAACATTATTGAACCTTCATAAATGTTTCGTTTTGTTCGTTTGTGAAATTTTTTGTGTTGACGGCCGTCGGACAAATATTTTTTGTCAAAACAGAATTGTATGTTTTAAATGTTAACATGTTTAATGTGTATTTTCTTTGAAGTTTATTTAATTTTAGATTTTCTTATAATTTTTTTTTAGCGTAGCTCTATTATTTCAATTTTTTTTTAAATTTCGTCCTTTGGAGATT
The DNA here is from genome assembly GCA_036873155.1 of Biomphalaria sudanica. NCBI lineage: Eukaryota > Metazoa > Mollusca > Gastropoda > Planorbidae > Biomphalaria > Biomphalaria sudanica. The sequence goes on from JAZGLO010002157.1 coordinate 1,139,295, forward strand.
TAATCTAATTCTTTTAGTTTGAAAGTATTTTTTCAGAAGAGGCTCATACTTCAAGACATTCAAGTTTGGACTGTGATGTTAGCTCTACAGAACTCAACATGCCAGTGTAACATTAGCATTAAGGTGAAGTTATTTAAACATTATTGAACCTTCATAAATGTTTTGTTTTGTTCGTTTGTGAAATTTTTTGTCATGACGGCCATCGGACAAATGTTTTTTGTCAAAACCGTATTGTATGTTTTAAATGTTAACATGATTAATGTTGTATTTTCTTTGAATTTTATTTAATTTTAGATTTTCTTATTATTTTTTTTTAGCCTAGCTCTATTATTTCAAATTTTTTTAAAATTTCGTACTATGTAGATTTAGTCTAATTCTTTTAGTTTGAAAGTATTTTTTTAGAAGAGGCTCATACTTCAAGACATTCAAGTTTGGACTGAGATGTGGGCTCTACAGAACTCAACATGCCAGTGTGACATTAGCATTAAGGTGAAGTTTTTTTAACATTATTGAACCTTCATAAATGTTTTGTTTTGTTCGTTTGTGAAATTTTTTGTCTTGACGGCCGTCGGACAAATGTTTATTGTCAAAACAGAATTGTATGTTTTAAATGTTAAAATGTTTAATGTTGTATTTTCTTTGAAGTTTATTTAATTTTAGATTTTCTTCTTATTTTTTTTTAGTGTAGCTCTATTATTTCAATTTTTTTTAAAATTTCGTCCTATGGAGAATTAGTCTAATTCTTTTAGTTTGAAAGTATTTTTTCAGAAGAGGCTCATACTTCAAGACATTCAAGTTTGGACTGTGATATGGGCTATACAGAACTCAACATGCCAGTGTGACATTAGCATTAAGGTGAAGTTATTTAAACATTATTGAACCTTCATAAATGTTTTGTTTTGTTCGTTTGTGAATTGTTTTTTCTTGACGGCCGTCGCACAAATGTTTTTTGTCAAAACCGTATTGTATGTTTTAAATGTTAGCATGTCTAATTCGTATTTTCTTTGAAGTTTATTTAATTTTAGATTTGCTTATAATTTTTTTTTAGCGTAGCTCTATTATTTCAATTTTGTTTTTTAAATTTTGTCCTATGGAGATTTAGTCTAATTCTTTTAGTTCGAAAGTATTTTTTCAGAAGAGGCTCATACTTCAAGACATTCAAGTTTGGACTGTGATGTGGGCTCTACAGAACTCAACATGCCAGTGTGACATTAGCATTAAGGTGAAGTTTTTTTAACATTATTGAACCTTCATAAATGTTTTGTTTTGTTTGTTTGTGAATTGATTTGTCTTGAAGGCCGTCAGACAAATGTTTTTTGTCAAAACCGTATTGTATGTTTTAAATGTTAGCATGTTTAATGTTGTATTTCCTTTGAGCTTATTTAATTTTAGATTTTCTTAAATTTTTTTTTTAGTGTAGCTCTATTATTTCAATTTTTTTTTTAAATTTCGTCCTATGGAGAATTAGTCTAATTCTTTTAGTTTGAAAGTATTTTTTCAGAAGAGGCTCATACTTCAAGACATTCAAGTTTGGACTGTGATGTGAGCTTTACAGAACTCAAAATGCCAGTGTAACATTAGCATTAAGGTGAAGTTATTTAAACATTATTGAACCTTCATAAATGTTTTGTTTTGTTCGTTTGTGAAATTTTTTATCTTGACGGCCATCGGACAAATGTTTTTTGTCAAAACCATATTGTATGTTTTAAATGTCAACATGTTTAATGTTTTATTTTCTTTAAAGTCTATTTATTTTTAGATTTGCTTATAATTTTTTTTTAGCGTAGCTCTATTATTTCAATTTTGTTTTTTAAATTTCGTCCTAAGGAGATTTAGTCTAATTCTTTTAGTTTGAAAGTATTTTTTCAGAAGAGGCTCATACTTCAAGACATTCAAGTTTGGACTGTGATGTGGGCTCTACAGAACTCAACATGCCAGTGTGACATTAGCATTAAGGTGAAGTTTTTTTAACATTATTGAACCTTCATAAATGTTTTGTTTTGTTCGTTTGTGAAATTTTTTGTCTTGACGGCCGTCGGACAAATGTTTTTTGTCAAAACAGAATTGTATGTTTTAAATGTTAACATGTTTAATGTTGTATTTTCTTTGAAGTTTATTTAATTTTAGATTTTCTTATTATTTTTTTTTAGTGTAGCTCTATTATTTCAATTTTTTTTAAAATTTCGTCCTATGGAGAATTAGTCTAATTCTTTTAGTTTGAAAGTATTTTTTCAGAAGAGGCTCATACTTCAAGACATTCAAGTTTGGACTGTGATATGGGCTATACAGAACTCAACATGCCAGTGTGACATTAGCATTAAGGTGAAGTTATTTAAACATTATTGAACCTTCATAAATGTTTTGTTTTGTTCGTTTGTGAATTGTTTTGTCTTGACGGCCGTCGCACAAATGTTTTTTGTCAAAACCGTATTGTATGTTTTAAATGTTAGCATGTCTAATTCGTATTTTCTTTGAAGTTTATTTAATTTTAGATTTGCTTATAATTTTTTTTTAGCGTAGCTCTATTATTTCAATTTTGTTTTTTAAATTTTGTCCTATGGAGATTTAGTCTAATTCTTTTAGTTTGAAAGTATTTTTTCAGAAGAGGCTCATACTTCAAGACATTCAAGTTTGGACTGTGATGTGGGCTCTACAGAACTCAACATGCCAGTGTGACATTAGCATTAAGGTGAAGTTTTTTTAACATTATTGAACCTTCATAAATGTTTTGTTTTGTTTGTTTGTGAATTGATTTGTCTTGAAGGCCGTCAGACAAATGTTTTTTGTCAAAACCGTATTGTATGTTTTAAATGTTAGCATGTTTAATGTTGTATTTCCTTTGAGCTTATTTAATTTTAGATTTTCTTAAATTTTTTTTTTAGTGTAGCTCTATTATTTCAATTTTTTTTTTTAAATTTCGTCCTATGGAGAATTAGTCTAATTCTTTTAGTTTGAAAGTATTTTTTCAGAAGAGGCTCATACTTCAAGACATTCAAGTTTGGACTGTGATGTGAGCTTTACAGAACTCAAAATGCCAGTGTAACATTAGCATTAAGGTGAAGTTATTTAAACATTATTGAACCTTCATAAATGTTTTGTTTTGTTCGTTTGTGAAATTTTTTGTCTTGACGGCCATCGGACAAATGTTTTTTGTCAAAACCATATTGTATGTTTTAAATGTCAACATGTTTAATGTTTTATTTTCTTTAAAGTCTATTTATTTTTAGATTTGCTTATAATTTTTTTTTAGCGTAGCTCTATTATTTCAATTTTGTTTTTTAAATTTCGTCCTAAGGAGATTTAGTCTAATTCTTTTAGTTTGAAAGTATTTTTTCAGAAGAGGCTCATACTTCAAGACATTCAAGTTTGGACTGTGATGTGGGCTCTACAGAACTCAACATGCCAGTGTGACATTAGCATTAAGGTGAAGTTTTTTTAACATTATTGAACCTTCATAAATCTTTTGTTTTGTTCGTTTGTGAAATTTTTTGTCTTGACGGCCGTCGGACAAATGTTTTTTGTCAAAACAGAATTGTATGTTTTAAATGTTAACATGTTTAATGTTGTATTTTCTTTGAAGTTTATTTAATTTTAGATTTTCTTATTATTTTTTTTTAGTGTAGCTCTATTATTTCAATTTTTTTTAAAATTTCGTCCTATGGAGAATTAGTCTAATTCTTTTAGTTTGAAAGTATTTTTTCAGAAGAGGCTCATACTTCAAGACATTCAAGTTTGGACTGTGATATGGGCTATACAGAACTCAACATGCCAGTGTGACATTAGCATTAAGGTGAAGTTATTTAAACATTATTGAACCTTCATAAATGTTTTGTTTTGTTCGTTTGTGAATTGTTTTGTCTTGACGGCCGTCGCACAAATGTTTTTTGTCAAAACCGTATTGTATGTTTTAAATGTTAGCATGTCTAATTCGTATTTTCTTTGAAGTTTATTTAATTTTAGATTTGCTTATAATTTTTTTTTAGCGTAGCTCTATTATTTCAATTTTGTTTTTTAAATTTTGTCCTATGGAGATTTAGTCTAATTCTTTTAGTTTGAAAGTATTTTTTCAGAAGAGGCTCATACTTCAAGACATTCAAGTTTGGACTGTGATGTTAGCTCTACAGAACTCAACATGCCAGTGTAACATTAGCATTAAGGTGAAGTTATTTAAACATTATTGAACCTTCATAAATGTTTTGTTTTGTTCGTTTGTGAAATTTTTTGTCTTGACGGCCATCGGACAAATGTTTTTTGTCAAAACCATATTGTATGTTTTAAATGTCAACATGTTTAATGTTTTATTTTCTTTAAAGTCTATTTATTTTTAGATTTGCTTATAATTTTTTTTTAGCGTAGCTCTATTATTTCAATTTTGTTTTTTAAATTTCGTCCTAAGGAGATTTAGTCTAATTCTTTTAGTTTGAAAGTATTTTTTCAGAAGAGGCTCATACTTCAAGACATTCAAGTTTGGACTGTGATGTGGGCTCTACAGAACTCAACATGCCAGTGTGACATTAGCATTAAGGTGAAGTTTTTTTAACATTATTGAACCTTCATAAATGTTTTGTTTTGTTCGTTTGTGAAATTTTTTGTCTTGACGGCCGTCGGACAAATGTTTTTTGTCAAAACAGAATTGTATGTTTTAAATGTTAACATGTTTAATGTTGTATTTTCTTTGAAGTTTATTTAATTTTAGATTTTCTTATTTTTTTTTTTTAGTGTAGCTCTATTATTTCAATTTTTTTTAAAATTTCGTCCTATGGAGAATTAGTCTAATTCTTTTAGTTTGAAAGTATTTTTTCAGAAGAGGCTTATACTTCAAGACATTCAAGTTTGGACTGTGATATGGGCTATACAGAACTCAACATGCCAGTGTGACATTAGCATTAAGGTGAAGTTATTTAAACATTATTGAACCTTCATAAATGTTTTGTTTTGTTCTTTTTTGAATTGTTTTTTCTTGACGGCCGTCGCACAAATGTTTTTTGTCAAAACCGTATTGTATGTTTTAAATGTAGCATGTCTAATTCGTATTTTCTTTAAAGTCTATTTAATTTTAGATTTGCTTATAATTTTTTTTTAGCGTAGCTCTATTATTTCAATTTTGTTTTTTAAATTTCGTCCTATGGAGATTTAGTCTAATTCTTTTAGTTTGAAAGTATTTTTTCAGAAGAGGCTCATACTTCAAGACATTCAAGTTTGGACTGTGATGTGGGCTCTACAGAACTCAACATGCCAGTGTGACATTAGCATTAAGGTGAAGTTTTTTTAACATTATTGAACCTTCATAAATGTTTTGTTTTGTTCGTTTGTGAAATTTTTTGTCTTGACGGCCGTCGGACAAATGTTTTTTGTCAAAACAGAATTGTATGTTTTAAATGTTAACATGTTTAATGTTGTATTTTCTTTGAAGTTTATTTAATTTTAGATTTTCTTATTATTTTTTTTTAGTGTAGCTCTATTATTTCAATTTTTTTTAAAATTTCGTCCTATGGAGAATTAGTCTAATTCTTTTAGTTTGAAAGTATTTTTTCAGAAGAGGCTCATACTTCAAGACATTCAAGTTTGGACTGTGATATGGGCTATACAGAACTCAACATGCCAGTGTGACATTAGCATTAAGGTGAAGTTATTTAAACATTATTGAACCTTCATAAATATTTTGTTTTGTTCGTTTGTGAATTGTTTTGTCTTGACGGCCGTCGCACAAATGTTTTTTGTCAAAACCGTATTGTATGTTTTAAATGTTAGCATGTCTAATTCGTATTTTCTTTGAAGTTTATTTAATTTTAGATTTGCTTATAATTTTTTTTTAGCGTAGCTCTATTATTTCAATTTTGTTTTTTAAATTTTGTCCTATGGAGATTTAGTCTAATTCTTTTAGTTTGAAAGTATTTTTTCAGAAGAGGCTCATACTTCAAGACATTCAAGTTTGGACTGTGATGTTAGCTCTACAGAACTCAACATGCCAGTGTAACATTAGCATTAAGGTGAAGTTATTTAAACATTATTGAACCTTCATAAATGTTTTGTTTTGTTCGTTTGTGAAATTTTTTGTCTTGACGGCCATCGGACAAATGTTTTTTGTCAAAACCATATTGTATGTTTTAAATGTCAACATGTTTAATGTTTTATTTTCTTTAAAGTCTATTTATTTTTAGATTTGCTTATAATTTTTTTTTAGCGTAGCTCTATTATTTCAATTTTGTTTTTTAAATTTCGTCCTAAGGAGATTTAGTCTAATTCTTTTAGTTTGAAAGTATTTTTTCAGAAGAGGCTCATACTTCAAGACATTCAAGTTTGGACTGTGATGTGGGCTCTACAGAACTCAACATGCCAGTGTGACATTAGCATTAAGGTGAAGTTTTTTTAACATTATTGAACCTTCATAAATGTTTTGTTTTGTTCGTTTGTGAAATTTTTTGTCTTGACGGCCGTCGGACAAATGTTTTTTGTCAAAACAGAATTGTATGTTTTAAATGTTAACATGTTTAATGTTGTATTTTCTTTGAAGTTTATTTAATTTTAGATTTTCTTATTTTTTTTTTTTAGTGTAGCTCTATTATTTCAATTTTTTTTAAAATTTCGTCCTATGGAGAATTAGTCTAATTCTTTTAGTTTGAAAGTATTTTTTCAGAAGAGGCTTATACTTCAAGACATTCAAGTTTGGACTGTGATATGGGCTATACAGAACTCAACATGCCAGTGTGACATTAGCATTAAGGTGAAGTTATTTAAACATTATTGAACCTTCATAAATGTTTTGTTTTGTTCTTTTTTGAATTGTTTTTTCTTGACGGCCGTCGCACAAATGTTTTTTGTCAAAACCGTATTGTATGTTTTAAATGTAGCATGTCTAATTCGTATTTTCTTTGAAGTTTATTTAATTTTAGATTTGCTTATAATTTTTTTTTAGCGTAGCTCTATTATTTCAATTTTGTTTTTTAAATTTTGTCCTATGGAGATTTAGTCTAATTCTTTTAGTTTGAAAGTATTTTTTCAGAAGAGGCTCATACTTCAAGACATTCAAGTTTGGACTGTGATGTGGGCTCTACAGAACTCAACATGCCAGTGTGACATTAGCATTAAGGTGAAGTTTTTTTAACATTATTGAACCTTCATAAATGTTTTGTTTTGTTTGTTTGTGAATTGATTTGTCTTGAAGGCCGTCAGACAAATGTTTTTTGTCAAAACCGTATTGTATGTTTTAAATGTTAGCATGTTTAATGTTGTATTTCCTTTGAGCTTATTTAATTTTAGATTTTCTTACATTTTTTTTTTAGTGTAGCTCTATTATTTCAATTTTTTTTTTAAATTTCGTCCTATGGAGAATTAGTCTAATTCTTTTAGTTTGAAAGTATTTTTTCAGAAGAGGCTCATACTTCAAGACATTCAAGTTTGGACTGTGATGTGAGCTTTACAGAACTCAAAATGCCAGTGTAACATTAGCATTAAGGTGAAGTTATTTAAACATTATTGAACCTTCATAAATGTTTTGTTTTGTTCGTTTGTGAAATTTTTTGTCTTGACGGCCATCGGACAAATGTTTTTTGTCAAAACCATATTGTATGTTTTAAATGTCAACATGTTTAATGTTGTATTTTCTTTAAAGTCTATTTATTTTTAGATTTGCTTATAATTTTTTTTTAGCGTAGCTCTATTATTTCAATTTTGTTTTTTAAATTTCGTCCTAAGGAGATTTAGTCTAATTCTTTTAGTTTGAAAGTATTTTTTCAGAAGAGGCTCATACTTCAAGACATTCAAGTTTGGACTGTGATGTGGGCTCTACAGAACTCAACATGCCAGTGTGACATTAGCATTAAGGTGAAGTTTTTTTAACATTATTGAACCTTCATAAATGTTTTGTTTTGTTCGTTTGTGAAATTTTTTGTCTTGACGGCCGTCGGACAAATGTTTTTTGTCAAAACAGAATTGTATGTTTTAAATGTTAACATGTTTAATGTTGTATTTTCTTTGAAGTTTATTTAATTTTAGATTTTCTTATTATTTTTTTTTAGTGTAGCTCTATTATTTCAATTTTTTTTAAAATTTCGTCCTATGGAGAATTAGTCTAATTCTTTTAGTTTGAAAGTATTTTTTCAGAAGAGGCTCATACTTCAAGACATTCAAGTTTGGACTGTGATGTGAGCTTTACAGAACTCAAAATGCCAGTGTAACATTAGCATTAAGGTGAAGTTATTTAAACATTATTGAACCTTCATAAATGTTTTGTTTTGTTCGTTTGTGAAATTTTTTGTCTTGACGGCCATCGGACAAATGTTTTTTGTCAAAACCATATTGTATGTTTTAAATGTCAACATGTTTAATGTTTTATTTTCTTTAAAGTCTATTTATTTTTAGATTTGCTTATAATTTTTTTTTAGCGTAGCTCTATTATTTCAATTTTGTTTTTTAAATTTCGTCCTAAGGAGATTTAGTCTAATTCTTTTAGTTTGAAAGTATTTTTTCAGAAGAGGCTCATACTTCAAGACATTCAAGTTTGGACTGTGATGTGGGCTCTACAGAACTCAACATGCCAGTGTGACATTAGCATTAAGGTGAAGTTTTTTTAACATTATTGAACCTTCATAAATGTTTTGTTTTGTTCGTTTGTGAAATTTTTTGTCTTGACGGCCGTCGGACAAATGTTTTTTGTCAAAACAGAATTGTATGTTTTAAATGTTAACATGTTTAATGTTGTATTTTCTTTGAAGTTTATTTAATTTTAGATTTTCTTATTTTTTTTTTTTAGTGTAGCTCTATTATTTCAATTTTTTTTAAAATTTCGTCCTATGGAGAATTAGTCTAATTCTTTTAGTTTGAAAGTATTTTTTCAGAAGAGGCTCATACTTCAAGACATTCAAGTTTGGACTGTGATATGGGCTATACAGAACTCAACATGCCAGTGTGACATTAGCATTAAGGTGAAGTTATTTAAACATTATTGAACCTTCATAAATGTTTTGTTTTGTTCGTTTGTGAATTGTTTTGTCTTGACGGCCGTCGCACAAATGTTTTTTGTCAAAACCGTATTGTATGTTTTAAATGTTAGCATGTCTAATTCGTATTTTCTTTGAAGTTTATTTAATTTTAGATTTGCTTATAATTTTTTTTTAGCGTAGCTCTATTATTTCAATTTTTTTTAAAATTTCGTCCTTTGGAGATTTAATCTAATTCTTTTAGTTTGAAAGTATTTTTTCAGAAGAGGCTCATACTTCAAGACATTCAAGTTTGGACTGAGATGTGGGCTCTACAGAACTCAACATGCCAGTGTGACATTAGCATTAAGGTGAAGTTTTTTTAACATTATTGAACCTTCATAAATGTTTTGTTTTGTTCGTTTGTGAAATTTTTTGTCTTGACGGCCGTCGGACAAATGTTTTTTGTCAAAACAGAATTGTATGTTTTAAATGTTAACATGTTTAATTTTGTATTTTCTTTGAAGTTTGATTAATTTTAGATTTTCTTATTATTTTTTTTAGTGTAGCTCGAATATTTCAATTTTTTTTAAAATTTCGTCCTATGGAGAATTAGTCTAATTCTTTTAGTTTGAAAGTATTTTTTCAGAAGAGGCTCATACTTCAAGACATTCAAGTTTGGACTGTGATATGGGCTATACAGAACTCAACATGCCAGTGTGACATTAGCATTAAGGTGAAGTTATTTAAACATTATTGAACCTTCATAAATGTTTTGTTTTGTTCGTTTGTGAATTGTTTTGTCTTGATGGCCATCGGACAAATGTTTTTTGTCAAAACCATATTGTATGTTTTGTTCGTTTGTGAAATTTTTTGTCTTGACGGCCATCGGACAAATGTTTTTTGTCAAAACCATATTGTATGTTTTAAATGTCAACATGTTTAATGTTTTATTTTCTTTAAAGTCTATTTATTTTTAGATTTGCTTATAATTTTTTTTTAGCGTAGCTCTATTATTTCAATTTTGTTTTTTAAATTTCGTCCTAAGGAGATTTAGTCTAATTCTTTTAGTTTGAAAGTATTTTTTCAGAAGAGGCTCATACTTCAAGACATTCAAGTTTGGACTGTGATATGGGCTATACAGAACTCAACATGCCAGTGTGACATTAGCATTAAGGTGAAGTTATTTAAACATTATTGAACCTTCATAAATGTTTTGTTTTGTTCGTTTGTGAATTGTTTTGTCTTGACGGCCGTCGCACAAATGTTTTTTGTCAAAACCGTATTGTATGTTTTAAATGTTAGCATGTCTAATTCGTATTTTCTTTGAAGTTTATTTAATTTTAGATTTGCTTATAATTTTTTTTTAGCGTAGCTCTATTATTTCAATTTTGTTTTTTAAATTTTGTCCTATGGAGATTTAGTCTAATTCTTTTAGTTTGAAAGTATTTTTTCAGAAGAGGCTCATACTTCAAGACATTCAAGTTTGGACTGTGATGTTAGCTCTACAGAACTCAACATGCCAGTGTAACATTAGCATTAAGGTGAAGTTATTTAAACATTATTGAACCTTCATAAATGTTTTGTTTTGTTCGTTTGTGAAATTTTTTGTCTTGACGGCCATCGGACAAATGTTTTTTGTCAAAACCATATTGTATGTTTTAAATGTCAACATGTTTAATGTTTTATTTTCTTTAAAGTCTATTTATTTTTAGATTTGCTTATAATTTTTTTTTAGCGTAGCTCTATTATTTCAATTTTGTTTTTTAAATTTCGTCCTAAGGAGATTTAGTCTAATTCTTTTAGTTTGAAAGTATTTTTTCAGAAGAGGCTCATACTTCAAGACATTCAAGTTTGGACTGTGATGTGGGCTCTACAGAACTCAACATGCCAGTGTGACATTAGCATTAAGGTGAAGTTTTTTTAACATTATTGAACCTTCATAAATGTTTTGTTTTGTTCGTTTGTGAAATTTTTTGTCTTGACGGCCGTCGGACAAATGTTTTTTGTCAAAACAGAATTGTATGTTTTAAATGTTAACATGTTTAATGTTGTATTTTCTTTGAAGTTTATTTAATTTTAGATTTTCTTATTTTTTTTTTTTTTAGTGTAGCTCTATTATTTCAATTTTTTTTAAAATTTCGTCCTATGGAGAATTAGTCTAATTCTTTTAGTTTGAAAGTATTTTTTCAGAAGAGGCTTATACTTCAAGACATTCAAGTTTGGACTGTGATATGGGCTATACAGAACTCAACATGCCAGTGTGACATTAGCATTAAGGTGAAGTTATTTAAACATTATTGAACCTTCATAAATGTTTTGTTTTGTTCTTTTTTGAATTGTTTTTTCTTGACGGCCGTCGCACAAATGTTTTTTGTCAAAACCGTATTGTATGTTTTAAATGTAGCATGTCTAATTCGTATTTTCTTTGAAGTTTATTTAATTTTAGATTTGCTTATAATTTTTTTTTAGCGTAGCTCTATTATTTCAATTTTGTTTTTTAAATTTTGTCCTATGGAGATTTAGTCTAATTCTTTTAGTTTGAAAGTATTTTTTCAGAAGAGGCTCATACTTCAAGACATTCAAGTTTGGACTGTGATGTGGGCTCTACAGAACTCAACATGCCAGTGTGACATTAGCATTAAGGTGAAGTTTTTTTAACATTATTGAACCTTCATAAATGTTTTGTTTTGTTTGTTTGTGAATTGATTTGTCTTGAAGGCCGTCAGACAAATGTTTTTTGTCAAAACCGTATTGTATGTTTTAAATGTTAGCATGTTTAATGTTGTATTTCCTTTGAGCTTATTTAATTTTAGATTTTCTTACATTTTTTTTTTAGTGTAGCTCTATTATTTCAATTTTTTTTTTAAATTTCGTCCTATGGAGAATTAGTCTAATTCTTTTAGTTTGAAAGTATTTTTTCAGAAGAGGCTCATACTTCAAGACATTCAAGTTTGGACTGTGATGTGAGCTTTACAGAACTCAAAATGCCAGTGTAACATTAGCATTAAGGTGAAGTTATTTAAACATTATTGAACCTTCATAAATGTTTTGTTTTGTTCGTTTGTGAAATTTTTTGTCTTGACGGCCATCGGACAAATGTTTTTTGTCAAAACCATATTGTATGTTTTAAATGTCAACATGTTTAATGTTGTATTTTCTTTAAAGTCTATTTATTTTTAGATTTGCTTATAATTTTTTTTTAGCGTAGCTCTATTATTTCAATTTTGTTTTTTAAATTTCGTCCTAAGGAGATTTAGTCTAATTCTTTTAGTTTGAAAGTATTTTTTCAGAAGAGGCTCATACTTCAAGACATTCAAGTTTGGACTGTGATGTGGGCTCTACAGAACTCAACATGCCAGTGTGACATTAGCATTAAGGTGAAGTTTTTTTAACATTATTGAACCTTCATAAATGTTTTGTTTTGTTCGTTTGTGAAATTTTTTGTCTTGACGGCCGTCGGACAAATGTTTTTTGTCAAAACAGAATTGTATGTTTTAAATGTTAACATGTTTAATGTTGTATTTTTTTTGAAGTTTATTTAATTTTAGATTTTCTTATTATTTTTTTTTAGTGTAGCTCTATTATTTCAATTTTTTTTAAAATTTCGTCCTATGGAGAATTAGTCTAATTCTTTTAGTTTGAAAGTATTTTTTCAGAAGAGGCTCATACTTCAAGACATTCAAGTTTGGACTGTGATGTGAGCTTTACAGAACTCAAAATGCCAGTGTAACATTAGCATTAAGGTGAAGTTATTTAAACATTATTGAACCTTCATAAATGTTTTGTTTTGTTCGTTTGTGAAATTTTTTGTCTTGACGGCCATCGGACAAATGTTTTTTGTCAAAACCATATTGTATGTTTTAAATGTCAACATGTTTAATGTTTTATTTTCTTTAAAGTCTATTTATTTTTAGATTTGCTTATAATTTTTTTTTAGCGTAGCTCTATTATTTCAATTTTGTTTTTTAAATTTCGTCCTAAGGAGATTTAGTCTAATTCTTTTAGTTTGAAAGTATTTTTTCAGAAGAGGCTCATACTTCAAGACATTCAAGTTTGGACTGTGATGTGGGCTCTACAGAACTCAACATGCCAGTGTGACATTAGCATTAAGGTGAAGTTTTTTTAACATTATTGAACCTTCATAAATGTTTTGTTTTGTTCGTTTGTGAAATTTTTTGTCTTGACGGCCGTCGGACAAATGTTTTTTGTCAAAACAGAATTGTATGTTTTAAATGTTAACATGTTTAATGTTGTATTTTCTTTGAAGTTTATTTAATTTTAGATTTTCTTATTTTTTTTTTTTAGTGTAGCTCTATTATTTCAATTTTTTTTAAAATTTCGTCCTATGGAGAATTAGTCTAATTCTTTTAGTTTGAAAGTATTTTTTCAGAAGAGGCTCATACTTCAAGACATTCAAGTTTGGACTGTGATATGGGCTATACAGAACTCAACATGCCAGTGTGACATTAGCATTAAGGTGAAGTTATTTAAACATTATTGAACCTTCATAAATGTTTTGTTTTGTTCGTTTGTGAATTGTTTTGTCTTGACGGCCGTCGCACAAATGTTTTTTGTCAAAACCGTATTGTATGTTTTAAATGTTAGCATGTCTAATTCGTATTTTCTTTGAAGTTTATTTAATTTTAGATTTGCTTATAATTTTTTTTAGCGTAGCTCTATTATTTCAATTTTTTTTAAAATTTCGTCCTTTGGAGATTTAATCTAATTCTTTTAGTTTGAAAGTATTTTTTCAGAAGAGGCTCATACTTCAAGACATTCAAGTTTGGACTGAGATGTGGGCTCTACAGAACTCAACATGCCAGTGTGACATTAGCATTAAGGTGAAGTTTTTTTAACATTATTGAACCTTCATAAATGTTTTGTTTTGTTCGTTTGTGAAATTTTTTGTCTTGACGGCCGTCGGACAAATGTTTTTTGTCAAAACAGAATTGTATGTTTTAAATGTTAACATGTTTAATGTTGTATTTTCTTTGAAGTTTGATTAATTTTAGATTTTCTTATTATTTTTTTTAGTGTAGCTCTACTATTTCAATTTTTTTTAAAATTTCGTCCTATGGAGAATTAGTCTAATTCTTTTAGTTTGAAAGTATTTTTTCAGAAGAGGCTCATACTTCAAGACATTCAAGTTTGGACTGTGATATGGGCTATACAGAACTCAACATGCCAGTGTGACATTAGCATTAAGGTGAAGTTATTTAAACATTATTGAACCTTCATAAATGTTTTGTTTTGTTCGTTTGTGAATTGTTTTGTCTTGATGGCCATCGGACAAATGTTTTTTGTCAAAACCATATTGTATGTTTTGTTCGTTTGTGAAATTTTTTGTCTTGACGGCCATCGGACAAATGTTTTTTGTCAAAACCATATTGTATGTTTTAAATGTCAACATGTTTAATGTTTTATTTTCTTTAAAGTCTATTTATTTTTAGATTTGCTTATAATTTTTTTTTAGCGTAGCTCTATTATTTCAATTTTGTTTTTTAAATTTCGTCCTAAGGAGATTTAGTCTAATTCTTTTAGTTTGAAAGTATTTTTTCAGAAGAGGCTCATACTTCAAGACATTCAAGTTTGGACTGTGATGTGGGCTCTACAGAACTCAACATGCCAGTGTGACATTAGCATTAAGGTGAAGTTTTTTTAACATTATTGAACCTTCATAAATGTTTTGTTTTGTTCGTTTGTGAAATTTTTTGTCTTGACGGCCGTCGGACAAATGTTTTTTGTCAAAACAGAATTGTATGTTTTAAATGTTAACATGTTTAATGTTGTATTTTCTTTGAAGTTTATTTAATTTTAGATTTTCTTATTTTTTTTTTTTAGTGTAGCTCTATTATTTCAATTTTTTTTAAAATTTCGTCCTATGGAGAATTAGTCTAATTCTTTTAGTTTGAAAGTATTTTTTCAGAAGAGGCTCATACTTCAAGACATTCAAGTTTGGACTGTGATATGGGCTATACAGAACTCAACATGCCAGTGTGACATTAGCATTAAGGTGAAGTTATTTAAACATTATTGAACCTTCATAAATGTTTTGTTTTGTTCGTTTGTGAATTGTTTTGTCTTGACGGCCGTCGCACAAATGTTTTTTGTCAAAACCGTATTGTATGTTTTAAATGTTAGCATGTCTAATTCGTATTTTCTTTGAAGTTTATTTAATTTTAGATTTGCTTATAATTTTTTTTTAGCGTAGCTCTATTATTTCAATTTTGTTTTTTAAATTTTGTCCTATGGAGATTTAGTCTAATTCTTTTAGTTTAAAAGTATTTTTTCAGAAGAGGCTCATACTTCAAGACATTCAAGTTTGGACTGTGATGTGGGCTCTACAGAACTTAACATGCCAGTGTGACATTAGCATTAAGGTAAAGTTTTTTTAACATTATTGAACCTTCATAAATGTTTTGTTTTGTTCGTTTGTGAAATTTTTTGTGTTGACGGCCGTCGGACAAATGTTTTTTGTCAAAACAGAATTGTATGTTTTAAATGTTAACATGTTTAATGTTGTATTTTCTTTGAAGTTTATTTAATTTTAGATTTTCTTATTATTTTTTTTAGTGTAGCTCTATTATTTCAATTTTTTTTAAAATTTCGTCCTATGGAGAATTAGTCTAATTCTTTTAGTTTGAAAGTATTTTTTCAGAAGAGGCTCATACTTCAAGACATTCAAGTTTGGACTGTGATATGGGCTATACAGAACTCAACATGCCAGTGTGACATTAGCATTAAGGTGAAGTTATTTAAACATTATTGAACCTTCATAAATGTTTTGTTTTGTTCGTTTGTGAATTGTTTTGTCTTGATGGCCATCGGACAAATGTTTTTTGTCAAAACCATATTGTATGTTTTGTTCGTTTGTGAAATTTTTTGTCTTGACGGCCATCGGACAAATGTTTTTTGTCAAAACCATATTGTATGTTTTAAATGTCAACATGTTTAATGTTTTATTTTCTTTAAAGTCTATTTATTTTTAGATTTGCTTATAATTTTTTTTTAGCGTAGCTCTATTATTTCAATTTTGTTTTTTAAATTTCGTCCTAAGGAGATTTAGTCTAATTCTTTTAGTTTGAAAGTATTTTTTCAGAAGAGGCTCATACTTCAAGACATTCAAGTTTGGACTGTGATGTGGGCTCTACAGAACTCAACATGCCAGTGTGACATTAGCATTAAGGTGAAGTTTTTTTAACATTATTGAACCTTCATAAATGTTTTGTTTTGTTCGTTTGTGAAATTTTTTGTCTTGACGGCCGTCGGACAAATGTTTTTTGTCAAAACAGAATTGTATGTTTTAAATGTTAACATGTTTAATGTTGTATTTTCTTTGAAGTTTATTTAATTTTAGATTTTCTTATTTTTTTTTTTTAGTGTAGCTCTATTATTTCAATTTTTTTTAAAATTTCGTCCTATGGAGAATTAGTCTAATTCTTTTAGTTTGAAAGTATTTTTTCAGAAGAGGCTCATACTTCAAGACATTCAAGTTTGGACTGTGATATGGGCTATACAGAACTCAACATGCCAGTGTGACATTAGCATTAAGGTGAAGTTATTTAAACATTATTGAACCTTCATAAATGTTTTGTTTTGTTCGTTTGTGAATTGTTTTTTCTTGACGGCCGTCGCACAAATGTTTTTTGTCAAAACCGTATTGTATGTTTTAAATGTTAGCATGTCTAATTCGTATTTTCTTTGAATTTTTTTTAATTTTAGATTTGCTTATAATTTTTTTTTAGTGTAGCTCTATTATTTCAATTTTGTTTTTTAAATTTTGTCCTATGGAGATTTAGTCTAATTCTTTTAGTTTGAAAGTATTTTTTCAGAAGAGGCTCATACTTCAAGACATTCAAGTTTGGACTGTGATGTGGGCTCTACAGAACTCAACATGCCAGTGTGACATTAGCATTAAGTTTAAGTTTTTTTAACATTATTGAACCTTCATAAATGTTTTGTTTTGTTCGTTTGTGAAATTTTTTGTGTTGACGGCCGTCGGACAAATGTTTTTTGTCAAAACAGAATTGTATGTTTTAAATGTTAACATGTTTAATGTTGTATTTTCTTTGAAGTTTATTTAATTTTAGATTTTCTTATAATTTTTTTTTAGCGTAGCTCTATTATTTTAATTTTTTTTTAAATTTCGTCCTTTGGAGATTTAATCTAATTCTTTTAGTTTGAAAGTATTTTTTCAGAAGAGGCTCATACTTCAAGACATTCAAGTTTGGACTGAGATGTGGGCTCTACAGAACTCAACATGCCAGTGTGACATTAGCATTAAGGTGAAGTTTTTTTAACATTATTGAACCTTCATAAATGTTTTGTTTTGTTTGTTTGTGAAATTTTTTGTCTTGACGGCCGTCGGACAAATGTTTTTTGTCAAAACAGAATTGTATGTTTTAAATGTTAGCATGTTTAATGTTGTATTTTCTTTGAAGTTTATTTAATTTTAGATTTTCTTATTATTTTTTTTTAGTGTAGCTCTATTATTTCAATTTTTTTTAAAATTTCGTCCTATGGAGAATTAGTCTAATTCTTTTAGTTTGAAAGTATTTTTTCAGAAGAGGCTCATACTTCAAGACATTCAAGTTTGGACTGTGATATGGGCTATACAGAACTCAACATGCCAGTGTGACATTAGCATTAAGGTGAAGTTTTTTTAACATTATTGAACCTTCATAAATGTTTTGTTTTGTTCGTTTGTGAAATTTTTTGTCTTGACGGCCGTCGGACAAATGTTTTTTGTCAAAACCATATTGTATGTTTTGTTCGTTTGTGAAATTTTTTGTCTTGACGGCCATCGGACAAATGTTTTTTGTCAAAACCATATTGTATGTTTTAAATGTCAACATGTTTAATGTTTTATTTTCTTTAAAGTCTATTTATTTTTAGATTTGCTTATAATTTTTTTTTAGCGTAGCTCTATTATTTCAATTTTGTTTTTTAAATTTCGTCCTAAGGAGATTTAGTCTAATTCTTTTAGTTTGAAAGTATTTTTTCAGAAGAGGCTCATACTTCAAGACATTCAAGTTTGGACTGTGATGTGGGCTCTACAGAACTCAACATGCCAGTGTGACATTAGCATTAAGGTGAAGTTTTTTTAACATTATTGAACCTTCATAAATGTTTTGTTTTGTTCGTTTGTGAAATTTTTTGTCTTGACGGCCGTCGGACAAATGTTTTTTGTCAAAACAGAATTGTATGTTTTAAATGTTAACATGTTTAATGTTGTATTTTCTTTGAAGTTTATTTAATTTTAGATTTTCTTATTATTTTTTTTTAGTGTAGCTCTATTATTTCAATTTTTTTTTAAATTTCGTCCTATGGAGAATTAGTCTAATTCTTTTAGTTTGAAAGTATTTTTTCAGAAGAGGCTCATACTTCAAGACATTCAAGTTTGGACTGTGATATGGGCTATACAGAACTCAACATGCCAGTGTGACATTAGCATTAAGGTGAAGTCATTTAAACATTATTGAACCTTCATAAATGTTTTGTTTTGTTCGTTTGTGAATTGTTTTGTCTTGACGGCCGTCGCACAAATGTTTTTTGTCAAAACCGTATTGTATGTTTTAAATGTTAGCATGTCTAATTCGTATTTTCTTTGAAGTTTATTTAATTTTAGATTTGCTTATAATTTTTTTTTAGCGTAGCTCTATTATTTCAATTTTGTTTTTTAAATTTTGTCCTATGGAGATTTAGTCTAATTCTTTTAGTTTGAAAGTATTTTTTCAGAAGAGGCTCATACTTCAAGACATTCAAGTTTGGACTGTGATGTGGGCTCTACAGAACTCAACATGCCAGTGTGACATTAGCATTAAGGTAAAGTTTTTTTAACATTATTGAACCTTCATAAATGTTTTGTTTTGTTCGTTTGTGAAATTTTTTGTGTTGACGGCCGTCGGACAAATGTTTTTTGTCAAAACAGAATTGTATGTTTTAAATGTTAACATGTTTAATGTTGTATTTTCTTTGAAGTTTATTTAATTTTAGATTTTCTTATAATTTTTTTTTAGCGTAGCTCTATTATTTCAATTTTTTTTTAAATTTCGTCCTTTGGAGATTTAATCTAATTCTTTTAGTTTGAAAGTATTTTTTCAGAAGAGGCTCATACTTCAAGACATTCAAGTTTGGACTGTGATGTGGGCTCTACAGAACTCAACATGCCAGTGTGACATTAGCATTAAGGTAAAGTTTTTTTAACATTATTGAACCTTCATAAATGTTTTGTTTTGTTTGTTTGTGAAATTTTTTGTCTTGACGGCCGTCGGACAAATGTTTTTTGTCAAAACAGAATTGTATGTTTTAAATGTTAGCATGTTTAATGTTGTATTTTCTTTGAAGTTTATTTAATTTTAGATTTTCTTATTATTTTTTTTTAGTGTAGCTCTATTATTTCAATTTTTTTTTAAATTTCGTCCTATGGAGAATTAGTCTAA
This sequence comes from Biomphalaria sudanica, assembly GCA_036873155.1. Taxonomy (NCBI): domain Eukaryota; kingdom Metazoa; phylum Mollusca; class Gastropoda; family Planorbidae; genus Biomphalaria; species Biomphalaria sudanica. Next base: position 1,158,658 of record JAZGLO010002157.1, read on the forward strand.
TTCTTTTAGTTTGAAAGTATTTTTTCAGAAGAGGCTCATACTTCAAGACATTCAAGTTTGGACTGAGATGTGGGCTCTACAGAACTCAACATGCCAGTGTGACATTAGCATTAAGGTGAATTTATTTAAACATTATTGAACCTTCATAAATGTTTTGTTTTGTTTGTTTGTAAAATTTTTTGTCTTGAAGGCCGTCAGACAAATGTTTTTTGTCAAAACCGTATTGTATGTTTTAAATGTTAACATGATTAATGTTGTATTTTCTTTGAATTTTATTTAATTTTAGATTTTCTTATTTTTTTTTTTTAGCGTAGCTCTATTATTTCAAATTTTTTTTAAATTTCGTCCTATGGAGATTTAGTCTAATTCTTTTAGTTTGAAAGTATTTTTTCAGAAGAGGCTCATACTTCAAGACATTCAAGTTTGGACTGTGATGTGGGCTCTACAGAACTCAACATGCCAGTGTGACATTGGCATTAAGTTGAAGTTATTTAAACATTATTGAACCTTCATAAATGTTTTGTTTTGTTTGTTTGTAAAATTTTTTGTCTTGAAGGCCGTCAGACAAATGTTTTTTGTCAAAACCGTATTGTATGTTTTAAATGTTAACATGTTTAATGTTTTATTTTCTTTAAAGTCTTTTTAATTTTAGATTTTCTTATAATTTTTTTTTAGCATAGCTCTATTATTTTTTTTTTTTTTAATTTTGTCCTTTTAGAATTAGTCTTATTCTTTTAGTTTGAAAGTATTTTTTCAGAAGAGGCTCATACTTCAAGACATTCAAGTTTGGACTGTGATGTGGGCTCTACAGAACTCAACATGCCAGTGTGACATTAGCATTAAGGTGAAGTTATTTAAACATTATTGAACCTTCATAAATGTTTTGCTTTGTTTGTTTGTGAATTGTTTTGTCTTGACGGCCGTCAGACAAAAGTTTTTTGTCAAAACCGTATTGTATGTTTTAAATGTTAACATGATTAATGTTGTATTTTCTTTGAATTTTATTTAATTTTAGATTTTCTTATTATTTTTTTTTAGCGTAGCTCTATTATTTCAAATTTTTTAAAAATTTCGTCCTATGGAGATTTAGTCTAATTCTTTTAGTTTGAAAGTATTTTTCCAGAAGAGGCTCATACTTCAAGACATTCAAGTTTGGACTGAGATGTGGGCTCTACAGAACTCAACATGCCAGTGTGACATTAGCATTAAGGTGAAGTTTTTTTAACATTATTGAACCTTCATAAATGTTTTGTTTTGTTTGTTTGTGAATTGTTTTGTCTTGAAGGCCGTCAGACAAATGTTTTTTGTCAAAACCGTATTGTATGTTTTAAATGTTAGCATGTTTAATGTTGTATTTCCTTTGAAGCTTATTTAATTTTAGATTTTCTTAAATTTTTTTTTTAGTGTAGCTCTATTATTTTAATTTTTTTTTTTAATTTCGTCCTATGGAGAATTAGTCTAATTCTTTTAGTTTGAAAGTATTTTTTCAGAAGAGGCTCATACTTCAAGACATTCAAGTTTGGACTGTGATGTTAGCTCTACAGAACTTAACATGCCAGTGTGACATTAGCATTAAGGTGAATTTATTTAAACATTATTGAACCTTCATAAATGTTTTGTTTTGTTTGTTTGTAAAATTTTTTGTCTTGAAGGCCGTCAGACAAATGTTTTTTGTCAAAACAGAATTGTATGTTTTAAATGTTAACACGATTAATGTTGTATTTTCTTTGAATTTTATTTAATTTTAGATTTTCTTATTTTTTTTTTTTAGCGTAGCTCTATTATTTCAAATTTTTTTTAAATTTCGTCCTATGGAGATTTAGTCTAATTCTTTTAGTTTGAAAGTATTTTTTCAGAAGAGGCTCATACTTCAAGACATTCAAGTTTGGACTGTGATGTGGGCTCTACAGAACTCAACATGCCAGTGTGACATTAGCATTAAGTTGAAGTTATTTAAACATTATTGAACCTTCATAAATGTTTTGTTTTGTTTGTTTGTAAAATTTTTTGTCTTGAAGGCCGTCAGACAAATGTTTTTTGTCAAAACCGTATTGTATGTTTTAAATGTTAACATGTTTAATGTTTTATTTTCTTTAAAGTCTTTTTAATTTTAGATTTTCTTATAATTTTTTTTTAGCATAGCTCTATTATTTCTTTTTTTTTTTAATTTTGTCCTTTTAGAATTAGTCTTATTCTTTTAGTTTGAAAGTATTTTTTCAGAAGAGGCTCATACTTCAAGACATTCAAGTTTGGACTGTGATGTGGGCTCTACAGAACTCAACATGCCAGTGTGACATTAGCATTAAGGTGAAGTTATTTAAACATTATTGAACCTTCATAAATGTTTTGCTTTGTTTGTTTGTGAATTGTTTTGTCTTGACGGCCGTCAGACAAAAGTTTTTTGTCAAAACCGTATTGTATGTTTTAAATGTTAACTTGATTAATGTTGTATTTTCTTTGAATTTTATTTAATTTTAGATTTTCTTATTTTTTTTTTTTAGCGTAGCTCTATTATTTCAAATTTTTTTTAAATTTCGTCCTATGGAGATTTAGTCTAATTCTTTTAGTTTGAAAGTTTTTTTTTTAGAAGAGGCTCATACTTCAAGACATTCAAGTTTGGACTGAGATGTGGTATCTACAGAACTCAACATGCCAGTGTGACATTAGCATTAAGGTGAAGTTTTTTTAACATTATTGAACCTTCATAAATGTTTTGTTTTGTTCGTTTGTGAAATTTTTTGTCTTGACGGCCGTCGGACAAATGTTTTTTGTCAAAACAGAATTGTATGTTTTAAATGTTAATATGTTTAATGTTGTATTTTCTTTGAAGTTTATTTAATTTTAGATTTTCTTCTTATTTTTTTTTAGTGTAGCTCTATTATTTCAATTTTTTTTAAAATTTCATCCTATGGAGAATTAGTCTAATTCTTTTAGTTTGAAAGTATTTTTTCAGAAGAGGCTCATACTTCAAGACATTCAAGTTTGGACTGTGATGTGGGCTCTACAGAACTCAACATGCCAGTGTGACATTAGCATTAAGGTGAAGTTTTTTTAACATTATTGAACCTTCATAAATGTTTTGTTTTGTTCGTTTGTGAAATTTTTTGTCTTGACGGCCGTCGGACAAATGTTTTTTGTCAAAACAGAATTGTATGTTTTAAATGTTAACATGTTTAATGTTGTATTTTCTTTGAAGTTTATTTAATTTTAGATTTTCTTATAATTTTTTTTTAGCGTAGCTCTATTATTTCAATTTTTTTTTTAATTTCGTCCTATGGAGATTTAATCTAATTCTTTATGTTTCAAAGTATTTTTTCAGAAGAGGCTCATACTTCAAGACATTCAAGTTTGGACTGTGATGTTAGCTCTACAGAACTTAACATGCCAGTGTGACATTAGCATTAAGGTGAATTTATTTAAACATTATTGAACCTTCATAAATGTTTTGTTTTGTTTGTTTGTAAAATTTTTTGTCTTGAAGGCCGTCAGACAAATGTTTTTTGTCAAAACCGTATTGTATGTTTTAAATGTTGACATGATTAATGTTGTATTTTCTTTGAATTTTATTTAATTTTAGATTTTCTTATTATTTTTTTTTAGTGTATCTCTATTATTTCAAATTTTTTTAAAATTTCGTCCTATGGAGATTTAGTCTAATTCTTTTAGTTTGAAAGTATTTTTTCAGAATAGGCTCATACTTCAAGACATTCAAGTTTGGACTGAGATGTGGGCTATACAGAACTCAACATGCCAGTGTGACATTAGCATTAAGTTGAAGTTATTTAAACATTATTGAACCTTCATAAATGTTTTGTTTTGTTTGTTTGTAAAATTTTTTGTCTTGAAGGCCGTCAGACAAATGTTTTTTGTCAAAACCGTATTGTATGTTTTAAATGTTAACATGTTTAATGTTTTATTTTCTTTAAAGTCTATTTAATTTTAGATTTTCTTATAATTTTTTTTTAGCATAGCTCTATTATTTTTTTTTTTTTTAAATTTTGTCCTTTTAGAATTAGTCTAATTCTTTTAGTTTGAAAGTATTTTTTCAGAAGAGGCTCATACTTCAAGACATTCAAGTTTGGACTGAGATGTGGGATCTACAGAACTCAACATGCCAGTGTGACATTAGCATTAAGGTGAAGTTTTTTTAACATTATTGAACCTTCATAAATGTTTTGCTTTGTTCGTTTGTGAATTGTTTTGTCTTGACGGCCGTCAGACAAAAGTTTTTTGTCAAAACCGTATTGTATGTTTTAAATGTTAACATGATTAATGTTGTATTTTCTTTGAATTTTATTTAATTTTAGATTTTCTTATTATTTTTTTTTAGCGTAGCTCTATTATTTCAAATTTTTTAAAAATTTCGTCCTATGGAGATTTAGTCTAATTCTTTTAGTTTGAAAGTATTTTTCCAGAAGAGGCTCATACTTCAAGACATTCAAGTTTGGACTGAGATGTGGGCTCTACAGAACTCAACATGCCAGTGTGACATTAGCATTAAGGTGAAGTTTTTTTAACATTATTGAACCTTCATAAATGTTTTGTTTTGTTTGTTTGTGAATTGTTTTGTCTTGAAGGCCGTCAGACAAATGTTTTTTGTCAAAACCGTATTGTATGTTTTAAATGTTAGCATGTTTAATGTTGTATTTCCTTTGAAGCTTATTTAATTTTAGATTTTCTTAAATTTTTTTTTTAGTGTAGCTCTATTATTTTAATTTTTTTTTTAATTTCGTCCTATGGAGAATTAGTCTAATTCTTTTAGTTTGAAAGTATTTTTTCAGAAGAGGCTCATACTTCAAGACATTCAAGTTTGGACTGTGATGTTAGCTCTACAGAACTTAACATGCCAGTGTGACATTAGCATTAAGGTGAATTTATTTAAACATTATTGAACCTTCATAAATGTTTTGTTTTCTTTGTTTGTAAAATTTTTTGTCTTGAAGGCCGTCAGACAAATGTTTTTTGTCAAAACAGAATTGTATGTTTTAAATGTTAACATGATTAATGTTGTATTTTCTTTGAATTTTATTTAATTTTAGATTTTCTTATTTTTTTTTTTTAGCGTAGCTCTATTATTTCAAATTTTTTTTAAATTTCATCCTATGGAGATTTAGTCTAATTCTTTTAGTTTGAAAGTATTTTTTCAGAAGAGGCTTATACTTCAAGACATTCAAGTTTGGACTGTGATGTGGGCTCTACAGAACTCAACATGCCAGTGTGACATTAGCATTAAGTTGAAGTTATTTAAACATTATTGAACCTTCATAAATGTTTTGTTTTGTTTGTTTGTAAAATTTTTTGTCTTGAAGGCCGTCAGACAAATGTTTTTTGTCAAAACCGTATTGTATGTTTTAAATGTTAACATGTTTAATGTTTTATTTTCTTTAAAGTCTATTTATTTTTAGATTTGCTTATAATTTTTTTTTAGCGTAGCTCTATTATTTCAATTTTGTTTTTTAAATTTCGTCCTAAGGAGATTTAGTCTAATTCTTTTAGTTTGAAAGTATTTTTTCAGAAGAGGCTCATACTTCAAGACATTCAAGTTTGGACTGTGATGTGGGCTCTACAGAACTCAACATGCCAGTGTGACATTAGCATTAAGGTGAAGTTTTTTTAACATTATTGAACCTTCATAAATGTTTTGTTTTGTTCGTTTGTGAAATTTTTTGTCTTGACGGCCGTCGGACAAATGTTTTTTGTCAAAACAGAATTGTATGTTTTAAATGTTAACATGTTTAATGTTGTATTTTCTTTGAAGTTTATTTAATTTTAGATTTTCTTATTTTTTTTTTTTAGTGTAGCTCTATTATTTCAATTTTTTTAAAATTTCGTCCTATGGAGAATTAGTCTAATTCTTTTAGTTTGAAAGTATTTTTTTCAGAAGAGGCTTATACTTCAAGACATTCAAGTTTGGACTGTGATATGGGCTATACAGAACTCAACATGCCAGTGTGACATTAGCATTAAGGTGAAGTTATTTAAACATTATTGAACCTTCATAAATGTTTTGTTTTGTTCTTTTTTGAATTGTTTTTTCTTGACGGCCGTCGCACAAATGTTTTTTGTCAAAACCGTATTGTATGTTTTAAATGTAGCATGTCTAATTCGTATTTTCTTTGAAGTTTATTTAATTTTAGATTTGCTTATAATTTTTTTTTAGCGTAGCTCTATTATTTCAATTTTGTTTTTTAAATTTTGTCCTATGGAGATTTAGTCTAATTCTTTTAGTTTGAAAGTATTTTTTCAGAAGAGGCTCATACTTCAAGACATTCAAGTTTGGACTGTGATGTGGGCTCTACAGAACTCAACATGCCAGTGTGACATTAGCATTAAGGTGAAGTTTTTTTAACATTATTGAACCTTCATAAATGTTTTGTTTTGTTTGTTTGTGAATTGATTTGTCTTGAAGGCCGTCAGACAAATGTTTTTTGTCAAAACCGTATTGTATGTTTTAAATGTTAGCATGTTTAATGTTGTATTTCCTTTGAGCTTATTTAATTTTAGATTTTCTTACATTTTTTTTTTTAGTGTAGCTCTATTATTTCAATTTTTTTTTTAAATTTCGTCCTATGGAGAATTAGTCTAATTCTTTTAGTTTGAAAGTATTTTTCAGAAGAGGCTCATACTTCAAGACATTCAAGTTTGGACTGTGATGTGAGCTTTACAGAACTCAAAATGCCAGTGTAACATTAGCATTAAGGTGAAGTTATTTAAACATTATTGAACCTTCATAAATGTTTTGTTTTGTTCGTTTGTGAAATTTTTTGTCTTGACGGCCATCGGACAAATGTTTTTTGTCAAAACCATATTGTATGTTTTAAATGTCAACATGTTTAATGTTGTATTTTCTTTAAAGTCTATTTATTTTTAGATTTGCTTATAATTTTTTTTTAGCGTAGCTCTATTATTTCAATTTTGTTTTTTAAATTTCGTCCTAAGGAGATTTAGTCTAATTCTTTTAGTTTGAAAGTATTTTTTCAGAAGAGGCTCATACTTCAAGACATTCAAGTTTGGACTGTGATGTGGGCTCTACAGAACTCAACATGCCAGTGTGACATTAGCATTAAGGTGAAGTTTTTTTAACATTATTGAACCTTCATAAATGTTTTGTTTTGTTCGTTTGTGAAATTTTTTGTCTTGACGGCCGTCGGACAAATGTTTTTTTGTCAAAACAGAATTGTATGTTTTAAATGTTAACATGTTTAATGTTGTATTTTCTTTGAAGTTTATTTAATTTTAGATTTTCTTATTATTTTTTTTTAGTGTAGCTCTATTATTTCAATTTTTTTTAAAATTTCGTCCTATGGAGAATTAGTCTAATTCTTTTAGTTTGAAAGTATTTTTTCAGAAGAGGCTCATACTTCAAGACATTCAAGTTTGGACTGTGATGTGAGCTTTACAGAACTCAAAATGCCAGTGTAACATTAGCATTAAGGTGAAGTTATTTAAACATTATTGAACCTTCATAAATGTTTTGTTTTGTTCGTTTGTGAAATTTTTTGTCTTGACGGCCATCGGACAAATGTTTTTTGTCAAAACCATATTGTATGTTTTAAATGTCAACATGTTTAATGTTTTATTTTCTTTAAAGTCTATTTATTTTTAGATTTGCTTATAATTTTTTTTTAGCGTAGCTCTATTATTTCAATTTTGTTTTTTAAATTTCGTCCTAAGGAGATTTAGTCTAATTCTTTTAGTTTGAAAGTATTTTTTCAGAAGAGGCTCATACTTCAAGACATTCAAGTTTGGACTGTGATGTGGGCTCTACAGAACTCAACATGCCAGTGTGACATTAGCATTAAGGTGAAGTTTTTTTAACATTATTGAACCTTCATAAATGTTTTGTTTTGTTCGTTTGTGAAATTTTTTGTCTTGACGGCCGTCGGACAAATGTTTTTTGTCAAAACAGAATTGTATGTTTTAAATGTTAACATGTTTAATGTTGTATTTTCTTTGAAGTTTATTTAATTTTAGATTTTCTTATTTTTTTTTTTTAGTGTAGCTCTATTATTTCAATTTTTTTTAAAATTTCGTCCTATGGAGAATTAGTCTAATTCTTTTAGTTTGAAAGTATTTTTTCAGAAGAGGCTCATACTTCAAGACATTCAAGTTTGGACTGTGATATGGGCTATACAGAACTCAACATGCCAGTGTGACATTAGCATTAAGGTGAAGTTATTTAAACATTATTGAACCTTCATAAATGTTTTGTTTTGTTCGTTTGTGAATTGTTTTGTCTTGACGGCCGTCGCACAAATGTTTTTTGTCAAAACCGTATTGTATGTTTTAAATGTTAGCATGTCTAATTCGTATTTTCTTTGAAGTTTATTTAATTTTAGATTTGCTTATAATTTTTTTTTAGCGTAGCTCTATTATTTCAATTTTTTTAAAATTTCGTCCTTTGGAGATTTAATCTAATTCTTTTAGTTTGAAAGTATTTTTCAGAAGAGGCTCATACTTCAAGACATTCAAGTTTGGACTGAGATGTGGGCTCTACAGAACTCAACATGCCAGTGTGACATTAGCATTAAGGTGAAGTTTTTTTAACATTATTGAACCTTCATAAATGTTTTGTTTTGTTCGTTTGTGAAATTTTTTGTCTTGACGGCCGTCGGACAAATGTTTTTTGTCAAAACAGAATTGTATGTTTTAAATGTTAACATGTTTAATGTTGTATTTTCTTTGAAGTTTGATTAATTTTAGATTTTCTTATTATTTTTTTTAGTGTAGCTCTACTATTTCAATTTTTTTTAAAATTTCGTCCTATGGAGAATTAGTCTAATTCTTTTAGTTTGAAAGTATTTTTTCAGAAGAGGCTCATACTTCAAGACATTCAAGTTTGGACTGTGATATGGGCTATACAGAACTCAACATGCCAGTGTGACATTAGCATTAAGGTGAAGTTATTTAAACATTATTGAACCTTCATAAATGTTTTGTTTTGTTCGTTTGTGAATTGTTTTGTCTTGATGGCCATCGGACAAATGTTTTTTGTCAAAACCATATTGTATGTTTTGTTCGTTTGTGAAATTTTTTGTCTTGACGGCCATCGGACAAATGTTTTTTGTCAAAACCATATTGTATGTTTTAAATGTCAACATGTTTAATGTTTTATTTTCTTTAAAGTCTATTTATTTTTAGATTTGCTTATAATTTTTTTTTAGCGTAGCTCTATTATTTCAATTTTGTTTTTTAAATTTCGTCCTAAGGAGATTTAGTCTAATTCTTTTAGTTTGAAAGTATTTTTTCAGAAGAGGCTCATACTTCAAGACATTCAAGTTTGGACTGTGATATGGGCTATACAGAACTCAACATGCCAGTGTGACATTAGCATTAAGGTGAAGTTATTTAAACATTATTGAACCTTCATAAATGTTTTGTTTTGTTCGTTTGTGAATTGTTTTGTCTTGACGGCCGTCGCACAAATGTTTTTTGTCAAAACCGTATTGTATGTTTTAAATGTTAGCATGTCTAATTCGTATTTTCTTTGAAGTTTATTTAATTTTAGATTTGCTTATAATTTTTTTTTAGCGTAGCTCTATTATTTCAATTTTGTTTTTTAAATTTTGTCCTATGGAGATTTAGTCTAATTCTTTTAGTTTGAAAGTATTTTTTCAGAAGAGGCTCATACTTCAAGACATTCAAGTTTGGACTGTGATGTTAGCTCTACAGAACTCAACATGCCAGTGTAACATTAGCATTAAGGTGAAGTTATTTAAACATTATTGAACCTTCATAAATGTTTTGTTTTGTTCGTTTGTGAAATTTTTTGTCTTGACGGCCATCGGACAAATGTTTTTTGTCAAAACCATATTGTATGTTTTAAATGTCAACATGTTTAATGTTTTATTTTCTTTAAAGTCTATTTATTTTTAGATTTGCTTATAATTTTTTTTTAGCGTAGCTCTATTATTTCAATTTTGTTTTTTAAATTTCGTCCTAAGGAGATTTAGTCTAATTCTTTTAGTTTGAAAGTATTTTTTCAGAAGAGGCTCATACTTCAAGACATTCAAGTTTGGACTGTGATGTGGGCTCTACAGAACTCAACATGCCAGTGTGACATTAGCATTAAGGTGAAGTTTTTTTAACATTATTGAACCTTCATAAATGTTTTGTTTTGTTCGTTTGTGAAATTTTTTGTCTTGACGGCCGTCGGACAAATGTTTTTTGTCAAAACAGAATTGTATGTTTTAAATGTTAACATGTTTAATGTTGTATTTTCTTTGAAGTTTATTTAATTTTAGATTTTCTTATTTTTTTTTTTTAGTGTAGCTCTATTATTTCAATTTTTTTTAAAATTTCGTCCTATGGAGAATTAGTCTAATTCTTTTAGTTTGAAAGTATTTTTTCAGAAGAGGCTTATACTTCAAGACATTCAAGTTTGGACTGTGATATGGGCTATACAGAACTCAACATGCCAGTGTGACATTAGCATTAAGGTGAAGTTATTTAAACATTATTGAACCTTCATAAATGTTTTGTTTTGTTCTTTTTTGAATTGTTTTTTCTTGACGGCCGTCGCACAAATGTTTTTTGTCAAAACCGTATTGTATGTTTTAAATGTAGCATGTCTAATTCGTATTTTCTTTGAAGTTTATTTAATTTTAGATTTGCTTATAATTTTTTTTTAGCGTAGCTCTATTATTTCAATTTTGTTTTTAAATTTTGTCCTATGGAGATTTAGTCTAATTCTTTTAGTTTGAAAGTATTTTTTCAGAAGAGGCTCATACTTCAAGACATTCAAGTTTGGACTGTGATGTGGGCTCTACAGAACTCAACATGCCAGTGTGACATTAGCATTAAGGTGAAGTTTTTTTAACATTATTGAACCTTCATAAATGTTTTGTTTTGTTTGTTTGTGAATTGATTTGTCTTGAAGGCCGTCAGACAAATGTTTTTTGTCAAAACCGTATTGTATGTTTTAAATGTTAGCATGTTTAATGTTGTATTTCCTTTGAGCTTATTTAATTTTAGATTTTCTTACATTTTTTTTTTAGTGTAGCTCTATTATTTCAATTTTTTTTTTAAATTTCGTCCTATGGAGAATTAGTCTAATTCTTTTAGTTTGAAAGTATTTTTTCAGAAGAGGCTCATACTTCAAGACATTCAAGTTTGGACTGTGATGTGAGCTTTACAGAACTCAAAATGCCAGTGTAACATTAGCATTAAGGTGAAGTTATTTAAACATTATTGAACCTTCATAAATGTTTTGTTTTGTTCGTTTGTGAAATTTTTTGTCTTGACGGCCATCGGACAAATGTTTTTTTGTCAAAACCATATTGTATGTTTTAAATGTCAACATGTTTAATGTTGTATTTTCTTTAAAGTCTATTATTTTTAGATTTGCTTATAATTTTTTTTTAGCGTAGCTCTATTATTTCAATTTTGTTTTTTAAATTTCGTCCTAAGGAGATTTAGTCTAATTCTTTTAGTTTGAAAGTATTTTTTCAGAAGAGGCTCATACTTCAAGACATTCAAGTTTGGACTGTGATGTGGGCTCTACAGAACTCAACATGCCAGTGTGACATTAGCATTAAGGTGAAGTTTTTTTAACATTATTGAACCTTCATAAATGTTTTGTTTTGTTCGTTTGTGAAATTTTTTGTCTTGACGGCCGTCGGACAAATGTTTTTTGTCAAAACAGAATTGTATGTTTTAAATGTTAACATGTTTAATGTTGTATTTTCTTTGAAGTTTATTTAATTTTAGATTTTCTTATTATTTTTTTTTAGTGTAGCTCTATTATTTCAATTTTTTTTAAATTTCGTCCTATGGAGAATTAGTCTAATTCTTTTAGTTTGAAAGTATTTTTTCAGAAGAGGCTCATACTTCAAGACATTCAAGTTTGGACTGTGATGTGAGCTTTACAGAACTCAAAATGCCAGTGTAACATTAGCATTAAGGTGAAGTTATTTAAACATTATTGAACCTTCATAAATGTTTTGTTTTGTTCGTTTGTGAAATTTTTTGTCTTGACGGCCATCGGACAAATGTTTTTTGTCAAAACCATATTGTATGTTTTAAATGTCAACATGTTTAATGTTTTATTTTCTTTAAAGTCTATTTATTTTTAGATTTGCTTATAATTTTTTTTTAGCGTAGCTCTATTATTTCAATTTTGTTTTTTAAATTTCGTCCTAAGGAGATTTAGTCTAATTCTTTTAGTTTGAAAGTATTTTTTCAGAAGAGGCTCATACTTCAAGACATTCAAGTTTGGACTGTGATGTGGGCTCTACAGAACTCAACATGCCAGTGTGACATTAGCATTAAGGTGAAGTTTTTTAAACATTATTGAACCTTCATAAATGTTTTGTTTTGTTCGTTTGTGAAATTTTTTGTCTTGACGGCCGTCGGACAAATGTTTTTTGTCAAAACAGAATTGTATGTTTTAAATGTTAACATGTTTAATGTTGTATTTTCTTTGAAGTTTATTTAATTTTAGATTTTCTTATTTTTTTTTTTTAGTGTAGCTCTATTATTTCAATTTTTTTTAAATTTCGTCCTATGGAGAATTAGTCTAATTCTTTTAGTTTGAAAGTATTTTTTCAGAAGAGGCTCATACTTCAAGACATTCAAGTTTGGACTGTGATATGGGCTATACAGAACTCAACATGCCAGTGTGACATTAGCATTAAGGTGAAGTTATTTAAACATTATTGAACCTTCATAAATGTTTTGTTTTGTTCGTTTGTGAATTGTTTTGTCTTGACGGCCGTCGCACAAATGTTTTTTGTCAAAACCGTATTGTATGTTTTAAATGTTAGCATGTCTAATTCGTATTTTCTTTGAAGTTTATTTAATTTTAGATTTGCTTATAATTTTTTTTTAGCGTAGCTCTATTATTTCAATTTTTTTTAAAATTTCGTCCTTTGGAGATTTAATCTAATTCTTTTAGTTTGAAAGTATTTTTTCAGAAGAGGCTCATACTTCAAGACATTCAAGTTTGGACTGAGATGTGGGCTCTACAGAACTCAACATGCCAGTGTGACATTAGCATTAAGGTGAAGTTTTTTTAACATTATTGAACCTTCATAAATGTTTTGTTTTGTTCGTTTGTGAAATTTTTTGTCTTGACGGCCGTCGGACAAATGTTTTTTGTCAAAACAGAATTGTATGTTTTAAATGTTAACATGTTTAATGTTGTATTTTCTTTGAAGTTTGATTAATTTTAGATTTTCTTATTATTTTTTTTTAGTGTAGCTCTACTTATTTCAATTTTTTTTAAAATTTCGTCCTATGGAGAATTAGTCTAATTCTTTTAGTTTGAAAGTATTTTTTCAGAAGAGGCTCATACTTCAAGACATTCAAGTTTGGACTGTGATATGGGCTATACAGAACTCAACATGCCAGTGTGACATTAGCATTAAGGTGAAGTTATTTAAACATTATTGAACCTTCATAAATGTTTTGTTTTGTTCGTTTGTGAATTGTTTTGTCTTGATGGCCATCGGACAAATGTTTTTTGTCAAAACCATATTGTATGTTTTGTTCGTTTGTGAAATTTTTTGTCTTGACGGCCATCGGACAAATGTTTTTTGTCAAAACCATATTGTATGTTTTAAATGTCAACATGTTTAATGTTTTATTTTCTTTAAAGTCTATTTATTTTTAGATTTGCTTATAATTTTTTTTTAGCGTAGCTCTATTATTTCAATTTTGTTTTTTAAATTTCGTCCTAAGGAGATTTAGTCTAATTCTTTTAGTTTGAAAGTATTTTTTCAGAAGAGGCTCATACTTCAAGACATTCAAGTTTGGACTGTGATGTGGGCTCTACAGAACTCAACATGCCAGTGTGACATTAGCATTAAGGTGAAGTTTTTTTAACATTATTGAACCTTCATAAATGTTTTGTTTTGTTCGTTTGTGAAATTTTTTGTCTTGACGGCCGTCGGACAAATGTTTTTTGTCAAAACAGAATTGTATGTTTTAAATGTTAACATGTTTAATGTTGTATTTTCTTTGAAGTTTATTTAATTTTAGATTTTCTTATTTTTTTTTTTTAGTGTAGCTCTATTATTTCAATTTTTTTTAAAATTTCGTCCTATGGAGAATTAGTCTAATTCTTTTAGTTTGAAAGTATTTTTTCAGAAGAGGCTCATACTTCAAGACATTCAAGTTTGGACTGTGATATGGGCTATACAGAACTCAACATGCCAGTGTGACATTAGCATTAAGGTGAAGTTTTTTTAACATTATTGAACCTTCATAAATGTTTTGTTTTGTTCGTTTGTGAAATTTTTTGTCTTGACGGCCGTCGGACAAATGTTTTTTGTCAAAACAGAATTGTATGTTTTAAATGTTAACATGTTTAATGTTGTATTTTCTTTGAAGTTTATTTAATTTTAGATTTTCTTATTTTTTTTTTTTAGTGTAGCTCTATTATTTCAATTTTTTTTAAAATTTCGTCCTATGGAGAATTAGTCTAATTCTTTTAGTTTGAAAGTATTTTTTCAGAAGAGGCTCATACTTCAAGACATTCAAGTTTGCACTGTGATATGGGCTATACAGAACTCAACATGCCAGTGTGACATTAGCATTAAGGTGAAGTTATTTAAACATTATTGAACCTTCATAAATGTTTTGTTTTGTTCGTTTGTGAATTGTTTTGTCTTGACGGCCGTCGCACAAATGTTTTTTGTCAAAACCGTATTGTATGTTTTAAATGTTAGCATGTCTAATTCGTATTTTCTTTGAAGTTTATTTAATTTTAGATTTGCTTATAATTTTTTTTTAGCGTAGCTCTATTATTTCAATTTTGTTTTTTAAATTTTGTCCTATGGAGATTTAGTCTAATTCTTTTAGTTTAAAAGTATTTTTTCAGAAGAGGCTCATACTTCAAGACATTCAAGTTTGGACTGTGATGTGGGCTCTACAGAACTTAACATGCCAGTGTGACATTAGCATTAAGGTAAAGTTTTTTTAACATTATTGAACCTTCATAAATGTTTTGTTTTGTTCGTTTGTGAAATTTTTTGTGTTGACGGCCGTCGGACAAATGTTTTTTGTCAAAACAGAATTGTATGTTTTAAATGTTAACATGTTTAATGTTGTATTTTCTTTGAAGTTTATTTAATTTTAGATTTTCTTATAATTTTTTTTTAGCGTAGCTCTATTATTTCAATTTTTTTTAAAATTTCGTCCTTTGGTTATTTAATCTAATTCTTTTAGTTTGAAAGTATTTTTTCAGAATAGGCTCATACTTCAAGACATTCAAGTTTGGACTGAGATGTGGGCTCTACAGAACTCAACATGCCAGTGTGACATTAGCATTAAGGTGAAGTTTTTTTAACATTATTGAACCTTCATAAATGTTTTGTTTTGTTCGTTTGTGAAATTTTTTGTCTTGACGGACGTAGGACAAATGTTTTTTGTCAAAACAGAATTGTATGTTTTAAATGTTAACATGTTTAATGTTGTATTTTCTTTGAAGTTTGATTAATTTTAGATTTTCTTATTATTTTTTTTAGTGTAGCTCTATTATTTCAATTTTTTTTAAAATTTCGTCCTATGGAGAATTAGTCTAATTCTTTTAGTTTGAAAGTATTTTTTCAGAAGAGGCTCATACTTCAAGACATTCAAGTTTGGACTGTGATATGGGCTATACAGAACTCAACATGCCAGTGTGACATTAGCATTAAGGTGAAGTTATTTAAACATTATTGAACCTTCATAAATGTTTTGTTTTGTTCGTTTGTGAATTGTTTTGTCTTGATGGCCATCGGACAAATGTTTTTTGTCAAAACCATATTGTATGTTTTGTTCGTTTGTGAAATTTTTTGTCTTGACGGCCATCGGACAAATGTTTTTTGTCAAAACCATATTGTATGTTTTAAATGTCAACATGTTTAATGTTTTATTTTCTTTAAAGTCTATTTATTTTTAGATTTGCTTATAATTTTTTTTTAGCGTAGCTCTATTATTTCAATTTTGTTTTTTAAATTTCGTCCTAAGGAGATTTAGTCTAATTCTTTTAGTTTGAAAGTATTTTTTCAGAAGAGGCTCATACTTCAAGACATTCAAGTTTGGACTGTGATGTGGGCTCTACAGAACTCAACATGCCAGTGTGACATTAGCATTAAGGTGAAGTTTTTTTAACATTATTGAACCTTCATAAATGTTTTGTTTTGTTCGTTTGTGAAATTTTTTGTCTTGACGGCCGTCGGACAAATGTTTTTTGTCAAAACAGAATTGTATGTTTTAAATGTTAACATGTTTAATGTTGTATTTTCTTTGAAGTTTATTTAATTTTAGATTTTCTTATTTTTTTTTTTTAGTGTAGCTCTATTATTTCAATTTTTTTTAAAATTTCGTCCTATGGAGAATTAGTCTAATTCTTTTAGTTTGAAAGTATTTTTTCAGAAGAGGCTCATACTTCAAGACATTCAAGTTTGGACTGTGATATGGGCTATACAGAACTCAACATGCCAGTGTGACATTAGCATTAAGGTGAAGTTATTTAAACATTATTGAACCTTCATAAATGTTTTGTTTTGTTCGTTTGTGAATTGTTTTTTCTTGACGGCCGTCGCACAAATGTTTTTTGTCAAAACCGTATTGTATGTTTTAAATGTTAGCATGTCTAATTCGTATTTTCTTTGAATTTTTTTTAATTTTAGATTTGCTTATAATTTTTTTTTAGTGTAGCTCTATTATTTCAATTTTGTTTTTTAAATTTTGTCCTATGGAGATTTAGTCTAATTCTTTTAGTTTGAAAGTATTTTTTCAGAAGAGGCTCATACTTCAAGACATTCAAGTTTGGACTGTGATGTGGGCTCTACAGAACTCAACATGCCAGTGTGACATTAGCATTAAGTTTAAGTTTTTTTAACATTATTGAACCTTCATAAATGTTTTGTTTTGTTCGTTTGTGAAATTTTTTGTGTTGACGGCCGTCGGACAAATGTTTTTTGTCAAAACAGAATTGTATGTTTTAAATGTTAACATGTTTAATGTTGTATTTTCTTTGAAGTTTATTTAATTTTAGATTTTCTTATAATTTTTTTTTAGCGTAGCTCTATTATTTTAATTTTTTTTTAAATTTCGTCCTTTGGAGATTTAATCTAATTTTTTTAGTTTGAAAGTATTTTTTCAGAAGAGGCTCATACTTCAAGACATTCAAGTTTGGACTGAGATGTGGGCTCTACAGAACTCAACATGCCAGTGTGACATTAGCATTAAGGTGAAGTTTTTTTAACATTATTGAACCTTCATAAATGTTTTGTTTTGTTTGTTTGTGAAATTTTTTGTCTTGACGGCCGTCGGACAAATGTTTTTTGTCAAAACAGAATTGTATGTTTTAAATGTTAGC
This sequence comes from Biomphalaria sudanica, assembly GCA_036873155.1. NCBI lineage: Eukaryota > Metazoa > Mollusca > Gastropoda > Planorbidae > Biomphalaria > Biomphalaria sudanica. Next base: position 1,175,966 of record JAZGLO010002157.1, read on the forward strand.
ATGTTTAATGTTGTATTTTCTTTGAAGTTTATTTAATTTTAGATTTTCTTATTATTTTTTTTTAGTGTAGCTCTATTATTTCAATTTTTTTTAAAATTTCGTCCTATGGAGAATTAGTCTAATTCTTTTAGTTTGAAAGTATTTTTTCAGAAGAGGCTCATACTTCAAGACATTCAAGTTTGGACTGTGATATGGGCTATACAGAACTCAACATGCCAGTGTGACATTAGCATTAAGGTGAAGTTTTTTTAACATTATTGAACCTTCATAAATGTTTTGTTTTGTTCGTTTGTGAAATTTTTTGTCTTGACGGCCGTCGGACAAATGTTTTTTGTCAAAACCATATTGTATGTTTTGTTCGTTTGTGAAATTTTTTGTCTTGACGGCCATCGGACAAATGTTTTTTGTCAAAACCATATTGTATGTTTTAAATGTCAACATGTTTAATGTTTTATTTTCTTTAAAGTCTATTTATTTTTAGATTTGCTTATAATTTTTTTTTAGCGTAGCTCTATTATTTCAATTTTGTTTTTTAAATTTCGTCCTAAGGAGATTTAGTCTAATTCTTTTAGTTTGAAAGTATTTTTTCAGAAGAGGCTCATACTTCAAGACATTCAAGTTTGGACTGTGATGTGGGCTCTACAGAACTCAACATGCCAGTGTGACATTAGCATTAAGGTGAAGTTTTTTTAACATTATTGAACCTTCATAAATGTTTTGTTTTGTTCGTTTGTGAAATTTTTTGTCTTGACGGCCGTCGGACAAATGTTTTTTGTCAAAACAGAATTGTATGTTTTAAATGTTAACATGTTTAATGTTGTATTTTCTTTGAAGTTTATTTAATTTTAGATTTTCTTATTATTTTTTTTTAGTGTAGCTCTATTATTTCAATTTTTTTTTAAATTTCGTCCTATGGAGAATTAGTCTAATTCTTTTAGTTTGAAAGTATTTTTTCAGAAGAGGCTCATACTTCAAGACATTCAAGTTTGGACTGTGATATGGGCTATACAGAACTCAACATGCCAGTGTGACATTAGCATTAAGGTGAAGTCATTTAAACATTATTGAACCTTCATAAATGTTTTGTTTTGTTCGTTTGTGAATTGTTTTGTCTTGACGGCCGTCGCACAAATGTTTTTTGTCAAAACCGTATTGTATGTTTTAAATGTTAGCATGTCTAATTCGTATTTTCTTTGAAGTTTATTTAATTTTAGATTTGCTTATAATTTTTTTTTAGCGTAGCTCTATTATTTCAATTTTGTTTTTTAAATTTTGTCCTATGGAGATTTAGTCTAATTCTTTTAGTTTGAAAGTATTTTTTCAGAAGAGGCTCATACTTCAAGACATTCAAGTTTGGACTGTGATGTGGGCTCTACAGAACTCAACATGCCAGTGTGACATTAGCATTAAGGTAAAGTTTTTTTAACATTATTGAACCTTCATAAATGTTTTGTTTTGTTCGTTTGTGAAATTTTTTGTGTTGACGGCCGTCGGACAAATGTTTTTTGTCAAAACAGAATTGTATGTTTTAAATGTTAACATGTTTAATGTTGTATTTTCTTTGAAGTTTATTTAATTTTAGATTTTCTTATAATTTTTTTTTAGCGTAGCTCTATTATTTCAATTTTTTTTTAAATTTCGTCCTTTGGAGATTTAATCTAATTCTTTTAGTTTGAAAGTATTTTTTCAGAAGAGGCTCATACTTCAAGACATTCAAGTTTGGACTGTGATGTGGGCTCTACAGAACTCAACATGCCAGTGTGACATTAGCATTAAGGTAAAGTTTTTTTAACATTATTGAACCTTCATAAATGTTTTGTTTTGTTTGTTTGTGAAATTTTTTGTCTTGACGGCCGTCGGACAAATGTTTTTTGTCAAAACAGAATTGTATGTTTTAAATGTTAGCATGTTTAATGTTGTATTTTCTTTGAAGTTTATTTAATTTTAGATTTTCTTATTATTTTTTTTTAGTGTAGCTCTATTATTTCAATTTTTTTTTAAATTTCGTCCTATGGAGAATTAGTCTAATTCTTTTAGTTTGAAAGTATTTTTTCAGAAGAGGCTCATACTTCAAGACATTCAAGTTTGGACTGTGATATGTGCTATACAGAACTCAACATGCCAGTGTGACATTAGCATTAAGGTGAAGTTTTTTTAACATTATTGAACCTTCATAAATGTTTTGTTTTGTTCGTTTGTGAAATTTTTTGTCTTGACGGCCGTCGGACAAATGTTTTTTGTCAAAACAGAATTGTATGTTTTAAATGTTAACATGTTTAATGTTGTATTTTCTTTGAAGTTTATTTAATTTTAGATTTTCTTATTATTTTTTTTTAGTGTAGCTCTATTATTTCAATTTTTTTTAAAATTTCGTCCTATGGAGAATTAGTCTAATTCTTTTAGTTTGAAAGTATTTTTTCAGAAGAGGCTCATACTTCAAGACATTCAAGTTTGGACTGTGATGTGAGCTTTACAGAACTCAAAATGCCAGTGTAACATTAGCATTAAGGTGAAGTTATTTAAACATTATTGAACCTTCATAAATGTTTTGTTTTGTTCGTTTGTGAAATTTTTTGTCTTGACGGCCGTCGGACAAATGTTTTTTGTCAAAACCATATTGTATGTTTTGTTCGTTTGTGAAATTTTTTGTCTTGACGGCCATCGGACAAATGTTTTTTGTCAAAACCATATTGTATGTTTTAAATGTCAACATGTTTAATGTTTTATTTTCTTTAAAGTCTATTTATTTTTAGATTTGCTTATAATTTTTTTTTAGCGTAGCTCTATTATTTCAATTTTGTTTTTTAAATTTCGTCCTAAGGAGATTTAGTCTAATTCTTTTAGTTTGAAAGTATTTTTTCAGAAGAGGCTCATACTTCAAGACATTCAAGTTTGGACTGTGATGTGGGCTCTACAGAACTCAACATGCCAGTGTGACATTAGCATTAAGGTGAAGTTTTTTTAACATTATTGAACCTTCATAAATGTTTTGTTTTGTTCGTTTGTGAAATTTTTTGTCTTGACGGCCGTCGGACAAATGTTTTTTGTCAAAACAGAATTGTATGTTTTAAATGTTAACATGTTTAATGTTGTATTTTCTTTGAAGTTTATTTAATTTTAGATTTTCTTATTATTTTTTTTTAGTGTAGCTCTATTATTTCAATTTTTTTTTAAATTTCGTCCTATGGAGAATTAGTCTAATTCTTTTAGTTTGAAAGTATTTTTTCAGAAGAGGCTCATACTTCAAGACATTCAAGTTTGGACTGTGATATGGGCTATACAGAACTCAACATGCCAGTGTGACATTAGCATTAAGGTGAAGTCATTTAAACATTATTGAACCTTCATAAATGTTTTGTTTTGTTCGTTTGTGAATTGTTTTGTCTTGACGGCCGTCGCACAAATGTTTTTTGTCAAAACCGTATTGTATGTTTTAAATGTTAGCATGTCTAATTCGTATTTTCTTTGAAGTTTATTTAATTTTAGATTTGCTTATAATTTTTTTTTAGCGTAGCTCTATTATTTCAATTTTGTTTTTTAAATTTTGTCCTATGGAGATTTAGTCTAATTCTTTTAGTTTGAAAGTATTTTTTCAGAAGAGGCTCATACTTCAAGACATTCAAGTTTGGACTGTGATGTGGGCTCTACAGAACTCAACATGCCAGTGTGACATTAGCATTAAGGTAAAGTTTTTTTAACATTATTGAACCTTCATAAATGTTTTGTTTTGTTCGTTTGTGAAATTTTTTGTGTTGACGGCCGTCGGACAAATGTTTTTTGTCAAAACAGAATTGTATGTTTTAAATGTTAACATGTTTAATGTTGTATTTTCTTTGAAGTTTATTTAATTTTAGATTTTCTTATAATTTTTTTTTAGCGTAGCTCTATTATTTCAATTTTTTTTTAAATTTCGTCCTTTGGAGATTTAATCTAATTCTTTTAGTTTGAAAGTATTTTTTCAGAAGAGGCTCATACTTCAAGACATTCAAGTTTGGACTGAGATGTGGGCTCTACAGAACTCAACATGCCAGTGTGACATTAGCATTAAGGTGAAGTTTTTTTAACATTATTGAACCTTCATAAATGTTTTGTTTTGTTTGTTTGTGAAATTTTTTGTCTTGACGGCCGTCGGACAAATGTTTTTTGTCAAAACAGAATTGTATGTTTTAAATGTTAGCATGTTTAATGTTGTATTTTCTTTGAAGTTTATTTAATTTTAGATTTTCTTATTATTTTTTTTTAGTGTAGCTCTATTATTTCAATTTTTTTTTAAATTTCGTCCTATGGAGAATTAGTCTAATTCTTTTAGTTTGAAAGTATTTTTTCAGAAGAGGCTCATACTTCAAGACATTCAAGTTTGGACTGTGATGTGGGCTCTACAGAACTCAACATGCCAGTGTGACATTAGCATTAAGGTAAAGTTTTTTTAACATTATTGAACCTTCATAAATGTTTTGTTTTGTTTGTTTGTGAAATTTTTTGTCTTGACGGCCGTCGGACAAATGTTTTTTGTCAAAACAGAATTGTATGTTTTAAATGTTAGCATGTTTAATGTTGTATTTTCTTTGAAGTTTATTTAATTTTAGATTTTCTTATTATTTTTTTTTAGTGTAGCTCTATTATTTCAATTTTTTTTAAAATTTCGTCCTATGGAGAATTAGTCTAATTCTTTTAGTTTGAAAGTATTTTTTCAGAAGAGGCTCATACTTCAAGAAATTCAAGTTTGGACTGTGATATGGGCTATACAGAACTCAACATGCCAGTGTGACATTAGCATTAAGGTGAAGTCATTTAAACATTATTGAACCTTCATAAATGTTTTGTTTTGTTCGTTTGTGAATTGTTTTGTCTTGACGGCCGTCGCACAAATGTTTTTTGTCAAAACCGTATTGTATGTTTTAAATGTTAGCATGTCTAATTCGTATTTTCTTTGAAGTTTATTTAATTTTAGATTTGCTTATAATTTTTTTTTAGCGTAGCTCTATTATTTCAATTTTGTTTTTTAAATTTTGTCCTATGGAGATTTAGTCTAATTCTTTTAGTTTGAAAGTATTTTTTCAGAAGAGGCTCATACTTCAAGACATTCAAGTTTGGACTGTGATGTGGGCTCTACAGAACTCAACATGCCAGTGTGACATTAGCATTAAGGTAAAGTTTTTTTAACATTATTGAACCTTCATAAATGTTTTGTTTTGTTCGTTTGTGAAATTTTTTGTGTTGACGGCCGTCGGACAAATGTTTTTTGTCAAAACAGAATTGTATGTTTTAAATGTTAACATGTTTAATGTTGTATTTTCTTTGAAGTTTATTTAATTTTAGATTTTCTTATAATTTTTTTTTAGCGTAGCTCTATTATTTCAATTTTTTTTTAAATTTCGTCCTTTGGAGATTTAATCTAATTCTTTTAGTTTGAAAGTATTTTTTCAGAAGAGGCTCATACTTCAAGACATTCAAGTTTGGACTGAGATGTGGGCTCTACAGAACTCAACATACCAGTGTGACATTAGCATTAAGGTGAAGTTTTTTTAACATTATTGAACCTTCATAAATGTTTTGTTTTGTTTGTTTGTGAAATTTTTTGTCTTGACGGCCGTCGGACAAATGTTTTTTGTCAAAACAGAATTGTATGTTTTAAATGTTAGCATGTTTAATGTTGTATTTTCTTTGAAGTTTATTTAATTTTAGATTTTCTTATTATTTTTTTTTAGTGTAGCTCTATTATTTCAATTTTTTTTTAAATTTCGTCCTATGGAGAATTAGTCTAATTCTTTTAGTTTGAAAGTATTTTTTCAGAAGAGGCTCATACTTCAAGACATTCAAGTTTGGACTGTGATGTGGGCTCTACAGAACTCAACATGCCAGTGTGACATTAGCATTAAGGTAAAGTTTTTTTAACATTATTGAACCTTCATAAATGTTTTGTTTTGTTTGTTTGTGAAATTTTTTGTCTTGACGGCCGTCGGACAAATGTTTTTTGTCAAAACAGAATTGTATGTTTTAAATGTTAGCATGTTTAATGTTGTATTTTCTTTGAAGTTTATTTAATTTTAGATTTTCTTATTATTTTTTTTTAGTGTAGCTCTATTATTTCAATTTTTTTTTAAATTTCGTCCTATGGAGAATTAGTCTAATTCTTTTAGTTTAAAAGTATTTTTTCAGAAGAGGCTCATACTTCAAGACATTCAAGTTTGGACTGTGATATGTGCTATACAGAACTCAACATGCCAGTGTGACATTAGCATTAAGGTGAAGTTTTTTTAACATTATTGAACCTTCATAAATGTTTTGTTTTGTTCGTTTGTGAAAATTTTTGTCTTGACGGCCGTCGGACAAATGTTTTTTGTCAAAACAGAATTGTATGTTTTAAATGTTAACATGTTTAATGTTGTATTTTCTTTGAAGTTTATTTAATTTTAGATTTTCTTATTATTTTTTTTTAGTGTAGCTCTATTATTTCAATTTTTTTTAAAATTTCGTCCTATGGAGAATTAGTCTAATTCTTTTAGTTTGAAAGTATTTTTTCAGAAGAGGCTCATACTTCAAGACATTCAAGTTTGGACTGTGATGTGAGCTTTACAGAACTCAAAATGCCAGTGTAACATTAGCATTAAGGTGAAGTTATTTAAACATTATTGAACCTTCATAAATGTTTTGTTTTGTTCGTTTGTGAAATTTTTTGTCTTGACGGCCATCGGACAAATGTTTTTTGTCAAAACCATATTGTATGTTTTAAATGTCAACATGTTTAATGTTTTATTTTCTTTAAAGTCTATTTATTTTTAGATTTGCTTATAATTTTTTTTTAGCGTAGCTCTATTATTTCAATTTTGTTTTTTAAATTTCGTCCTAAGGAGATTTAGTCTAATTCTTTTAGTTTGAAAGTATTTTTTCAGAAGAGGCTCATACTTCAAGACATTCAAGTTTGGACTGTGATGTGGGCTCTACAGAACTCAACATGCCAGTGTGACATTAGCATTAAGGTGAAGTTTTTTTAACATTATTGAACCTTCATAAATGTTTTGTTTTGTTCGTTTGTGAAATTTTTTGTCTTGACGGCCGTCGGACAAATGTTTTTTGTCAAAACAGAATTGTATGTTTTAAATGTTAACATGTTTAATGTTGTATTTTCTTTGAAGTTTATTTAATTTTAGATTTTCTTATTTTTTTTTTTTAGTGTAGCTCTATTATTTCAATTTTTTTAAAAATTTCGTCCTATGGAGAATTAGTCTAATTCTTTTAGTTTGAAAGTATTTTTTCAGAAGAGGCTCATACTTCAAGACATTCAAGTTTGGACTGTGATATGGGCTATACAGAACTCAACATGCCAGTGTGACATTAGCATTAAGGTGAAGTTATTTAAACATTATTGAACCTTCATAAATGTTTTGTTTTGTTCGTTTGTGAATTGTTTTGTCTTGACGGCCGTAGCACAAATGTTTTTTGTCAAAACCGTATTGTATGTTTTAAATGTTAGCATGTCTAATTCGTATTTTCTTTGAAGTTTATTTAATTTTAGATTTGCTTATAATTTTTTTTTAGCGTAGCTCTATTATTTCAATTTTGTTTTTTAAATTTTGTCCTATGGAGATTTAGTCTAATTCTTTTAGTTTGAAAGTATTTTTTCAGAAGAGGCTCATACTTCAAGACATTCAAGTTTGGACTGTGATGTGGGCTCTACAGAACTCAACATGCCAGTGTGACATTAGCATTAAGGTGAAGTTTTTTTAACATTATTGAACCTTCATAAATGTTTTGTTTTGTTTGTTTGTGAATTGATTTGTCTTGAAGGCCGTCAGACAAATGTTTTTTGTCAAAACCGTATTGTATGTTTTAAATGTTAGCATGTTTAATGTTGTATTTCCTTTGAGCTTATTTAATTTTAGATTTTCTTACATTTTTTTTTTAGTGTAGCTCTATTATTTCAATTTTTTTTTTAAATTTCGTCCTATGGAGAATTAGTCTAATTCTTTTAGTTTGAAAGTATTTTTTCAGAAGAGGCTCATACTTCAAGACATTCAAGTTTGGACTGTGATGTGAGCTTTACAGAACTCAAAATGCCAGTGTAACATTAGCATTAAGGTGAAGTTATTTAAACATTATTGAACCTTCATAAATGTTTATTTTTGTTCGTTTGTGAAATTTTTTGTCTTGACGGCCATCGGACAAATGTTTTTTGTCAAAACCATATTGTATGTTTTAAATGTCAACATGTTTAATGTTTTATTTTCTTTAAAGTCTATTTATTTTTAGATTTGCTTATAATTTTTTTTTAGCGTAGCTCTATTATTTCAATTTTGTTTTTTAAATTTCGTCCTAAGGAGATTTAGTCTAATTCTTTTAGTTTGAAAGTATTTTTTCAGAAGAGGCTCATACTTCAAGACATTCAAGTTTGGACTGTGATGTGGGCTCTACAGAACTCAACATGCCAGTGTGACATTAGCATTAAGGTGAAGTTTTTTTAACATTATTGAACCTTCATAAATGTTTTGTTTTGTTCGTTTGTGAAATTTTTTGTCTTGACGGCCGTCGGACAAATGTTTTTTGTCAAAACAGAATTGTATGTTTTAAATGTTAACATGTTTAATGTTGTATTTTCTTTGAAGTTTATTTAATTTTAGATTTTCTTATTATTTTTTTTTAGTGTAGCTCTATTATTTCAATTTTTTTTAAAATTTCGTCCTATGGAGAATTAGTCTAATTCTTTTAGTTTGAAAGTATTTTTTCAGAAGAGGCTCATACTTCAAGACATTCAAGTTTGGACTGTGATGTGAGCTTTACAGAACTCAAAATGCCAGTGTAACATTAGCATTAAGGTGAAGTTATTTAAACATTATTGAACCTTCATAAATGTTTTGTTTTGTTCGTTTGTGAAATTTTTTGTCTTGACGGCCATCGGACAAATGTTTTTTGTCAAAACCATATTGTATGTTTTAAATGTCAACATGTTTAATGTTTTATTTTCTTTAAAGTCTATTTATTTTTAGATTTGCTTATAATTTTTTTTTAGCGTAGCTCTATTATTTCAATTTTGTTTTTTAAATTTCGTCCTAAGGAGATTTAGTCTAATTCTTTTAGTTTGAAAGTATTTTTTCAGAAGAGGCTCATACTTCAAGACATTCAAGTTTGGACTGTGATGTGGGCTCTACAGAACTCAACATGCCAGTGTGACATTAGCATTAAGGTGAAGTTTTTTTAACATTATTGAACCTTCATAAATGTTTTGTTTTGTTCGTTTGTGAAATTTTTTGTCTTGACGGCCGTCGGACAAATGTTTTTTGTCAAAACAGAATTGTATGTTTTAAATGTTAACATGTTTAATGTTGTATTTTCTTTGAAGTTTATTTAATTTTAGATTTTCTTATTATTTTTTTTTAGTGAAGCTCTATTATTTCAATTTTTTTTAAAATTTCGTCCTATGGAGAATTAGTCTAATTCTTTTAGTTTGAAAGTATTTTTTCAGAAGAGGCTCATACTTCAAGACATTCAAGTTTGGACTGTGATATGGGCTATACAGAACTCAACATGCCAGTGTGACATTAGCATTAAGGTGAAGTTATTTAAACATTATTGAACCTTCATAAATGTTTTGTTTTGTTCGTTTGTGAATTGTTTTTTCTTGACGGCCGTCGCACAAATGTTTTTTGTCAAAACCGTATTGTATGTTTTAAATGTTAGCATGTCTAATTCGTATTTTCTTTGAAGTTTATTTAATTTTAGATTTGCTTATAATTTTTTTTTAGCGTAGCTCTATTATTTCAATTTTGTTTTTTAAATTTTGTCCTATGGAGATTTAGTCTAATTCTTTTAGTTTGAAAGTATTTTTTCAGAAGAGGCTCATACTTCAAGACATTCAAGTTTGGACTGTGATGTGGGCTCTACAGAACTCAACATGCCAGTGTGACATTAGCATTAAGGTGAAGTTTTTTTAACATTATTGAACCTTCATAAATGTTTTGTTTTGTTTGTTTGTGAATTGATTTGTCTTGAAGGCCGTCAGACAAATGTTTTTTGTCAAAACCGTATTGTATGTTTTAAATGTTAGCATGTTTAATGTTGTATTTCCTTTGAGCTTATTTAATTTTAGATTTTCTTAAATTTTTTTTTTAGTGTAGCTCTATTATTTCAATTTTTTTTTTTAAATTTCGTCCTATGGAGAATTAGTCTAATTCTTTTAGTTTGAAAGTATTTTTTCAGAAGAGGCTCATACTTCAAGACATTCAAGTTTGGACTGTGATGTGAGCTTTACAGAACTCAAAATGCCAGTGTAACATTAGCATTAAGGTGAAGTTATTTAAACATTATTGAACCTTCATAAATGTTTTGTTTTGTTCGTTTGTGAAATTTTTTGTCTTGACGGCCATCGGACAAATGTTTTTTGTCAAAACCATATTGTATGTTTTAAATGTCAACATGTTTAATGTTTTATTTTCTTTAAAGTCTATTTATTTTTAGATTTGCTTATAATTTTTTTTTAGCGTAGCTCTATTATTTCAATTTTGTTTTTTAAATTTCGTCCTAAGGAGATTTAGTCTAATTCTTTTAGTTTGAAAGTATTTTTTCAGAAGAGGCTCATACTTCAAGACATTCAAGTTTGGACTGTGATGTGGGCTCTACAGAACTCAACATGCCAGTGTGACATTAGCATTAAGGTGAAGTTTTTTTAACATTATTGAACCTTCATAAATGTTTTGTTTTGTTCGTTTGTGAAATTTTTTGTCTTGACGGCCGTCGGACAAATGTTTTTTGTCAAAACAGAATTGTATGTTTTAAATGTTAACATGTTTAATGTTGTATTTTCTTTGAAGTTTATTTAATTTTAGATTTTCTTATTTTTTTTTTTTAGTGTAGCTCTATTATTTCAATTTTTTTTAAAATTTCGTCCTATGGAGAATTAGTCTAATTCTTTTAGTTTGAAAGTATTTTTTCAGAAGAGGCTCATACTTCAAGACATTCAAGTTTGGACTGTGATATGGGCTATACAGAACTCAACATGCCAGTGTGACATTAGCATTAAGGTGAAGTTATTTAAACATTATTGAACCTTCATAAATGTTTTGTTTTGTTCGTTTGTGAATTGTTTTGTCTTGACGGCCGTCGCACAAATGTTTTTTGTCAAAACCGTATTGTATGTTTTAAATGTTAGCATGTCTAATTCGTATTTTCTTTGAAGTTTATTTAATTTTAGATTTGCTTATAATTTTTTTTTAGCGTAGCTCTATTATTTCAATTTTGTTTTTTAAATTTTGTCCTATGGAGATTTAGTCTAATTCTTTTAGTTTGAAAGTATTTTTTCAGAAGAGGCTCATACTTCAAGACATTCAAGTTTGGACTGTGATGTTAGCTCTACAGAACTCAACATGCCAGTGTAACATTAGCATTAAGGTGAAGTTATTTAAACATTATTGAACCTTCATAAATGTTTTGTTTTGTTCGTTTGTGAAATTTTTTGTCTTGACGGCCATCGGACAAATGTTTTTTGTCAAAACCATATTGTATGTTTTAAATGTCAACATGTTTAATGTTTTATTTTCTTTAAAGTCTATTTATTTTTAGATTTGCTTATAATTTTTTTTTAGCGTAGCTCTATTATTTCAATTTTGTTTTTTAAATTTCGTCCTAAGGAGATTTAGTCTAATTCTTTTAGTTTGAAAGTATTTTTTCAGAAGAGGCTCATACTTCAAGACATTCAAGTTTGGACTGTGATGTGGGCTCTACAGAACTCAACATGCCAGTGTGACATTAGCATTAAGGTGAAGTTTTTTTAACATTATTGAACCTTCATAAATGTTTTGTTTTGTTCGTTTGTGAAATTTTTTGTCTTGACGGCCGTCGGACAAATGTTTTTTGTCAAAACAGAATTGTATGTTTTAAATGTTAACATGTTTAATGTTGTATTTTCTTTGAAGTTTATTTAATTTTAGATTTTCTTATTTTTTTTTTTTAGTGTAGCTCTATTATTTCAATTTTTTTTAAAATTTCGTCCTATGGAGAATTAGTCTAATTCTTTTAGTTTGAAAGTATTTTTTCAGAAGAGGCTTATACTTCAAGACATTCAAGTTTGGACTGTGATATGGGCTATACAGAACTCAACATGCCAGTGTGACATTAGCATTAAGGTGAAGTTATTTAAACATTATTGAACCTTCATAAATGTTTTGTTTTGTTCTTTTTTGAATTGTTTTTTCTTGACGGCCGTCGCACAAATGTTTTTTGTCAAAACCGTATTGTATGTTTTAAATGTAGCATGTCTAATTCGTATTTTCTTTGAAGTTTATTTAATTTTAGATTTGCTTATAATTTTTTTTTAGCGTAGCTCTATTATTTCAATTTTGTTTTTTAAATTTTGTCCTATGGAGATTTAGTCTAATTCTTTTAGTTTGAAAGTATTTTTTCAGAAGAGGCTCATACTTCAAGACATTCAAGTTTGGACTGTGATGTGGGCTCTACAGAACTCAACATGCCAGTGTGACATTAGCATTAAGGTGAAGTTTTTTTAACATTATTGAACCTTCATAAATGTTTTGTTTTGTTTGTTTGTGAATTGATTTGTCTTGAAGGCCGTCAGACAAATGTTTTTTGTCAAAACCGTATTGTATGTTTTAAATGTTAGCATGTTTAATGTTGTATTTCCTTTGAGCTTATTTAATTTTAGATTTTCTTACATTTTTTTTTTAGTGTAGCTCTATTATTTCAATTTTTTTTTTAAATTTCGTCCTATGGAGAATTAGTCTAATTCTTTTAGTTTGAAAGTATTTTTTCAGAAGAGGCTCATACTTCAAGACATTCAAGTTTGGACTGTGATGTGAGCTTTACAGAACTCAAAATGCCAGTGTAACATTAGCATTAAGGTGAAGTTATTTAAACATTATTGAACCTTCATAAATGTTTTGTTTTGTTCGTTTGTGAAATTTTTTGTCTTGACGGCCATCGGACAAATGTTTTTTGTCAAAACCATATTGTATGTTTTAAATGTCAACATGTTTAATGTTTTATTTTCTTTAAAGTCTATTTATTTTTAGATTTGCTTATAATTTTTTTTTAGCGTAGCTCTATTATTTCAATTTTGTTTTTTAAATTTCGTCCTAAGGAGATTTAGTCTAATTCTTTTAGTTTGAAAGTATTTTTTCAGAAGAGGCTCATACTTCAAGACATTCAAGTTTGGACTGTGATGTGGGCTCTACAGAACTCAACATGCCAGTGTGACATTAGCATTAAGGTGAAGTTTTTTTAACATTATTGAACCTTCATAAATGTTTTGTTTTGTTCGTTTGTGAAATTTTTTGTCTTGACGGCCGTCGGACAAATGTTTTTTGTCAAAACAGAATTGTATGTTTTAAATGTTAACATGTTTAATGTTGTATTTTCTTTGAAGTTTATTTAATTTTAGATTTTCTTATTATTTTTTTTTAGTGTAGCTCTATTATTTCAATTTTTTTTTAAATTTCGTCCTATGGAGAATTAGTCTAATTCTTTTAGTTTGAAAGTATTTTTTCAGAAGAGGCTCATACTTCAAGACATTCAAGTTTGGACTGTGATATGGGCTATACAGAACTCAACATGCCAGTGTGACATTAGCATTAAGGTGAAGTCATTTAAACATTATTGAACCTTCATAAATGTTTTGTTTTGTTCGTTTGTGAATTGTTTTGTCTTGACGGCCGTCGCACAAATGTTTTTTGTCAAAACCGTATTGTATGTTTTAAATGTTAGCATGTCTAATTCGTATTTTCTTTGAAGTTTATTTAATTTTAGATTTGCTTATAATTTTTTTTTAGCGTAGCTCTATTATTTCAATTTTGTTTTTTAAATTTTGTCCTATGGAGATTTAGTCTAATTCTTTTAGTTTGAAAGTATTTTTTCAGAAGAGGCTCATACTTCAAGACATTCAAGTTTGGACTGTGATGTGGGCTCTACAGAACTCAACATGCCAGTGTGACATTAGCATTAAGGTAAAGTTTTTTTAACATTATTGAACCTTCATAAATGTTTTGTTTTGTTCGTTTGTGAAATTTTTTGTGTTGACGGCCGTCGGACAAATGTTTTTTGTCAAAACAGAATTGTATGTTTTAAATGTTAACATGTTTAATGTTGTATTTTCTTTGAAGTTTATTTAATTTTAGATTTTCTTATAATTTTTTTTTAGCGTAGCTCTATTATTTCAATTTTTTTTTAAATTTCGTCCTTTGGAGATTTAATCTAATTCTTTTAGTTTGAAAGTATTTTTTCAGAAGAGGCTCATACTTCAAGACATTCAAGTTTGGACTGAGATGTGGGCTCTACAGAACTCAACATGCCAGTGTGACATTAGCATTAAGGTGAAGTTTTTTTAACATTATTGAACCTTCATAAATGTTTTGTTTTGTTTGTTTGTGAAATTTTTTGTCTTGACGGCCGTCGGACAAATGTTTTTTGTCAAAACAGAATTGTATGTTTTAAATGTTAGCATGTTTAATGTTGTATTTTCTTTGAAGTTTATTTAATTTTAGATTTTCTTATTATTTTTTTTTAGTGTAGCTCTATTATTTCAATTTTTTTTAAAATTTCGTCCTATGGAGAATTAGTCTAATTCTTTTAGTTTGAAAGTATTTTTTCAGAAGAGGCTCATACTTCAAGACATTCAAGTTTGGACTGTGATATGTGCTATACAGAACTCAACATGCCAGTGTGACATTAGCATTAAGGTGAAGTTTTTTTAACATTATTGAACCTTCATAAATGTTTTGTTTTGTTCGTTTGTGAAATTTTTTGTCTTGACGGCCGTCGGACAATTGTTTTTTGTCAAAACAGAATTGTATGTTTTAAATGTTAGCATGTTTAATGTTGTATTTTCTTTGAAGTTTATTTAATTTTAGATTTTCTTATTATTTTTTTTTAGTGTAGCTCTATTATTTCAATTTTTTTTAAAATTTCGTCCTATGGAGAATTAGTCTAATTCTTTTAGTTTGAAAGTATTTTTTCAGAAGAGGCTCATACTTCAAGACATTCAAGTTTGGACTGTGATGTGAGCTTTACAGAACTCAAAATGCCAGTGTAACATTAGCATTAAGGTGAAGTTATTTAAACATTATTGAACCTTCATAAATGTTTTGTTTTGTTCGTTTGTGAAATTTTTTGTCTTGACGGCCATCGGACAAATGTTTTTTGTCAAAACCATATTGTATGTTTTAAATGTCAACATGTTTAATGTTTTATTTTCTTTAAAGTCTATTTATTTTTAGATTTGCTTATAATTTTTTTTTAGCGTAGCTCTATTATTTCAATTTTGTTTTTTAAATTTCGTCCTAAGGAGATTTAGTCTAATTCTTTTAGTTTGAAAGTATTTTTTCAGAAGAGGCTCATACTTCAAGACATTCAAGTTTGGACTGTGATGTGGGCTCTACAGAACTCAACATGCCAGTGTGACATTAGCATTAAGGTGAAGTTTTTTTAACATTATTGAACCTTCATAAATGTTTTGTTTTGTTCGTTTGTGAAATTTTTTGTCTTGACGGCCGTCGGACAAATGTTTTTTGTCAAAACAGAATTGTATGTTTTAAATGTTAACATGTTTAATGTTGTATTTTCTTTGAAGTTTATTTAATTTTAGATTTTCTTATTATTTTTTTTTAGTGTAGCTCTATTATTTCAATTTTTTTAAAAATTTCGTCCTATGGAGAATTAGTCTAATTCTTTTAGTTTGAAAGTATTTTTTCAGAAGAGGCTCATACTTCAAGACATTCAAGTTTGGACTGTGATATGGGCTATACAGAACTCAACATGCCAGTGTGACATTAGCATTAAGGTGAAGTTATTTAAACATTATTGAACCTTCATAAATGTTTTGTTTTGTTCGTTTGTGAATTGTTTTGTCTTGACGGCCGTCGCACAAATGTTTTTTGTCAAAACCGTATTGTATGTTTTAAATGTTAGCATGTCTAATTCGTATTTTCTTTGAAGTTTATTTAATTTTAGATTTGCTTATAATTTTTTTTTAGCGTAGCTCTATTATTTCAATTTTGTTTTTTAAATTTTGTCCTATGGAGATTTAGTCTAATTCTTTTAGTTTGAAAGTATTTTTTCAGAAGAGGCTCATACTTCAAGACATTCAAGTTTGGACTGTGATGTGGGCTCTACAGAACTCAACATGCCAGTGTGACATTAGCATTAAGGTGAAGTTTTTTTAACATTATTGAACCTTCATAAATGTTTTGTTTTGTTTGTTTGTGAATTGATTTGTCTTGAAGGCCGTCAGACAAATGTTTTTTGTCAAAACCGTATTGTATGTTTTAAATGTTAGCATGTTTAATGTTGTATTTCCTTTGAGCTTATTTAATTTTAGATTTTCTTACATTTTTTTTTTAGTGTAGCTCTATTATTTCAATTTTTTTTTTAAATTTCGTCCTATGGAGAATTAGTCTAATTCTTTTAGTTTGAAAGTATTTTTTCAGAAGAGGCTCATACTTCAAGACATTCAAGTTTGGACTGTGATGTGAGCTCTACAGAACTCAACATGCCAGTGTAACATTAGCATTAAGGTGAAGTTATTTAAACATTATTGAACCTTCATAAATGTTTTGTTTTGTTCGTTTGTGAAATTTTTTGTCTTGACGGCCATCGGACAAATGTTTTTTGTCAAAACCATATTGTATGTTTTAAATGTCAACATGTTTAATGTTTTATTTTCTTTAAAGTCTATTTATTTTTAGATTTGCTTATAATTTTTTTTTAGCGTAGCTCTATTATTTCAATTTTGTTTTTTAAATTTCGTCCTAAGGAGATTTAGTCTAATTCTTTTAGTTTGAAAGTATTTTTTCAGAAGAGGCTCATACTTCAAGACATTCAAGTTTGGACTGTGATGTGGGCTCTACAGAACTCAACATGCCAGTGTGACATTAGCATTAAGGTGAAGTTTTTTTAACATTATTGAACCTTCATAAATGTTTTGTTTTGTTCGTTTGTGAAATTTTTTGTCTTGACGGCCGTCGGACAAATGTTTTTTGTCAAAACAGAATTGTATGTTTTAAATGTCAACATGTTTAATGTTGTATTTTCTTTGAAGTTTATTTAATTTTAGATTTTCTTATTATTTTTTTTTAGTGTAGCTCTATTATTTCAATTTTTTTTAAAATTTCGTCCTATGGAGAATTAGTCTAATTCTTTTAGTTTGAAAGTATTTTTTCAGAAGAGGCTCATACTTCAAGACATTCAAGTTTGGACTGTGATATGGGCTATACAGAACTCAACATGCCAGTGTGACATTAGCATTAAGGTGAAGTTATTTAAACATTATTGAACCTTCATAAATGTTTTGTTTTGTTCGTTTGTGAATTGTTTTGTCTTGACGGCCGTCGCACAAATGTTTTTTGTCAAAACCGTATTGTATGTTTTAAATGTTAGCATGTCTAATTCGTATTTTCTTTGAAGTTTATTTAATTTTAGATTTGCTTATAATTTTTTTTTAGCGTAGCTCTATTATTTCAATTTTGTTTTTTAAATTTTGTCCTATGGAGATTTAGTCTAATTCTTTTAGTTTGAAAGTATTTTTTCAGAAGAGGCTCATACTTCAAGACATTCAAGTTTGGACTGTGATGTGGGCTCTACAGAACTCAACATGCCAGTGTGACATTAGCATTAAGGTGAAGTTATTTAAACATTATTGAACCTTCATAAATGTTTTGTTTTGTTCGTTTGTGAAATTTTTTGTCTTGACGGCCGTCGGACAAATGTTTTTTGTCAAAACCGTATTGTATGTTTTAAATGTTAACATGTTTAATGTTGTATTTTCTTTGAAGTTTATTTAATTTTAGATTTTCTTATTATTTTTTTTTAGCGTAGCTCTATTATTTCAATTTTTTTTAAAATTTCGTCCTATGGAGATTTAGTCTAATTCTTTTAGTTTGAAAGTATTTTTTCAGAAGAGGCTCATACTTCAAGACATTCAAGTTTGGACTGAGATGTGGGCTCTACAGAACTCAACATGCCAGTGTGACATTAGCATTAAGGTGAAGTTTTTTTAACATTATTGAACCTTCATAAATGTTTTGTTTTGTTCGTTTGTGAAATTTTTTGTCTTGACGGCCGTCGGACAAATGTTTTTTGTCAAAACAGAATTGTATGTTTTAAATGTTAACATGTTTAATGTTGTATTTTCTTTGAAGTTTATTTAATTTTAGATTTTCTTATTATTTTTTTTTAGTGAAGCTCTATTATTTCAATTTTTTTAAAAATTTCGTCCTATGAAGAATTAGTCTAATTCTTTTAGTTTGAAAGTATTTTTTCAGAAGAGGCTCATACTTCAAGACATTCAAGTTTGGACTGTGATATGGGCTATACAGAACTCAACATGCCAGTGTGACATTAGCATTAAGGTGAAGTTATTTAAACATTATTGAACCTTCATAAATGTTTTGTTTTGTTCGTTTGTGAATTGTTTTTTCTTGACGGCCGTCGCACAAATGTTTTTTGTCAAAACCGTATTGTATGTTTTAAATGTTAGCATGTCTAATTCGTATTTTCTTTGAAGTTTATTTAATTTTAGATTTGCTTATAATTTTTTTTTAGCGTAGCTCTATTATTTCAATTTTGTTTTTTAAATTTTGTCCTATGGAGATTTAGTCTAATTCTTTTAGTTTGAAAGTATTTTTTCAGAAGAGGCTCATACTTCAAGACATTCATATTTGGACTGTGATGTGAGCTTTACAGAACTCAAAATGCCAGTGTAACATTAGCATTAAGGTGAAGTTATTTAAACATTATTGAACCTTCATAAATGTTTTGTTTTGTTCGTTTGTGAAATTTTTTGTCTTGACGGCCATCGGACAAATGTTTTTTGTCAAAACCATATTGTATGTTTTAAATGTCAACATGTTTAATGTTTTATTTTCTTTAAAGTCTATTTATTTTTAGATTTGCTTATAATTTTTTTTTAGCGTAGCTCTATTATTTCAATTTTGTTTTTTAAATTTCGTCCTAAGGAGATTTAGTCTAATTCTTTTAGTTTGAAAGTATTTTTTCAGAAGAGGCTCATACTTCAAGACATTCAAGTTTGGACTGTGATGTGGGCTCTACAGAACTCAACATGCCAGTGTGACATTAGCATTAAGGTGAAGTTTTTTTAACATTATTGAACCTTCATAAATGTTTTGTTTTGTTCGTTTGTGAAATTTTTTGTCTTGACGGCCGTCGGACAAATGTTTTTTGTCAAAACAGAATTGTATGTTTTAAATGTTAACATGTTTAATGTTGTATTTTCTTTGAAGTTTGATTAATTTTTAGATTTTCTTATTATTTTTTTTAGTGTAGCTCTATTATTTCAATTTTTTTTAAAATTTCGTCCTATGGAGAATTAGTCTAATTCTTTTAGTTTGAAAGTATTTTTTCAGAAGAGGCTCATACTTCAAGACATTCAAGTTTGGACTGTGATATGGGCTATACAGAACTCAACATGCCAGTGTGACATTAGCATTAAGGTGAAGTTATTTAAACATTATTGAACCTTCATAAATGTTTTGTTTTGTTCGTTTGTGAATTGTTTTGTCTTGACGGCCGTCGCACAAATGTTTTTTGTCAAAACCGTATTGTATGTTTTAAATGTTAGCATGTCTAATTCGTATTTTCTTTGAAGTTTATTTAATTTTAGATTTGCTTATAATTTTTTTTTAGCGTAGCTCTATTATTTCAATTTTGTTTTTTAAATTTTGTCCTATGGAGATTTAGTCTAATTCTTTTAGTTTGAAAGTATTTTTTCAGAAGAGGCTCATACTTCAAGACATTCAAGTTTGGACTGTGATGTGGGCTCTACAGAACTCAACATGCCAGTGTGACATTAGCATTAAGGTAAAGTTTTTTTAACATTATTGAACCTTCATAAATGTTTTGTTTTGTTCGTTTGTGAAATTTTTTGTGTTGACGGCCGTCGGACAAATGTTTTTTGTCAAAACAGAATTGTATGTTTTAAATGTTAACATGTTTAATGTTGTATTTTCTTTGAAGTTTATTTTATTTTAGATTTTCTTATAATTTTTTTTTAGCGTAGCTCTATTATTTCAATTTTTTTTTAAATTTCGTCCTTTGGAGATTTAATCTAATTCTTATAGTTTGAAAGTATTTTTTCAGAAGAGGCTCATACTTCAAGACATTCAAGTTTGGACTGAGATGTGGGCTCTACAGAACTCAACATGCCAGTGTGACATTAGCATTAAGGTGAAGTTTTTTTAACATTATTGAACCTTCATAAATGTTTTGTTTTGTTCGTTTGTGAAATTTTTTGTCTTGACGGCCGTCGGACAAATGTTTTTTGTCAAAACAGAATTGTATGTTTTAAATGTTAACATGTTTAATGTTGTATTTTCTTTGAAGTTTGATTAATTTTTAGATTTTCTTATTATTTTTTTTAGTGTAGCTCTATTATTTCAATTTTTTTTTAAATTTCGTCCTATGGAGAATTAGTCTAATTCTTTTAGTTTGAAAGTATTTTTTCAGAAGAGGCTCATACTTCAAGACATTCAAGTTTGGACTGTGATATGGGCTATACAGAACTCAACATGCCAGTGTGACATTAGCATTAAGGTGAAGTTATTTAAACATTATTGAACCTTCATAAATGTTTTGTTTTGTTCGTTTGTGAATTGTTTTGTCTTGACGGCCATCGGACAAATGTTTTTTGTCAAAACCATATTGTATGTTTTGTTCGTTTGTGAAATTTTTTGTCTTGACGGCCATCGGACAAATGTTTTTTGTCAAAACCATATTAAATGTTTTAAATGTCAACATGTTTAATGTTTTATTTTCTTTAAAGTCTATTTATTTTTAGATTTGCTTATAATTTTTTTTTAGCGTAGCTCTATTATTTCAATTTTGTTTTTTAAATTTCGTCCTAAGGAGATTTAGTCTAATTCTTTTAGTTTGAAAGTATTTTTTCAGAAGAGGCTCATACTTCAAGACATTCAAGTTTGGACTGTGATGTGGGCTCTACAGAACTCAACATGCCAGTGTGACATTAGCATTAAGGTGAAGTTTTTTTAACATTATTGAACCTTCATAAATGTTTTGTTTTGTTCGTTTGTGAAATTTTTTGTCTTGACGGCCGTCGGACAAATGTTTTTTGTCAAAACAGAATTGTATGTTTTAAATGTTAACATGTTTAATGTTGTATTTTCTTTGAAGTTTATTTAATTTTAGATTTTCTTCTTATTTTTTTTTAGTGTAGCTCTATTATTTCAATTTTTTTTTAAATTTCGTCCTATGGAGAATTAGTCTAATTCTTTTAGTTTGAAAGTATTTTTTCAGAAGAGGCTCATACTTCAAGACATTCAAGTTTGGACTGTGATATGGGCTATACAGAACTCAACATGCCAGTGTGACATTAGCATTAAGGTGAAGTTATTTAAACATTATTGAACCTTCATAAATGTTTTGTTTTGTTCGTTTGTGAATTGTTTTGTCTTGACGGCCGTCGCACAAATGTTTTTTGTCAAAACCGTATTGTATGTTTTAAATGTTAGCATGTCTAATTCGTATTTTCTTTGAATTTTTTTTAATTTTAGATTTGCTTATAATTTTTTTTTAGTGTAGCTCTATTATTTCAATTTTGTTTTTTAAATTTTGTCCTATGGAGATTTAGTCTAATTCTTTTAGTTTGAAAGTATTTTTTCAGAAGAGGCTCATACTTTAAGACATTCAAGTTTGGACTGTGATGTGGGCTCTACAGAACTCAACATGCCAGTGTGACATTAGCATTAAGATAAAGTTTTTTTAACATTATTGAACCTTCATAAATGTTTTGTTTTGTTCGTTTGTGAAATTTTTTGTGTTGACAGCCGTCGGACAAATGTTTTTTGTCAAAACAGAATTGTATGTTTTAAATGTTAACATGTTTAATGTTGTATTTTCTTTGAAGTTTATTTAATTTTAGATTTTCTTATAATTTTTTTTTAAGCGTAGCTCTATTATTTCAATTTTTTTTAAAATTTCGTCCTTTGGAGATTTAATCTAATTCTTTTAGTTTGAAAGTATTTTTTCAGAAGAGGCTCATACTTCAAGACATTCAAGTTTGGACTGAGATGTGGGCTCTACAGAACTCAACATGCCAGTGTGACATTAGCATTAAGGTGAAGTTTTTTTAACATTATTGAACCTTCATAAATGTTTTGTTTTGTTCGTTTGTGAAATTTTTTGTCTTGACGGCCGTCGGACAAATGTTTTTTGTCAAAACAGAATTGTATGTTTTAAATGTTAACATGTTTAATGTTGTAATTTCTTTGAAGTTTGATTAATTTTAGATTTTCTTATTATTTTTTTTAGTGTAGCTCTATTATTTCAATTTTTTTTTAAATTTCGTCCTATGGAGAATTAGTCTAATTCTTTTAGTTTGAAAGTATTTTTTCAGAAGAGGCTCATACTTCAAGACATTCAAGTTTGGACTGTGATATGGGCTATACAGAACTCAACATGCCAGTGTGACATTAGCATTAAGGTGAAGTTATTTAAACATTATTGAACCTTCATAAATGTTTTGTTTTGTTCGTTTGTGAATTGTTTTGTCTTGACGGCCGTCGGACAAATGTTTTTTGTCAAAACCATATTGTATGTTTTGTTCGTTTGTGAAATTTTTTGTCTTGACGGCCATCGGACAAATGTTTTTTGTCAAAACCATATTGTATGTTTTAAATGTCAACATGTTTAATGTTTTATTTTCTTTAAAGTCTATTTATTTTTAGATTTGCTTATAATTTTTTTTTAGCGTAGCTCTATTATTTCAATTTTGTTTTTTAAATTTTGTCCTATGGAGATTTAGTCTAATTCTTTTAGTTTAAAAGTATTTTTTCAGAAGAGGCTCATACTTCAAGACATTCAAGTTTGGACTGAGATGTGGGCTCTACAGAACTCAACATGCCAGTGTGACATTAGCATTAAGGTGAAGTTTTTTTAACATTATTGAACCTTCATAAATGTTTTGTTTTGTTCGTTTGTGAAATTTTTTGTCTTGACGGCCGTCGGACAAATGTTTTTTGTCAAAACAGAATTGTATGTTTTAAATGTTAACATGTTTAATGTTGTATTTTCTTTGAAGTTTGATTAATTTTTAGATTTTCTTATTATTTTTTTTAGTGTAGCTCTATTATTTCAATTTTTTTTAAAATTTCGTCCTATGGAGAATTAGTCTAATTCTTTTAGTTTGAAAGTATTTTTTCAGAAGAGGCTCATACTTCAAGACATTCAAGTTTGGACTGT
The DNA here is from genome assembly GCA_036873155.1 of Biomphalaria sudanica. Lineage (NCBI taxonomy): Eukaryota > Metazoa > Mollusca > Gastropoda > Planorbidae > Biomphalaria > Biomphalaria sudanica. The sequence continues at coordinate 1,199,177 of JAZGLO010002157.1, forward strand.
GATATGGGCTATACAGAACTCAACATGCCAGTGTGACATTAGCATTAAGGTGAAGTTATTTAAACATTATTGAACCTTCATAAATGTTTTGTTTTGTTCGTTTGTGAATTGTTTTGTCTTGACGGCCATCGGACAAATGTTTTTTGTCAAAACCATATTGTATGTTTTGTTCGTTTGTGAAATTTTTTGTCTTGACGGCCATCGGACAAATGTTTTTTGTCAAAACCATATTGTATGTTTTAAATGTCAACATGTTTAATGTTTTATTTTCTTTAAAGTCTATTTATTTTTAGATTTGCTTATAATTTTTTTTTAGCGTAGCTCTATTATTTCAATTTTGTTTTTTAAATTTCGTCCTAAGGAGATTTAGTCTAATTCCTTTAGTTTGAAAGTATTTTTTCAGAAGAGGCTCATACTTCAAGACATTCAAGTTTGGACTGTGATGTGGGCTCTACAGAACTCAACATGCCAGTGTGACATAAGCATTAAGGTGAAGTTTTTTTAACATTATTGAACCTTCATAAATGTTTTGTTTTGTTCGTTTGTGAAATTTTTTGTCTTGACGGCCGTCGGACAAATGTTTTTTGTCAAAACAGAATTGTATGTTTTAAATGTTAACATGTTTAATGTTGTATTTTCTTTGAAGTTTATTTAATTTTAGATTTTCTAATTATTTTTTTTTAGTGTAGCTCTATTATTTCAATTTTTTTTTAAATTTCGTCCTATGGAGAATTAGTCTAATTCTTTTAGTTTGAAAGTATTTTTTCAGAAGAGGCTCATACTTCAAGACATTCAAGTTTGGACTGTGATATGGGCTATACAGA